>CM029371.1:12844129-13010660 GCA_017165825.1 Hepsetus odoe
GGTCTGTAGACAAGTACCCTTCCACTAGACCACCACCATCACTGCTCCCCGGGTGCTGCACATGTCTTCTCCCTGCAGAAGGGTGTGTGTGTGTGTGTGTGTGTGTGTGTGTGCGTGCATGCGTGCGTGCGTGCGTGTGTGCATGCGTGTGTGTGTGTGTGCATGTGTGTTAAATACAGATCATGCATTTGGTTGCGGTTCACTGTGTGTACACAATGACTTATAGTCATTTTCACTTTCAGAATGGTTCATTCTTGGGCTTTGCTCTAGTTCTTTGTTTCACATCTTCATTCAGCTGTAATGCAGGTCCCGTACGTAGTTGAGTGAGTTCGCATTTTGTTACTTCTTGTGCTGCAAAGCTAACAGATCGTATGTGCAGGACGAGGGTAATGAACATAAGTGTGCGCAAACCCTCCCGTTATAGCCAGCACTATATTTTTAAATGATGTTTCACTACTAAGAAAAGAGTATTGATGAATCTCTGCCAACAGCAAGGCGAGCGCATGGCCTGGAGAAACCACGTCGTCTAACTTTAAAGCACTGGTGAAGATCGAAAATGCTCAAGAGGGCATAAATAGTAGGTGCCTAGCTTTCGTGCGGCCTTAACCTTGAGAGCCTGCAGGGAGAAGCACCAGTCCAGTCTACAGCATCAAGGACGAAAATGAACAGAAACCAAACAATAGGCAGATTGTGGGGAATTTCAGCCTGGGTTATATCCTGGATGAGTGACCAAAATACATGAAAAATACAATGTTTATGTGTTAAAATTTTTTATGTATATTTAAAAGGAAACAGTTCTGTAACAAAATCAGCAATAAATAATGTATTAATTTTATCTTCACATGATGCTTACTTAAGGAAATAAATTGAACATACACATTACACATACAGGGATGTCTGGATCTTTGGAAGGAAAAAATGAAGAATTGAGACTTTTGCTGGCTCTTGTGGCATCACAAACATGATGAATTCTGTTCCTTTTCCAGCTTCACTCCTGTTTATAAAGTGCAGACAGGAATGCTGCATCATGCACTCTCACTCATTTTCTGAGCCACTTGTCCTGATTAGGGTCATGGGTGATCCTGAACTGGCCCACCTGGGAATCAAACCCAGGACCTTTTCCCTGTGAGGCGACAGATTTACCCACTGCACCACTGTTATACATTTCCCATCCTATGGGTCCTTTAAATAACCGGTGAAGCTCAGGACAGGGTCTATTCTGAGACCTTGATCAGCAATGACTGATTATTTTGAGCTGCTTTAAAGACAAACCCATAGCGACCAGGTGGACAAGCTTCTCTGCTAATCGGGCTCTACGTGGAGTGTTTTCAGAATAATGGGCACTTTGGGTGGTAGGTTTGCAGTAAAATGCTCGGCTGTTTCGTCGGGACTCTGTATTGTTTTAAACGAGAGTCGGCACACAATGCGGCCCACCCTGCGGCATTAGTACTGCGAAAACCTATTATTCATGGAGTCATTTGAAGTCGCTAATTGTTTGTTTTCCAAAAGGGCCAAGCACAATGGGGATGGGAAGGAGGGGGAGGGTGTGGATAGCTGGGCGATAGCTCACTTAAATTGCTCGATAAATGCTTACCAGTGCCATTTCCAGCTGCTGCAGAAAGGTCAATGCAATTCAGCGTGCATGAAAATTCATCCCAATCAGCACACGGTGATCACAGTCTTTAATCCCCAACGAGTTGAATTTTTTTATCATTAAGATAATTGGTATCAATCCCAACAGCCTCCTGACTCCCATGTTGCTGAACAACTCCAATAAAACAATAAACATGTCCTGTAATAAGTTATCTTATTTCAGAACAGATTAAAAATGCATTGAAGAGAATGTAGTTCATCAAGGCACTAAGCGGCTTAGCAACAGTTGCTACGAAGGAAGCATTTGTGGCTTTTTTGACTAAAAACAAAATCTGAAATGCTTTATTAAATACTTCATCTCAGAAAACAGCACTTTAATTTCCTTCACTTAAAATGTCTTTTACAGTGACGGAAAATGCATTTCAGCGATGCTTTACTGCAGTGCAATGGTCATGAGGCTGTGCAAAAGTCTTCAGCCCTCTCCTTTGCAGGCTGAAATGGGAAAGAGAAAGAGAAAAAAACGGCCTTCTTGGGCAGCAGACAGACAGCAGTATCCTAGAATTGCCTTTGAATTCTGGAGCTGGCACCTTTATTGAGGCCTCAGATGTGCAGTAGACTTAAAATGGACACAATAAAGAGAGTGAAGAGAGAGAGAGAGAGAGAGAGAGAGAGAGAGAGAAGAAGAAAGAAAGGAAGAAGAAGAAAAGAAGAAGAGAAAGAAGGAGAGCGAGAAGGAAGCGAAGAGAAAGAGAATCAAACTGTGACATGAGTTATTAAGCACAGAAAGTATGCAAATGTGACGCTTCCAATCGGCTCTCTGCTGATCTACAGACTCCCTGCAAAAGGAAAGAAAGGAAAGAAGAAAAAAAAAACATCCCTCCGTCTAGCGTGATTGTTAAAAACATCGCCCGAGGCCTTCCGACAGCACACAAATTGTTTTCTTCTCCAGAGCTGCAGGCTCTCAGTTTCTTAGTGTGCAGAGAGAGGACCTTTCACAGTCTTCCAGCTCAGACCAACCTCTCCAGAGGTCACGACCTCGGGTTTATCCCAAATATAAACAAAGGAAGAAAGTAAAAAAGTAAATCTGGAGAACTGGGAATGTTTCACAAAAACTTCTACTGTCTCTACTACTGTCTCAATACTGTCTCTACTGTCTTACTGTCTCTACTACTGTCTCAGTACTGTCTATACTGTCTCTACTACTGTCTCTACTGCTGTCTCTACTACTGTCTCTACTACTGTCTCTACTGCTGTCTCTACTACTGTTTCTACTACTGTCTCTACTACTGTCTCAATGCTGTCTCTACTGTCTCTACTGCTGTCTCTACTACTGTCTCTACTACTGTCTCTACTGTCTCTACTTTCTCTACTACTGTTTCTACTACTGTCTCTACTACTGTCTCAATACTGTCACTACTGTCTCTACTACTGTCTCTACTGTCTCTACTACTGTCTCTACTGTCTCTACTACTTTCTATACTGTCTCTGCTACTGTCTCTACTGTCTCTACTACTGTCTCAATACCGTCTCTACTACTGTCTTTACTGTCTCTACTACTGTCTTTACTGTCTCTACTACTGTCTCTACTACTGTCTTTACTGTTGCTACTACTGTCTCTACAGGTGTCTCAAAACTGTCTATACTGTCTCTACTACTGTCTCAATACTGTCTATACTGTCTCTACTACTGTCTCTACTGTCTCTACTACTGTCTAAATACTGTCTCTACTACTGTCTCAATACTTTCTCTATTGTCTCTACTACTGTCTCTACTACTGTCTCAATACTGTCCGTACTGTCTCTACTACTGTTTCTACTACTGTCTCTGCTACTGTCTCAATACTGTCTATACTGTCTCTACTACTGTCTCTACTACTGTCTCTACTGTCTCTACTACTGTCTCAATACTGTCTATACTGTCTCTACTACTGTCTCTACTGTCTCAATACTGTCTCTACTACTGTCTCTAGTGTCTCTACTTTCTCTGCTACTGTCTCAATACCGTCTCAATACTGTCTATACTGTCTCTACTACTGTCTCAATACTGTCTAAACTGTCTCTACTACTGTCTCTACTACTGTCTCTACTATCTCTACTGTCTCTACTACTGTCTATACTGTCTCTACTACTGTTTCTACTACTGTCTCAATACTACTGTCTCTACTGTCTCTACTTTCTCTACTACTGTCTTAATACTGTTTATACTGTCTCTACTTCTGTCTTTACTGTCTCTATTACTGTCTCAATACTGTCTATACTGTCTCTACTACTGTTTTTACTACTGTCTCTGCTATTGTCTATATTACTGTCTCTACTATTGTCTCAACTACTGTCTCTACTACTGTCTCTACTGTTTCTACTATTGTCTGTATTACTGTCTCTACTGTCTCTACTACTGTCTGTACTGTTTCTTCTATTGTCTGTACTACTGTCTCTACTGTCTCTACTACTGTCTCAACTAGTCTCTACTGCTGTCTCTACTGTCTCTGCTGTCTCTACTGTCTCTGCTGTTGTCAGGGGAAGTGATGGCCTAGTGGTTAGGGAGTTGGCCCAGATTAGAAGATTGTGGGTTTGATTCCCACATCAGTAGGTTGCCCTGAGGTACCCTTGAGCAAGGTACCGTCCCCGTCACTTTCATTAGCTGCCCCCTACTGCACGTATGGGTGAAACACAGAGATTGAATTTTGTTGTGCTGTGCTGCATTTCACAATGACAAGGGTAGTCACTTTCACTTTTATTCTCTCCTACCTTAACTATCACTATTGTCTCTACTACCTTTACTATCTCTACCATCTACCCACTACCATGGGGTGGTGGTGGTCTAGTGGTAGGGTACTTGCCTACAGCCCTATGGATCCAGCGGTCCCAGGTTTGAATCCCACCTCTAGCACTACCACCGTTGGGTCCCTGAGCAAGACCCTTAACCCTGAGTGTCTCCAGGGGGACTGTCCCTGTAATTAGGACCTGTAAGTTGCTCTGGATAAGAGTATCTGCTAAATGCTGTAAATGTAAATCTCTGCTGCTGTCTCTTTCACAGTCTCTACAATATTGACTATACAGAAAATCAATGAATATTTGACCGGAGGTGTTGAAACGTTTGTGTTTGACTGTAAATATTTATATGAAGCCACACATGAAGCTGTAGCTGTAGAACTGGGCAAACATTTACAAACTGCATGAAAACATCTACAGCAGTAGATCTGATTTTCATCTGTGTCACACATCATAAGACGAGTTATCTACTATCACATAAATAAACCCTTGAATTGTTCAAACACTTCACCCCTCCGGCACAAACCTTCCCACTTAGAAAGCATCATCTCTGGGGCCTCGCGGACGATGCAGACATATGAAGAATGGAGACGAGCAGAATAAAAAGCACTGACGAACGTCAGAGATGTGGGAAAATGTAAATGTTTCATCGTTCTCTGCTTTGGAGACCGGGGGAACTAAAAACAAAAAAAACCCCAAAAACATAAACAAAACATTTGAGAGCTTTTTAACTGGGTAGTAAACAAACAAACTATCCTTTCTGGTCTGAAAGCCCCAAGACAGTGAATTAAAGAGACAGTGAGGGAATCAGGAACAGGTGTTTAGCCAATTCTATCTCCACCACATCCTCTGAAGACTCCCACGGGCTGCTCCTCCACTGGGAACCTTCAGGAGGGTTTGTGTTGAAATTAGAATTTTATTTTTGGGAACCTTTTATTTTTAAAGGCCCCAAAGAGTGGAGAAGATAAACTGTTTACAAATAAAGCCTTTACAATAATATTATTTCCTTATTCAAAACACACACACACACACACACACACACACACACACACACACACACACACACAGTACACACACACACACACACACACACACATATGCTGCTTAAAATGGCTTTTGAGTTTTGTGATACATCCACAGTACAGAGCAGCCAATAAGAGCTGAGGTCATTTGCATTTGCATAAACCAGTCTTTAAGGCACTACTTATTTATTTATTTGTTTTTTGTTGTTTGTTTATTAAAACTAAAAGTAAGGAATATATGAAAAGAACCCACATTTACACATAGCAACAAGCAGCTAGTCGAAGCAAGGTCATTTGCATGAACCTGTCTTAAATAAATATTTGTATTTAATTTCTGTTTTTCATTATATTATTTTCTTATTATTTATTTGTTTTTTGTTTATTTTTTATTATTATTTATTAAAACTACAATAAAAAAAAAATATATAAAAAAAGACACTGTCAGGGTTTAGCCTCCTGCACCTGTCAGGGGTTCAAATTTAGACCAAGGTACCGTCCCCATCGCTACTCTCCGGGGCCTGGATATGGCTAAAAGAGGATGCACTTCGTTGACTGATGTGATTTGTTGCATGGTGTCATTCACTTTCACTTTCACTTTACAAGGGAGTCGCCAGTAGCCAGAAACAAGTTCCATGTTTGTGGCCATAAAAGCTGATTCTTGTTCTGGCTCTAGAGCAGGTTGTTTGGAGGATGCATACAGAACGTTTGTACATTTCTAATAAACATCAGTGGCATTCCCATCAGAAGAGCTCTTCTGTCATGTCAACAGGAAATACATGGTAATCAGGAGGACAGATAAGAGGCATTGGGGGGTTTGTGGTGGGGTGAAAGTCGATATCTGTCACTGCTGAGCATCAGCGAGTTGGACTTGGACTTTAAACCCCAACAGCAGGGCTGTCAATACCCCTCAGGCACTGCAGAGTCTCCAAAAACAAGGCGGTGATGTGAACTTCAGAACGAATGCTGCTTTGCTGAAGAGGTGCCGAGGCATTGAGGGTGTTTTCCTCACCTGTCGGGAAGGAGACTGGCGTGTGTGCATTGATTTTTGGTTTTTAATAAGAGTGGTACATATATATTTGTTTGCTTGTCAGGAAAAACACAGATTTGGCACAAAATGCCTTCTACCTGAACCAGATGACAGGAAGAAACAGCCTTTCAAAGACAAATGAGAAACTATTTAGTGCCAATCAGCCAACAAATCAACACACAGAAATACCTGAAGGGTAAAAATTCAAGACTCAAGTTTTTTGGCATACAGGATTATTGATCTGTGTGTTGTTTATGTCCATAACTTGGGCTATATAGTCCAGAGCTGTCTCAATTCGGGGGCTGCATCCTAAAAAGGCTGCATTTGAAGACTGAAAGCACCACAGTGCCACAACAAGGCCATTCCCTTTCAAAAGGTCCTCAGTCTGAGAAACAGAGCCCATTACAAGCTCTTCTGGGATTCATTGGCTGTTTTATCAGTTAAAATGGTTTTAAAATGTACAAAAAAAATAAATATATATATTTACATATAACATTCTAACTGTCTCATGTGTTGCTAGGTAATTGCTACATTCCTTGCAACCAACAAGGTTGCTAGGTGACAGGAGTGATGTGGGATCTCATTTTAAGTTTAGTTTGAGATACAGTTTGTCGAAGGTCATACCTACTAAGACCTTGTTCTTTGAAGGATTTGGTTCCTGAATCAAGACGTGGGTCAACTGAGCTGTTTTTGTGACATCACAAAAACCACCTTAACAGCAGCTTAGCCCGCTGTTATAATACATTTGGACCAAGGACAGAACTTTGAAAAAGGCTTGATTCTTCAGCACAGCCTCAGCTCTCTTAGACCAGCTCATTTCTTTAAATCATCTTCAAGAACACTTCTCCAGGCTTCTTGAAAGATGTTCAAAAGCTTTTCTTTCAACATCACAGCTGTCTTTTGTTGTCCATTCTCTGTGGAGATGAGCCCACACTGCTTCTGTCTCTGAAACTGCTCAGGTACAGAGACTGTACTGAAAATGAGAGACAAAAATTTTTGTCCTTCAGGAAGATCTGGAGAACCGTTCCTCAACAATCATTAAAAACACAAGAAAACCTGACGCTTAAGAAGCAAAATATGCAGAAATGAGGGGCTTAATATTTTGTGCAGTACTCTACATGATTCTGAGATGCTTTTCCTTGCCCAGAAACCAGAAATAATCATGTTTAAATTTGGTTTTCAGTTCCATCGAGCTCTGGAATCTCCTCTGGAAGAAAGCATGACAAAACTGGAGAATGTGTTCACCCCATTTCATCACCAGGACAAGATCTTCCATCCCATTCAGTTCTTTTAAGGGTTCCTCTGAGGCGGCCATCTCTCAGGCTTTATTTCACGTGCCTTCTTTCATGGTCCAGACAGAAAATCTCCAGGCGAATTTCCACACGTCAATTTCACTTGAAAAATGAGGGAGAACGGCGGCCCTCCGTGGCCTGGCATAAACAGAGCGGGGCAATTCCTCAGTGTAATGAATCATGAAACACGGTCAATACTCATGAAATTATCAACGTGACCATGAGGATATGGAATATGCAAGCCTTCTCACCTGCTCTCGCCCCAGGGCTGTTTTGGATTAAAACTTATGAAATACACTTGCAAGCCCACCGGGGGTCCAGCTCATGCAAGCGTAATGCTTGCCCGTCTTTGCCGTGGCGCTGGTCATTAGTGAGCTCGCTTTTATATTTTGGCTGTTAAACTTCTAGGCACTCCATCGCTCTGTAACTACAGTAAGCTGGGTAATGGATGGCTCTTCGCCCGAAAGCACAAGGCTGAAAGAGGGATGGGGATGAGGAGGAAGAGAGGGAGGAGAGGAGATGGATAATGGTGGCCGTGGTGCTGACAGTCGGTGAGTAAAGAGAGGTCTAAGGATGACAAGTTGAGCTCCAGAAAGGTGCAAAGCAGGCAGGCTGGTGTTCAGTGGAGAGTGCAGCACTGCTGAATTGGCACTTTACTCTTATATGTGTGTGTGTGTGTGTGTGTGTGTGTGTGTGTGTGTGTGTGTGTGTGTGTTGATGTTATATTTCCCCGAAGGACGTTAAAACATCTCTTGATCACCTGAACATGGTTGACTATCGCCATCTTCCTTTTCTCTTTTCAAACAACATGACAGTTTACCTTTTATTTACTAGCAGGTTTTCCTGGTGTGGTGGGTTGGTGAGACTAGGGGAAGGGAATCTCAGCCGTGGGGACAAGCCTGTCTCTGTCCTTTCTCCAGCACATCTCTCCCTGAGTCCCTGAGCAAGACCTTTAACCCCCAATAGATATTATGCAACGCACGTCCCTCTGGATAAGAACATCAGAAAAAAATGATAAAAATGTGAATAACATGAAATAATGAGCAAAATCAGTTTGTTCCAGAAGGCTTATAGCATGTCAAACCAGTGCCTCAGAAAAAGGCTTTGTTTTCTGAGATTCATATTTAAGTCACCTGAGATTAAAAGTTGTCTGTCATTAATATTTTGCTCCTTTTAATAGAACCGAGTTCAGAAAAAAACACCAGGATAGTGGATAGATGGTGAGAAACTGAGACTCCTCAGTTTGTACCAGTTAAAGGCTTAGAAAGAAAGAGAGAATGAAAGAAAGAGAGGGAGAAAGGATAAAAAAAGGATGAAACACTACTTGCGAGAAGGTGCGAGAAAAATGAAAAGAACAAAATACAGAAAAAATAAGTATTAAAGAAAATACTATGAAGGAAAAGAAAAAGTAGGAAGAATGAAGAAAAATACTGATAAAAACAAAATAAATAAAAAATTCTAAATAAAAAGAAAGAATAAAACAAAAAATGAGTTTTGAAATGGAAAAAAAAGAAAGAAGAAAGAGAAGAGAGGGGCTGAGAGGACGTTAGAATCCAGACTGTCCTGAAAATGATGGGAAGTTTTTACTGGAGAACTGGAGCCCTGAGATCCAGCAAACCCTTTCAGATCAAACTGCTGATGTTTCTTCACCAACGTTTTGAGAAACAAGCCTCGGTGAAGAAGTGACTCTGAGGAAGACTGAGGAAAAGCCCCGTCTCTTTACAGCAGCTGATGTTCAGTAAAATAATCCTCAGTAAACCTGCAGATCCTTCTCATCGCCCGACGATACTGATTGAAACCGAGTGTAAAATATTGATCGAGCTTCACGTCTGGGCTTCACAAACTCGTGTCCCGTGCATTATTTAAATCAGACGAAGGATCGCTGCGTTACAGCACAGACGGATGAAGGGTTTTGATGTAGCGTTAAAAAAAGGATAAAAAAAATTTCTGCTTTTCACTCCATAGTCTTTATATTCTTCATAAACACTGACAGAGCAAACATGTCGGAAACGTCCACGGCCTTCCTTCAGCTCCAAAAAGTATTTTTAGGAATGGAACATTCAGTACGTCTTACGTTAAACACACTTCAAGACAAATTATCATTCCTCTCCGTTCCTCACTGTTTCTCACCAAGGAAGGATGGGGGGATAACTGAAGGATGCATGTGCTTATAAGATCTACCAGAAAAAGAGAAAAAACAGGTGGTTCAGATGAAGTGAAAGTACTTATCATTGTGAACCACAGCACAACACACAGTGAACCACAACAAAATTACACCTCTGCTTTTTACCCACACACACCATGCAGCAGCTATTGAAAATGGTGACAGGGATGATATCTTGCTAAAGGGTACTTCATGGGAGCCTGCTAGTAAGGGATTCAAACCCACAATCTTCTGATCCGGGGATCCTCATGTCTAATCACTAGGCCACCGCTGCTCCAGAAGAGTGGAGAAAGTCAAATCTAGCATTGCTATCAAGATTAAATATTTCACTAAGCAGCTCTTATTCTATTGGCTTTTTACAGCTTTTATTTAACAGATCGTTAAAGAGACATTGTTAATTGTTTTACCAAGATACCACCTAGCACCAACTAGCAGCCAACAAGCAACCAGCTGGAACATCACAGCACCTAACAACTACTATCATTCACACACACAGTTCTCAATTCTTCATAGTTTGCTTTCCAGACTTTCTTGTATCTTTAATGTGTTGTTGAGGAACAGTTCTCCAGATCTTCCTGAAGGACAGTGTTTTTGTCTCTCATTTTCAGTACAGTCTCTGTACCTGAGCAGTTTGATTGTTGTTTGTTGGTTAATCCACATAGTGATCTACGTCTGAACCTTCAAGTAGAACAAAGCGTCTAACTTAGACATGAAGCATTAAAGAAACAATTACAGATGATTACAAATGATCAGGTGATCAGTTCACTGCTGAACGCTGATTGGCTAGAACCCCTTTATCATTCACTGATGAAAATAAAGAAAGAATTTAATAAAGAAATAAAAAAAGATACAGTGTCTGTAGTTTTAAATTCTTCCTTAGATAATAGGAATTGCCCTGACAGAGCAGAGGCCTTTTCTAACACACACCTATTTCCATACCACCCCACCCCCCAACCCCCCCCCCCCACACACACACATATTTTAATATCATCTATTGGAAGACCTTGTCTATTATGCCAAAAGAAAAATGCAAGAACACACAAAATAACCTTATGACCTGAACTTTAACCACCACAACAAGAACCTTTAGAAAATAAAATTATTTTTGGGAAAATAAATGAAAAAAAACAAGTATGTTTCACTGTTAATGTGTGGAAGAGCAAATAATCTCACCAAAGCTGTGAGCAAAGGTGGTTTTGGTTGTTTTTCTCAATTAAAAATATAAAAATATTACAACGTATAAAAAGTAGGCTATACTGTAATTGTTTTGTGCTCAAAGCCGGAATACAATTTGAGAAGACTTTTTCACATCATGTGACGTGTTTAATGATATTTTGTCATTCCTTGAGACTTTTAACACACAGGAGCAGCAAAAACAGCCATCATTTTTAGGAGCACTTGCAAAAACAAAGGAGAAAAGTGAATAATAATTCAGAAATAAATTATGATGATATCAAAATAGGCTGATATTCAATCTGCTGGCTGTTACTCTGCACTTTATTCACTTGCTGAGCACTGGTTGTTCTCTATAATTGGTGCAAATCTGTCATTTTTTTTATGATCCGTGCAGTTTTTCAGAGTTTAGATGGCAAAGCATTCATCTCCTGTCTTGTGATACGAGAAAGAGATGGTCTTCTAAACATGAACAGTAAAATGTGGGGCTTGGAAAGACTATAAATCTCAGGCTGCTGCAATAAAGTGAGCAAATGGGAAATATGTAAGGCTTCGAGCACAAAGTTTGCAAGCTAAAAGAGAGGAAAAATGGATGACATGCAAAGGTCATTCATGTTAAAGCAACAAAAACTCCCTACCGCTGTCTAGAATCTGCTGTGAAAGCCCAAAGAATACATTTTTTTAAAAAAGGGTCAGTATTGTCATGTATTGTCTTGCCTGTGCGGTCCATTCTAAAGTCTTTGGAGAGTAATTCACCTGGCAATGTACCGAAAGCACTTCAGCCTCTCTGTGGGCCTCTGTGCTATGTTGCTGTGTCAGGAGTTTTGACAATAGGAGGCGCATATCCTTTGGGTCCGGTCAGGTATAAATGCAAGGGCTTCAACCCCAGTGGAGTGTGTCAGTCACCAGTTGGAAAAACAGCTCAGTTGGAAACACCAACCCAAGCCGCCAAAATGATGGGCAAGGTAAGGGCACCAACAAGGGATCCACTCTGGTGCATTTTTTTGGACAAAGTGCCAACTTCACCATTTTTGTCCTGTTTGACAGATCATCTTCTACGAGGACAGGAACTTCATGGGACGTTCCTGGGAATGCAGCAGCGACTGCTCTGACATGTCCTCCTACATCAGCCGCTGCCACTCCTGCAGGGTGGAGAGCGGCTGCTGGATGGTCTATGACCGTTCCAACTTCATGGGCAACGGATACTTCATCAGGAGGGGCGAGTACAGCGACTACATGTCCATGTGGGGAATGAACGGCTGGATCAGGTCTTGCCGCATGATTCCCAGGGTAGGTTTGCTATGCAGTTCTCAGATTCAGTCTGATTATGATTGTATTGATGTATGAAGCCATAACATTCTCCATTTCTTGGCAGAACCTCATATTAACATCTTAAGTGGGTGGTGGTGGTCTAGTGGTAGGGTACTTGCCTATGGGACTATGGCTCAAGAGGTCCCAGGTTTGAATCCCAGCTCTGGCACCACAACCACTGGGTCCCTGAACAAGACCCTTAACCCTGAATTGCTCCAGGGGGAATGTCCCTGTAATTAGGACATGGAAGTTGCTATGGATAAGAGCATCTGCTAAATGCTGCAAATGTATATGTTTAATAATGTTTAAATTTGGCAGTGGTGTTTAGAGACTAGGCCCCATTATCCCAGACTGGTACTGTCCCCATCACTGCTCCCCAGGCACTTAAAATGGCTGCCCCCTTATTTTTCAACCTATGTTATATTTTTTATGATATATTGTCATTTTTTGAGGGTGTCCAAGTGTTTAGAAAATAAGCCTCATAATCAGGAGGTTGTGGGTTTGAGTCCTAGACCATTAGGTTGCCCTCAGGTACCCTTGAGCAAGGTACCAAGGTATGGGTGGCGGTGGTCTAGTGGTAGGGTACTTGTCTATGGACCAATGGCTCAAGAGGTCCCAGGTTTGAATCCCACCTCTAGCACTACCACCACTGGGTCCCTGAGCAAGACCCTTAACCCTGAGTTGCTCCAGGGGGACTGTCCCTGTAATTAGAACATGGAAGTCGCTCTGGATGAGAGCGTCTGCTAAATGCTGTAAATGTAAATGTACCATCCCCATAACCTCTCCCCGGGTGCTGTATATGGCTGCCCACAAGGATTTTGTTATGGTTCCTTGTGTCCTGTGTGTTCCCTGTGACAAACAGTCACTTTCACTGAATAAATTTGATGATTAGTTTTCTAACAAGCAATTTGTTTTTCCAAACAGTACAGCGGCCCCTACAGAATGAGGGTCTACGAGAAGGAGAACTACATGGGCCAGATGATGGAGATGACTGACGACTGCGAGTCCTTCATGGACCGCTACCACTGGTCCCACGGCTGCATGTCCTGCCATGTGATGGACGGCCACTGGCTCATGTACGACCAGCCCAACTACAAGGGCAGGATGTGGTACTTCGGGCCCGGACACTACAGGAGCTTCAGACACATGATGGGAATGAGCGGCATGAGGTTCATGAGCATGAGGCGCATCATGGACTCCTGGTATTAAAAACCTTCTGCCAATGAAAGCAGTTTTTAAATAAAGTTTTATTAAAAAAGACATCACTTGTTTCCAGCCTTTTGAATGATTCTATCTTCCTGAAGACGCTGGTGTAAAAGCTCCTTCTTTCTGGGAATGAAACTCATTGGCATGGCAAAAAAAATTGTATTTTGTCAAAATTTTAAACACCAGTGAAGATAGTAAATCGAAGCTCAAATATTAAAAAAACTTGTCTTCCTGTAACTGAAGTTAATTGGTAAACTAGAAGGGAACTATGACTCAACAAAACATTTAAAAGTCTTCACTGAATATTAAAAATTTTTTGACATTCACTGAATATTAAAAAGTCTTAATTCAATCACACAATCATTTGAAAACTGTGATTTAAAAAAAGTTGCCTTTAGTAAAATTTTTGTCTGAGATCAGAAACAGCTTAGTGTTATGCATACCTGATACCTGGAATCATGGGCCAATACTTTCTTACAGCACTGTCTCAGTTCAAGTGAACTTGGTGAATCAAAGCTGATATATATACACTCTTCTCCTGTCCATGTGTGTTTTCTATGTCCATGTGTCTTTGTTGATGTCTGCCATGTGCTTGTGTTTGTTTTGTCCATGCCTCACCCATGTCCTGCCCGCCCCTTCATACCTGAGTCCTGACTATGTCTCCGCCCTGCCCCAGGTGTTGTGTGTTCAGTGTTGTTATTTAAACTCCTTTGTTTGTCTTGGTGTTTCCTTTTCTGGTCATATGATCTCTAAGACTGTTATGTATTTTGGTTAATTTTTAATTTTTATTATTTTTGTAAAAATTACTACTTGTGAGTGCATCTTGCCTAAAAACACTCCCTCCATCCATTAACCTATTCATTTTCAGGACTGTTCAACCGGGACTGGGTCACGGTGGTAGCTGGCTGTAGAGGCTGGTCTAGACATTACCTTCCCTGACCACTTCCACCAGCTTCTCCTGGAGGATCCCGAGACAACCTATAAAAGGTTGAAATGGAAATATATATTTTGTCATATATATTACGTTTATTTTCTCTATATGTTTTTCCTGCTACTTTAACACTTAATCTTCCCTGACATGGGGTAAATAACACTTCGATTCTGTTCTAAAAACCACATAGCGGCTTCTCCGTCACCCCCCATTCACACTCCAGGGGAACGTTTCAGTCTGTTCTTGATTGGACACATTTTAGATCTTGTGGTTTATTAGGATTTCCAAACCCACTTACCACACACACACACACAAACTCCAGGGTTTGATCTGTGGTCTGTACTTCTCTCTGAAACATGTCATTGACCAGTGCAGCCACTATAAGGCTCTGGTCATTAATGGGTCCAGTGGAGTTCTTTAACTAATCACTGAAAACCAGCATCTCTAATCAGTCTTCACACGCACAGACTGCTCTGAACTACTGCTTTTCAATTTCCCAAAAAGAACCCAGAGGCTTATTGATCACCCCTGGGATGTGATGTACTCCATAAAGAAAGACTTCAACTAGTTTATTGCTGTAGAGTCACTGTGGAAACTCTGAGCTTGTGGCAGCTTGGGGCTGCAGATTAGCCATAACATGAGCAGTATTTACTGCACTCTTTAACTCCATCTTAGATCATCTCCAGAGTGCGTGTTTTTATCCTCTTGAAGGCACGTACACAGTGGCATCTACGAATACTGGCAAACTTGAGGCAAGAAAAACATTTTATTGCTCTCCTTTTGATCATCACTCCAAAACCCAACTGATAGAATGAAAAACCTTAATCTTCTAATGAAATACTGTGTAAAAATCTTGACCCCCTCATTTCTTCATATCTTGCTTCCAATCAACTTGACTTTCTTGTGTTTTTAATGTGTTTCAATGTCCTTCAAGAAGCCTGGTGTCACGGATGAGGTGTTTTGTGCACGGTAGAGGGAGCTCTGTTCTGACTGAGCACACCTGAGCTAATGAAGGCACAGGTGTGCTTCATTGGGGCTGACTTTTTAAGCCCCGATGAGTCAGAACAGAGTGCGGCTCATTAGTTAGGCTCAGCCTACATACTCTGTGGTGGTTTTGATAATCTGGTGTTCTTGGTTTAGGCTGCAGTTCCATTGATTTTAGTTAGAACTGCAGTCCTTGGTTTTTGGTTTGTTTTGTTAATATAGTTAATAAATTTATGTTACGAACCCCTGGCTCAGCATTGGTGTCCTCCCTGCACCCCGCCACCGTTAAAGCTGGAGAAGTGTTCCTGGCTTAAAGAAAGGAGCTGGTATAGAGAGTTGAGGCTGTGCTGAAGAATAAAGGTGGTGGTAGTGAATATTGATTTTATAGCTACTAGAATGAATCTCTTTTTGTTTAGACTGGATTTACATGTTTGTACAGAAACCACTGAAGGTATTCTCTCTGCTTCCTACAAAATATAAAGAAACGAGAGGTGCCTCAAAACTTTTTCACAGGACTATAAATTGCCCAAGAGTTTTTGTTTCCTGAGCATCACAAGTAAATAGTACAAGTCTTGAGACAGAACCTTCTGACTCAGGGGCATCTACAGTCCAGGGTTTGGATTAGAAACCGCATCATGCCGTAATGCACTGTCCGGTGGAAAAACGCTGTCTAGACTGTGGTTTAAAACAAGCCCCAGTGGTGCCTGAGAAATATAAATGACTCAACACTGCAGCTTAAACCAAGAAAACAGGACGTGTTTATCATAAGCGGAGGAGAAAAAGTAATTTCTTTGGCCTAAATTATCTTGTTGCATTTGCATGTCTTACAGAGACCCCTGAAATGGACTGCTGCTCAGAAAATTTGCCAAACAAACAGAACTTTATTGTTTCTCCAGCAATAAATACAGCCTGAGACTGCAGGCAGTGGGCAGGCGGCAGAAAATGATGTTAAATTTGCTTTCGGGGTTCTGTGACGGAAGAAGACGAGCTTTCTACAAATGCGACGTTTCAGCACTCAAACATACAGCAGGGGATGGAGGGATTACTGTTATAAATGAAAGAAATGGGAGGATGAGAAAGTGCAGATGCACACTCCAGAAGAAACTAAAACCTAAACAGAGAGAGAGAGAGTAAATAAGATACAGTAAATCAACTGAAGAGCCAATATTTATACACAGCTGGGAGAGAAAGAGAGAAATTGAAAAACAGACAGAGAGACTGAATAAGAGACAAAGAGTGATATATGGAGAGAAAGCTGGGGAAA
This sequence comes from Hepsetus odoe, assembly GCA_017165825.1. NCBI lineage: Eukaryota > Metazoa > Chordata > Actinopteri > Characiformes > Hepsetidae > Hepsetus > Hepsetus odoe. The sequence continues at coordinate 12,860,868 of CM029371.1, forward strand.
GACAAAGAGAAAGACTGTAAGCGAGAGAGGGGAGAATGATGGGGAAAAACGGATTGAAAGAGAAGGAGGGAATGGCTAAAATGAATAGAAATGACCGAATGGAAAAAGAGAGAGTGTAAAGGAGAAAGAGAAAAAATAGAGAGGGGAAGAGTTCAAGGAAAATGTAAAAATAGAGAGAGAGAGAGAGAGAGAGAGAGAGAGAGAGAGAGAGAGAGAGAGAGAGAGGGGGAGAGAGAGAGAAAGAGAGGCAGGGAGGAAGAGGCTGTAAAGTCAGACTGCCAGCACAGTGAGCTGCATTGTGAATTAATCAAAACATTTAATTGATCAGGTAATTGATTAGGAATTGGCCCGTCAGTGTCGAGGCTCTTTAATTAAGCTGAAGCAGCGACGGTGTCTCTTTAAAACGTGTAAAGTGATGTAATTACCACTAAACAAGCAATTAACCCCGAGAGGGGAGAAAAAAGTGTGGGACGAGTAACACCGCAACATTTACACCACTAACACACACACACACACACACACACACACACACACCACTAATAATAATGAATGCTTCTCTCACACTGAGGTAGCGGTTGTACAAATCTGGTGTAGTGCTGTGCTGAAGGGCTTCACCAACTGCTAGACAAAACAAATACTGTTTACTTACATCACTTTCTCTAATTTACTATTTATTTTTCTTTATTTGTTCCATTTCCTCCATTTAAATCCAAATATCAGTCCCTCCTTCCATTTCCAGAATAGACTCCTTTCTTACATCTGAGTTGAATTTAAATTCTCCATCACCTTCTCAACATCCACACTTGTTTCAGAATAAATGGACACAAACACAGAGAAGATGTCCCTCTGTCTGTCCATCGGTGCAGGACAGACAGACGGAGTTGTAAGAGAGAAGACAGGGAGAGTGGACGGTGGAGAAAAGGCGTGTATTGAGTGTGATGTCCGTGACGGGAGAACTAGCAGAGACGTGGATGAAAGTGAAGCAGTGAAGTTAATGTTCATTATTTTCAGCAGATTTCAGAGGAGACACATCTTGCTTTATACTCTCAGTGCATTCCTGTGCTTTTTCACTTGTAAGAAGTTAAATTGGTACTTTGGATTAAGCAGAGTTGTTTTTAACACAAGTATCTTCACCTCTGGTTATGAACACAGTATTTTATAGATCTTTACCCGTTTATAACAGCCTAACTTTATTCATTCAAACACATCATTTCAAACTGAATCCTGTCAGTCCAATGTGGTTAAAAGGGACAGAATTTTTGAAAATAGGAATAGAATTTGTACTGCAGACAACAAAAAGGTTTACATTTTGAAATACTTCCGATTCACGTTTGTGCCCACACCTTGGTGAACCTTCCTGTGGCTTACAAATGCAAACAAAACGCTTTCATCCCAAAATAAAATAAAATGAAATCTTCTTGAAAGGACAACTTACTGGTTCTGTGAATGGCTGTCCACAGCATTGAAAAATTATGTAAAAGAGAAAACCTTGTGGGAGAAAATGGGCTCAGGTTTTTGTGTTCAATGGTTTTCCTTTCAAAGCTGTGCTGTTCTTGGCCTTTCGCAACACACAATGCGAGAAGGCAGCTGAATAACGCTGGACTTTTTCATAAATAAATAAATATGTAACTGGATAGATGGATCACCTTATTTTTTTCTCTCACTCAGGCGACCTGGTGTTTATTTAGGGTCAAGGATGCTCAATGGGACAAAGGCAAGACGGGTGGACAGTGATGCTTTATGCAATGACATTCTGGTAAAATGTGCCTTACGCTGACAACTAAACTTTGATCAAGTTACTCTTTTTATGATGATGGTGTCCTGTAACAGCAGTGTCCTCTTCCAGCAGGATCATGTCCCGCCACACTGCAGTGCTCGGGAAAGTTTCAGGATATCAAGATCAGTCTGATCAAGCATCGAAGTCCTGCATTTGTCCAACTTAGGTGTGGAAATTGGGAGCTGGATTAATGGGTCAGCGGTGGTCTAGCGTTTATGGACTAAGTCCAAAATCAGAAGGTCATGGATTTAGTCCTAGTCATAGATCTGTAAGTTACCCTGAGGTTCCCTTGAGCAAGGTACTGTCCCCATTACTGCTCCCCGGAGGATGGATATCAAAATCGGAACAAATTTTACTGATCTTGAGGTTTATGTTACAACTGCACAGATAGACAAACAGATTCACCAGTTGGTACAAATAACAAATTAGAAAATAGTAAAATAGAAATAATACAAATGAATTAAAAGTCAAATGAACTACTTTTTTTATGTTATAGAAAGACATTTTATATGCAGTTGTAACGGTGGCGGGGTACCGGAAGGACGCCAGAGTGGGGCCAGGAGTTCGGAGCACTGTTTTATTGTCCACAGTATACAAAAGCAAGACACAAGGGCTGCAGTTCGAAGCAGAACCTGAGAACAGGAGAACAACAGTCTAAACCAAGTTATACAAATCCCAAAAACCTAAACCTAAACCAGAACCACCCTTTACATGTAGGCTTAGCCTAACTAATGAGCCGCGCTCTGCTCTGACTCATCGGGGCTTAAATAGTCAGCCCCAATGATGCACACCTGTGAGGGGAATCCCAGCAGTTCCGTCCACCCTTTTGACTGGTGCCTGAACTCGGCTCTGAAGTCCCTGGAGGCATCGCCTGACTTTGTGGAACGCCTGGACTTGACTGAACCTGAAAGAGAGCTAAACAGAGACATTACAGGGTTCAAAGAGGACGTCTTTCTCAACGAGTCCAAGCTCTGCTTCCAACCCCTGTCAGCCTTGTTCCGCTCGTCTCTCCTCCCCGAATCTACAGTGCCGAAGTCCTTGTTCATTTCCTTGCACTGATTATTGCTGGTGTCTTTTTTCTTTTTCTTTGTCGTACTTCCTGGTTGCTTGGGGCCCGGCGACGCAGTGTCCCAGCTCCTGGTTCCACTATGAGAAGTTCCACTTGGCTCCCTCCACGAGTCACCTTGTTCTGGGTTTGCTGAATTGTGAGGGTGAGCCGACGCTAGGGGGTCTGAAGGCAGCTGCTCCCTCTCTGAAATCGTTACCTGTTTCTCCGCTGGACTGTTCTCCAGATGCTCTGTTTTGGCTTTTACCCTCTGGGTTCCAGCAGGCACTGGTGTCGGGGAAGTGAGTTGAGATTCGATCAGTGCCAATTTCACTTCCATACCTCTGACCTGTTTCTCTAGCTCGGTGAGCTTGTTGGCCTCATAACGGGCCTCTCTCAGGTCAGCCTGCAAAGTGATGTTGTGGTCCTGCGCCTGTCTCAGCTCTACCCTGCTCTGATGCAACTGCTCTTCCATAGTGGCTATTTTAGCCTCCAGTTTCTCCTGAGCGGTTGGAGTCTCAACTCTCTTTGTTATCTGGCATACGATCTGGTTTCTCTGTTCATGTGTTCTCCTCAGTCCCTCTCTTTGGAAAACCATCACAGCTTGTATCTCTAATCTGGAGACCTTTCTGCCTTCTCTGAATTTGCTGCTCCTCCCATGACGCTCACCTTTGTCTTGAGCCAAAGTCTCCTCTTTCTCCGTCTCCCCATCCTTTGAGACCGCGGCATTCACCTGTGGCATGGAGGCTCTTTCGGTGAGCTGCTGGTAGAATCCTGTCAGCAACTCCTCCTGTTCTGCAAACCAAACATTTCCGCAGCTGATCTGCTCACCTCCGAGGTGGGACTGGATTGTCCTCGCCTCTCTGCGCCACACGGCCCGATCCCTCACCGGCTCCTCTCTGAATGACTTCTGCAAGCAAATCGCAGCATGTTTACACATCTGACACCTCTGTCTTTGTTGAAGTCCCGGTCTCCACCTTCCGAACCTCCTCTGACGACCACCTGATGCCCAGCGCGGCCTCTTGAAGACAGATCCCCGCTGGTGCACTCTCATAGCAGCCTGAATAATGACAGCAGTTGTGTTTATAGCATCAACATTTTTTCGCACTAAATAACCTCTAAAAGCTGCCTGGATGCGTATCGCAGACCTTCTCAACACCTGGAATCTTTCATGTTCACTTTTGCCCCTGATGTAGGACCTATAATATCTTTGAATGAAGATGGCTGACCTCCTTATGGCCTGGTACTTTACTACCTCCCTGTGTCTTCTGAACGCAGCCTGAATCAGGGATGCTGCCTGATGGTGCAGGATCACCGCCTTTCTGACCCTTTGACCTCTGAAGCAGGCTTGCAGGAACATTGCAGCAGAGCGCAATTTCAAAAATTCCTCTCTCGGTTTTCTGGCATCACGTGTGGAACGATACCTCAGCTGGATTGCAACAACAGTCTGTTTGATGTATAAGTATCGTGCCCGAGCACAGTGCGCCCTGTAAGCACGTTGTATCGCAGTGGCAGCCTGGTGCTTCTGTCTCAGAGTCTGTCTGGTCTTCATCCCTCGGAATGCAGCTTGCAGAACAACGGCAGCTCTTTTCTTCTCCTTCAAAGACTTCATTTCTTGCCTCATACTCTTGCTAGCTCTATAATATCGCTGAACAGTCTTAGCTGCCCATCGTAGCCTCAGGTAGTACTTTCTGTTTATGTGTTTCCTTACCTGTGCCTGAAGGGTTACTGCAGCCTCATGTTCGATTTTCCTCTGTGCCCGAACTTTCCTCCTCTTCGGTGCAGCAGACTGGTTCGTGGTGCTGGGCTTGGGGGTCGACTCCGTGTTGCCCCTCTCGCTGCTGCGAAGGGCCTTCTTGGTCGACCTCCCCGGTTGCCGGATGCCGGAAGTGTTTTTCTTTACTTTGTTGCTGCTACTCACTCTGGTTGTGTTCTCACGTTCAGGGTGCCTAGCCTGCTTCTCCTGAAGTTCCCCCTTTACTGAAGCTAGCTCCTCCTGAAGGGAACGTATTTGAGATTGGTGACTCACCTGCAGCTGGTGTGTCACAGCCTGAAGAGAGGCGTTGTCCTCCTCTAATTTTTCACACTTCGTTTTCAAGGTGGTCAGATTCAGACTTCGTGTACTGATTTCTTGATTCTTGGTGAGGAGCTCCGCTTCCATTTCCTCCACTAACATGTTTTTGTTCTGTCTTTCTGCGCCCAGAACAGACAGCCAGACCTTCTGAGATTCCTGTAGATCGTGTTCTAAATCCAGGACTCTTGCAGTTAATACTCCTGCCTGAAATGGCTCCTCTGAGCCGGGAGAATTCTTGACCGTAGCTTCCTTGTCGGACACCACCTTCGCCGCTGGGGCGCTGTGATTGGAGCAGAGTGCTGTCCTTGCGAATGGGGCGCTGTGATTGGAGCAGAGTGCTGTCTTCGTGAATGGGGCGCTGTGATTGGTGAATGCAGCGAGTTCCACCGATTTCCAGCGTTGTGGTTGGTGGAGAGCAGGAGCCGGAAAAGAAAGGGGCATGAACGAAGCCTCTTCCTCGAGGAATCGCCCCTTTTTTCCTTGTTTTCACGGGGTTTTACCCCTCTGATGACCGTGTTTCATACAGGGCGGGGTCTCCGCGGACGGATCGTTGTGATTGGAGCACAGCACTGTCTCCGCGGACGGGCCGCTGTGATTGGTGAAGGAGGCGGGTTCCTCCGACACCCAGCGTTGTGGTTGGTGGAGAGCAGGAGCTTGAAAAGGAAGGGGTAAAGAAAGGGGTGCAAACGAAGCATCCTCCGTGAGGGGTCGCCCCGATAACATTACCTCTACCACGGCCCGAGCCGCCCTCTCCGCTCGACAGCACTCCTTCAGCCGTTCGCTGAACTCCAGCGAGGGAGTGAGCTGGATTGAACGATCCAGCAGGTCCAGGCGTCGCGAGAGCTCAGTGGTGGTGATTCTCTGCACTTCACCGCTCCGCTCACAACGCCCCAGCTGCCACGATGGCAGCGCTGCTCGGAGGTCCTCAATCTGGGCTCCCAGTGCTCGCTCTAGCTCCTTCAGACACTCCTCACGGCTCCTGACGTCCCGGTTTTGGCGGCTCATTTCTGTAACGGTGGTGGGGTACCGGAAGGATGCCAGAGTGGGGCCAGGAGTTCAGAGCACTGTTTTATTGTCCACAGTATACAAAAGCAAGACACAAGGGCTGCAGTTCGAAGCAGAACCTGAGAACAGGAGAACTGCAGCCTAAACCAAGTTATACAAATCCCAAAAACCTAAACCTAAACCAGAACCACCCTTTACATGTAGGCTTAGCCTAACTAATGAGCCGTGCTCTGTTCTGACTCATTGGGGCTTAAATAGTCAGCCCCAATGATGCACACCTGTGCCTGCTTGGGCTCAGGTGTGCTCAGTCAGAGCAGAGCGCCCTATAGTGTGCCCAAAACACCCCACATGTGACAGCAGTGTTCCTTATAAATGATCACCACACTGTGTAAACTGCAGTGTGAACACCATTCTTCACAGATAAGTGATGAACTTCAATGGGACAAATACTACACAGCTGTATATGATAAAACTGCACACAGGGAAAAGTTATTTTCAGTTATTATCAGAAAATTTCAAAGCAGCAGCTAACAAGTGATTGCACTGATCCGAGTGATAGAAAGGACTAGAGGAATGAGTAAGAAGAGAGAAACAATAACTTAATGTGTTGGTGAGTGATGGGTGGAGAAGTTAGAGTCTAATGGGGTGGCGGTGGTCTAGTGAAAGTGAAAGTGACAACCCTTGTCATTGCGAGCTCACAGTGAACCACAACGAAAGTGGACCTCTGCATTTAACCCATGCAAACACTGTGCAGCAGTGATGGGGACAGTACCTTGCACAAGGTACAACCTTAAAGAAAGGAGCTGGTCAACCTACTGGAGGGAATCGAACCCACAATCTTCCAATGCAGGGGCAACTCCCTAATCACTAAGCCACCGCTGCCCTGACCTCTGCATATAACCCATGCACTCAAACACCGTGCAGCAGGGGGCAGCTATTGAAAGCACCCGGGGAGCAGTGACAGGGACAGTACCTTGCTCAGGGGTACCTCAGGGCAACCTACTGGCAAGGGGTTTGAACCCACAATCTTCTGATCCTATGGCCAACTCCCTAACCACTAGGCCCCTAGTGGCAGGGTACTTGCCTGCAGACTTATGGATCAAGGAACCCAGGTTCGAATCTCACCTCTGGCACTACCACCATTGGATTCCTGAGCAAGACCCTTAACCCTGAGTGTCTCCAGGGGGAATGTCCCTGTAATTAGGACATGGAAGTTGCTCTGGATTAGAGCATTCTGCTGAATTCTGCTGAATGCCGCAAATGTATTCTGCTGAATGCCGCAAATGTAAATGTAATGGATGTGCGGCGGAAGGCTATGGCTCCCCTCTGCTACACACACATGCGCATATATATACTATACATACACACACATGCATATATATATATACCATATACACACACACACACACACACACATACTATACATACATACACACATAGCTGGATATCAGGATTAGCATGGCACCAGTGCCTTGATGGCATTAGACTTCATATTCTCAAGTTTTATTTAATGTATTTAGACTCCCTCTCAGTCACACACTCCTTCTTTATGAGTTTAGCCTCTGTTTTCTCTCAGCTCCAGTAATGTAGTTTCCGATATGAAGTTGTCAGTGACCGCTGGAGGACACAACATGTTTAATGTGGCCATCGGTACCAACACTGCACCCCAGAGCTCTGCTGCCTGGCCCCACACCCCAGACACCAGGCCGGAAAATAAGTATTTTTGGGACAGGATTAGACTATTTTTTTCATGTACATCATCTCTGTTTCTCTCATTCACTTAATTACATGCTGTTCCTCTCTATCTAGCTAGCAAAATTATCATAGACATTTAGACACACTATCTAGTAACATAGTACTGTGCAAAAGTATTCAGACACCCCTCATTTATTTATTCTGTATGAAAGTGAGAAAGTAGGTTCAGTGATTTGTGTTCAAAAACACGTAAATCCAATCTAAACACAAAGAGAGTTTCATTCTAACCAGCTTTAAAGTCAATATTCACTACCACCACCATTATTCTTCAGCACAGCCTAACATTCTTGACATTCCTAACATTCTTCTCCCTTAGACCAGCTCCTTTCTTTAAGTGGTCTTCAGGAACACTTCTTGAAGGACGTGCCAAAGCCCTTCCTTTTGTTTTCTCTGTGTAGAGGATCCCACACTGCTTCTGAAACTGCTCGGATACAGAGATTGTACTGAAAATGAGAGACAAAAACTTTGTCCTTCAGGAAGAACTGGAGACTTAAAACACAAGTTAAAAACACAAGGAGATGAATTAATTCTTCATTTCTTTTTTTTTTTACAATTTTATTCATTCATGTGTGGTTCGTTTGGACCAGCAGTCCGCATGTTGCTTTAGCGTGAAACCGATCTGATGTGCAAACCCAATCTGCGTGCCAATGGAGAATTGATTAATGCAGGCGCGAAGACAAAAGGGATCCGTCCAGCTGGGGGATGGCGGTGATGGAGAACAGATGTGTGTAGCGGAGCCATGCTACATTATTTATACCGGCCAGGAAACAAAACAAAACCATGATGAATGACTTGTTTTCTCATCGTAGCGTTCGGCCACAGAATCAACAGCTCCTTCAAGATCCATAATGCCTTTCCTATTTATTTATTTATTTATTTATTTACTTACTTGTTTTTCTTTAAAGCCACTCTGGAGCTTCGTTCATACCATTCATTCATGCCTTTCGTTTCTCGATGGGCAATGACAGTGTTTGTATCCGTGCGAGAGTGGGTATGTGTGTGTATATGTGTGTGTGTTCGGGCCTTTTTTCGCTTTGTCCTCCATGGTCTGGGGAGCACTCAGGAAGTGTTAAGGCCACACTGGTGAGCCAGAGCGATAAATCAGTGTTTGGGGGACCTTACCCAGGAATTTGGGCTGAACTCTGAACCCTGAACCCCACGCTGTATTAGAGATGTAATGAAAAGAGAGAGAGAGGAAAGGAGTACAAAAAGAGCAGTATATAACAAAACAAGAAAGAAGAAAGGAAAAAAAAGCAAGAAAGCCTGACAGCATGTGAAGAAAGAATGAGCTGGAGCATATTTTAAATGTTTTATGTTCAGTCTTGTGTGTGTGTGTGTGTGTGTGTGTGTGTGTGTGTGTGAGCGAGGTGAACAGAGACTCCAAACTGTGTCCATGCACCTCCTACACACTTGCGATCTAGAGATCACTGATAAATCACATCCACCCACCGTATCAGCATGATAAAACCAGTGTGTGTGTGTGTGTGTGAATGCATATGTGGTGGCATTACAGAACACAAAGCATAGAAAGTACAGAAAGCAACACAGCATAATTAATTCAGTGTTGTGTGTGTGTGTGTGTGTGTGTGTGTCCTCCATACACCCCAGTGTGCACTGACCAGCCCACAGCCTAAAGAGCGATGACTGCCCCTCAGTTACTATGCCTACATGACAGATAGATGATCCAGCTCCATACATCCTGCTGAGTGAACCTGCAGGAGTACATCGACACCCACTCCAGCTTAAATGGACACAAAGACACAGAAATGACGTCCCCCTGTGTGTCCATTGGTGCAGGACAGACAGAAGTAGATGTAAGAGACAAGAGAGGGAGAGTGGACGGTGAAGAAAAGGCGTGTATTGAGTGTGATGTCCATGACGGGAGAACTAGTAGAGACGTGGATGAAAGTGAAGTTAATGTTCATTATTTTCAGTTGATTGTTTTTATTAGAGTTTATTGGAGAATTCTATTAATATGGCGTGAGATTCAGTTCACAGTTCAACCCACGCACACCACTGGCAGCCATATCCCCTCCACCCAGTGAGGGGACGGTACCTTGCTCAAGGGTACCTCAGGGTAACCTACTGGTCTGGGATTTGAGCCCATGACCTTCTGATTCCGTAGCCCTAAACACTAGACCACTGCATACCACTAAGTAAAAAAAAAGTATTTTTTAAGTCTCTAGTGTGCAGTGTCTCCAACATGATTAGTTTGACAACATGCAGGTTGGAAACTAAATCTCTCAGCTGGTGATCTGTTTACTAGTTCTATCCTGGAACCCTGTCTAAGGACAAAAAACATCAGGCCCATCTCTCCAATAGCAATAAATGAATTAATAAATGATAACAGTAACCAAAAAGAAATGCTTATTATGAGGTGACATTTTTTCTGCTAAGCACATCAATACTTCCACCAATCAATTGTTAATTTAGCAGCACTATTTGTTAAAATCATAATGAATACACAAGCAGGCAAAGGCCACACGCATATTTCACTTTCTGTCCTGGGGCTGGGGGGTGCCGGTGAAGGACCTGCTGGTTAAACATTACATTTACCGAGATAAATCACTCCAGCTCAGCAGATATTAATACATTAATATTAAATGGTCCTCTGATGTACATCTGAGCTTTGGCTGCCTGGATGAATGTGTTTAAAATCAACACCACCTTCGAAACGGCACTGCGTTAAAGAGACGATCATTGGACAGCAAGCTTGGTGCAGCACTGAGGTTGAGGTTTCATCATTTGTTGAGTCCAAGGAGCTGATTATACTGATTATTATCCGAAAAACCATCCATTCACCCTACAGCAGTTTAGCTCTGCCCATTCACAATTGATGGTCTGGGAGAAAGTGTAAGGCCACCAGCCATTGGCTAGGACACCCGCAAGCCTACGTTTCCACCAACACTGGGAAGGTAAATTCACCATCACCTTTTCAGCGCTAATGCAGTGTTTAGGGATTAGGCCACAGGATCAGTAGGTCATGATACCCTTAAGCAAGACAGCGTCCCCATGACTGCTACCTAGGTGCTGGATATGGCTGCCCCGTGCAGGACAGTGTGTGTGGGTTAAATACAGATTTTGCATTTTGTTGTGGTTCACCGAGTGCTGTGCTTCACAATGACACAGTCACTTTCACTTTCAGCTAACAGCTTACACATCATGCAGGTTGAAGAGTGGAGAGGGAGGACCATCTTACCCACTAGAAGATTTCTTCAGATTTCTGCTGGGGGAGGAGGTGGTATGTAAATATGTCACTATATTGAGTAGAATTAAAAAAGAGATTGCACATGAAGAAAGGTGGGTCTGTATCATCTGCTTGAAACCCCCAAATTTCTCCTCCATCATTACATCCTACAGACAAATGGGTTCCCCTTTTCTTTTCCAAATGTAGGCAGTTTTTAACCTTCTCTTGCTCACTACACTCTTAGAAAAAGTATCCCCAAGAATGAGCCTTCAGACCCTTTAGTTACATAAGTCCACCATATTTCCACTCCAGTTGAAAATTTTAAGGTGGACTGACCACATACATGACTGTTATTTCACTGCTCTGTATTAGAATATTTTTTCTGAAAAGGTCCAAACAGCCCCAATTCCTTGGGAAAAATCAGCTTATGGTACAAAACTGGACCTCAAAGTCAATGTTGCACTTTTGAGGGCAAGTGAATAAAGTCTGTACCTTGAAGAACCAAAAATCTAGCTGCACATCACAATTTTTTCTGAGAGTTTAAAGGCTTAAATGAAAGTGACAACTTGTCATTATGAAAGATGGCACACAGTGAACCAGAATGAAATACAGCCTCTGCATTTTACCCACACACCCACGTCCAGCAGGGGGGAGCTATTAAAAGCACTCGGGGTGCAGTTGCGGGGATGGTACCTTGCTCAAAGTGACAGTTACTACCCTTGTCATTGTGAAAGGCAGCACAACACAATGAAATTCAACCTCTGCGTTTCACCCATACACACACATGCAGCATGGGGCAGCTATAGAAAGCACCCGGGGAGCAGTGACGGGTATGGTACCTTGCTCAAGGGTACCTCAGGGCAACCTACAGGTGAGGGAATCGAACCCACAGTCTTCCGATCCTGAGGTTAGCTCCCTAACCACTAGGCCATCGCTACCTCAATGCTGATTGGCAGTGGTGAGATTTGAACCCATGCCTCCATAAAGACTGGAGCCTAAATCCAGGCTGAGACTCTGATTTGTGAAAAATGGATCATAAATTAAACTGACATTCCTTTAGTTAGAATGAGGATGAGGATCATTTCTCAATCGTGGATCAAACAATCAAATCCAAACCATAAACATCCTTTTTGAATCTTTTATATCAGAAATCAAAAGTGGTCTGCGACTCAAATGCACATGTAATAACTGTGTAATCAACTGTGTTTTAATGTTATTACATTGTAATAGCAGAATGACGGCACACTTTTTGACTCCTGAGGTTGAAATGCATAAATAGATGGCGAAAGGAAGCAAATCTGGAGCTGGAACTGTTCTATTATTCATGTTTGTGGACATATGTTCCTCGCATTGTTGAGTCAAATGATATGTTTGCCCACTAAGCTGCCTTTGTTTTCTTATATACCAGAACTGGCAAACTTTCCATCTCTCGCTCCCTCTCTCCTGTTTTCTCTGCTGTTTTTCTTGGGTCAGGTCCAAATATAACAATGGGGGGATGGTGGAGGGTGGGTGGATGGTGGGGCATGAGGTTCAGTGCTTTTAATTGAGCAGTTACACAAATTAATGCTGTATTTCTATTCTTCTGCACTAAATGTAAACAAGGCCATCCGAACTGTTTGCCTACGTTGCTTGCTGTGAAGCGAAAAAAAGTCCAAAGTACATAAACAGACAAACAACCTACTTGATTGCACAACAGCTTACACAACATTGAAGACAGCCACTTGTGCAGCACCTGTGTCGTGTGTTTTTATTTTTTCTGGCGGTTTGTAATTTTATGCATAACGCCCCTGATGGTTGATACCGCAAGATTAAACGAGGAATGTTATCGCCCTTCGCTCTTGTGTGAAAGGAGAGGTTTTCCGTGCACCTTTGTTTATGATAGCACTGTTTCTCTCACTGCTTTTAGTGCAGCATTCTCCTGCCGAGCGCATTTGTCATCTACTTGCTGAGAGACGGCCTAATATTCTCCCAACCAAAGGCAGTAGCGACAACAAAATATTCGCCCAAAAAGAAAAAAAATGAAGACAAATTGCCCATGGTGACAGACCCAGTTTCTTGCTTTGCTCATTCTGCTTCCTGCTGTGTTTGATGATAAATATTGCCTTTTTGTGTTGTTAGAATGAGAAGTAAGTAAGTAAATAAGGTTGCTGACACTTTATGGAGAATTACTAGGCCTTCAGAGATTTCCAGGAATTAAATCCATCTGGGAGCGGACTTAAAGAAGCTGAGATTTGCATTGGGAGGGACGGGGAAGGACAGGATTAGAAATTAATGTGTTAGAGGGACATCTTTAGTTGGACAGTTTGGAGACAATGTGAGAGAAGTGAGATTGTGTTGGTTTGGACATGTCCAGAGGAGAGACAAGGATTACATCAGGAGAAGGATGTTGAGGATGGAGCTGCCAGGAAAGAGGAGAGGAAGGACAAAGAAGAGGTTTATGGAACAGGAGAGAGGAAATGCAGGCAGCCGGTGTGAAAAAGTGTGGGAGTCAAAGCCTTGTCAGCCTTGGAGTGAGAACGCAACCATTTTAGTCAAGATAAAAACTGCGGGAATCACTCTCATGTATAGATGCTGCAATTATTTTACATGTTTGCATGTATTTTACGCACTGTGATGCAGTGGCTAGCACTGTCACCTCACAGGGAGAAGGCCCTGGATTTGATTCCCAAGTGGGACGGTCCAGTGGGATAGACTCCAGCATTACCCGTGACCCTAATCAGGACAAGCGGCTCAGAAAATGAGTGAGAGAGTGAGAGAGAGGGAAGCAAACCATGGTCTCTTTTGGAGCGTGCCACTTAAATGCAAGCTTTTTAGTCACCCAAAGTAAAAGTTTTAACAGATTTCAAGGATTCAAGCCTAATTGTTTTTTTTAAATGTCAGCCAATTTAAAAGTCCTCTATTAGCACCTCTTAGTATGTGGGATGCATGACAAAACATCCCACTTTTATACAACGCAACTGTCTGCCAGTTTTCTCTTCACACTATTCCTCCAGGGCTTCCAACCAACCTGGCACTCCAGCTCATATTAACAGAAGTCGGCAGCTACGAGATTCAGGATGTCTTTCTTGGTCAAAGAAGCAGAAGTGACAGGAAAAGTGCAGGAAAAACGAGTGTCAGGTGTGGCCAGTATAGGCTGGGAGTTGATCCAAAAAGGAATCGATTCCCCAATTCCAGGCATTCGGGAATTGAGAGTTGACGCTTAAGCTCTGGGATCGATTCCTCACGATGATGTTCAAGTTTGCACGTCCTTGCTCACTAACGAAGTGTGAGATTTTCTGTTGTCACTGCACAGACCTGACCTTTCCACAGTGTACACATTCACAAGAGTTTAACCTTTGACAAATTGGGAAATTTTGTAAAATGTAAAATTATTAAAGAAAATTATTGATATGATATTTACTACAAATGTCTAGCTGAAGGTTTCTGACAGAATTAGGTACACCTTGAGTTTACACTGCACAGTTATAGCCCAGATTTTTACATAAGGAGATCCCAAAGAAAAGCTGCAGATCTGAAGGAAATTGGTGTTCCTTCAGTCCACATCCCATCTAGATCGCTATGTGAAGACAAAAAAAATTGCCATATTTAGAACACAATCTTTTCAGAGTGATTTCCAGGTCCTAGTTACAGGGAGCAACACACGGTTAAGGATCTTACTCAGGAACCCAGTGGTGGTGGCGCTGGAGGTGGGATTTAAACCTGTGAACCTTCAACAAGCAACAATTTTACCCAAGTTAAAAATCTAGACCCATTAGAGAGTCCAATCCCTGTAGTTTGGAAAGTGTGACAGGCGTCCTGTAAGTTACAGCGAATGCGAACACAGGACACATCATGAGGGGAAACCCGAGAAAAAGTTTAATTTATTTTTGGTTTCATACTTTTTACTTTTACTTCTTGCAACTTCTATCTCTCACTTTTACTCCTGGAAGAGAATAAGTCTGGCAAGGTATTGCCTCGTTCCTTGTCTCACTTCTCCCGTAGTTTGGAAAGTAATTTTTTTCCACTTACGTTTACGTCTTGGTCTTATCCAGAACGACTCCATTTCTTATTTCCAGGGACAGTCTAACTGGGGCAAAGTTTGGGTCAAGTGTCTTATTCAGGAGCCCAGTGCTGGTGGTGCTGGAGGTGGGATTTGAACCTGCGATCATTTGGTTTATTGGCGACTGTGGTAGAAGAGTTGTACACACAGGAGGGGTCGTGAAAGATCTTGTAAAGTGGGACCTCCTGTTGAAGCTGGCATAAACCACACCTACGTCAAGATACTTTAACAGAAGGGATGGTGTGATGGTCAGGTCATGTGACCAGTCTCTTCTTCTTCTTTCAGCTGCTTCCTCTTTCCTGGCAGACTAAAAGTCTTTATATGTGTCCCAGGTTTAAGCTAGTCCCTGTTAGCCAATTAATTACCAGGCTGTTGCCAGGCTGGCATAAATGGATACAAAATGAAAAAAAATAGGAATATGTTCTCAATGTCTGGATAAACAAACAAACAATGCAACTCCACATTTTTAAGTATTATAATTAACGTGGCAAGGCACAGAGTATATATATATATATATATATATATATATATATATATATATATTATATATATATATATATATATATATATATATATATATATATATATAAATGCTGTAAACAAAGAATGCTTTCAGAAATATAAATAATGATTGTTTTTATCAATTTACAAAAAGCAAAGTGAGCGAACAAAAGAAAAATCTAAATCAAATCAATATTTGGTGTTACTACCTTTTGCCTTCAAACCAGCATCAGTTCTTCTGGCCCCCACAGAGCCCTGATTTCAACATCATCCAGTGTGTCTGGATTACATGAAGAGACAGAAGGATGTGAGGAAGCCTACATCCACAGAAGATCTGTGGTTAGTTCTCCAAGATGTTTGGAACAACCTACCAGCCGAGTTCCTTCAAAAACTGCGTGCAAGTGTACCTAGAAGAATTGATGTTGTTTTGAAGGCAAAGGGTGGTCACACCAAATATTGTTTTGATTTAGATTTCTCTTTTGTTCATTCACTGCATTTTGATGATTGATGAAAATAAATGATTAACACTTCCATTTTTGAAAGCATTCTTTGTTTACAGCATTTTTTCCACACCTGCCTAAAACTTGCACAGTACTGTATATATATATACAGTATAGAGTATAGAGTATTGAGTGTATGTAATAATGTGACCTGGCAACAGTCTGTTAATACACTGCCTAAAGGTAATTAACTGACTAACATTTATTTCTTTATCGAACTGTATTATTTACTAATTTAAATTAATTAGCATTAGTAATTTCCTCAAACTTTCCTTTGTAAGTCACACACAACCTTGTACTGGAATCTGGACTCACTTCCTGTCACTTCACAGCCCAACTAGTTGCCAGTTTAAATTAGCCATAATGTCTGGCTCAAGAATGTGAAAAATGAATCACAGTATATTTCTAAGCCACTAACTTCTCAAATTTTCCTTCTCAGTGTGACACAGAGCCGCCCAACACCATTCACGAGCAGCAAACACCAGGGCTGGTTTTCTGTCACACCATTGTGGTGGAAAAAAAAAAAAACACACATGCTGACGACCCCTGACACCCTGGCCTGCTATCACGGAGCAAGTTCATTTAGAGCCATCCGAGCGTGAACCAATCAGATTCCAGTGTCCTCTCCTGAGCCGAGCTTCATGCTCTCTGCACTGTGTTCGCATTGCAGCTCCATACAGCGGCCATGCGGCAGCCAGTAGACAGGGGTCATCCGATCAGGGACAGGAATACATACTGTTATACACGCATGCCTTCACATGAACACACAAATGAGCTTGGATTCTTGTCTGTGTAGGGTGTTTCTATATAATAATAATAATAATAATAATAATAATAACAATAACAACAACAACAACAACAACAACAACAACAACAATAATAATAATAATAATAATAATAATAATGTAATAGTGATGTGACCCATATGTGTTAATTATTTGTTAGTAGTTATATCTAAAAATCCCATATTTATTATATATTGGTATATTAACGTAATACATATACACCCTATATGTGTTTTCTTTCTATCTGTCTGTCTGCCCATCTATCCATCCATCCGTCCATCCATTCATCCAGCCAGCCATCCATCCATCCATCCATCCATTATCTGGCTCTGTATATACCTGGTTTACACAATTATTAGGACACTATTAGAGCAGAATTATTACACTAAATGATCTAAAATCAATAAATGAAAAATAAACATTTTCTGATCTCACTTGTTTATTTTTTATCCTTTATTGTGAGAATAATAAACAAACAACTCTGATTTTACAGATCAAAATGGAGTCGGTCAGGTTCTTCATCTCTTGATCAACTTTTAGTGCAGCAGCAACCTTCTTCGTTAAAGAAGGTCCACATGTTCTCAACAGAGTTTAGGTCAGCTGAAGAACGGGGCGTGTCATTATTCAATCATCTTGAAGGTCTTTACTGAATGGTCACGCAGTGAAGAATGTCTGTGCATCATCCTGCAGAAAAATCATGGTCTTCTTGAAAGATCAAACTTGGTCCTGAACCACTGCTTCTGAACTCTTCAGCTTGATAAGGACCAGCTAACTCATCTTTAATAACATCAGCCAAAACCAGTACCCACCTTGCTGGTGTCTGAGTGGAAGTGAAGCTCTGTGCCATTACTGATCCAGACACAGGCCCGTCCATCTGGTCCATCAAAAGTCTCTCTCATTTCATCTCCATCAAACCAAAGAAAAATCAATCTGGAGATGTTTCTTGGTCCAGTCTTGACGTTTCAACTGATGTCTCTTGTTCAGTGGTGGTGGGGTTCTCTGAGCACTGAACACCTTGTTCTTCTTGACACTCCAGGTAGGTTCAGTCATGGATCATGGGTTCCTTGTAGTTTTATGTTTGATTCTTCTCAAATCTTTGGAAGCTCATTTGCGTCTTTTTTTCTCAACACATTTCTTGCGACCCTGTTGACTGTTTACAACAGGCCATTTGCTGGTTCTGTGATCATGTCCCGATATCTTTTCACAACCATTTTAAGACATTTCAATTTGTTATAATTTCTGACTTTTAAGAGTAAGTTCTCTCTCTTTTTTGACCCATTCTATCTGCTCCTGATAATTCTGCACACCTTGATATAGAGTGTTGGTCTCCTTAGGCCCCCCTCCCCCCTTAATTACATGAACACATAACCAGATCTGCTTCAATCCAAACAGCATTCAGGTTTGTACAGCTTAGAGTTGAAATACATGTATAAAAATAATGATCTGGTCAAAAAAGTCACTTGCCTGATAATTGTGCACACAGTGTATGATGTATGTAAATATGTAAATAATAATGTGTCCCATGTGTATTACAGGGCTTTGGTGTTGTTCCTGTTGGATGTTTTTCTCTTGTTTTGCTACAAAGTAAAAATGCCCCAAAAAGCTTTAAAACAAACACACACTGAGCTTTTTAATTCCTTCAGTCCCCCTGGATGTTTTAGCTAAACTGGCCAGTGCATCCTTTCCCCATTTCCGTGGCGACAAACAAAAAAATTGGCTGATGAGGCCGAAGCGGCAACTCCGCAGACGCGGTAAAGCGAAGGCGAGGCTGGTGCTTGTTAGCGGCGTAAATTGTCTGCCGAGGCCTCGGGGGGGATTCTGCAGGAAACAGGTGTTTACTTAACCTCAGCCTACAAATTGGCTTTGAGGAGGGAATTTTTTTAAGTGCGCCGAGGAGGAGACAATTTTGGAAAGCGGCGGAGGCAGAGAAAGAGAGAAGGAGGGTGGAGAGGAAGGAGGGAGGGATGGAGGGAGGGGGGCTATTTGTTTTGACAGGCAACTTGCTTAAGCAAATGTCCTTATCAAACAGAGCCGGGTCTGTGCCAGTGTTCTCAGCTGTGGGCTGCTCACCCTGCCTCTCGCAGCATGAAAATAGATTTAAATCAGATTTAACCCACACGGGGGGTTACCCAAACAATAATCACCAGCGCATCATGAATATGCTAATCACTCTGACGCCATTCGCTGATTTGCTAATGGATTAAGCTTCGGATTAACGTGGCCTAGCTCTTTCTTAGAAGATACACTCCAGTTGATTGTAACATGCTGGGGACCTGTTTCTCCTCTACAGCTAAAGAAGAAGGAAATTTTCACTTTTTCTTCCTTACCTTAAGGCCTTGGCAGGGGCCCTATTGCTGGCTCCAGGACCCTGATCAAGAATTTATGACGGAAAAGTCTATATTATGTCCTCCATGTTGGTCAATTGACGTTACTGTGTGCTTCACAAATGACTCACTCACTCATTTTCTGTGCCGCTTGTCCTGATTAGGGTTGTGGATACTGCGCTATCCCAGCTCTCACATGGTGAGCAGTGGGGACACACTCTGGACAGGTCACCATCGCAGGGCAGACACAAAGACAAACACACACAAACACTCAGGAGTCAATTTAGCATCTCCAGTCCATATGGTGGGAGGAAACCAGAGAACCCAGAGGAAAGACATACAGACGACATGTCCATTACACTCAGAAAGTACCTGGACTGTCCTGCCTGGGAATCAAACCCAGGACCTTCTCACCATGAGGAGACACCCACTGCATCACCATGCCGAACTTTGCAAAAGAGTAAATCCAAATTTCAGAGCTTTTAAAAGGTTAAAATAGAATATAGGTGATTTATTTAACAAATCTCTTTTGGCCAGCTGGGGGCCCCCTAAGCCTCTCACACATTTATGTGATGAAGAAACCAATGTGGCCACTTTGTTCCAGGACAAATATGACCACATATAATTTGGATGACACCTCCAAAGGGCCAGTATTCTTAAAGCTTCATGACACCTTGCATGGAAACTGACCTCAATAAACACACAAAGGTTTTTCCCAGCTAGTGTCAGCTATTATTTGGGTTTTTGAGAGGATAACTTGGAACAAGCTTTATAATTGCATGTTGAGCTTCAAGATGGTCTTCATGACAGTCTATGAATTCTGACTTTCAGTGAAGATTGAGCTGCATTTGCATCGTGAACTCTGAAAGCGTCCAGATGCTTTCCTTCCAAAAAAACAAACCCAAAAAAAGAGTGTTTGTCATCGTCAATTTAGTGCATCAGTGCATTTCCAGATTGCCTCATGCTGATTAAACCTAGTTTGCCAAAAAAAGAAGCTAAATAAAAGTTTTGTCCCAGTGACGCCCACTCAGGCATATGGCGAGTGGTGTTTTTTAGGAGGCACTGTTGGTGGATTTCTCTGGAGTTGAGTGCTTGCACAGAGGGAAACTTCACTCATTTTCCAATCTTCTGCTTCTTCTTTTGGCTGCTCCTGTTTAGGGGTCACCACAGCACACCACATGTCTCCATTTCTTCCTGTCATCTGCATCTTCCTCCTTCAAACTGACTGCCTGCTTGTCCTCTCACCATGTCCATAAACCTCCTCTTTTGACTTCCTGTTTTCCTCTTTCCTAGTAATTCCATCCTCAACATCCTTCTCCTTTATACTCCTATTCTCTCCTCTGGACATGTCCAAGCCTACTCCTGATTTACTCCTCCTTCACTCATTTTACAATAATTCCAGTTATTCAGTGTCAGGATGGCTTTGGTGTGAAATGGTTCTGATTTCTTTACTGTGGTGGTGAATGGAACCAGACGTCAGCAGCACAAAAACATAGTGTTTGTAGTGTTTGCAGGGAAAGATGGTAAAATGTGTTTGTGCCTCACAACATATCCTTCCACCATGAACAGAGATAGTTTAGGACCAAAATCATTTCCAAACGGTCTGGCAATGTCTTCACAACCATTTTTATGTCTGTGAGGGAGCTTTTAGAGGCATTAAACTCTACAGAAGTCTGGATATGGTTCCCTTGAGAAAATATTGGATCAAGAAAACCAATTTAATTCAAATAGCTTAAGAACCAGACATATTTCTGAGAGTTGGGTCTCCATAATCTACTCTGATCAGTTCAGGACCATGGTGAGTATCTGAGGGGGTGTGGGAGGGGGTGCACTGCCTCTATTCTGGACGTGCCTCGCTGTTAAGGCTAAAGGTAAGCATGGATGTTCTTATAGATTTACCCTGATATGATAATTTGTGTTTACATTTATAAGATTGCAGGAGGTATGTTTTTATTGGGGTCAGAGTTGCAAAATTGCAACATTATACAAACAGAACCGACTGTTGTGTGTTTGGGCAACCAATACAGAAATAAATAAATAATTATAAATTAAATATTATTTATTTATGCATTAATTATTTAGTTTGTTTGATATATATGTTGAACCATATAATCTGAATGTAACAAATTCAAGGTCCTTATTTTTTCTTAATTTAATTTTTTTTTTTTTTATTGAACTCACTGGTTGAAAGTGTAGATCTACAGAAATGAGAAAAGTGTCCATCTCATTCTATTTCATGGTGAAGATCAGCCACACCCCATCAGAATTATATCCTCTGATTGGTCAACGAGTCAATGGGATTGGTTGTGGTGGTTCACAATCATGCTAACAATAACTGTTGCAGAAGAAGAGGTTTGTCTTTGACATTCTTCTTCTTCTTTTTGTCCTTTCAGCTGCTCCCGTTTAGGAGTCGTCAGAGCAAATCATCTGTCTCCTTGTCTTCCTGTCCTCTGCACGTTCCTTCTTCAAACCAGCTGCCTGCATGTCCTCTCTCTCTTCATCCATAAACCTCCTCTTTGTCCATCCTCTTCTCCTCTTTCCGGGCATCTCCATCCTCAACATCCTTCTCCTGATATAATCCTTGTCTCTCCTCTGGCAATGTCTAAACCAACATAGTCTTGCTTCTCTCACTTTGTCTCCAAATCATCCAAACTGAGCTGTCCCTCTAATATACTTATTTCTAATCCTGTCCTTCATTGTCCCTCCTGATGCAAATCTCAGCATCTTTAGCTCTGACACATCCAGCTCTGCAGCTTGTCTTTTCATCAACATCTCCAACCTTTATAACATAGCTGGTCTTACTACCGTCCTGTAAACCTTTCCTTTTACTCTTGATGGTCCCTGTCTGACACAGATCGCTCCTGTTACACTTCTCCATTCATTCCAACCTGCCTGCACTCTCTTCTTCTCCACTCCTCTCTGTTACTTTAAACCATCCACCCTGAGTATCTAAACTCTTCAATGTCATTTGATGTTTTTTGCTACTTGTCTTTTTGGTTCACCACATTTGATGTTATTTAGCTTTTGCTGAACAGGTTAAGGTTCCAACATCTACAGTATCTTCACTGGTTGTGGGACTAACCTCTGAACTTAACCACAATCCTGTTTCTCCTTTATTCCAACATTCTGCATCACTAGTGTCCATACAGCCAAGGATTATAACAGACTTATACCTAGGCATAATGGTTGACCAAGTGATTTTTATTTATTTTTTTTGTTTTATGAGATTTTGTTTTACTTTAAACATCACATTTTTATAATGTGGTTATTAAAATCACACTGCAGGCAATGTTGCCTTAAGGCATGTGCAACCAATCAATCTATGAGCAGTTTTTTCTTATAAAGATTTTTCTTCTTCTATATCCTTTGACATCAACGTCTCCTCGGCTTCCATTTCTGTATAGTATTTCAGTCTTTGATTTTAGATCCTTAGCTGCTTAGATGAGCCCATGTAAGATGAAAAGGTTCTAAACTTTCGACTCTGGAATATTATGCACTTGTAAATGAACGATTAAGACAAGACCTTAATAGACCGGGAGCTTTTACAAATGACACATTTTATTGATTTTTTTTTATTTTTTTTTTAGTAAAAGTAAATGGTTTTCAAAAAAGTGTAAAAAGTTTTGTAAAAAGTTGTTAAATTGTATATTTACTCTATTCAAAATAATGTGCATGCTTTGATCCAAAACCCAAAACCCTTTATGCTCAGTGTATGTCTCTCCATTCTAAGTATTTCAGGGGATTTCCTCCTAAACTAATTCTATTTCCATCCTCATCAACCTTTTTTGGCAACAGATTTCGGATCAAAGGATTTTGGTGTTGCATCAGTAGTTGCCCGACTGGAAGCTTTAATGTTCTCTAAGGCCCATACGTTTTCTTTGAAGCACTAATCTTAGCTATTTAGTGCTTAAACTGTCCTGTTTTTCATTTGTATCCACTTTTGTGATCTTTCATTCTGCTGTATCTCTCTATCCAGCCTCTACCAAGCAACTTCAGCACCTCTCAGCCACTAAAGTGATGTTAATGCTTTGATTTGATGGCGTAATCCCATGCAATTCCTCACTTTTAATATCGTCCACCTTTTTGTTAATGTGGACCACGCCCCGTTTTTTGGATTCCTTAGGATGGAATCTGATATCAGATTTGTCAGCAATTACAGCATTCAATAATAAATCCACAGCAGGTTGGATCTGAATGTGCTTTAATGTACAGATAATTCATTGTCTGCACAGCAATTCAACCACTAAAGAAGGTGCTCATATATATAATTATTGTAAAAAAAACAGGATCTGAATGCATTCAAGTTTGATTGGGTACCAATTCTTGTCTGTTTAATTCAATTTTCAATTTCAATTTATTCTTGTATAGCGCCTTTACAACAAAGTTGCCCCAAGGCACTTTACATTGATGGTCGATGATGGAACAGGTTACAGTAAAATGTCTGTTCACTCTCTCCCTAAATATATTACAACTTTAACCTATATAGAGAAAGAGGTTAAAACATCATGCAGTTCACACAATATGGAGCTGAGACCACCAAATCCTTCAAAAAGTGCATGAATTTAGCACAGAACAACTAGTGAAGCACTAATTTATTGTGTATATATTTTAATTCATTAACTTAACAACAAAACATGGATGGCACATTCTGTGCCTGCTGTTTTAAATATAATGTACATCTTGAACGTGTATTGATTTGGTTTCAGTTTGAATGTATTTATTGTACTATTTCCACAACGTATATTTTTTGCATATGTTTGCCTATATCATTGCACATATTTTATAATTTTTGTGTTTATGGAAGTGTTTATGAGAGTTTTTTCAGAGAAGGCAATCAAATTTCAGTATCCACAGGTCCCTGTACATGATACTGTCATGGTAAATGGTGCTCTACTCTGACTGAGCACACCTGGGGTCATCGGAGAACAGGTGTGCTTCATTGGGGCTGACTTTATAAGCCCCAATGAGTCAGAACAGAGCATCTGTCATTGATGTTATGTGTTTTTACACACATGAGGGTGTTTTATGTTTGCACAAATAAAGTCAAGTTCATGGATCCCTGGTTCTGCGCATACATCCAACCCGCACCACCACCCGAGCATTACAGATATGCAATAAATGATTCTTCAGTCCTGAATCATAACAACTTTCCTAGATTCAAGGCTGGTTCTGGATGTGATTCCACATTTTCTTCATGTTCATGTCTGTTCATACAGTTTTTTTCAATTTTGTTGGTTGAGCTTGGACAGAAGGTTCTTCACCACTTTACATTTTCTTATGTAAATTTATTAGATACATGTATCTAGTTTCCTCTTCTTCTTCTTTTTGTTCTTCTTCTTCTTCTTCTTTTTCCAACTGCTCTCATTTAGGAATTGACACAGTGTCAGTTGACTCTGTGTCCTAGGAGTTGACGCTGTGTCCTCTGTCCTCGGCATCTTCCTCCTTCAAACCGACCAACTGCATGTCCTCTCTCACCACATCCATAAACCTCCTCTTCAGTTGTTCTCTTGTCCTCTTTCCTTGCAGCTCCATCTTCAACATCCTTCTCCCAATACAATCTTCATCATGTCCAAACCAACACAACCTTGTCCAACTTTCTCTCCAAAATGTCCAACCTGAGCTCTCCCTCTAATATACTAATTTCTAGTCCTGTCCATCCTCATCACAACCAACAAAAATCTCAGCATCTTTAATTCTGAATGTAAATCTCTAGTTTGTGATATGTAATTTAATGAAGCACTACGGAATTGCTTTCAGTGACTTGCAACAGTGCAAGTAACAACATATAGAGGAGACCCACACCAGCAGGAGCTCACGAAAAGGTCCGTTAATAGCACCAAGTAGAACATTCCCCAGAAGCGAGTCTCAGAGTGATGTAAATTGTGATCTGAACCTCCATTTTTCAAGGCATCTGCATGCAGTATGACTGACATCCGTCGTGTAATAAGAGTCACTCTGGGTAGGAGCAGCATCAGCATGAGTATTTTAGGAAAGTGCCACCGTAAAAGGACTCAAGTTTCAGCCAGAACAGGATGTCCACTTGGAATGATCCCTTTTCAGGGAGTTTAAATTGAAGCAGCACACAAGGGTACATCAGTAGGTCTTCTGTTTCTTTCCAGACTCGAAAGGAAATGTTGAAATTGCCAGGAATTGAGCACCGTCTTCCTATAATGTGTGAGAATGCCTTCAATATTGGGTGCAGATTTATTACCGGTACTGGGTGCTAAGTGCATGATGCACTTTGAATGATGTAAACACATGATTTGTTAGGCCGTGATGGGCAATGGCCAATTTGTGCATCTAGCACTTAAACCGCTGATTAAAATCTGTTGAGACATGTAGTGTGGGACATAAGTCATATCCGGTCCACTATGTCCTCTGAAGCCTTTTTCCCAGAGCTAATGTTTATATGAATATACAATCAAAGCGCTACATAAGTCAATTTCATTTTTTCTTCATTATTTTTTATCCAAGTACATTAAATTAGGCCCTTAAATGAATTATTCAACAGGACCGAAGCTTGATAACAACCAATTGTTTTGCTTTTATTATTGTGCTCTTTTTTCTTTGCAAAAGTGCCCTTTTTCATCATTTCATTCTCCGCATGCAAATGGAAACAGAACATGACCTTCTGTCTCAGAGCCTCTGCATTGGTTTTGAGTAAAAAAACCTAATTTTAAAAACAATACCCTACAGTTTTGTTTTTTTCTTCAAAAACGTTTTCCTAATAATGTATAATATTTTGTTTATATACCAGAAACAGACATTTTATGCTAAATGACTATTTCCAACCTCTCTTTACCATACACAGTATCTCACAAAAGTGAGCACACCCCTCACATTTCTATAAATATTTTATTATATAATTTCATGGGACAACACTGAAGATATGACACTTTGATACAGTGTAAAGTAGTCGGTGCACAGCTTGTATAACAGTGTAAATTTGCTGTCCCCTCAAAATAACCTAACACATAGCCATTAATGTCGTAACCACTGGCAACAAAAGTGAGTACACCCCTAAGTGAAAAATGTCCACATTGTGCCCAAAGTGTCAATACTTTGTGTGGCCACCATTATTTTCCAGCACTACCTGAACTCTTTTGGGCATGGAGTTCATTAGAGCTTCACAGGTTGCCACTGGAATCCTCTTCCACTCTGTACCATGACGACAACACGGAGCTGGGGGATGTTGGAGACCTTGCACTCCTCCACCTTCCGTTTGAGGAAGCCCCACAGATGCTCAATAAAGTTTATGTCTGGAGACATGCTTGGCCAGTCCAGCACCTTTACCCTCAGTTTCTTTAGCAAGGCAGTGGTCGTCTTGGAGGTGTGTTTGGGGTCGTTATCATGTTGGGATACTGCCCTGCGTCACAGTTTCTGAAGGGAGGGGATCATGCTCTGCTTCAGTTGGTCACAGTACATGTTGGCATTCATGGTTCCCTCAATGATCTGTAGCTCCCCAGTGCTGGCAGCACTCATGCAGCTCCAAACCATGACACTCCCACCACCATGCTTGACTGTAGGCAAGACACACTTGTCTTTGTACTCCTCACCTGGTTGCCGCCACACATGCTTGACACCATCTGAACCAAATAAGTTTATCTTGGTCTCATCAGACCACAGGACATGGTTCCAGTAATCAATGTCCTTAGGCTACTTGTCTTCAGCAAACTGTGGACTTTCTTGTCTATTATCTTCAGAAAAGGCTTCCTTCTAGGACGACAGCCATGGAGACCAATTTGGTGCAGTGTGCAGCGTATGGTTTGAGCACTGACAGGCTGATCCCCCGCTCCTTTAACCTCTGCAGCAATGCTGTCAGCACTCATACGTCTATTTTCAAAAGATAAACTCTGGATATGACGCTGAGCACATGCACTCAACTTCTTTGGTTGACCATGGCGAGGCCTGTTCTGAGTGGAACCTGTCCTGTTAAACCACTGTATGGTCTTGGCCACCATGTGGCAGCTCAGTTTCAGAGTGTTGGCAGTCTTTGTATAGCCTAGGCAATCTTTATGTAGAGCAACAAATCTTTTTTTCAGATCCTCAGAGAGGATCTTTGCAATGAGGTGCCATGTTGAACTTCCAGTGACGAGAATGAGAGAGTGTGAGAGCGATAACACCACATTTAACACACTTGCTCTTCATTCACACCTGAGACTTTGTAACACTAACAAGTCACATGACACCGGGGAGGGAAAATGGCTAATTGGGCACAATGTGGGTGTACTCACTTTTGTTTCCAGTGGTTTAGACATTAATGGATGTGTGCTGAGTTATTTTGAGAGGACAGCAAATTTACACTGTTATACAAGCTGTACACTGAATACTTTACACTGTATCAAAGTGTCATTTCTTCAGTGTTGTCCCATTAAATGATTTAATACAATATTTTCAAAAATGTGAGGGGGATACTGTATATATATATCCAGTATCCCCCACACATGTTTTTAAATATTGTATTAAATCATTTCATGGGAATGACTAGGGCTACCGGCGGGGCTGAGGGGTATCCCAGAGCTTCAGTCCAATCTCTTTTCGGGCCACTCTTCCTTTCTGCCTTTAGAGCTTTATCCTTGGGTTTTTCTTTCTTTGTCTTTCATGCCTTTCTCCATATCAGTTTCCAAAGGTTTGTTCTTCTCCTTTTTGTTGATTCTCTCCTTGTTGGACATCTCTGTTTTCTGTGATTTCTCTTTAGTTAATCTCTGAAGCTTCTTCGTGGACCAGTCTTTGTCCGTTTTAGAGACCGCTCTGTCTGTTTTTGAGTTCTTGTGAAGGTCAGAGCTCTTTTTGTCCAACGTGCTGGCAAGCGTGTTTTTCTGCTTGTTGTCCTGCACCTGTTTCCCAGACTCGACACTGGAGTCACTGGAGGAATAGTCCGACTCGCTGCATAGCCTGGTCCTGAAGGAGTCTGAACGGGAGCTAAACACAGATTTTACAAGGTTCAAAGAGGAGGGGTCTTTCAAATAGTCTGAACTCAGCATCAAACCCCTGCCATCCTTGTTCTCCACGTCTCTCATCGCAGAATCTACAGTGCAGAAGTTGTCGTTCACTTTCTTGAATTGATGTCACTTTTTGGCTTCTTCCTCTTCTTGACCTTGTTTTCGGCTGCTTGGAGCTCAGTGAGGCAGTATCCCAGCTCTTGGTTCCACTGCAGGAATTTCCACATTGACTCCTCCACCTGCCACCCTGTTCTGAGTCTGCTGAATCGTGAGGGTAAAGTGAAGGTAGGGTGTCTCTGATTGTGCTCTGAGCATCATTCTCAGAGTTCTCACATGGATGCTCAACCTCTGGAATCTTTACCTGCTTCTCTATCAGACTGTTCCTCAGCTGCTCTGCTTTGGCGTTAACCACCAGGGTACCAGCATGCACTGGTGTCTGTGGAGTGAGTTGAGATTCCAAGATCGCCCATTTTGCTTCAGATGGCGCTCGAGCTCCTTGGCCTTTGCCGTTGGCGTCTGTCGCATCCACTCCTCACCCTCCAAATGCTCGCAGAAGTTCGGAGAAGCGAATCCAGTCGTTGCCTCCATCTCCCAGGTCTTTATCAGCTGCAGCGTCTCCTCGACAATGTTCGCTGCTGCCCACAACACGTGCTCCTGCTCGCCCTCATGGCTTGCGACTTACAGGTACTGGCGGTTCATCTCCAGCTCATTGAGCTTACTGGCCTCACTTTGGGCTTTTCTCAGTTCAGCCTGCAGAGCAACATTGTGGTCCTGCACCCGTCTCAGCTCTGCCCTGGTCTGATTTAGCTGTTCTTCCATAGTGGCTATTTTAGCTTCCAGCTTCTCCTAAATGGTTGGAGTCTCAACTCTCCTTGTTGCCCGGCATACAGTTTGGTCCCTCTGTTCATCCATTCTCTCCAGCCTTTCTCTTTGGACAGCCATCACAGCTTGCAGCTTTATTCTGGAGACTTCTCCCTCCTTTCTGAATGTATTGCTCTTTCCGTGAAGCTCACCTTTGTCTTGTGCCAGAGCTTTTCTTTCTGTTTCCATGGCTTCGATCTCCCTTTGGCAACTGGACAAGAGTCCTTTGGTCCTCTCCAGCTGAGGAAGCAGATAGGTGATCCTTTCCTTGTGTTTCAACCCTTCGTTCGTGACCGAGGCATTCACCTGTAGCATCGGGGCTTCTTTCTCCGTCAGCTGCTGGTAGAGCTCTGTCAGCAACTCCTCCTGTTCAGTGATCTGAACATTAATGCAGCTGATTTGTTCACCTCCGAGGTGAGATTGGATTGTTCTTGCAGCTCTGATCTGTTTGGCCAGATCCCTTGCCCGCTTTCCTCTGAATGACTTTTGCAAGCAAGTTGCAGCATGTCTGAACAGCTGATACCTCTGCCTTTGTTGATGTCCAGCCTTCCACCTTCTAAACCTCCTCTGAAGAACACTTGCTGCCCAGCATTGCTTCTTGAAAACATATCTTTGCTTGTGCATTCTTACTGCAGCCTGAATAATGGTGGCAGCTTTGTGCATAGCAGCAACATTCTTTCGAACAGAATAACCTCTAAAAACTGCCTGGATGCGTATCGCAGACCTTTTCAACACCTGGAATCTCTCATGTTCAAATTTACCCTTAATGTAGGACCTATAATGTCTTTGAATGATGACAGCCGACACCCTTATGGCCTGGTACTTTACTAACTCCTGGTGTCTTCTGAATGCAGCCTGAATTAGGGAAGCTGCCTGATGTTGCAGGATCATCTCCCTTCTGACCCTCTGACCTCTGACGCAGGCTTGCAGGAATATTGCAGCAGAGCGCAATTTCAAGAATTCCTCCCTCTGCTTTCTGGCATCAACTGTGGAACGATACCCCAGCTGAACTGCAACAGCAGCATGTTTGATGCATACATATCATGTCCGAGCACAGTGAGCCCTGAAAGCACATTGTATCACAGTGGCAGCCTGGTGCTTCTGTTTCAGAGTCTGTCTGGTCTTCATCCCTTGGAATGCGGCTTGCAGAACAACAGCAGCCATCTTTTTCTCCTTCAAAGACTTCATTTCTTGCTTCATCATCTTGTTAGTTTGGTAATATCGCTGAACAGTCCTGGCTTCCCACAGTAGCTTCAGGTAGTACTTTCTGCTCAAGTGCTTCCTCACCTGCGCCTGAATGGTTACTGCAGCCTCATGTTCAATTTGCATCAGCACCCGAACTTTCATTCTAAAGTTCCCACTAACCTGGAGCTGCTCCTTCTCAGCTTTCAGCTTCTTTCAGCGTAGCAGACGGGTTAGTGGTGGGTTTGGGGGTCGACTCCTTCATGCCGCTTTCCTTGCTGCGAAGGGCTTTCTTGGTCGACCTCCCCGGTTGCACAATGCAGGAAGCGGTCTCTGCCGTCTTCCTACTCTCTGTGCCAGGAACGGCCTTCTTTGCCACTGCCTCGCTTCTCTTGTTGCGGGCGGCATTCTTTGCCTTCCTCTCGTGTTTAAGAGTGCAGGGAGCGTTTACTTCCACTGTTTTACTGTTATTCATGCTGGCTGTGTTCGCCGTTGTGTTCTCACGTTGAGCTGCTCAGAGCACTGTGTCTACCATAACTCCTCCATTAGCTGCGCAAGAAGAATTCTTTACCGTAACGCCTCCATTAGCTGCGCAGGGAGAATTCTTTACCGTGATTCTGCTATCAGCTGCGCGTGGCACTTTCTCCGCTGGCGGATCACTATCAGTGTTCCGCTTTGAATGACGTAGGGCTCGTTGACTGGCGTCCCTCCGTGTTGTGTGATGCCCGTCGTCAGCGAAGCCCCACCTTCTATGTCGCGTGCGAAAAAAACACATGGTTCAGCGTTTCGAGGTAGCGCTGTGTGTTCGCGGCTAGAGCGACCAGCCTCTGCAGCAGGAAGTCGAACCAGTCCGCGCCTATCTCGGGACCCAGGCAGCTGACGAGCAGGATATCTGACATCAGCCGTGTCAGACATTTCTCGAGCTCTCTGGCGGTGGCCGCCGGCGTCCGTCGTACCCAATCCTCGCCCTCCAATTCCTCACGGAGGTCCACAGACTCAATGCCGGCACCCTCATCTCCCAGGTTCCAGTAAACTCCAATGTCCTCTTGATCACGGCTGCACTCGTGCACAACACCCGCTCTTGCTTGCACTCCTGACTCGCGAAGTCCAGGTACTGGCGGCTCATTTCTTTAACGATGGCGGGGTGCGGGAAGGACGCCAATGCAGAGCCAGGAGTTCGGATCATAACTTTATTAACTATATTTACAAAACAAGATTAAAGGACTGCAGTACTAACTAAACCCAAGGAACTGCAGCCTAAACCAAGTTACCAAGATCACCAAATACCACCATTGCACGTAGGCTAAGCCTAACGAATGAGCCGCGCTCTGTTCTGAATCATCAGGGCTTAAATAGTCAGCCCCAATGAGGCCCACCTGTGCCTTCATGAGCTCAGGTGTGCTCAATCAGAACAGAGCGCCCTCTGTCGTGCCCAAAACACACCACATCCGTGACAAATTATTATAGTTGCAAAACTATTTCAATAATTTTCAATAATAGAACCTAATTAAGCGGAGTCATAAAATACATATAATAACAACAACAACAACAATAATATTACTAATAATAATACTATTATTATTAGTAGTAATACTACTACTACTACTAATAATAATAATAACAACACTTTTGGATTAATTTTAGAAAATTCTAATTCCTCCAAACAGTCATCAAATCTCCATTAGTAATTTTAATTTGAAAAAGAATTCTACAATTTGGGTCCTTTATTGTTCAACATGAACTTTATTGAGGTCGGATAAACAGAACATGAGGATCTTCAGCTCAGCAGTTGGAGGTGTTTTTTCCAAAAGCTTCTGTTCCTGAAAAGGCTATTTTTCTCTCGTGCTTTTTTTTTCCCAGATTCTTTAACAGGTCTGTCAAATGTGATGAATTCTTCGTTATGGGGCTCGAAAAAGTAGCCCCGGTTACTCGTTGGAGGTAAATTGATCTGACAGTGTGCACGCCGCACATCTGCAGGGTTTAATCAAGATTTATCAGAGCAATTACACCTCAAATGCTCCGTCACTCAACAGCTGTGTAAGTGTGTGTGTGTGTGTGTGTGTGTGTGTGTGTTTGTGTGTGTGTGTGAGGAAAACCTGCCAAACACAGGTATAACTGTGTATGTGAGTGCACGCCTGCCAACTGCAGGTCTGAGGAATTACCAGCTGCCAATCATGGCTCGGCTGCTCGGTGCTCGGCTATGCAATCAGTTATGATAAGCTGACATTTCAATGTACGACATAACTCTGCAAAAAATGTTGCTAATGACACACACTGTCAGCTCTGCACTGAAGTGTGTGGAGTGTTCACTACCTGCTGGTTGGTATCAGAGTCCAGAACGATGGTGGTTTAGTGGCTTAGGGACGTCACCCCAGGACAGGAAGCTTGAGGCTGTGAATCCGAGACCAGAAGGGTACCTTGCCTTAAGCTACCCTTGAGCAAGGTATTGTTCCCATCACTGCTCCCCAGGTGCTGGATATGGTTCTCCCTGCTGGAAGGTGTGTGTGTTAAATGCAGAGGATGCATTTGATTGTAGTTCATTGTGTTCACAATGACAAATAGTCACTTTCACTTATTAAAACTGTGAGCCAAGTATTTGGATACAATCCTGATATGTTCACACCAGTCTAAAATATTGGATTTTTAACAAAAAGAGCAAAGTCGCTAACGTTTCCACCAAAACTGATTTCTCCCCATTCTCAAAACTGAAGATCAAAATATATGCTGGAAAATTGATTGAAAAAATAATTTAATTCATTCAATTCCTTGATCGTTTTTTGATCATTGTTTTGTAAACAAAATCTAAACAGTCTCTTATTCATTTTCTTAGCCGCTTGTTCTGGGATTTTGCATTTTTATATACATGTAATCACTCTACATTCTCTGTATAGTTGTGTTTTTATATGTTCATATACAATTTTAATGCTATTCTGCATTTTGCATATTCTGCTATTCTGCATTACATTACATTTTTTTTCCTTTTCCCCTCGTTTTTGTATATTTGTATATTCCAGTATATTTGTAAATCAGAGCTGTATTTCATGCCTGTCCGGCTTTTTGCCTAGATTTATTTATCTTGTATTTTAGCTTATTTCTCCTTGTATGATGCTCCTCGTCAATTGTGTAGTATCCAGAATTAGTTCTTCAGGATACATTTCATTGCCGGTTGAGTAAGTGTGTATGTGAACTCGCTTGATTCTTGAATAGGCAGACATGAGTTTTAACACATCTGTAAAACACAAAGTGGAAAAAGTGCTGTAAACGGATAAACCACAGAAGGAAGTGAGCCGACAGGTAACCGTGGGCAGCGGTGACGCACTTTCAGTAAGTAATTACCTCTCCTTCATCACAGTCCTCGGCTGACACAACACGGAGAGAGGATTCACGCTAATTACATTAAAGCGGTGGAGGATTTGCCCCTCCGGCTGAACAATCACGGCAGCCGGACCGTAGCCAATGAGCACAGGCCGCTGTTTTGTTTATGAGATTGAGCTGTCTGGCTGCTATCACTCATGCTTACAAGCGTCCGTCTCTATTCTCACCGAAACGCCCATCTGCTGCCGTTCGTTATGGGCCGAGAGACGATTTGCTTACCCTGCGTTTGGGGCCTGAACACGGGGCCTCCAGGGAAAATGTTACTGCAGCTAAATAATGACTCCAGCAGAAGTAAAAGTAGCTCCAAAGCAGAAAATGAGGAGGTCAAAACTAAGGACTTCTTACTCCACCTGCATCCATCAGATGTGGAAGTGAAGCGAGAGATTCTGTTAAACAAGACAGCAAAGTGAAATAAAATGCAAAGCAAATGGATTAATAAATAAAAAATTGATTTAAACAAAACAGGGAGTTGTGACAGATGGGTATGAGCAAGAGTGAAAGGAAACGTTTGCAAGATGGTAGTGAGACCAGCTATGTTAGGTTAGAGACGGTGGTGCTGATTAAAAGACCAGCAGCTGGAGGTGTCCAAGTCAAAGATGATGAGATTTTTGTTGGGTGTGACGACGATGGACAGGATTATGAATGAGTAAATTAGAGGGACAGCTCAGGTTGGTTGGTTTGTAGACAAAGTCAGAGAAGTGACACTCTGTTGGTTTGGACATGTCTAGAGGAGAGACAAGGAGTATATCAGGAGAAGGATGTTGAAGACGAAGCTAGGCAGGAGGAGAAGAGAAAGGACAAAGAGGATGATTATGGGTGTGAACAGGTGTGAAAGAGGAAGATGCAGAGGACCAAAAGAAATGAAGATGGATGATTCGCTATGATTAACAGTGTTACAGTTATATGTCAGGATTAAGTTATCCATCTAACTGAGAAATTCAGGTTTTTGAAATGCTGTTCACTTCACAGCAAAGCCTGCCTTTACAAAACAAGCACCGTCCCGTAAATTAATTTAGCTTTTTTTTTTTCCGTGGCTCAGATCCTGACTCGAGTTAAGCAATCGTGACTTGGTGCATAATTCTTTCCTGTCCTAAAGCCTGCCTGATGAAAAAGATAAAAGGAGTGCATTGTAGTTTATAGCTGGAGACTGTTTACTGAATGGGATTTAAAATTCATCGTTCATCATGAAGCGCTTATCACTGAAAGGTCGAAATGATATACCAGCACTGCAGACGGACACTTTTATGAATATGGAGGGAAAAATAAATAAAGAACACTTGCTTATGTTCAGTCTGCTTTGAGGAAGAGCAACAAAACTCGGCTCATAAATGAATAAAAATATCCAGTGAAAAAAATCTGTCTCTATTCTTCTGTCTTTCTGTCCATCTATCCATCTATTATTCATCTTTAACTTTTTTAAATGACTTTTTCACTCACCCTATCACCCATCTATCTATATGTCTGTCTGTCTATCTATCTATCTATCTATCTATCTATCTATCTATCTATCTATCTATCTATCTATCTATCTATCTATCTGTCTCTCTGTCTGTCTGTCTTTTCATATGTCTTTGTCTGTCTGTCTGTCTGTCTGTCTGTCTCTTCATCCATCCTTAGATCCATCTATCTGACTGTAAAGAAACACAAGCAGGTGATATCCTCCCGTTAAGTAAAATGGACAGAAATAAGCAGAAATTATTAAAATGTTTGCCCCAAAAACATCACCATTCATCGACATTTTGCTCCTGAGAGGTGGTTTCACTGAAAGAGTGATTATTGAATCCCTAAACACTGAATCCAAATATGGGTGAGAATGAAACTACAGCGCGAGAGGCATCAGAGCAAGATCAAAATGAGCTTTCTGATTTAGAACAATCCCAGAGAGAGACCATATGTGTTGTAA
Source organism: Hepsetus odoe (assembly GCA_017165825.1). Taxonomy (NCBI): domain Eukaryota; kingdom Metazoa; phylum Chordata; class Actinopteri; order Characiformes; family Hepsetidae; genus Hepsetus; species Hepsetus odoe. The sequence goes on from CM029371.1 coordinate 12,896,123, forward strand.
GTGCCGAGCGATGCATTCACGTTTACACTACACCCATCACTCATGTTAACAGGCACCTAACAGATACGGCTCATTAGCGATTTATAAGGTTTTGTACTATAATGCTGCAAAATTTATGTCTCGTTTTTTAGACTAAGACAACTCCAGCCACTCTCCTGATGTAATGAACTGAGCACGCTGCATTGCGGTTCAATTCCCAGTCCAACTCTTTCAGATTCTCCATAATTCAGTGTTTGAGATGTAAACAAAGTCATTTGGAGCGGGTTTGGTGTTTCATCGCACTTCATATTGAAATTCTTCACAGTCGTGGTGAATGGAACCAGACATCTCCAACACAAATATAGCCATACTAATGCCTCTCCAAACCCACGGTGAACCTCTGTGTGTTTATATGGAGTGATGATGAGGATCAAATACTGAATCTGAACGAGATCAGTTTGCCTAACAACACCCTGCAGGTATTCCTCTACCATCAGTGGCTTTAGTTTGTAGACCTAAAGCTTTCTAGCACAAATGTAATGTGATTAATGTGATTTATATGATTCACTCCTCATTTTTTACATTTTATACAAATGTGAGACAGCAGGTCAGTGGTTTATGTTCAAACACATATAAATCCGGTCTAAACCGGATTTATAGAGAGTTTTATTCTATTCTAGAGAGTTTTATTCTAACCAGCTTTGAAGTCAATACTCACTACTATCACCGTTTTTCTTCAGCACAGCCTCAACTCTGGTAGACCAGCTCCTTTCTTTAAGTCATCTTCAGGAACACTTCTGCAGGTTTCTTGAAGGACGTCTCAAAGCTCTTCCATTCTTTGTGAAGATGATCCCACTTCTGTCTCTTTCCTCTGCCGGACTGACCAGCGTGTTTGTCAGCACTAATGGCCTGGCAATCCTTGGCGACCAGGTTAGGATAATATAATGGTTTATCCAATGGAGAATCACAGCTCTCAAAAGGGGAAAGGGGAAGAAAAACCCCGGACAGGCCACCAATTCATCACAGGAAGATGGACAGACAAACACACACACACACACCTAGGGGACAATTTTGCATCTCTAGTCCAGCTGCAAGTCTGAACGGTGGGAGGAAACTGGAGCTCCTTGTCCACTCCACACAGAAAGGACCTGGGCTGTCCCACCTGTGAGTCGAACCCAGGGCATTATTGCTATGAGGCAACAGTGCCACTCACTGCTGCCACCTTTTCCTGTCATTCCTGCAAATTCAACTGCACCATGTGATCCATCTCAACAGACTGGACTCAAGTCTCCTTCCTCACCCAACCTAAAAGCTCCAGTTAGATAGATCCTCTGAGCCCGTTGCCGAGGCAGCCTCTCACCCCAAAGAGAGAAATCCCGGCTCGTTATTCCCAAATGCTTTTCTCAAACATGACTCGACAACTTGTGTTGACACAAAGAGCTTTTTTGTAGTCAAAGTTCTCAGCGTGGCTGCTGCAGGGAAGGGAAGGGAATGAAAGTATCGCTGAGAGATGTCACGTCTGGTATCAGTGGCAGGAGCAGCAGCGATGTGGAACTATTTTCTCGCTCCGTGTCTCTTTGTCTTCCCCTCACCCACTCCCTGGTGCCGGCTCCCCCCTTCGCTGAGGCATCTGCTTCAGATTACAATCGTCCTCGTGTCGTAATGAGGGTAAAACGTGCTGCTGGGGGAATAATTCATACGCAGCAGTTCCGCTCTGCAAATTAATTTGCCGTTTCCACGTCGGCTTTTAGCTCTTTAGATCATGTCGGGCTTGAGTGACACAGCCTTAGATGAGGCACGTAGGCCATAACTCGGGAGGATATTGCTAACCGAGGAGACATCTATCATTTAATATTACATCATTAGAAGCAGAAGATGAAAAAGAGGAACACCTTCTTCTCCAGAAGACCTTAAAACACTGCAGTGAATTTTTTTTTTTAATGTCGAACGCAATACTGGCGCATTGGAATTATTGGATGAAACCCATAATTTCTTCTTAATTGGCATTAAAGGTCATACGTACATCATGGGGGATAAAAATTATTGCTAATTTTTGTAGAAAAAAATATATTAATATATAGCATATCTTCATTATATCTTCTTCTTCTTTTGGCTGCTCCTGTTTATGGGTCGCCACAGTAAAGGGGCAGCGGTGGCCTAGTGGTTAGGCCCTGCATCGGAAGATTGTGGGTTCGATTCCCTTACAAGTAGGTTGCCCTGAGGTACCCCTGAGCAAGGTACCGTCCCCGTCACTGCTCCCCGGGCGCTTTCAATAGCTGCCCACTGCTGCACGGTGTTTGTGTGCATTAAAAGCAGAGGTCCAATTTCGTTGTGGTTCACGCTTGCTGTGCTGTGACCTCGCAATGACAAGGGTTGTCACTTTCACTTCAGTAGATCATCCATTTCCATTTCTTCTGGTCATCTGCATCTTCCTCCTTCAAATCAACCAACTGCATGTCCTCTCTCACCACGTTCATAAACCTCCTCTTTGGTCTTCCTCTTTTCCTCTTTCCTCTTCCCAGCTCCATCTTCAACATCCTCCTCCCAATTTGCTTCTCTAACTTTGTCCCCAAAACGTCTAGCCTGAGCTGTCCCTCTAATATACTAATTTCTAATCCCGTCCATCCTCGTCCCTCCCAACAAAAACCCTTAGCTCTGTGACTTCCAGCTCTACCTCCTGTTTTTTCAACAGTGCCACCGTCTCCAACTCATATAGCATAGCTGGTTTCGCTACCATCCCCTAGACCTTTCACTCTCACTGCATTTTTCCTTCCATCCACACATGGTAATTTTGCATTTAACAAGGTGAGTTTTAGCTTACATTTACAGAGTGGAACAACCAATCAGAGCAGGGTGCATTTGCCTAAATAAGGTTTTAGAATACTTAGGTACATTTTAAGAAATGTATGATTTTTTAAATAAAACTTTTAAATGCGTATATTTTAAATCTTATTCTTTTATTCTATTTATAAGCTATTATACGCTATTATACGCTATTATACGCTATTTATACGCTATTTATATGCTATTTATATGCTATTATTACCATTATTATTATTATTATTGTTGTTGTTGTTGTTGTTGTTGTTATTATTTTTATTATTATTATATTTTTCGACCTACAGTTCTTCAGCTCCAATCAAGGAGAGTTTCTGTCTACACTTAGAGAGTGGAACAACCAATCAGAGCAGGGCCTATTTGCTTTATCAAGCCTTTAAGGCAAAGTATCAAAAACAGCCTGTTTCATTTTAAAAGAGTCTTTTCTTTTCTTGTCTACATAAAGCAGAAGAAATGTCAGCTGAAAATAATGCAATAAAATAGTGAAGTCTAGGATTTGGGCCCCTTTTCTGAACGTGCAATTTATACGTAAAGTGATCAAATCCAAGCAGAGAACTGAACTTACACACTCTGCAGTCATGCTTTCATTCAATCAGCTCTGATCAAGCAACATCTGCTGTGTGTTTATATTTATAGCCTGCAAGGAGAGATTGGTACAAGTGATGCTGCATATCACGGCATTAAAGTGTGGAGACCATCGCGTCTCATGGCAATTGGGCACGTTATCTCCATTTCTGAGAAATGGCTGCACACAAACTCATTACAATCTCAGGTTCATTCCCTGATTTGGAAACGTGTGAATCATGCCATGACATGAGAAGCGTTGACATGATTTGTATTTATTTCATAAAAGTGTTGAACACTGTTGAATTGTAACGGTGGCTGGGTGCAGGGAGGATGCCAATGCCGAGCCAGGAGTTCGGAACATAGTTTTATTAACTATATCTACAAAACAAGAAACAAGGACTGCAGTCCTAACTAAAACCAGGGAACTGCAGCCTAAACCAAGATACCAAATAACCAAGTGCACAAAACCACCATTCCACGTAGGCTAAGCCTAACAAATGAGCCGCGCTCTGTTCTGACTCATCGGGGCTTAAATAGTCAGCCACAATGAGGCACACCTGTGCCTTCATGACCTCAGGTGTGCTCAATCAGAACAGAGCGCCCTCTATCGTGCCCAAAACACACCTCATTCGTGACAGAATCCCCCCCCAAAAAGGCGCGGCTCCCGAAGCGCCAAAACATAGCTGAACCTCTGGGGGGAGGTCAAGAACAAAAAACACCCTACAAAAAAGTCCCTTTTTGGGGCATATGGTCAGGTCCACAAAACACTTCAACACAAAAGGACCTCTGACCAGCCATGTCCAGGCAGAAGGTGGTGGTGAGGGGAATCCTAGAAGTTCAGTCCACTTCTTTATCTGTTGCCTGAACTCGACCCTGGAGTCACTGGAGGAATCACCTGACTCAGTGGAACGCCTTGCCTTGACGGAAACTGAAAGAGAGCTAAACAAAGATTTTACAGGGTTCAAAGAGGAAGTCTTTTTCACATAGTCCGAACTCTGCTTCCAACACCTGCCATCCTTGTTCTTCACGTCTCTCATCACAGAATCTACAGTGCAGAAGATGTTGTTCGCTTTCTTGAACTGAGACAGGTTATTGCTGATGTCTTTTGGCTCCTTCCTCTTCTTGTTCATACTTCCCTGCTGCTTGGAGCCCAGAGAGGCAACATCCCAGCTCCTGGTTCCACTACGAGAAGTTCCACATGGACTCCTCCACGAGCCACCTTGTTCTGAGCCTGCTGAATTGTGAGGGTGAACTGAAGGTAGGGAGTCATAACGCAGCTGCTCAACCTCTGGAATCTTTACATGCTTCTCCATCAGACTGTTCTTCAGCTGCTCCGTATTTGCGCTAACCACCAGGGTTCCAGCAAGCACTGTTGTCTGTGGAGTGAGTCGAGATTCGAAGATCGCCAATTTTGCTTCCATACCTCTGACCTGCTTCTCCAACTCAGTGAGCTTACTGGCCTCACTTCGGGCTTTTCTCAGTTCAGCCTGCAGAGCAACATTGTGGTCATGCACCCGTCTAAGCTCTGCCCTGGTCTGATTTAGCTGTTCTTCCTTAGTGGCTATTTTAGCTTCCAGCTTCTCCTGAATGGTTGGAGTCTCAACTCTCCTTGTTGCCCGGCATAAAGTTTGGTCCCTCTGTTCATCCGTTCTCTCCAGCCTTTCTCTTTGGACAGCCATCACAGCTTGCAGCTTTATTCTGGAGACTTCTCCCTCCTTTCTGAATGTACTGCTCTTTCCGTGAAGCTCACCTTTGTCTTGAGCCAGAGCTTTTCTTTCTGTTTCCATGGCTTTGATCTCCCTTTGGCAACTGGACAAGAGTCCATTGGTCCACTCCAGCTGAGGAAGCAGATAGGTGATCCTTTCCTTGTGTTTCAACCCTTCGTTCATGACCGAGGCATTCACCTGTAGCATAGAGGCTTCTTTCTCCGTCAGCTGCTGGTAGAGCTCTGTAAGCAACTCCTTCTGTTCAGTGATCTGGACATTCATGTAGCTGATTTGTTCACCTCCGAGGTGAGATTGGATTGTCCTTGCAGCTCTGATCCGTTTGGCCAGATCCCTTGCCCGCTTTCCTCTGAATGACTTTTGCAAGCAAATTGCAGCATGTCTGAACAGCTGATACCTCTGCCTTTGTTGATGTCCAAGCTTCCACCTTCTCAACCTCCTCTGAAGAACACTTGCTGCCCAGCATTGCTTCTTGAAAACCAATCTTTGCTTGTGCATTCTTACTGCAGCCTGAATCATGGTAGCAGCTTTGTGCATTGCAGCAACATTCTTTCGAACAGAATAACCCCTAAAAGCTGCCTGGATGCGTATCGCAGACCTTCTCAACACCTGGAATCTCTCATGTTCAAATTTACCCTTAATGTAGGACCTATAATTTCTTTGAATGATGACGGCTGACACCCTTATGGCCTGGTACTTCACTACCTCCCTGTGTCTTCTGAACGCAGCCTGAATCAGGGAAGCTGCCTGATGTTGCAGGATCATCCCCCTTCTGACCCTCTGACCTCTGAAGCAGGCTTGCAGAAACATTGCAGCAGAGCGCAATTTCAAGAATTCCTCCCTCTGCTTTCTGGCATTAAGTGTGGAACGATACCTAAGCTGGATAGCAACAGCAGCATATTTAATGCATAAATATCGTGTCCGAGCACAGTGAACCCTGAAAGCACATTGTATCACAGTGGCAGCCTGGTGCTTCTGTTTCAGAGTCTGTCTGGCCTTCATCCCTCGGAATGCGGCTTGCAGAACAACAGCAGCCATCTTTTTCTCCTTCAAAGACTTCATTTCTTGCTTCATCATCTTGTTAGCTCGGTAATATCGCTGAACAGTCCTGGCTGATCACAGTAGCTTCAGGTAGTATTTTCTGCTTAAATGCTTCCTCACCTGCGCCTGAATGGTTACTGCAGCCTCATGTTCAATTTTCATCTGCATCCGAACTTTCATTCTAAAGTTCCCACTGACCTGGAGCTGCTCCTTCTTTGCTTTCTGTGCAGCAGATGGGTTACTGGTGCTGGGTTTGGGGGTCGACTCCTTGATGCCGCTTTTTTTGCTGTGAAGGGCTTTCTTGGTCGACCTCCCGGGTTGCACGATGCAAGAAAGAGGTCTCTGCCTTCTTCCTGCTCTCTGTGTCAGGAAGGGCCTTCTTTGCCACTGCCTCGCTTCTCTTGCTGTGGGTGGCCTTCTTTGTCTTCCTCTCGTGTTCAAGGTTGCAGGGAGCGTTTACTTCCACTGTTTCGCTGTTATTCGCGCTGACTGTGTTCACCACTGTGTTCTCATGTTGAGCTGCACAGAGTGCCGCATTTACCGTAACTCCTCCATTAGCTGTGCAGGGAGAATTCTTTACCGTAACGCCTCTATTAGCTGCGCAGGGAGAATTCTTTACCGTAACCTCCATTAGCTGCGCAGGAGGATTTCTTTACCGTAACGCCGCTATCAGCTGCACGTGGTACTTTCTCCGCTGGAGGATCGCGGTGATTGGCGTGCGGCGCTTTCGGCGCTGAATCTCTGCGTGGAACAGATCAACTATCAACGTTCCGCTTTGAATGACGTAGGGCTTGTTGACTGGCGTCCTTACGCGTTGCGTGACGCCCGTTGTCAACGAAGCCCCGCCTTCCATGTTGCAAAAAGCCCCGCCCCGCCTTCCATGTGTGGGAAAAAACATGTGGTTCAGCATGTTGAGGTAGCGCTGTGTGTTCGTGGCTAGAGACCAGCCTCTGCAGCAGGAAGTCGAACCAGTCCGCGCCTGGTCTCCCACTTCAGACGTTTCTTGAGCTCCCTGGCGGTGGCCGCCGGCGTCCGTCATACCCAATCCTTGCCCTCCAATTATTTAAAAGTAAATTAAATTATTTAATAATTATGATAAATTATGAGTAAATGCTATTCATTATTCCATAATATTCAATTAATAATTCAGTACCTACTATGAATGATATTGCATCTACACTATGAAACATCTATAAATTACTTACTCAATGTTTCAACTCAGTAAATGATAATAATAATAAATGATTCACTATTTACCACTGAATTTTTTGTAACTATTTAAAATGATTCAGTATTTCCAATGAATGATTCAGTAACTACCATTGTTGACTCAGAATGTATGATGAAAGATTCTGACTCTACTATTAATGGTGGAATAACTATCATAAATTATTCAGTATTTGTGTTGAAAGATTCAGTTTCTTCTCTGAAATATTCTGTAACTACTATGAATGATTTAGTACCTGTGTTGAAAGATTCAGTTTCTACTCTGAATGATTTGCTAACTTCTATGAATGATTCAGTATCTGTGTTGACAGATTCAGTTTCTACTCTGAATGATTTGGTAACTACTTAGAATGATCTGTCTGTGTTCAAAGATTCAGTTAATAATATGAATGATTCAGTATCTACTATGGATTTTGAAATTGAAGTTCTATCTATCCATCCATCCATCCTTCCATCCACCTATGATATTTCTTTTTTAAATAGGACCATATTTGGTGCATCATTTATTCACATATGGATGGTATTGACTGTGAAGCGTATAGTTTAGGTCTTTATACTAAATCAAATTCTTAATAAATCCTTTATTTTAACTGAACCCAGTTTATTGAAGAAACGTTTTTATTTTCACCGTCTCCCCCCCAAAGCAGCTTTACAGAAAGGCAGGTACAGCACCTTAACGAATGTCATGGAGGGAGACGGTGTCAGGAGAAGCTCACTAAGAGCCTGAGGATGAGACACAGAGAGGAACCGAGACGAAAGCAGGAGTACGAGGAAGATGAAGAGAGGTTTAGAATGGGAAGATACAGCTCAAGTATGGTTTAATACAGCAGGTGAGTGGCCGGATTGTCAAAACGTCAGCGAAATGGAGTGAAAAAAATGTGCCATAAATTTTGCAACATTACAGCACAACGTCTTATAAATAGCAAACGAGCCGTATCTGTGAGGTGCCTGTAAACCCAATAAAAGTGAGTGATGACTGTAGCGTAAATGTGAAAAATGTCACGGCACATATGGGTGTTACAATAAGTCTCGTAAATGGAAAAACTCTCCAAGAGAATGAAGGAGAGACACTAAAAGGAGGGGAATAAAATAGTTGCTTTCTAGAAAAATTATCTATACATATTACATATTTGGCTACTGAGGTAAAGAATCAGAAAAAGAAAAAACTTTATTGATCAAGAGGGAAACTGCTAAAACATCTAAATATACTAGCCATCTAAAATTAAAGTGTTAGGGTACAGTTTTGTGCCTTAAATAAGTTTAAAATATAAACTACTTTCACTTTCCACTGGAGGCATATCTGTACCTTTTTGTAACAAAAGGTAATATAAAAGTCTAGGAAAGTCTATAGAGATAAAGCAACTAAAACAAACCTGCAGTGGAACATGATGGAGATATGTTCCTTGATTAAATAACAGAAGTGCCCTTCAGTAGAAGTAATACAGTAGAAACATTTAGGATCTCACCTTAGTGAAAACAGGACCTTCTTTCCCAGAAAATACAACATTAATAACTAGATTCTTATATACTAGAAAAAATTACATTTGATGATGTGCAGTGCTGTGCAAAATTAATTTTGATCTGTTCTGTCTGAAAGTGAGACTGTAGTTCAGTGGTTTCGTTTCAAACACATGTAAATCCAGTCTAAACACAAAGAAAGTTTCATTCTAACCAGCTTTGAAGTCAATATTCACTACGTTATTCTTCAGCACAGCCACAGCTCTCTTAGACCAGCTGCTTTCCTTAAGTTGTCTTCAGGAACACTTGTCCAGGCTTCTTGAAGGACGTACCAAAGCTCTTCTTTGCTGCCTTTAGTTTTCGCTGTGGAGATGATCCCACAGAGCTTTTGAAACTGCTTAGCTCCAGAGACTGTACTGAAAATGAGAGACAAACATTTTGCCCTTCAGGAAGATATGGAGAACTGTCCCTCAACAAGACATTAAACATTCATGAAAGTCTGGATCTTTGGAGATCCTATGGCTCAAGAGGTCCCAGGTTCGAATCCCACCTCTGGCACTACCACCACTGGGTCCCTGAGCAAGACCCTTAACCCTGAGTTGCTCCAGGGGGACTGTCACTGTAATTAGGACATGGAAGTCACTCTGGATAAGAGTGTCTGCTAAATGCTGTAAATGTAAATGTATTTGTGGGTGTAGCTTGAAGCATTAAGTATGTTTTTTTTTTTATTCTATTGTTTCCAGTCTGTACTTCTGTTGCCATTCGCCAACCATGAGACAAATCAAGACACACAATAACTTCAGTGAACATTTCACAAACACCATAGCTCTGGTGATAAAATTCTTTCCAGAATTTCTCCATTCATCTCATGGAGCTAGAATGAGAAATAGCTGCTGTGAAATGCTTTTGTGCTCTGTAGTGATAACTGAGAGTAAAAGGGTTAAACAGTGAGGGGTCGTGGTTCTGTATGTTCCCTCCAGTCAGGCAGCAAATTTACTGTTAATCAAACACAAGCTCTTCAGCACCACAGACAGCTCCTCTGATCCAAACTCACAGTTAGAGCTGATATGAAACACATGGAGCGACAGCATTCGCTCGTCACAAGTTCACAGGAACGTCATTTGAGAATAAATATTAATCAGCAGCCAGAGACCCAATTGTAAAGGAAAAAAAAAGAGACAAAACACACACACAGACAAAAGATACAGTGAGCCCAATAAGTGGTGGAATGAAATGTCAAGCAAAATGCCATCAGTTGTAATCTCTACTCCAAAAAAACCCAGAACAGAGTGTTATAGGCCTTAAAAAGATACAGTCACACTTATGTATGAAAATAATTATACCTCCTCTTCAAGGGATAGGTTAAATATGGTCTCTAATTTCAATACTTTTGAATTTCACCTAATTGATAATCTGATTATATACTTTAGCACAATATATTAAACATGACAAACAGTAAAACTAAATATAAAATATGCACTAACTTTTGAACAAGTGGACCTGATCTGTCCCTCTAATATACTCGTTCCTAGTCCTGTCCATCCTCATCACAAGATCTGACCTCCTGCATCCCTCGCCTCTGTTCCCTTCACCAACATGTCCATTAAAATCTGTACCAATCACCACTCTCTCCTCTGGGTACACTCTCTATCACTTCATCTAACTCACTCCAGAATTCTTCTTTCTCCTCCATCTCACATCCAACATGTGGGGCATAAGCACTAACAGCATTCATTATCACACCTTCATCTTCAAGCTTCAAACTCATCACCCTATCTGACACCCTCTTCACCTCCAAAACACTCTTCACATACTCTTCCTTCAGGATAACACCTCCCCCATTCCTCCTTCCATCCATACCATGGTAGAACAGTTTAAACCCTCCTCCAGTACACCAGGCCTTACTACCCTTCCATCTAGTCTCTCACACACAAAATATCAACCTTCCTTCTCTCCATCATATTCTCCACCTTTACCAGTCATGCTGCCAACATTCAAAGTTCCTACTTCCACTCTCCTCCACTTCCTTCTCTCCTCTTCACTCCAAACTTGCTTTCCTCCTCTTCTTCTTCCTTTGGCAAAAAGTAGCCCTGTTTCCACCAGCAACCTGTAGACTAATAGGATTGGTAGCGGTCGTTGTTAACCCAATATATATATATATATATATAGTATCATTGTCTGTTTGTGTAATGTATATAATTTATACGCTTATTGCCTGTATATATGATATATAATCATCCACAAATGCACTGACAGATCACCTGGTGTTCATCTTCAGGTAAAAGTGAGCCCTCTGTTCACAGGAGGTAAATGTTGGAGGACAAGCAAGAGGTCAGAACGATGGATCATGTGTGGATCTTTGGAGACACTGTAGAAACCTTAGCTGCTGAGGAGGCCACAGGGATCCTCATCAAAAAAAGCTCCAGCAGCCACACTGTAGTCAAAGACTAATGACTAACGGCTTCTCTCTCAATGCTCAGGCCATGCCTGCTTCTCTTCAGTGCTCTTTAAAGTGTCTTCCCTGTGCTACGGGAGGGAAACAAACCAAAGCAAAGGCTCTTTTCGGCCTTAAATTACATCGTTAGCCAGGAGCTCTGCTGTGAATCTGTGGGCTGTGTTCCTGCTCAGAATCCATGTAAGTGTAACACTGTTGTGCGGGAAAGCCATCAGCGTCATTTAGCATTCAGAATTCTGTTTTGGAGCGGGTCTTACATTGTGTATCATGTAAATTATTAAATACGTGCCTCAGTGGAGTGATGCAACACACACAGTTACACTAGCCTGTACATTATGTCCACTATGGCACACTGGAGGACTGTAAAAGACCTCTTACCGTCCACTTTATCAGAAATACTTCCTGTATACCTCCTCCTTGTAGGAGATCAAAGCTCACAGCTTTTGTCAGTCATCCTCTTCAGTTTCTGATCACAAGGGCATCTGTGGTTGTGTTTTGTGTTGCTCTACCCTGAAAGTGAACTTTTGTCATTATGAGCAAACAGTGTACCACAACAAAATCGATTAACTGCATTTACCTAATACTCACATGTGCAGCAGGAAGCAGCCATGTGCAACACCCAGGGAGCTGTGATGGGGAAGGTACCTTGTTCAAAGGTACCTCTGGGCAACAAACTGATCTGGGAGTTAAACCCACAACCTCCAGTTCCTGGGGCCAAATCCCTAAACACTAGACCACTAGACCTGTGAGTCTGGGCAGAACTTTAGGTCCTTGTTTGTTTTGTTTGTTTTGTTTGTTGTTGTGGCATCCTTGTGATCGTTGTGTGTTGGCTACACTGTTAAGAAGTGCTTGTGTGTTTGTTACTTGCTTTCAACAATACAAAACCTGACTCTGTGTTTGCGTTCTACCTCTTATGCCACAGTGTGTCAGAATAATCGAACAAAAATACAGATTCAAAAACAGTTACCTGTTTCTCTTAAAGCAGATGAATCTATCAACCTATCGTAAATAGGAATGAAGTTGCATGTGATTGATCCTTGAAAAGCAGGAAAATAATGCAAATAAAGCTATAAATTCTGTGGTCAGAACATGCTCTCCCAATCAAACTGCGATCATCCAAACTGATAAATGGTATTCAGAAGCTTTGTCTTTCTTTTCACAACAAAAATGATCAGTAAAGAGCTTTTGTTGAGTCAGAATATGGCCTGGGTATATTTTATCCCAACAAAATACAAAGAAATGGAAGGATAGCCCAACAATCTGGTCCAAAATTTGAGGCCCAAATTTATCTTCAGTTCATTTATAAATGACACAGGAAAGATTAACTGGGGTTAAAACAAACTCCAAAGTGCATTCCAAAGTTTTAATATAGCTATAAACATGAACTGATGTATAATTAGAAATAAGTGCATTACAAACTGCACCACACTGAAGCTAAAAGAGCTGAAAACACATGTACTGTATAAAAGAAAAACCCTCAGTGAAACGCTGGGGTTTGGGGCTGATATAAAGGCATGATGGCATCGATTTCCAATTTAAAATGCGAGTCAGACTGGACCGCTGCAGGCAATTGAAAGAGGTAGAAATTGTCCATGACAAAATAAATGATCCACTATAAATTTTAAGAGTAATTATTTGTTTCACTGACTTGGTTTTCTTATTTTTTTTTCTGAGCATTGCAGTTGCTTGCTTTTCCCATTTCATTATTATTTTGTCTTTTAGATTCATTTATTATGATTACACATTCTAAAGCAATCAATACTCATGAAATATTTCACTTTTTATTTGTTTTTCTTCTTTTTCAATTCATTCTGAGGAGAGATGGAGCTAAACCCGTGGTAGAACTGGAATTGGAACCCATGTAATCACATGTAATCAACACAAGCTGGTATTGATCATTGATTGATTTCACCTCAAATAATCAATTACAAATATTTTCCAAAAAGCTGTTTTGGAATTTCTGCGACTGTTTCTTTGTACATTTTTATTTTCTGAAATGTCTGTTTCTTAATGATTTTCTCTGATTTTCTTCCCAATTTCTTCATCTCTAATTCTACTTGCTATCTAAAATTTCCCACCACGTTTCAACCAGTTTATCAAGCCTGATGTCAAAAAGGGGACAGATATGTAAATCGGAGGTTAGAGGACCCCTCCTCCATCTAATTTTTAAGCACAGAGCAAAGCCAGACATAACCAGACAGAACTCGGGAATTGCAGCCAGAATTTCTTACAGTGAGCATAAACCCAGAACATTTAGAGAAACTCAAGTTCAAACTGTTTTTTAACCCTTCCAGATTGTATAGGAAGAAGAAAAGCAACCCTAAACTAACTACCAGCGGCCCAGAGGTAGATTACCCACTAAAACAACAATCTTATTCTGCCTGAATGGGAACGTATGGCCAACACTGTTACTTCATCCAACAGACACCCATAATAGCTAATAAAACTGTGCTGAGAATGATCTGGAGAAATAGGCCATCCTGACTTAAATTACTTTGAAAGTGACAGGTATTGACTGGTAGACAGAGTTAATCAGCCCTAATCGAATTTTTAATAATTTATTAAATGTCATTTGGGGTTATGAATTATGAACTGTTTGGTAACAGAAACCTGGAAACAGTTGTTACAAATGTATCTGGAGACAATCAGTCATTTATTTCAGGTGTAGCCGATCAATGGCCAAGACTGCATCAATTACCAAAGTGGTCAGTCTGACAGCCGTCGCTTTTCAGGCGATGTGATTACATGGGTGCAGGTCCTGAGCTGAGGTGTGAACGTTACGCTAACCCCCAGTAATAATGCTCCTTCCCTCCACCGCCATCCGTTGTTTACTGTTACTCAGGTCATCCATCAATACAGTAAAGCTGTCTGCACAACGGCATCAATCAGGCCACTATCATATCGTATCAGGTCTGGTAAACTCATTTAGGCTGATCAATCTGATTCCCGTTCAACCAGCTGATGCTTGGTAATCCATCTCTCCTTCTCTCCTTTTATGACCACAGCTGGCATGGTCATCGATAGGACACAGTCTGAGGAAAAACAGCTCACTTGAGAAATGAAAGAAGACTGCTCTGGCTAGTATGTCCTCTGGATGAATATTCCTCTGCCTACACTGACATAAAAAAATTGTATTTTCCCTTCTACCACATCAATTGGTCGATCGATCGTTCATTCAATCGATCAATCAAGCAATCAATCAATTGATCGATCAATCAAAGAACCAACCAGTCAATGAACCAACCAATGAAAGAATGAATGAATGAATGAACCAACCAATCAATCAATCATTCAAGCAATGAACCAGCCAACCAACCAACAAATAAATCAACAAAATAACCCATCCGTCTGTCAACCAACCAACCAACCAACCAACCAACCAATCAATCAATCAATCAATCAATCAATCAATCAATCAATCAATCAATCAATCAATCAATCAACTGATCACTCGATCAATTGATCAATCAATCAACAGTAATTTGATATCATATGAACACAACAAATCACCCATAATTAATATGTCAGTTCTTCTTATTCTGTTAGACAGAAAATTTAAGTTATTTAAGACTAATATATGTAAACAATCCCATTCTGATTGGCTGCCCTCGTTTTGATCCAGGCTGACAAACTCCCTCTTATAAATGCTCAGTTACTGAATGCCGATGAATTTATGTAAATTAATTTTTTTTGGTGTTGCAATTCAAAAAAGCAGCTTATTTTCCCCGAATGGAGCGGATTAAACAGCACGTTTGGAAACTGCACATAATGTCAGTAATTTGTACAAATTATTTTAAACACACGATATATTGAAACAAAAGCAGAGATTGTGTTGAAAGTGTGTATTCTAAACTTTTATTCTAAACTCTTCATCCAGACCAAACTGATGAGTTTAGGAAAACAATTATTGTAATCTAACTAACTAATCTAACTAATTTTACAGTCAAACAGTGGAGCAGAAATACATAATTTGATTTTATTTCACCAAGTCCATCGCGGGGCAGACATAGAGACAATCACTCACATTCACACCTAGGAGACAATTTAGCATCTCCAATCCACCTGCAGGGGGGCAGCCGTGGCCCAGTGGTTAGGGTGTTGGCCACATGATCGGAGGATCGGGGGTTCGAACCCCTTCCCAATAGGTTGCCCTGAGGTACCCTTGAGCAAGGTGCCGTCCCTGTCTCGCTCCTCCCTGCGATGGGCTGGTGACCTGTCCAGGGTGTGTCCCCCGTCCTTCGCCCTGTGTGAGCTGGGATGGACTCCAGCACGACCCCGCTTGGGACAAGTGGCAGAAAATGACTGACAATCCACCTGCAGGTCTTTTGACAGTGGGAGGATACTGGAGCTCCCGGAGGAGAGCACGGGGACAACATGTCCACTCCATACAGAAAGCATCTGGATTGTCCCACCTGGGAATTTTAATTTCTTTGCAGCCTCATTTTTTATGAAACCCATGGACCAGTTTAATTGGATGGACATTACTTACTACATTTCTCATTAGTGTGGTTACAACTGTGTTGTGAATAAGCTATTACAGCGGTGGAGCTCCTTCATTGGCCAGTAGGGGGCAGCGTCCACAGGCTACTTTTTCCCAAAATTGTTTCCGAAGCCAACTCAGATGACCTGCTTTAGCCTAAAATTAAACTAATGGTCAGTACAGGATGCCCTCACCACACATGGACGTAAACATGAAAACAAACTAACGTATGACTGTGGCACCACTTAGAAATCTATGATCTGATGTCTACAGCACACTAATACATATTATTTAGACAACTTTTTTACAGTGTTGCTTCAGTCTTTTTAGTTGAGTTTGAGTTAACGTACAGGTTTTCTGCTAATTATTAAACCTAGGTACACACACACACACACACACACACACACACACACAAACAATGATGAACATTCAGACACTTTATTTTCGCATAGAAGATGATGCTGCTGCAGGAAGCTGATAAAAGGCAAGAGATCTCCCGTCAAATGACCCGTTAATTATATTGTTGTTCTAAATTTATGAACCATCATTACCCTTCTCCTGCAATTTTTTGCCTTTTAATTGCTGCCATAAAACTCAGTCATTAGGCATTTTGTCATGTGTGTGACGCACGCCGTGGTACACAAAGCCGTGTTGATGGCGTCCTCCTGCGCTCAGCTCTGGAACAATTATGCCCGATTTCGCTGTGCGCCACGGTAACCGTTGCCATGCCAGGGCTGATGGGTTGTTAAAGTGATGCTTCCACTCAAAATCAAATTTACCCAGTTTTCCTCTTACTTGATCGGTCAAAACATTGTTTGGCATCTGAAGTGTGTTAATGCTGTTATCCAGTCATGGACGCTAAGCTACATCATGAAATGAATGAACGTAAAGTCATATGCAATGGTTTAAACTTGAACTTTTTTCTGCTAAAATGCTGCTCTTTTTTTGCATGCTAACCATGAATTAACTTTTGCACAGACCAAATGTTCATGTACCCTTGAACAAGGTACTGTCCCCATCACTGCTCCGTGAGTGCTGGGTATGGCCCACAGCTGCACGTGCATGAGTGTATGGTGTTAAATGCAGAGGTGTAATTTCGTTGTGTTTCACTGTGTGCTGTGCCAGGGTTCACAGTGACGCGAGTGGTCACTTTCACTTTCGAATGCAACCACAAGTTAATGATGAGTAGTTCTTGTAAAGTGGTCCCCAACTGTTTCGTCACGTGTGAATCATAAACACGTGTTCATGAAAGAACGAGACCCATGGAATTGGATAGGATGCTTTAACAGATGATCCAAAATCGGACACAGGTAAGGTTTTTTCAGTGTGACCTCAGAATGAACAGGAGTGTAACATCACTCTGTCACACATTTGTCCAAAGGAAGACATTCTGAATACAAACATGGAAGAGAGAAGAGCTCCAGCTTAAAAGAAGAGTCAGTGTTGCCAGATCAGCTACCTATTCTAGAGTAAGTTTCCCCCTTTTGGGCAATTAACTCAGCTGTACACCATTATAAATATGTGTCCAATATGTTCGTTGGAGGCAGCCATGTCCTAGCATTTAGGGATGAGGCCCCAGGGTCAGAAGTCAGTGTGTTTTTAACTTTTTTTCTTATTGTTAAGTGTTCCTTCTTAAACATTTCCTTTTTAGGCAAAACTCACAAAATGAATTTGTTTGTTTATATAAATTTGTAACTGTAACGGTGGCAGGGTGTAGGGAGGACGCCAATGCAGAGCCAGTGGTTCCGAAACGTAACTTTATTCACTATAATTACAAAACAAAGCAAAGGACTGCAGTTCCTAACCACAATCAAGGAACTGCAGCCCAAACCAAACCAAAACCAAACCAAAAGTGCCACCACTAACAGTGAGGCGTAGCCTCGATAATGAACCGCGCTCTGTCCTGACACACCGGGGCTTAAATAGCAGCCCCTATGAAGCACACCTGTATCTAACAAGCCCAGGTGTGCTCAGTCAGGGCAGAGCGCCATCTGTCGTGCCCGATCGGAACCACGGGCACGACAGACCGTGACAGTAGCCCCCCCCCAAAAAACGCCACTCCTGAGGCGTCAAAACAGATCCGAACCTCAGAGGGGAGGCTAAACAAAAACCCAGTTAAACTGGAACAGTCCCCTTTACGGGGCGCCTGGCCAGGCCCACAAACACCCAAATTACAACAACAGGGGACCTCTGGCCAGTAGTGTTCGGAGGTCCTGGCGGTGGTGAGGGGTATCCCAGAGTCTCAGTCCATATCTTCGTAACCGAGTCCCTTTGGTGTTTGGGTTTGGCCGCACAGTCCTTCGGTTTCTCTCTGCTATCCCGGGTTTCCTTCGTCACCTGTCTCGCTGACCCTGCAGCGGGACCTCTGAAGGACTCCTCTGATTGGCTCGAGAGCTCTGTCTGGTTTTCATCTGAAAAACAGTCGAATACAGGGGAATCTCTGTGTTTCGGAGGGGAAGAGTTAGTTACCTCGTGCGTGCTTCGCCTCCAGTCGCTGTCCTTCTTGCTTGTCCAGGTTTTACCCTTGGCAACCTGGATTACTCCTCTTTTCTGAATAGGCGGGGTTTCGATTAATCCCGACGCCTCTGGTGTCCGTGGGTCCTCCACAGGCACATCAGATGGGGCGGCTGGATTGTCGTCAGCGGTAGCACCCACAAAGCCTCTGAAGCACTCCTTCTCTGGATCACCTCTGGACAGGTCTTGCAGCTCAGTGGGTTTACCAGCCTCTCTCCTGGCTTTTCTCAGTTCTGCCCGCAGAGCGACGTTTTGGTCTTGCACCTGTCTCAACTCTGCCCTGGTCTGGTTCAGTTGTTCTTCCATAGTGGCTATTTTAGCTTCCAGCTTCTCCTGAATGGTTGGAGTCTCAACTTTCCTCGTTGTCTGGCAGACAGTTAGGTTCCTCTGTTCATCCGTTCTCACCAGCCTTTCTCTTTGGACAGCCGTCACAGCGTGCAGCTTTATTCTAGAGACATCTCTCCCTTCTCTAATTTTCGCGCTCTTTCCTTGAAGCTCACCTTTGTCTTGAGCCCGAGCCTTTCTTTCTGTTTCCATGGCTTCAATCTCCCCTTGGCCACTGGACAAGAGTCCTTTGGTCCTCTCCAGCTGAGGAAGCAGATAGGTGATCCTTTCCTTGCGTTTCAACCCTTCATTCATGACCGAGGCATTCACCTGTAGCATCGAGGCTTCTTTCGCCATCAGCTGCTGATAGAGCTCTGTCAACAACTCCCTCTGTTCCGTGAGCTGAACATTCATGTAGCTGATTTGTTCATCTCTGAGGTGAGATTGGATTGTCTTTGCAGCTCTGATCCGTTTGGCCAGATCCCTTGCCTGCTTTCCTCTGAATGACTTTTGCAAGCAAATTGCAGCATGTCTGAACAGCTGATACCTCTGCTTTTGTTGGTGCCCAAGCTTCCACCTTCTGAACCTCCTCTGAAGAACACTTGCTGCCCAGCACTGTTTCTTGAAAACCAATCTTTGCTGGTACATTCTTACTACCGCCTGGATCATGGTGGCAGCTTTGTGCATTGCAGCAACATTCTTTCGAACAGAAAAACTCCTAAAAGCTGCCTGGATGCATATCACTGACCTTCTCAACACCTGGAATCTTTCATGTTCCAGTTTGCCTGTAGTGTAAGACCTATAATGTCTTTGAATGATGACAGCTGACACCCTTATGGCCTGGTACTTTGCTACCTCCCTGTGTCCTCTGAACGCCGCCTGTATTAGGGAAGCTGCCTGATGTTGCCGGACAATCTCCCTTCTGACCCTCTGACCTCTAACGCAGGCTTGCAGGAACATTGCAGCAGAGCGTAATTCCAAGAATTCCTCCCTCTGCTTTCTGGCATCAAGTGTGGAGCGATACCTAAGCTGGATGGCAACAGCAGCATATTTCATACATAGATATCGCGTCCGAGCACAGTGAGCCCTGTAAACGCATTGTATCACTGTGGCGGCCTGGTGTTTCTGTCTCAGAGTCTGTCTGGCCTTTATCCCTCGGAATGCGGCTTGCAGAACAACAGCAGCCCCCCTTTTCTCCTTCAAAGACCTCATCTCTTGCTTCATCATCTTCTTAGCTCGGTAATGTTGCTGCACAATCCTGGCTGCCCACAGTAGCTTCAGGTAGTGCTTTCTGCCTAAGTACTTTCTCACCTGTGCCTGAATGGTTACTGCAGCCTCATGTTCAATCCACATCTGTACCCAAACTTTCATTTCTAAATACCCACTAACCTGGAGCTGCTGCTTCTCTGCTTTCGGCCCAGCAGATGGGTTAGTAGTGGATTCGGGGGTCGACTTCTTGATGCCGCTTTTCTTGTTGCGACGGGCTTTCTTGGTCGACCTCCCTGGTTGCACGATGCAGGAAGTGGTCTCCCCCATCCTCCTACTCTCAGTGTCAGGGGCGACTTTCTTTGCCTTTGCCACGCTTTTCTGGTTGCAGGCGGCCTTCTTCGCCGTTCTGTCATGAGGAGGGGTGGGCGCAGTGTGCGCCGTGCTGGCGCGTGGCGGCGCGGGGGACGCCGTGCTGTCGCGGTGCGGCGCGGGGGACGCCGTGCTGGCGCGTGGCGGCGCGGGGGACGCCGTGCTGTCGCTGTGAACACGGAAAGACGCGTTTGCTACCGACCTCTTGTGGTGATTCGCGTTGGCCGTGTTCCCGCTATCAGCTTCGCGCAGCGCTCTCTCCGCTGGCGGACTGTGGTTGCTGTCGCGGTGCGCGAAGGGCGGCGCGGCTGACAGTGTGTCTCCGCATTGCGCAGAGGGCGGCGCGGCTGGCGCTGTGCTTCCGCATTGCGCGGAGGGCGGCGCGGCTGACGCTGTGCTTCCGCATTGCGCGGCGGCAGCCTTCAAAGAAGCCCCGTCTTCCATGTCGCCTGTAAAAAACACCACGTGGTTCAGCGTGTGGAGGTAGCGCTGTGCCCTTGTCGCCATGGAGACCAGCATCCGGAGGAACAGCGCGAACCGATCCATGCGCAGCTCGGGATCCGGGGTGGGACCGAGTGGGAGCAGCAACGTCACATTCCTCAGACGGCGCTCGAGCTCCTTGGCCGTGGCCGTCGGTGTCCGTCGCACCCATTCCTCACCCTCCAGACGCTCGCGGAGGTCCAGAACCGCTTCCTCCGTCTCCCAGGCCCTTATCAACCGCAGCGTCTGCTCGACCACGTTCGCTGCCGTCCATAACACCTGCTCCTGCTCGCGCTCTTGGCTCGCGGCGTCCAGGTACTGGCGGTTCATTCTGTAACGGTGGCAGGGTGTAGGGAGGACGCCAATGCAGAGCCAGTGGTTCCGAAACATAACTTTATTCACTATAATTACAAAACAAAGCAAAGGACTGCAGTTCCTAACCACAATCAAGGAACTGCAGCCCAAACCAAACCAAAAGTGCCACCACTAACAGTGAGGCGTAACCTCGATAATGAACCGCGCTCTGTCCTGACACACTGGGGCTTAAAAAGCAGCCCCTATGAAGCACACCTGTATCTAACAAGCCCAGGTGTGCTCAGTCAGGGCAGAGCGCCATCTGTCGTGCCCGATCGGAACCACGGGCACGACAGACCGTGACAGTAACTGGAATTAAAGCTCTGAGTTGTGGTTAAAAGCAGATGATGTGTGTGTGTATGTGTGTGTGTGTGTGTGTGTGTGTGTATGTGTGTGTGTGTGTGTGTGTGTGTGTTTGTGTGTGTGTTTGTGTTTGTGTGTGTATGTGTGTGTGTGTGTCTGTGTGTGTATGTGTGTGTGTGTGTGTGTGTGTTTGTGTGTGTTTGTGTTTGTGTGTATGCGTGTGTGTGTGTGTGTATGTGTGTGTGTGTGTGTGTGTGTGTGTGTGTGTGTTTGTGTGTGTGTTTGTGTTTGTGTGTGTATGTGTGTGTGTGTGTGTGTGTGTGTGTGTGTATGTGTGTGTGTGTGTGTGTGTGTGTGTTTGTGTTTGTGTGTGTGTGTGTGTGTGTGTGTGTGTGTGTGTGTGTGTGCTTGCTCTGAATGGCAGTAGAGGGTTAATTCATTAAGTTTGAGTCCGACAAAACTTATGTAAGTAAAATTTTCTGATTCTCACTCTTAGCATTTACAGTGTCCATTAACACCGCCATGCAATCCCACATCACATTTTCTTGCTCGTCTTGTCTCTGGTTTTGTCTGTCACTTGTCCTGATTCCACCACTTCAGCTCCCACACACACACATACACACCTCCCGACCGATTGCTACATAGAAAGCCACCATTAAAAATGTGCCTCTTTCTCCTCATCCTCATTATTACACGCTCAGGAATTCATCACCTTCCACTGCTCACAGACTGAAATAAAGCCTTACACTTCAGCGTCCTCCATGTTTATTCAACAACTTCTTGTTCTTTAATGGGTCACTTCAGGACCGTGACCAGGCGCTGGAGTCATTTAAAAAAATAATGTGAACAGCTTTGCAAAGAATTCAGATCTTGGGCCCAATCCCATTTCTAGCCATTTCCCTTGGACACTTTGAAAGTGAAAGTGACTATTTGTCTTTGTGAACTCAGCTGTTTGCTGTTTGTGATCCCACATGCACCATGCAGCAGGGGGTGCCATATCCAGAGCCCGTGGAGCAGTGGCATGGACGGTACCTTGCTCAGTGGAACCTTAGAATGACTTACTGGTCTGGGCACAATCCCACAACCTTCTGATTATAGGGACTAGTCCCTAAACACTACACCACTGAACTTCCCCTTAGAGTTGGGACATCCTTCCTGAACCAAGTATGCCACCAGCAGTCATTGTGGACATTTCCATTGTCCTGTCCTCAGCTTCACGTCCGTGTATCATATCAACCCATCAAATCAAAAAGAGCCTCATTACCAGGAGACTAGGGACACTGTGTAGGAGACCAGGCTCAGCTGCACTGATGATAGAAGAGTGGTGTTGCTTAGAGTCCTCACAGATGGACTTCATTAACTATTAAAGTGTCTTACACCACCACAGGGACATGAAAATATACCTCTCTTTCCCAGCGAGCATTGGGACACCCTACCCCAGTAAACACACAAAAAGGAGGAGTGTTAGGAGTGAGGGATGAAATGGGACTGGACCTTTTGCATAATGTTAACTAGCCTATGTGTCAGTTCCATTAGCTTCAATAGTATAAACAAACAATACAAAAAAACAAACAATGCATTTTCAATTATTATTATAAGTTAAAGTTATCTTTGATTTTGCTCAGCCAGCAAGAGTCCATCTAGTGGCTGATGTTGATCAGTACAGTCATGCCCACTCTGTGAGCTAGATGGTGGCTATTAAGATGGTTAGATGGCACAGAAATGAGTCCTAAGAGGCAGAAATGCAGGTTTTGTGAGTAAAATATGTTTGTATACAATGTTAAGGGCACTAATGGGTGTTGGTTTGAGTTTTCTGGCTTTTCTCTAATTGTTAAGGATTCGTTTTGTTATGTTATTTTATTAATGGTAACAAATTTGTAACAAATGAAAGTTATTTAGCAGTTTAAGGTATAATTAGCAATGCTAATGAGTAGTGCTCTACTTCAACCACATGTCGGCTGCATTGGTTTCAATAGCAAAAAAAAAAAACCAAAAAAAAAGTGTTGCCAAAGTTATCTCGCTGAGTTTGAGAAAAAAAAAAGGATTTTCACTTTCTGCACTGGGATCCCTTGTTATTTTCCTCCAAACCTAAAATCATCTGGATGGATTCGGCTGCTAGATATACATCAGGGTATTGGTTCACGAGTCTGACAGTTCATTTCTGCTGGAAAAAGTGATAGAAAGTCTCTTCTTGAGCTTAAACCCTGCATCCTACAGGCGAATCATCATTAGCAGGTTGTCAGCATCTTCTGCTCTTAGTGCTCAAGCTGGTCGAGTCGTCTCCTCACTTCCTCAAGTTGGGATGACGTGCTGGCATTTTGTACAGTGGCATTCGTGGCACTTTCATTTTTTGATTGCCTTGAGCCCCAACAATTATACCTGACTTTAGTGCTGAATTGTACAACTATGTGTCAAATGAAGAAATCGATTAATGATGACTGTTAAATCCATCCAAACATTTAATTCCATGAAATAGCATCCTCTGGTTGCCATTATTTGTGCACTTTACAGATCGTTATCATGTCAAAGTTCGCTTTGATGTTTGTTTGTTATTTTTTAATGAAAAGTTTCAAATAATAACATAACCTATATTCCATTAAAATTCTTTTAAATGTCCCTTTAATATTCTTTTTGTTTTGTTTGTTATTATTCGTTACACATGTATACCAGTCATCTTTTGTTTATTTATTTTGAACTGGATCTATTATGCTTCACACACAGGTACATTGAAGAGGGGATTCCTTTAAATGACTGCAAACAGTGATGAGGCTGAAGCTGAAAAGAAGTCAGTTTCTACAACAAGGATCCAGAACATACCTCAGATCAACCCAGAACTATTGTGCAGTGGCCCTCACCATCTTAAACATCATTAATCTTTAAGCACTCAGGCCAAGAGACACAAGAATATTATAGAATGAGAAGCTTTCTGCAAGAAGAGAAGAGAGTTAGACAATTATTTAAAATTAAATAGAAAAACAATGAAATAAAAGGCCAAAGGTAGTGTTACAGGGTTACCATGTTTCATCACTGCAGGTCATGGAATAACAGACAAAACGCTTAAACTAGAAAAACATGTTTCTTTCTGCTCAGACTTTGTGTTGTAGTTTTGGGTAGAATTTATGTTTATGTATTAATAGCTTATAAATAGCTTCTTATTTAAGGGGCAATACTATTGCATTATTATTATTATTATTATTATTATTATTATTATTATTATTATTATTATTATTATTATTATTATATTTTTATGAATGTGATAAAGTGAGGCACATAAGAATAAATTGTCCCAAAATAAACAAAAATGTGTCAGCATTATCCTAAAAATTATATTTAAAAAATTAAATTTTTTTATATTTATTCATACATATATTTTCACACAAAATTTTATAAATATAGTGACACTGCAGTGAAATATGTTGCTCAGTTTATATTTAAATATATTTATCAGCTCAAATGTAATGCCTATGTGAATTTGTCCATGAGATGAGATGGGGGATAAAAATGGTGAGTTAAATAACTCGCTCCAGTCCTGCAGCTCACAGACAGACAAGGACAAACCACATTTAGTGCAGGCTGGGAGAACTGAACAGCTTAAACTACAAAAGAGCTCTTTGGACCTAAAAGTGCACTGATTTTCATTCAGCACCACGGACAGCGCTCATCCTTTACTGCAGCTTGTTTCAATGGGCCGCATCCTGCATGAACCATCATTAAGTCCCAGAACTCACAGAAACATCTGATGTTGGGGATGAGTCGTCTCAAGGCCCAGTCTTTCAGAGAAGAAAGAATGATACAGCGTCAGGCTGATACTGGACTACATCTGACTCGAAGCTCATAGAAACTAGTTCTGTAAAAGAAGCAGATTCTAATCATTTATTCAGGACCGCATTCGTGTTTGTTAGCTGACGCTGAGCTCAATGTGGGCTGCTGTCCTGGGTTTGTATCCCAGTCTGGTTCTTCTCTGTGTGGAGTGGACATGTTCTCCTTGTGTATGTGTGGGTTTCTTCCAGAAGCTCTGGTTTCCTCCAACCATCCACAGACATGTCAGGTGGACTGGAGATGCTATTTTGTCCCCTAGATGTGAGCATATGTGTGTCCAGCAATGGAATGGCAGTCCAGGGTGTCCCCGCCTTTCACCAAATGAGAGCTGGGACGGACTCCAGCAACGCCCGTGACCCTTATCAGTACAAGCGGCTCAGAAAATTCAATGACTGAGTGAGTGTTAGTAAATGAAAGAACCTGTGGTCTTAATTTGAGGAAAAGCTATAAAAGTTTAAACGTTTTTTTGAAAAAATAAAAATGTGTCAATAGAGGGTTTTGAATACATTGAATTATGCCACTAAGTATGTAAATCATGATGTAATCGAGTCATAAATGACAGGAATGACTCTGAATATCCAGGTTTTCACCTCTAAACAGAAGGGCTGATGAATTCTCGCTGCCTCTGTTCCTCACTAACCACCGTGGCTCTTTCTCTTCACTGCTGACATTTACAGAGGCAGTATCAACTGAACGACTTCGCTGTGAAGACGCTGCTGTTTGGACGGCAAAGCTCAACTCTGAGATTCAGCAAATAAAAAAAAAAGATTTAACCGCGTTCTTCTTTCAAGCTGTCCTTTCTTCACTGTGGATTTCTAGATTAGAAGTGAACCGTCCAGTCAAAGTCCACTTCAGGACACACCCTGGGCTGGACCATCACGATAAACAAATAATACAGGTCAATAAACAACACAGTCAACAACAAAGTTAACACACAACTCATTAAACAAGGCAATAATCAAATGTTTGAACAATAATATAAAGGCCAGCTTATTGAACAACAGAGTAACAAAATAAATAGTACAATAAATAACACAATACACAACAAAGCAAGCAAATGATTCTATATTCAACTCAATAAACAACATAAGCAACAAAACAATAGAAAACTCAATAAAATGGACTTAAAATAGACATACAATAAACAACAAATCAGAGTAAACAACAGAGTGAAAATTTGCTACAATAACGATTCTATAAGCAACGCAATAAACATCAGAGTAGACAAATAATACAAAAGTCAACACAATTTACATCCAAATAAACAATATTACATTAGAAAACCTAATAAACAGGACAGTTGGCAACAAAGTAAACAAATAAAACAACACACAACACAAAAAACAAAACAAGAAACAATTAACACACAAACAGCTACAACCCCCTCTTTCACATCCTTTCATTTCTCTCGCCTTATTTTCCCCCTTAGCTTTCCTTCTCTCTTTCTCTCAGTCTCACTCTCATTTTTTGTCTTCTCTTTCTTTCTCTCCCCTTCTTTCTGTTTCCCTTCTCTCTATAATTGACTCCTTCTTGGCTCTCTCTCTCTCTCTCTCTCTCTCTCTCTCTCTCTCTCTCTCTCTCTCTCTCTCCTCTCCATCCCTCTATCTGCATTTCCCTTTCTCTATGTCATCCATGCTCTCTCTCCTTCATCACTCACTCTCTCTCTCTCTCTCTCTCTCTCTCTCTCTCTCTCTCTCTCTCCCTCTCTCTCTCTCTCCCCCTCCTTCCTCTCATCCCTCTCCAATCCCTAAACCGCATCCTCGGCGCCTCCCTCCCTCCCTCCACTCTCTCTCTCTCTCTCTGTTCTCGCGCCTTCCTCACCGTGCTGCTCGGACGCGCTCCCCTCCACTCCTCCTTCTCGGGCTGGATATCTCTCTCTCCCTCTCTCTCCCTCTTTCTTTCTCTCTCTTCTCTCCCGTCCGTGCGCTCTGCTCTGCATCCCTCTCTCTTCTCCCTCTATGTCGTCCGTCTCTCCTCCCCCTCGAGCATGAGCGGGGTTGCCTGTCCATCTGCAGTCCAGCAGCAGCCGCACAAGCCCTGGATGCGTCTCCTCTCGGCCACCAACGCAGCGACACAGCGGGCGGCGCGCGCCCTGCCCACGCGAGGGAATCAGTTTTAGGTGAGTTTTTGGGGGTCGTTCATCTTTCTTTTTTCACGCTGCTGATGTTCTTGTGCCTTCTTGCTTTCCCTTCATCCCAGCGCCTGCCTCGTGCACAGATCCTTCCTCGAGACCAGTGCTGACCCTCCTGACTTCTTCCCGCAGGACACAAAATAATGCACCCTCTCCGCTTTTGGTCTTTGCACAGCATCACACACTTTCTGATGCACCCTTTTATGTGCACCTTATTGCATCTCAAGGGCTGTGAACTCGGAGGGTTGGCAAAAAAGCGGGGATGTATGTCTTGCAAGAGGAAAAACTGCAGAGGAGGCTGTGTAGAGAGAGAGAGGGAATATTGCAGGCTGTTCTTTCGTGCACTCCATTCTGAAGTGCAAAGTTTGGGAGGTCCCGGCATGATCCGATTGGGTGCAAAACTGCCCCCATCAAGGCCACCAACATTGTCTGTTGGGACACTGGGCTGAAAAGTGTCCAGGACTCTTGTGGTTCCACTGGCAAACTAGGCTTTCATGCTTTTCTCTTCTGCCCAGCCCGACAGATCCAAAACTAGTCGCAGGACGTGGAGGAATGGACGCTGCATCTAATAGTGATGATGGTCAGCGTTGGTCCAGGTCATGAAACGTGCTTGTGTGTGTTGGAGGTGGCTTTGCCTCCCAAACACGCAATAATCCCTGCTGGCGACCTGCAGGGGGAGCTCATGCACTTTTGCGTCAGATTTGACTTTGAAGGCAATAATGGTGTGTAGAGCCTTTTCCATAGGACTGGAACTTTGCTTTTGCTCAGTGCACCCTCATCTCAGTGGACTCCTGTGAGGATTTGATGGCATTCAGCCCCAGGAACTTTGGAACTGATGTTGGAGGATTTAGAATCGCTCCAGCTCATCCCAGTAGAGCTCCAGCCCTCTAGTCTAGGTGACCTTAGGCTCTCTGTTCAAGAGCATTTGATTTTCACATTTCATATTTGTCATTTTTTCATATTTTGCTTCCAAAGATCCAGACTTTCTTGTATTTTAATGTTGTGTTGAGGAACAGTTCTCCAGATCTTCCTGAAGGACTGTGGTTTTGTCTCTCATTTGCAGTACAGGTTAATCCACATAGTGATCTGCGTCTGAACCATCAAGCATCTAACATAAGACATGAAGCAGTGAAGAAACAGGTGCAGATGATTCCAGATGATCAGGGGATTCGTTTTTGCTGGTGGTTGGAACCCCTTTATCTAGAACCTTCAGGACACTTTGCAGCCTGGAGCACTAAAACATTTGTTTCCATTTCTTTCATTGAGTCTATTCAGTATGCTAGTGGTATAACAAAACCAAAGTGCAAAATATGCCTCAAGATGCACCACTGTAGGGATGTGAATGCTTAAATGTGGGTCAAAATGGATTGGATACCTATAGAAGTGGACACTATTTCAAGCAGTAACCTTTGAGTGTTGTAGCACTTGTTTACCGGCAGCACACATTATTGTTTACGCCTCTCTTTCGTAGCAGCACCACCCAACAGCTCCGTTTTACAATCAAGGCTACATGTTGCCCGAAAAATGCCAGCAGTAGCTTAAGGCGAACACCTGCCCCTTGCCTCGTCACTGATCCCATACAAACAAGCCACTGTGTTTGTGTGTGTGAGTGTGTGTGTGTGTGTGTGTGTGTGTGTGTGTGTGTGTGTGTGTGTGTGTGTGTGTGTGTGTCTGTGTGTGTTTGTGTGTGTGTGTGTGTGTGTGTGTGTGTGTGTGTGTGTGTGTGTGTGTGTGTGTGTGTGTGTGCTCTCTGGCTGCTCTACCTGGCTGATAGATTGCCTGCTACCTGCCGTTGCCATAATTTACAAACGCAAATAAAGAACTGGGCTCGTTCCCAGGTAATGGGCCAAAGAAGGGCCTCTACCTTCCTTTCTCTTCTGTTTCTCCCTGGTTCTGTTTCGCTTGCTTGCTCATTCTTCCATTTTCTCTCTCGCTCTCTTTCTCCTAACTTTTTCTCCCTCTCCATTGCCCAATCCTTGCCTTACTGTCATTTCTCTCTCCCCTTTCTTTCTTATTCACTCGTGCTCCTCTTCATTTCTCACTTTTTCATCTCTTTTCCTCTTTCTTTCGCCCGCTCTCCCTCTCTCGCCCTCTCTCCCAGCAGACAGGTTCTCTGAGCTTGGCCTGGTCTGGAATATCAACGAGCGGCCTGCTTTGGCAGAGCGAATAATAAGCACTGTCTTCCACTGGCAGGAGACGGCAGGGCTTTCTGATTGGTGGAGAAGTGAAAGGGATGCTGGGTGCAGCTGGAGGACTTGGCGTTCTGGCTCAGATTGGAAAGAGCTCCTTTGGTGGTCCTGTGTGGGTAGCCTGTTAGCACGGGGGGGGTGTTTTGGTGGCTTAATTGAACCAGGTTTGGATCCCTCATGGGCCTTTTGAGAACACGTAAATGGTACGGAATCTGTCCATAGTAGAGCTGAATGTTTAAACCCGTTTAAAGCCAAAAAACTATTTAATTGCTTCAAAAATGTTGCGCATGTAGGCTGGAAATGGGAATTATGCATAACATTTAAGGAATCTGAGGAAGAAAGTAAATAAAATCCAGTGAAGGTGCAGGGTGGATAGTGTTATTGCTGAAAACTCCTCATGATCCACCTACAACAAACTCAGACGGCATGCTGGAGAGGTGGAGCCAGGCTGAGGGTGGAAGGAGCATCTTTTAAAGGAATGATGACCGTACACATTGTGCACAATTATTATCAAGTGAGTGTTTGAAGGATTCATTTTAATATGGAAGTAATCCAGTGCTATCAGTCTATTCAGCATGTTAAAACCTTGAAACCTGAATGTTTTCTAAAGGAAATGTGAGTGTGAACATTAGTGAGTAGAATCTCTCCAGGTAGGTTCAGTTCTGGAACAGCGCGCGAGTATCATGGGTTCCTAGTAGCTTCACGTTTCATTCTCAAATCTTTGGCAGATAATTTGTGTCTTTTTTCTCTGCAACAAACTGATGATTCTGTGCTCACGTCCCGATACCTTACACATTTCAAGAGTTCTGCATCCCTCTGAAAGACTTTTTACAATTTCTGACTTTTTGAGAGTTCGTTCTCTCTCTTTATTGGCCCATTTTGGATCTCCTTCCCTCCTCGTTACACAAATACACATAACCTAATCTGCTTACATCCAATCAGCATTCAAGTTTATACAGCTTGAAGTTGGAATATATGAAGAAAAATGATGATATGTCAAAATACACACTTGCCTGATGATTGTGCATACAGTGTACTTACAGAGGACAAATGTCCAGAAAAGACTTCAGCCATTCAAAATGGAAGGTCAAGTCAGTTTTATTGATATAGAGCTTTTCATAGCCTTTGTGGTCCCAGAGCTGCTTTACAGAATTTGGATCCAAGCCCCTGGTTGAGGATAAGAGCCAAAACTCCCTAAAGATATTGAAAGAAAACTTATGAGGAGCAAAACTGGGAATCCAAAAGAGAAAGCAGAATGTTACTAAAAAGAAGGTCTGGAAGGCTGGTGGCAGCCTTGGGGAAGCTGTGGACCAAGAGGCTGGGGTTTGAGCTTGTTTCTATCCTCTCCAGTACCTTTTAAGCCCCGGAGCAAGACTTTTAATCCGAGATGCTATAGGTGGTGGCCTAGTGATTAGGGACGAGTCCTCAGAATCAGAAAGTTGTATGTTCAAATCTCAGAATGGTTGCCCTGAGGTACCCTTGAGCGAGGCACCATCCCCATCTCTGCTCCCTGGGTGCTGGATATGTCTGCCCTCTGCTGAACATTGTGTGTGGGTTAAATACAGAGAAACATTTTTTGTTTTTTCAAAAAAGCATTTTACTTCAAA
Organism: Hepsetus odoe; assembly: GCA_017165825.1. Classification (NCBI taxonomy): domain Eukaryota; kingdom Metazoa; phylum Chordata; class Actinopteri; order Characiformes; family Hepsetidae; genus Hepsetus; species Hepsetus odoe. The sequence continues at coordinate 12,927,191 of CM029371.1, forward strand.
TGCTCAGCTCAGTGTGAAAATCTTGGTGCCACTTTACAATAAGACCTCCTGAAGAGTTTATGAAGCTCAAAATTACTTAATTGAAAAGGTCCTTCATAAGCAGCTGCCACACATTGGTTGAATGATGAAAACGTTCACAGCTCTGATAGTGTAGTCAGATCAGTAACTGGCAAGATCTGAGCACTATTGATGAATCTGGGCTCACTATTTGGCACATCTGGCTGGCCTTTTTGTTAAATGTGTGGTACTGGGACAGTTTTAAATAAAGATTGTGCACAAATTAGCAGGATAGCAGGATGAAATACATTTCTATTCACTAGAGTGGTAGAATCTAATGCTATTGCTGGAACCATTCCATTGGTTCAGACTCTACATGGAGTGAAGGCAGGACAGAGGCGAGACTTCCGAAAACAGGTAAAAATGCTTGTAGAAAGGGCTAGAAAGGGTTAATGATGGCACATAAACGTGTATGACTTGCAGTGTTAGTATTGTCGAATTTCCAGCTTATTTGTTCAAAAGAGCTCCCAAATAGAGCATGATTGGAGAATGTCATTAGCTGCTGGCATGGACCTGCAAAGCATTTGTGTGCTAATAACAAATAATGAAGCCCTCTGAGATGTAGGGGTATTCTGAGATTGGTACATTGAAAAAAGGGACTGTGTAGATACCAACAGTTGAAGTGTACACTCAAAGGTGCCACATGGTCCTTGAGGTGTGGTTTTGTATTTTAATTGTTTGTCCCAGGCAAAGGGGGCAGGTTTGGACACTCATGTTTTAAATCAGGATAGTAGAATAGAATGCCTGGAGTCAGAACGGGGTGAACATGGTCTTAAAAATACACCTGCAGTGGAATATAATGGTTTTATGTTTCATATCTAAAGATACTGAAGGTTCCTTGAGGGCACGCCGCAGTGGCACCCTACTACTCTTTTTGTGAGAGTTTTGGCCAGTGTAATACTTTCAGTATAGCAGTTTTGTCCTTTCCTGAAGTCTGCAAAGAAGGTGGAACACATAATCAGAACAGCTACTTGCTGAAATGGCTCTGAAACTAAAGTGTCTTGCTTTATTCATATAAAAAAACTCAATCTGGAGGATGAAATGTTGGTGGGACTCGAGACTCGAGAAACATATCTTCTTCTGGTTGGTAACAAATTCAGGATGTTGCTAAAGATGTCTATGGCGTCAATATTACCAACAGTACAAAATGCTGCTGGGGGCAGCCATGTCCAGCATCCGTGGAGGATTGATGGGGATGGTACCCTGCTCAAGGGGATTTCATGACAACTTACTGGTCTGGGATTCGAACCCATGACCTTCTGATCATGTGGCATAGTCCCTAAATACAAGGACACCACTGCTCACCAATTCAATTGTGTTTGAAGCTAGCCCAGGCTGGTTTTGCTTACAGTGTTCTAACTCCTGTAATGGCTTTGACCTCCTTCCTCTTTTGAAGAAACGTTTGTCCAGAAATCCCTTTGCTGCTGAGCAGAGCTCTCACACAGAGGCTTTTTATTTTATCAAACAGAACAGCTTCCATAGGAGCACTATGTTGTGAGCTGTAGAGATTACCAAACAAGCAGACTGCTTCTTTGGGATCTATAAATTGTGCAAAAAATACAAATTTGCATTCATTTAAAATGCCTTAAAGACTGTTAGACCAAACCATCATGAAACCATAGAAACGAAATTGCAAAGCAACTGTGCACTCACTTACAATGAAGAACAGATCGGTACAGTCACATGAATATAAAATAAATTGTAAAAGAAGACAAAAAAAAGAGACATTTTGCACACTGATTATCGCTGCATACAAGAACTATTCTCATCCAAACACAAACACACTCCCTGATTGACTGCCCTGCATTTCATGCCATTCATCAGAATCACTCCTCATTACTTCTGTTTGAAAGGTTGAGACCTGCATTGTTGACAGATGACTGTATGTGAACATGATGGCGGTTGTGACATCACAAATGTGTTATCACATGCTCTAGATCAAGATCGATTTTTACTCTTATTTGAGAGTAATGTGTTTTATGTGTTTCTCTTCATAACTGGACACCTCTGCAAGCTATTTTTAAATGGCGCACCACTCAGATTATGGCAATTTGATATTTGCACGAGTCAGCAGATAAATGTAGCACGAGGGAGGACAGGGTGGATATGGTTGAATCAATGGGTGAATAAGTCATGACTGAATCATTGTAAAATGAATGGTCACACACCGATCAGTCATTAAGGAGCCTAACATGATGCTTCTTCCTCTGGAAGTCCTGGAGGGGATGAGCAAGATGTCAACAGCAGAAAATGATCAAAAACATAGTCTTAAAAACTGGTGCAGGGTTTAAGAGCATATCATCAGCGAGGGATTGGAGGGTTTTCATCAAAGCCAAGATGGAGTAGCCGTGGATGTGTTGTTATAAAGGTGCTTAGTAACATTGAATGATGAGAGAACGTTGGAGGATTGACCCAAATCGTGGGTGTCTTTTTTTTAATATTCATAGCATTACATCATATGAAGATAAACTGGGATTATCAAAATGATAACTTTACACAATTTTAATCCAAGTAATTTTGGATCTTTTCTCAAAAATGTGAAGACACAAATGGGCTTTGAAAAACCTGAGATACAGATACTTGTGTCAAATCAAACTAGAAGCACCGATGCTCACTCCAAGTGAAATTAGTACATGAGTATAAAGTAAAAAGTACAGGAATGTCCTGAGCATCTAACATAAAAATTACAAGAATGTACTGAGAGTATAAAGTAAAATGTACATGAAAGTACTAAAAGTATAAAGTAAATAGTACAGGAATGTACTCATAGTATAAAGAAAAAAGTACAGGAATGTACTGAGAGTATAAAGTAAAAAGTACAGGAATGTACTGAGTGTATAAAGTAAAAATTACAGGAATGTACTGAGAGTATAAAGTGAGACATGTCTCTTTTGAAGGATGCTTGTAGCATCTGTTTGTGCTGAAAGTGAACTGAATCTCACTCCATATTAACAGAATTCAAAGACTATTAAAGCCTCGAATTTAAACAGTAGGTCAGTTACATAATAAATAAATAAATAAATAAATAAATACATGTGTATGTTTGTGGCATGTGGGTAGAAAAGTTAATAAACAACGAAGAATATAAACTAGTTTCTCATAAGAACACTTTGAAACATTGCTTTTTTCAGTGTTGATGTAATTTATAGTGATTATTGTGCAACTCTGTGGATGCTGTTAAGAAAAACAACATTTCTTTAATCGTGAACATGGCTTTGCCATGATCTGATCTCACATTTTATATCTCCTCATTAATTAAATGACAAATTCATTGCGAGAAAAAGCGAGGGATTAGCAGGAGGAGAATGAAAGAGCTACACTTAACGATTAAACAAATATGGTTTTCTGGAAGATAAAATTTCAAGCCGTCATACTGTTGCAGCCATTGCAGAACAGCGTTATATTGGCCTTGGGAAATGGGAGGCAATTAAAAGATAATAATGAAAAGCAGTCTTTAAGTCTTCAGAGACTGTGCTGTTTATTATTTTTTCATCTTTGCTCTTTTTTTTTTCTTCTTCGCTGGTTAATAGGCCATCTCCATTTTCATAATCATCATGTGGAAATAAAAAAAGGCCCGGCGAGCCCGGTCGCTGTCTGAACTCATCCCTGCCGAGGTCACTTTCGTTTGTGTGATATTGCAAAGTACAGCCGGTTCCCGAAGCCAGCGCTTCGTTTGGGAAAAACCTCGGAGGACGATAACTCAGTGGGATTGGGCCAAAGGGATATTTTTTATGAGGCAATAAAATATTACACATTTATGGTGATGGTCCCCGTTCGGAGGCTTTGGGCCTCCTTTTGTCGGTTCTCTGATATTACTTAACACTGTCTCAGAAAAACGTCTGTCAGATACGCTGAGGGATCTTTTTTCCCCGTTTTTCCTCCCTCTCTTATTTAATGCTAATGATGTTCATGGCGCCCACTGCTCGGCTGGATAAGAGTCAGCGCTGATAAGAGCCAGACTCATGATATGGAATTGCTCCGGCTTTCGCGGTCTCGTTAATGACACACATTTGTTAATTGGAGACACTAATGACGTTTGGTGATGTAAGTGGAACAGACCTCACATGACATTTAGAGCACAACACACACACATTTGGAAATCAGCTGCTAAAGGGAGGCTTTTTCATTTTTCACTCAACAATTCAAAGCCAGTGACAGTGAGAGTTTATGAACCATTAACAGTCAGAATGAAATTCTGTGATAAACAGGCTGCTTTAGGTTACTGTGCCTTTAAGATAGAACTCTGCTCTGATTGGTTGCCTGTCATTGCAAAATATTCTTATAAATAAAGACGTTTAATCAAGAAAGTGTTAAAGGTGACAAGACATTTTAGACTAGATAGACAGATAGATAAATAGAGAGAGAGATAGAGAGATAGATAAGTGATCTGAACAGTTTGAGATATAACAATTTTACTGACTGGCTACTAAGTGTTCAGACTCAGTGTTCAGACTCTGTATTCAGACTCTATGTTCAGGCTTGGTGCTCAGACTGTTCAGCCTCGTTGTTCAGGCTAGTTGTTGAGACTCGGTGTTCAGGCTCGGTGTTCAGACTCTTTATTCAGGCTTGGTTTTCAGACTCAGTGTTCAGACTCTGTGTTCAGGCTCGGTGTTCAGGCTCGGTGTTCAGACTCTTTATTCAGGCTTGGTTTTCAGACTCAGTGTTCAGACTGTGTTCAGGCTTGGTGTTCAGGCTCAGTGTTTAGACTTTGTGTTCAGACTCTGTGTTCAGACTCAGTGTTCAGACTCGTGTTCAGGCTCGGTGTTCAGGCTCTATGTTTAGATTCGGTGTTCAGGCTTGGTGTTCAGACTCAGTGTTCAGGGTTGTTGTTAAGGCTCTGTGTTTAGACTCTAGGTGTGACGCTGTTCCTGCAGCAGATCTGATATCACTGCGCTCAGATTGTATAAACTGATAATCCACACATCACACATCCTTATTTTCGATTTTCCCTGCAACCATCATCTCCCCAGCTGATCCCACACTGACCTTCAAGATCACCAAAGCATATGGAGATAAGGTTCCTGAGTCAGAGCTCACAGCCAATCAGATCTCTCTCTCTGCCACTTTCATACAAAGCTCAACCACTGTGAGAAAAAAGAATCAGCTTAGATTACAGATGGATAGAATGAGGGGGGGTGAGATGGGGTGAGATGAGGTGAGAAAGAAAAAGAGGGAAAGAGAGGGAGAGGGTGAGAATAAAGAAAGAAATAACAAAAAAATAGAATACGAGGGAGAAGAGAGAAGTAGAAAGTTAGAGGGAAAAAGGAGAAATTGATAAATACAAAAACTGAGAGATAGAATGAGAGAAAAACTAAGAGAGAGAGCAAGAGAGAGAGAGAGAGAGAGAGCAAGAGAGAGAGAGAGAGAGAGAGAGAGAGAGAGAGAGAGAGAGAGAGCGCAAGAGTAGAGATCTCCATGATCTTTCCATCTCTATGGCAACATTACACCAATTTCAATAGTTACACTACACCTCTTATCATGTTTACACTATAACTATCTCCATGGTAATACTACACCCTTTTCCATGGTTACAGTTTTTCTTATTTCCATGGTTACAATGCATACCATTACCATGGAAATGCTTCATCCACAACCATGGTTAGACTACACATTAATTTCCATGGTTACAATAACAAGAAAACAAGGAAACATTATATCCATTTCCACTGACTTCCATGGCCTGTTTCCATGGTTACACTACATCCATTTCTGTGGTTACACTGCACCAGTAGGTTACCCTGAGATACCCGTGAGCAAGGTACCATCCCTGTCACTGCTCACCGGGCACTTTCAATAACTGCCCCCTGCTGCACGGTGTGTGGTGAAATGCAGAGGTGTGATTTCATTGTGGTTCTCTGTGTTCTGTGCTGTTTCTCAATGACAAGAATAGTCACTTTCACCTTCTCCATGGTTGAACTCTACATTTCTATGATTACAATGCAGTCATTGTTAAAGGTACACTACTGATCTGGGAACTGTGATCTGTGATCTGTGTGATTTGTGTGATCTGTGTGATCTGTGTGATCTGTGATATCTGTGATATCTGTGATATCTGTGATCTGTGTGATCTGTGATCTGTGATCCACTGCTCTGGGACTGACCCCATAACTTCTAATTACAGGGACTAGTTCCAAATCACTAACCCATTACTGCACCACTGATTTGCATTTACAACATTTAGCAGACACTCTTATCTACATCTACAGTACTGTGCAAAAGTTTTAGGCAGGTGTGGAAAAAATGATGTGACCAAAGAATGCTTTCAGAAATATAAATAATGATTGTTTATTTTTATCAATTTACAAAATGCAAAGTGAGTGAACAAAAGAAAAATCTATATCAAATCAATATTTGGTGTTACTACCTTTTGCTTTCAAACCAGCATCAGTTCTTCTGGCCCCCACAGAGCGCTGATCTCAACACCATCCAGTGTGTCTGGATTACATGAAGAGACGGAAGGATGTGAGGAAGCCTACATCCACAGAAGATCTGTGGTTAGTTCTCCAAGATCTTTGGAACAACCTACCAGCCGAGTTCCTTCAGAACTGTGTGCAAGTGTACCTAGAAGAATTGATGCTGTTTTGAAGGCAAAAGGTGGTAACACCAAATATTGATTTGATTTAGATTTCTCTTTTGTTCATTCACTGCATTTTATTGATTGGATGAAAATAAATGATTAACACTTCCTCCATTTCTGAAAGCATTTTTTGTTTAAGGGGCATTTTTCACACCTGCTTCAAACTTCTTTGTATAGTACTGTATATATTATACAGTATAATATAAGGCCTTGCCTGGCTGTTCCTATAATTAGACTTAATTCTCCAGTCCCTCTGATGGAGGGTACGAGGCCCACCAGCTGCTTTGCTATTGCTGTTGCCTGTCGAGGCTGGTAGGATTATTAATAAACAAAGGCAACCTGGAGGTGTGACGCTGGGACGGGGGATCTCACAGCTGGCTCTGTCTCACCCCCACCCCACTCCCCTCTTCTCCAAGTGGCTTTCACCAGCACCTGCCAGACGGCTGAAAAATGGAGGCCCAGAAATTCTGGGCATGCTGTCCAGCAGGGTTTAGGATAATAATACTAATAATACCAATACTACTACTAATAATAATATAAAATACAATTTTACTTAAAATTAAGTAGTACTCTTAGTAAGGAGAGATATTGTGACTATTAAGGGAATTTGGAGATGCCAAACGCTCAGTATAACTGTGTGTGTTTGTCCCTTTAATTGCTCAAAACCTGGGTGTTTCACTTGTTTAAGTCTACCTGAAAAGGTGCTGTGCAGGTAACTATTTGATTCATCAAGTACTAACAGGGGTAACAGATTTGTCATGTGAGAAGTGAGAAGTTCCTGGGTTCAGTTCCTAGGTGGGACAGTCCAGGTCCTTTCTGTGTGGAGTGGACATGTCCTTCTTCATGTCTGTGTCTCATGTCTCCTCCAGGATTCCAGCTTCTCCCACCATTCAAAGACATGCACGCCGTGAGGCCTGGAGAGGATAAATTGCCTGTAGGTGTGAGTGTTTGTCTGTGTGTCTATACTGCAATTGACTGTCAACCTGTCCAGGGTGTCCCTGTCTTTCACCCTGTAAGAACTGGGATAGACTCACCCTGGTTAATAATTAGCTAATACCATTGAAAATTCACATTTTTATAATGCTAAAATTGAAGATTCCTATAATTTCTTCTAGAGGTTTTTACTCAACTTTAAGTTGTATCAATAAAAAAAAATATCATTGCAGATCATTTTGTTAGTTTGATATTTATTTAAGTTATTTCTTTTCTTTATAAAGAAATTACTTTTTATTTCTTATTTTTCTCATTTTTCCTCATTGGCATTTTTCTGGGCCAATAAGAGCATTTATCTACATACTTTTTTTTTAACTTTTTTGTAAAATTTAATCAAAATGAAAAAAAAGAGATATATTGACTAGATTGATTAGATATTTTGCATTTACAGTCTATCCAGGTTGCATCAACAATTGCAATATATTCATATTGTGGCTGAAGTATTGCAATATTGTCACAGCGTTCGCCAGCATGTTCTTCAGCCGCCGAACAAACGGGCCAAACTTAGCCATTCTTTCTCACCGTGAAAAAAGAAGAAATAAAAGAAAGTGGACTCTAAGGAGGATCTCATCCTCCTCCATGAAGCAGGAAGCAGAAATCTTGAGGACTGTTAAGTATCTACCACCTGTGGCCTTGAATCAGCGGGCTTATGTACCCTTGTTCGCTTAGTTAATCACCCACTGCTATTCTTTCCAAGCATCATAGCGCTTTATTGATCAAATTCCCAGAACAAAGCTGCGCTTTTCAGCCATCGGAGGAAAATTCGCACTGGCTTGGTCTTTAGTGTTTCTTCGCTGCCTGCCCAAACCGCCAAGATAATTACGACCAAGCAGGCCACTACCTGAATACATAGAAACGACTCTTGCGAGCGGGGTTGAGACATGTTGCTCATTAGGAGTTCTCATTCGAGAGCTCTCTTTGCTCTGTTTTCCTTCCGGCGCGGTTCGAGATGGTGGCTGATGGAGAATGCTTAATGTAGTGGAGGGACTGAGCGTGACTCAGCATAATGTGGCAGCCTGGAAGGAGCCTCCAGAACAACCTCCAGTCAGATTTCACTCTCTCACTCTCTTTTATTCTCTCTCTCATTTCCTCTAGATCAGAAGATCATGTTTACATTTCAGGTTTTACTGAATGGGTGTGATTATAGTTACAGTAAGAGACCAGCTATGCTCTATGGGTTAATGAGGTGTCAGAGTTAAAGATGTTGGAGATTCTTCATTGGGGTGTGACGAGCATGGACAGGATTAGAAATGAGTATATTAGAGGGACAGTGTCACGATGTGGTGTTGTGGACTGGACGCCAACGCAGAGCCGAGAGCTTTGTACTGGACTTTAATGACGGATAACGTGCACAGAACTCAAAACTAAACATATTAAACATAAGTGTAAAACATAACATGAATAATCACAGCGCGCACACAGAATGACCAGCACCTGCTCTGATTCGTTTGGGCTTATAACGCCGCCCTGATGAGGCACACCTGGTACCCAATGCCCAGGTGCACAATCAGAGCAGGGCGCCCTCTACTGGCACATAACTGTTACAGACAGCTCAGGTTAGACGCCTTGAGATTGTGTGCTAGAGAGAAGCAAGCTTATGCTGTTTTGGACACATGTCTAGAGGAGAGACAAGGAATGTATCAGGAGCGATGTTGGGGATGGAGCTGCCAGGAAAGAGAAGAGTACACGAGAGGTTGAGGACGTGGTGAGAGAGGACATGCATGTGGTCGGGTTAGAAGGACGTAAGATGAAGAGGACAGGGCAAAATGGACACGTTGATCCACTATGGTGACTCCTAATGGGAGCAAACAAAAGAAAAGAAGAAGTACTAAATTAATCATTTCATTTCATTTCATTTTCTGCCGCTTGTCCCACCTTGCTCAAGGGTACTTGTGGTTCTAAGATAACTAAGCTAATCAAATGCTCCAAAAATTTAAACCCAGTTAACATTTTTGTAAATCCTTTACTTTTCCATGAAATAAATTAGTTATAAAATACAGATTTCAACTGAAAAACCTCACAAAAAAAGGTTGAAATGGTACTTCATAGATCATTTCCAAAAAAGAAATTCATAGTTCATTCAAAAAAAAAAAAAAAAATATATATATAACCCACAACCTTCTTATTTTTGCTGTTGAGGCTGTAGTTTTGTATGAACTTTAACGACGGCCCTATGAATCTAGACCTAAGAGGTTAGAGCAGCTGTATCTAGATCAGTGTTTTCTGCAGAGCCAGTTTCCACAGCACAGCACTATGGGGAGGAGAGCAGATAAAAGTGCTGATGAATACGACTGTTTTTGTTTGCCTGCATCTCAGAGCCAATCCTGTTTTCTCCTTTTTTCACTCCTCCCCTCCAAACCCGAAGCATTGGCAGTATCTTCACTTTATTCGAACTGCAGACGGTCGACGGTTAAGCACCCACTAAATATATCTCCAAATTATGAATGGTCATGAAAATGCTGCGCTGAAGAACCGCATTGTGTTACGGTTATCTCTCTCTTTACACTTCATTCGCCTTCGACTCCCGCTAATATTTCCGCCATTCGTAGAATGGATAAGCCCTTCATCTCTCCCTCCATTGTGCTCTAACTTTGGGTTGCTTTTCTGCCCGGGCGGCTCACAAGGCTTCAAAGTGGAGACGTTTGAGACTTTACTAGAAGAAAGAATAGGAAGAAGAAGAAGAAGAAAAAAGAGGAAGAAGAAGTGGCCTTTAGCAAGTCACATCATTTCAAAACTAAACTGCAGCATCATTTTGGAAGAGAGAGACAGACAGACAGAGAGAGAGAGAGAGAGAGAGAGAGAGAGTAGAAAAAGAGGAGATACTGCAGGAAAGAGAAACAAAAAAAAAAAACGGAAAACGGGCCCAAAAGAGAAGAGATAAATGGAGACAGCAAGGCAGAAGAAGAAAGGGACAGAGATTAGTGAATAGTTAAAGGAGACATAAAGCGATTGAAGAAGGAGGAGAAAAGGGGAGAGAGACTGAGCAAAAAAAGAAAGGATGGAAAGGTTAAAAGGTAGAGAAATATAGGATGAGACAAAGAGAAAGAGAGAGATGTTGAGGTAAAGAAAATTGGTGAGAAATAAAGAAAAGTGGGAGATAGAAAGAGAGTAAAGCAAAGCAGAGAGGGAGAACCAGAGCAAGAAAATGAAGGAAAGGGAGAGAAGGCAGTGATAGAAATAGAAAAATAGAAAAAAACAATGGGAGATAATAAGAGAAAGAGCCAGATCGAGAAAAGTAGGATGAGAGAGGTGAGAAATATGGAGGAACACACACACACACAGATAGAGAGAAAGAAGAGAGAAAGAGAGTGTGAGAAAGAGAGAGACAGACAGATAAACGAGAGAGAGAGAGAGAGAGAGAGAGAGAGAGAGAGAGAGAGAGAGAGATAGAGAGAGAGAGAGAGAGAGAGAGAGGGACAGAGAGGGAAAGACAGAGAGAGGAGAGAGAGAGAGAGAGAGAGAGAGAGAGAGAGAGAGAGAGAGAGAGAGAGAGAGAGGGGACAGAGAGGGGAAAGACAGAGAGAGAGAGAGAGAGAGAGAGAGAGAGAGAGAGAGAGAGAGCAAGAGAGAGAGAGCGAGAGAGAGAGACAGAGAGAGAAAAAGAGAGATTTAGAAACAGGTAGAGCTGTGTGGTGACACGGCTGATTTACCTGAAATTACCTGCTGCTATTTCCTGTGTCCCCTCTGAAGAAAAGACCATCCATTCTTTAAACTCGTCACTTCCTTCCACCGTGGAACAGGAGGTCGGGGAAGTACCTATTAGAGGAGAGAATTTGCAGAGGCCTCTCTTTCCTCCCTCTTTTTGCCTGAGAGATGGAGAAAGAGAAAATAGAGGGAGGGAGGGAGGGATAGAGAAGTGGAAGGCTGAAAGCATGGAGAGAGAGCCTCTAAAAGTATATAACACCCCGGAGACTTCCTCCGCCTCAACTACTCCAGACCTGAACCCGGGGAATACAGTGGAGGCTGCCGCCTCAGAGGCGAGCGCTGATGTACGGAGTGCACCACTCAATTTTTTTGGATGGAGAGAAAGGCCCCCGAGGGAAGTCTGACACATTGGGAGACTATTATATTGGGATTAGGTGTGATTGATTATTTATGGGATATTACAGCGCCGCAGATAGACACGCTCGCTTAGCATTTTTATTAACGTCGGAGGAGCCAATGTCAATGCGCCAAGTGCTTCTCTTTTTCTTTTTTTCACCCTTTTACAAGACATGAGCTGGTCTCCGCCTGCCAAGTGTGGCTTTTTTAGAAAAACTCACATCAGTCACTGCTAAAGCCTGAAAAACAGACGTATGGGACGTTTTTTTCATCTTCGTATTTTGGTGCTTTGCTCAGGAGAGGGGTCAGATTCAAGGTGGACACCTTTGAGAAGTGTCCACCTTGAGACCTTGAGACAGTAAAGAACTGTAGTTATGAGGTTCAACAACAGCAGCCTATGACTTTGGCCAACTTAAGAACTTAATAGAAGTACTGATACTATGAGTGGAAAGTGAAAGTGAGTGTCATTTCACACACTGTTCAGCAGGGAGCAGCCATGTACAGCACCCAGAGAACAGTGCTGGGGACAGTACCTTGCTCAAGGGGTGGCGGTGGTCTAGTGGTAGGGTACTTGCCTCCTCTAGCACTACCACCATTGGGTCCCTAAGCAAGACCCTTAACCCTGAGTTGCTCCAGGGGGACTGTCCCTGTAATTAGGACATGGATGTCACTCTGGATAAGAGCGTCTGCTAAATGCCATAAATGTAAATGTGAGGTTAGCTCAGGGCAACCTACTGGTCTAGGATTCAAACCCATGACCTTCTGGGTCTGGTCTCTAAACACTAGACCACCAGCAGAAATGTTCTCGTGTATGCCCTTTGAAGGACATGTCTAGCAGTCTGAACAGGACGCCTAGATGCTGCCTGATGTCTGAGATGTTGTTTGACCAAAAACTTTGGGCTAAAACTGAACTGCTCATACTTTCTGAAGCAAAAAACTCCCTTAATTTAATTCAGGTTCACTGGTACATCATCATCACATCTCATTTACAATTGTGCAGGATTTGAGAGAAAATTAAAGGCTGTTTTTGGGTCGTCTGGTTCCATTCACCATCATATAGGAATCATTTTTTCTGGAAGTCTTTTCATCTCTTCTGCTGGATTCTGGGGGAAGTAAAAAGCCCTGGGCTGAACCGGGTGTGTCAGGATTGAAAAGCAGTGGCGGAAAGAACAATATTTTGTGAAACCCTGACAGGCGTTTTGATATTTGTCTTTAGTCTGCCGTGTCCCATAAGTCTGCCGCTTGGAGGCAGCGCATTTTTTAATGCCAATAGATAAGGTGAAAAAATAAAAAACAGAGCAGGTTCCAGCCAAAATGGTTTCGTGTCGTTCGCTACAAGCACAGTTTGATGCACGGTTCTCCAACTTCACCATCCACCCTGATTTAAAGGAACCGTGTTGAGATAAATCTTTACCTTCCACTACACTCTTCTGGATTTTTCAGATGCAATCACACACACACACACACACACACACACACACACACACACACACACACACACACACACACACACACACACACACACACATATAAGAAAAATGCCTGTGTTAGAAACATTAATGGGACTTGTCTGCACTGGAGCTGCACTGAAAAACATTTTCTCACAATAAAGAAAAATAGAGGGCATTGTTAATGCCAATGATCCAGAAATCTCAAAAATGTATTTTTTATAAAGTACTTATTTAATCAGAATTATTTTTAGAATTCTTTGGAATAACAACCAACCAAAACGACCTGAAGTACAACTCCTGTTTATAGTTTATTATTGCTTTTTCATTGCATTATTTCAGATTTTATTGGTTCATCGGTTGCAGAGGACAATGAGGATCTTGTTTTTAATGCTTCATATTTATATATTTATATGTATATACTTTGCTCCTTAAATTAGTTTTGTTTGACCTCATCCACTTGCATTTTAATAATTAATAAAATAATATTATTTTATATCATAGGTAACATACAAAGTTTTGTACTAATGTCAGGCTATCCTGCAAAACTGACACTGTTTCTCATGTTTTGGTTTTTTTTTTTGTTGTTGTTTTTTTCCATTCCTAAGTATTTTGAGAATTCTTCAACAAATGAGTGTTTTCACATTTTCTGCCTGCTTGCAAAACCACTGCAAAAATGTCACAATTTTATGATTAGTCCTTTTCAAATATTCCAAAATGTTACATTTTGTTACATTAAATGTTAGTTACATTAAAAAATACAGTAAATATACACAAAATAAATATTTACAGTACTGTGCAAAAGTTTTAGGCAGGTGTGGAAAAAATGCTGTAAACAAAGAATGCTTTCAGAAATGGAAGTGTGAATCATTTATTTTCATCAATCGACAAAATGCAGTGAATGAACAAAAGAGAAATCTAAATCAAATCAATATTTGCTGTGACCACCCTTTGTCTTCAAAACAGCATCAGTTCTTCTAGGTACACTTGCACACGGTTTTTGAAGGAACTCTGCTGGTAAGTTGTTCCAAACATCTTGGAGAACTAACCACAGATCTTCTGTGGATGTAGCTTCCTCACATCCTTCTGTCTCTTCATGTAATCCAGACACACTGGATGATGTTGAGATCAGGGCTCTGTGGGGGCCAGAAGAACTGATGCTGGTTTGAAGGCAAAAGGTAGTAACACCAGATATTGATTTGATTTAGATTTTTTCTTTTGTTCGCTCGCTTTGCATTTTGTAAATTGATAAAAATAAACAATCATTATTTATATTTCTGAAAGCATTCTTTGTTTACAGCATTTTTTGCCTAAAATGCATAAAACTTTTGCACAGTACTATGTGTATATACACTTCATAAATAATAACTATTTGTTAAAATATCATGGAAATTTTCTGTTATGAACCTTGCAATTATTTCAGCCAACATCAAAATGTCTCATTTGTTCAAAGGCACCAAAATCTCCAAAAAATGTTTAAATGAGGCCAAAACTGCTTGTAAGCTGCTGTGTGAATATTCATCATCTTCATGTGAACGGCTGGCTGATTGTTCTTAATGGAGTAATCCTGAGTCACTGAGTAGTCCTGACCACCGTGTTCCAGTTGATGCAGTGTTCATGCTGATGTGCTCTATAAGTCTGCATTTTCTAGTTCTTTGTTGCACATGTGACCATCATGTCACAATGTCTGAGAAATCTGTTCTGTGTTTGTTGGGAAAGAAGAGCTGATTCAGCTGAGAATGAACTCTCACACCGATGAACATGCTCATATATCTTGGTGCTGGAAGGAGACCATCAAACATCTCCTTGGAGGTTGGAGAGGGTTCTGCTGTCTCTCTTTAATCCAACAATTGACAAAGTCCATTACAGGGCTGGAGTGACATGAATTTAGCTCTACCGGGACGTTGCTGTAGTTGTCATCAATTGAACCCGATATATGTTACATTTCTGAGGTTATCAAGGTGTCTGTTCATGCAAATAAATCGTGTTTCTTTTCCCATTGGCTGCTCTTGTTAGGAGTCGCCATCTCCATTTCAACACTTTTAGACAGTACTGTACCTCGTCAGAAAACACTCTTATTAGCTATTCCCCTTGTTGATTTCTATTAGCTCATTGGAAACTAATTTTATTCATGAAATAAATTAGGAATTGTGGACAATCCCCATGCTGTAACAACAATGAGCCTTTCAGAGAATGATGTAGTATCTTGTGAAAGTGAAGTGAAAGTGACTTTTCTCATCATTGTGAAACACAATACAGCACACAGCGAGACACAACGAAATTCAACCTCTGCATTTCTACCATACACCCCGTGCAAGAGGGGGCTGCTATTTGAAGTGACCGGGGAGCAGTGATGGGTATGGTACTTTGCTCAAGGGTACCTCATGGCAACCTTATGGTCTGTGATTCAAACCCATGACCTGGGGCCTAGTCCCTAGTCTCTATGCCATTGCTGCCTCAAAAAAAAAAAAAGAAAAGAAATTCAATTAAAGAAATAAAAAGGGGACCAGGGAAGCCATTAGCCTGATTTTTGAAACATTGAAAGGGTGGAAACCTGCTGGAGTTCATGCACACAGTTTAAGTATATATAAAGCATTTTTCCTGTTCTAGGACATTTTCAGTTTGAAGGACAAGTGTCCAGTGAACACTTCAATCACAGTTCATCAAAATCAAGACTCTGGTAGACACCCAGATTCTAGTGTTGTGCGAATTCTATAAGAAAAGTTTAACACCAGCATTTTTGTTCTGTTCATTTAGTAAAACGTGAGTGTAGGATTATTTAATGATAAGGGAAACACTTCAAATTGGCCTTGAAGCCCCTTGTTCTAATGCACTCAGTATCATAACCATATAAAGGCTATATGTCTCTCTTTTTTCCTGACTGTGTGCTCGTAAGAGAAAAGATGAGCCACTCATTAAAAAACAAATAAGGAAATAATTCTCTGGGACGAGAAAAAGCTGCAGGTCCTTGTTGCTGAGCCATTTGGTTTTGTTGAGGCTTTATGACCTGCTCTCCTGTGGCACAAACAGCAAGGCTCGGAAAATCTGGCCCATGAATAATTTAGCTTTCTGAGACCTCCCCTGTTCAGCAGATTCAAAGCAGGAATATGAAGATTCAGGATTCTTTATGACCACACAACAAGGCCAGAGGTGTTTGGATGTGAGAAGGCTTTAACGACAAGGTATACAATAAAGTGCAAAAGCCTAAAAGAAACAGCCATGTAAAACATAATGGCTGATCTCTACTGCTGCTTTGAGGAATGGAGGTCACTTTATTAGAAACCCCTTGCAGCTCCACCTTGCTGATTAGGGACTATAGTCCATCTGTTGATGTACAGTCTGTGGTAACCATTCTTTAACTCCTTCCTTGGTTGTTGGATCACATTGTTTGGTACTGGACCACTCTCAACCTGACTAAACCCCATGCAGTCATACTAGCACCATACACACTATCAGGCTGCTAGTATCACTGCATGATGGGATTGATCCATCACTTAAGAAATGTCTGGACAATTGGCAGTTTGGTGGTCAGATATAGACCTGTGTTTAGCAGCAGCAAGTTGGTAGGAGGTTGATTTAGGGTAGGGGTTCCCAACTCAAGACCTTGGAGAGTTATTTTAGATGGTTCCCACCCCTCCTCAAACAGATTTAATTAACCTAACAATTAACTGGTTAGTTGAAGAACTGACACTGTAGGATTAGATTTGTGGACCCCCCAGTGTTGGGGTTTACAATAAGGTGGCCTGCCAGTGGATGCTGAAGGTCAGGGTTTCTAATAAAGTGGCCAGTGAGTGGATGCTGAAGGTCAGAGTTTCTAATAAAGTGGCCAGTGAGTGCTGAAGCTCAGGGTTATGAGTAGTAGGTGTTAAATTGGCCAGTGGGTGGGACTAAATCATAGTGCAGTGGTTCCAACTCCAGGCCTTGGAGGGTTGGTCTCTAGCATAGTCTGAAAGTCCTCCTCCTCAAATAATTAATGTCAATTAATGGATGAGTTGAATTAACCAAACTGATGAACACTGGCCCATCAGAGCTGCAACTTGGGACCTGTGATGTAGGCGTTTCTAATAAAGTTCCATAAAAGCATAGTTTTAGTAAAGTGTCATGGAAATGGATTTCTGATAAAGTGGTTCAGTAGTTTAAGGAAAGCAGGGGCTTCTAATAATGTGGCCAATATTTTAAAGATAGTATGGGTTACTAAAAAAAATGTGGCCAGTGAGTGGAAGTAGAAGGTGTAATAAAGTGGCCAATAATTTGAATATAGTTGTGTTTTTCTAATAAATGTGTGTAAAGTTGAGTCATGCAAGCAAATACAGTCACAGTCTATGTCAACAGAAAGGTGTCGAGCTATTGTGGCTCATGGGAACCACAGTCCTACTTGACTTGAAAAAAAAAACAGGTGATAATTATGCGCAGAAATAGAAAAGTTTCTCAATTTTTTGTGCAAAATAACCATCTTATAAATACACAGTGTCAACAATTTGAGAATTTCATTATTCGACCAATCAAAATGCCCCAAAATAATATTTAGTTACATTATCTTACATTGAAAATGTATATTTTTTTGTTTTATTCTTTTTCAAAAAAATATTGACCTCATCAAATTAAACTGTAATTGTGTTTTAAAATGTGCTCAAATGCATGAATAGAGGATGTGCTCTCAGAAAAACAACTAAATATCTTTAGTTAAATAAGATTTTTTTTTAAAGGACCTGAAATGCCTGTAAATGGGAATCTGTGGGACTGAAAGGTTCAGTGACAATAACTGAAGAGCAGAAAGAAGAGATATTGTGGCTGAAGGTGGGAATTATTTAGCCTGTGTAGAAAAAGTGTTGATAAACTTCCTGCCACTGAACGTTTTATGCCGCTTGATTTACTGCAATGCTCCTGACATGTCTGAGGTGTTCTACCTGTGATTGGCTGCCTCCTTAAATTACTGTTTGCCTTGGATACCACCTGCACGGCTATAAAAAGATGATTGAGCTCGATGCACGCGAGCAAGGTTTCAAAGACGTCGTGAAGGGTCAAGAGTGGTCTATTTTTGGTCTCTGCCTGAGGATGCGTGAAGGACCATGGTGAGACTCAATGTTCACATTGGTTTAATGCAACTTTCAAGCTGGATGTTGATGATCTGATACACCTGAGGTGTATGTTCATGTATTACAGCTTGACTGGGGACCTGACAAGTGAGATTCCTCAAATTCCCCTGAAAAATATTCTGATTCTGAATTGGTTTTTCATTTCCTCCCCTATTCATTCATTTACGTCTCATTTCATTGATTAATAATTATTAGGGCCTGGCATGTTTAGTGACTGGAACCAATTTCCTAAAGCTAAAATTACTGATAAGAATATAATTTTATGTACATTTTTTCATCTAAAACTGAATTTTAGCTTTGTAATACACTGTACAATTCTAAGAGAAATTTTATTAAATCAGGTTGGCAGCTTGTTGTATTTTACAAACAAACAATAAATAAATTTCTTTATTCATTTTATTCTGTTGGCGGAAAATGTAGCTACTATTTATGCAATCCTTATTCATTCTTTAATAGACTGGAGAAATCCATCCATCCATCCATCCATAGAAACACCCTGTCACAGAGAAAGTATTGCACAGTTGTAGGAGATAAAATAACTTGAAATGAAGAAAAAATAACAAATAACCTTATAAAAGTCTTACATCAATTCCATAATCTTATATGCTCCTATTATATTAATACAATATTCTTTCATTTTTTCATTTGCAAGGTATGATCTTTTGCAGTAGTCCCCAACATATGCAGTAAAAACAGTATGGCTTGTCTATGGATTATATGGTTAACACATAACAGGTCAATGCAGTCCTCTGTCCCTCCTGACCAGCACAAGTTCTAGATACATTTCTTTGGGTGCTCCGTTGGGTTCGTGTAATCCAGCAGAAGTAAACTGTGTCACTTTATTGATCCATTAATGTATTTACTGCACTGGAATTGCAGCCCAAGCATTTAATCCATATCCAACAGCTTCGGCTTCAAAGGCATCGCAGAGTTGAGCGCTCTATTTTGGGCTCTGACGGAGGAACCATGCTGAAACTCAGGTGTCTGTATATGGTGTAATGACAGTGTCGTGTTGCATGTCAATTGATTGAGTGCAGTTTCCTCTTGTGTTGTAATGAACACACTTGCTGCTGATAGACTCTTAATTAAAGGCCTTCTCCATTCTTGCTTCTGGTTATTGACTGAAAAACTGTCTGTAATGGAGTTGTACTGGCAGATATTTGTGCGTGTGTGTGTTTATACACTCCTGTATTTGTTCTCTTGACATAAAGATAACTGTAAGAATATAAAGCACTGAGACAAAGCCTTCACCCCCTCATTTCATCAAGGAATCACCTTGGTGGTGCCGAAATATGATTCTATGCCTGACAAAAAGTTGATTAAATGAAAGAAATGTTTTAGTGCGCCAGGCTGCAAAGGTGCCTAACGATATAAGGTTCTAGATAAAGGCGTTCCATTCAGTGCTCAGCATCAGCAGTAAACGAATCACCTGATCTTCTGGAATCATCTGCACCTGTTTCTTCACTGCTTCATGTCTAAGTTAGACGCTTTGTTCTGCTTGAATGTTCAGACGTAGATCACTGTGTGGATTAACCAACAAGCAACAGACAAATTGGTCAGGTACAGAGACTGTACTGAAAATGAGAGACAAAAACAAGATCTGGAGAACTGTTCCTCAGCAAGATGTTAAATAAACAATAATAGTTTAATATTATTAATAATTAATAATAAAAGTCTGGATTTTGGAAGTGGAAAATGTGAATAAATGAGGGGCGGCTTTTTTACAGCACTGTGTTTAGCCTTAAACATCTGGAACTCAGAGCCCCAGAAAACACACCATATATAAAGTTGTCTTTTACTGCCCTGAAAATAAAAGACTAACCCAGGAGTTCACCTTACAAGCAAAATCCCTAAAAGGACTCTAGAAAAACATATTTCTGATAAGCCTTGACACGTGTGGGCTTTCAGTAGCGCTGCTGGAGCCGGTGTGTTCGGCGAGTTAACATTGTTGATTAGGATAATTAGCTGCATTGCTGCAGGGAGGAGAGGCATAAAAAATGAGTTTCTTTCAGATGCTTCGGCCAAATTTTAATTTCTGGATTTTTAGCAATGCCAGGCTCCGGGCATTAGGCAAGCATTGCATAACATTGCATTGACATTTTAGATTTTTTAAGAGGCATGCACACCTACATTACAGTTCATCAGGGACAAATTAGCATATACAGTGAATGCCCATGTATCCCTTTCTCTGTTTCAACTGCTTTTCTTGAGAAAAATCCTCAGATTTCGACCTCTTGTGCTTAAAAGTAATATCAGGCAATCTGATAAAAAAAACAAAACAAGAAAAACAGATGTTTGAGTTTTGAAATGTATAAAAATGAAAATAAATACTTAAATAAATATATAAACCATGCTAGGAAAATATGCGTGATATTTTAGTTTATGTGAAGAGATAATTAGTTAATTAAAATAATTATATAAATGTAATCTAGAAATAAAATGTATTCTTTGAAACTGTGTGTTTGTTAATATAATTAAATAATATTAAAAATGCATAATAAATCATAATAAACGGAACGGTAGTAATGTATGCTTTTATGTGCAAAGGTATCCAGTCACTTCAGCTAATTGGACTTACATTTTTAAAACAAAGTTCAGAGGATTGTGATGTTAAGCAAAGTCAGAATTTCTGATGCTGTGAAAGGAACCAGATGTTTGTCTCTAAAAACTCCCTCTTATAATGTCATCACTGGGATTTGTGAACACTGTGAACATGTGTGTTTTGTAAAATGTTTGAGCTAAAACACATTATAATCCACTCAAGTTGGAGGGATACATGCAGGGAATTGTGGGGCAAAATAGTCTCCAAACGTAATTGATTTAATTCGGATTATTTTAGCATGTAAACACCCAGAGTCTATGTGTAGGTTTGGACAGGAAATCGCATGGCTGTGATTGTGTTGGAGATGTCACCGGCACTAAAATGTTCTGGCCTTTTATGCAATGCAGAACTTTAAATCCAACCAGTGACTTTTATTTGCATTTCAACAATAAAATTATGAACAATGTTCCAACCTTTCCTCAGGAAAGTAGATGCTGTTGCAACAAACTCTTATTTTTTGTTCGCTAATGAATCGAACTAAAGTGACGCTTCAAGAGAGCAAACAGTAAAGCGGTGCAGTGTGGGCTCCTTAAAATATGCGTGTAAACAAATCTGCACAAATGTATGAATATGAATTCCTTGCCAACATCTTTCATACTCTAAACTCACACACACCTTCTGGGACCAAAAAAATAAATAAATAAATAAAAACATGCTTTGTTGTACAGCTTTGACAAGATTTTGGAGCGGAAAGAGCATCAAGGTGTGAAATCCACGAGTTCAAATAAAACACACTTCCACGGCTGTCACTTACTGTAATTATGTGCGTGTGTTAAAGACACTGAAGGAAACAGAAACTGCAGAACATGAATGATTTATTAGCAAGTCTCAGTGAACCAGACAGGGATGAACCGGGACATCCTTTGGTTTTAATCTGTAAACAGAGGTGTCCTGTTTAACTGTGACTCAGTACATGATATCTGTAGTTAGAAGATGGATGGATGGATGGATTTAAAGCCAGAAGGATGACCAGACAGATGTACAGACAGACAGACAGACAGACAGACAAGAAGACAGACAGACAGACAGATAGACAGACAGACAGACAGATAGACAGATAGACAGATAGATAGATAGATAGATAGATAGATAGATAGATAGATAGATAGATAGATAGATAGATAGACGCACAAACAGTAAGACAGACAGATAGATAGACAGACAGACAGACACATCTAAATATAGGTCAGGTTTTGGAGTTTTATCGTCTGTTTTAGGGGTTTGGATGAATCAGAACCTTGACATTATTCAACCCTGTCCAACAAAATAAATAACCTTGATGAAAATAGCATAGGCCAATCTCTCGCCACGCCACATGAATATTTTACATGTCCCGTTCATTTATTCCAGGCCAAAGACGTGAAGCATTACTGCAGAATGTGTTTTGGCCAAATCAGGGAGCCCGAGCGTGAGGACAGAAACAACAGATTTAGCCATGTTGGTATTAATAAAGCTTCAGTAAGCACAAGAACAAAAGTGCCAAACCTCCTTCGTGCTGTAAATTAGACGTCTCTTTTCCACACTGACCTTGTGAAAGCTGACGGGACTGTCCGCTTTCCCTGACTTTTTTTTGGCATGGGTGTTTATGCATGCTCAGAAGCAAAGCCAAACTCTCTTGGTAATTATTTTTGTCCTCGTTTGAAGCTGAGATGTTTATCATTGCCAAGGGAGCCCTTGACACCAGGGTAATCGCCACGCTGAAACACGTCCAGCTCTCTGAAGCGTCCCCGGCCGCTTCCATCCAAGAGAGCAGGTTTGAATAAACATCTGTCACTGGGAGGGGTGCCATTACAAATGCAAATGGTCCGCAAGCAGGGTGGAGGCTAGTGCTGGTGCTGCAGTGCACCTCTTCCACATTTTGGTGTTTTTCCTGCTTTAACATCCAGAATTCAACTCAATTAGGCTTCAGACATTGCCCCTGAGTGCTCCTGGGTACCGAAGTGGGATTCTGAGTAGAATGTGCAAGTTCCCCCAACATCTCCATGAGTATCCTCAGGGTGTGTTCCCACAGTCCTAAAATGCAGTTGGACAGCAGGTGCTAAATTGTCTGATGTAGTTTTGTGAGGGTGTGAAATAGATATATAGATAGATAGAAAGATAGGATAGAAAGATAGATAGATAGATAGATCGATAGATAGATAGATAGATAGATAGATAGATTGATAGACTGATTGATAAAAAGACAGATAGATAGATAGATAGATAGATAGATAGATAGATAGATAGATAGATAGATAGATAGATAGATAGATAGATGGATAGATCCGGCATGGCTTTTGAAACACAAAAGCTCACTGCAAGCAAATGATTTATTTACATTTATTAAATCATTAATTCCTGATTGCCAGTTTCTCAACATCTCAGTATGTTTGAACGCTTTTACCCATAAATCATCTAAAATCTTAGTAAAAATACCATTAACAACACTGGTGAATCAATGCTTTAAGGAACAACGCGCCTTCATATTTCATGTGGAAACGGGAGCTTCAGACGTCTGGTTCCATTCGCCACCACTGTGAACAATTCAGACTTTCTGTAGCACGGAGACGCTCTCTGAATTGCTTACATCTTAACCATTTAATTATGCATAAACTCAAAGAAACGAGCAGAATTCCCTTTTGACCAATTTTTCTTTCGCCTTAAAGGGGAGGCAGATTAGTTGGAACAAGTGTGTTAAAGCAAGGGAAAAAAAATGGGAGGAAAACGGCTGCAGACTCAATTGATGCAGTTGCACACAGAGCCGACTGAAGAGAGCAGTAATTAGGGCTTTGATTTTCATCACCCGCCGTGCAGGGATTCGGGATTATGTCGGGATCTGCCTCGCCTTTTCCCACACTTTGTTTACGAAGATGAAATGACCGGACTAAACCAGGCCACTTGAAGGAAGGCACATCGCCTCTTCAGACATTGCACTTTTCTGCAAAAGTAGCCCAAATGTGGAGCAATGGTGAGGTTCAGACCTGCCTTCCTGCTTGATTGCACTGAGAAGAGAGTCTGGAGGTGTGAGGCAGTCGAGTCAAATTAAAACACCAGTGCAAACTTCATGCATATTCATGAGGCTGCAACTCCATTTATTGCGTCACGTTTCACCTAAAAGTGTCTTCCGGCAACTGAGAGCGCATGGTGAGGTAGTTCCTCTGTCTGGTTTCCGGTCCCAGAAGAGCTGCCTGATTAATGAAATCCCACCATTTCTCACCCTGTCCGTTCCCAATTTTTAGCTCCTTTTAAGCAATTTTTGAATCCATCTATCTCTGTCTGTTTGTCTATCTATGTATCTATGTATCTATGTATCTATCTATCTATCTATCTATCTATCTATCTATCTATCTATCTATCTATCTATCTATCTATCTATCTATCTATCTATCTATCTGTTAACTATATTTTAACTATATTTTTAAATATATTTATATTCATACAAAAGAGTCCAGGCCAGTTTTAAGAGTTCCAGCCTGTTTTCCTCCCCTCCAGATTTAGGTAATGAAATCCAAGCAATACTGGAGTTTATATAAAACATAATTCTGGGATAAAAATGGACTCTGTGTATTTACGTTTCCGGGAATCATTAGAAAGGAAGACCTTAGGGTCCCCCTCTGGCTTATTCTCATAAGCACAACATTGCTCTGCACTTTTGTTCATTTTCATGTGATTGACTCAACATTTCAAACCCCTTGTCTGGTCGACTGTGTTCGGGATGAGGTAAGTTTTTTTGTCAGGACCTTTCGGAGGGCAGGAAGCCACACAGAGAGGCTTTTGTCCCTCAGAGCCGGAGAGAAATGTGAAACGGAGGATAAACAGAGCGCCGGGGGGGAAATGAGGTCAGTAAATTCAGGCAGGCGTTTTGGGTAGAGGAGCAGCGCAGCCCAGGGACGATAATAAAGCGTGTCAGCAGCGGGACGGAAACTCCACTCCTTAAGGTGCCAGAGGTCTCGGCTCCAGAGACGCCTGCAGCTGCTCCACATCCTCGGCAGCCTCAGCACTGTGTGAAGGAGGGAGGGAGGCAGGTGTGTGTGGGGAGGGTGTTAGGATGCAGGAGCAAAACAACAAACACTTGTCATCTCTGGAAACTTCATAGCGATAGGTCAGGGCTGATGAGGGAAAGTGCTGACTCGATGCTTTGCTTTTATTTTTAGGCCGACTTTATGATGTATGGGCGAAGTCCTGATCGCACCAGGAACCGAGACACTAGCAGGAGAAAGACCAACTGAAAACACACATCAGAGCACACAGTGAACCACAATAAAATGTATTTTAAATAAAATAAAATGGTGTACAGCTGAGTTAATTGCCCAAAAGGGGGAAACTTACTGTAGAATAGGTAGCTGATCTGGCAACACTGACTCTTCTTTTAAGCTGGAGCTCTTCTCTCTTCCATGTTTGTATTCAGAATGTCTTCCTTTGGACAAATGTGTGACAGAGTGATGTTACACTCCTGTTCATTCTGAGGTCACACTGAAAAACCTTACCTGTGTCCGATTTTGTGTCCAATCAAATTCCATGTGTCTTGTTCGTTAATGAACACACGTATGATTCACATGTGACGAAACAATTGGGGACCACTTTACAAGATTAACTCATCATTAACTCGTGGATGATGGTGTGCAAATGTTTTAGATGGTGTGCAAATTCTTTTCAAGCATTTGAAAGTGAAAGTGACCACTCGCGTCATTGTGAACCCCGGCACAGCACACAGTGAAACACAACGAAATTACACCTCTGCATTTAACACCATACACTCATGCACGTGCAGCTGTGGGCCATACCCAGCACTCATGGAGCAGTGATGGGGACGGTACCTTGTTCAAGGGTACCTCAGAGCAACTTACTGGTTCAGGATTCAAGCCCACAAGCTCCTGATCCTGGTGCCTAGTCCCTAAACCCTAGCCTGCGACTTCCTTAAGTGGTCTAAATAGTCTTTGCAGTACTGTAGCCATTTTTACACCACATTTCATAAAAATTCACTTTGACCTGGGTGCCATCATTGTGAACCCCTCTAGTTTATGTGAACGGGACCTTACTGGTATAAATGACATTGAAGTGAAAGTGACTTTTTGTCATGTGAACATAGCATGCAGTGAACCACAACAAAATGCAACTCTATTGAACCTACACACACTGTCCATCCATATCTAGCAACCAGGGAGCAGTGATGGGGATAGAACCGTGCAGCGGTATCTCAGGGTAACCTACTTATCAGGAATTCAAAACCATGATCTTAAAATCTTGGGGTTATGTCCCTAAACACCAGGCCACTGCTGATGTGACAGACATACAGCACTGCAGGACTACCAGTCATGAAACTCCAGCTTGTTTGGACGAGGATGGAACGACGTTCTTTTCTGGATGGAACAGCGGTGCCTTATTCAGAAATGGATTAGGAGGAGTCATCCATCTGGGAGGGGGCCGATAAACGGGGCAATTTCCAGCCCATATTTGCCGTGATAAACTGTGCCCCCGCAGTTCAATTTGAGTCTCCTGATTAGAGCGCAGCTGCCTAGCGACGGAGCCGAGGCACCTTGTATTTCTGACAGGAGAGAACCCCCCCCCCTTTTTTTTTTTTCTTTGGCTTCGTTCATGCAATTATGAGGAATGTGACTCAGTTGGAGGTACCGGGAGGCGTCAGTTTCGTTCCACAGGTAATTAGATGGATTACCAACAGCACGGGAGCAAAAATTAGCATGCTCAACGTTCTGCTTTTTAAATCACCACCAATCTCGGCCTCCCATGAACCTTAATTTAACGTTAAAGGCTTGGCCACGCCCCCCGTCTTCTGCACTCTTTCAAAAGAAGGACCAAAAACTGCCATAGAAAGCAGTGTTGTGCAAAGACTGCTTTTTCCTTATGTGCCATCTATGGGCGTAGAACCTAATAATGGAAGGTTCTTTTGTTACATGAGTTGCATAAGGGGATCCTTTTCAAAGATAAAAGAACCTCCATTTAATGTATGGGGTCTAAAGAACCCTTTAATTATTATGGTGTCATTGTTTTTGGCAAAAAAACCCAAAAAACCCCACTTTATTCCACTTTATTCCACTTGAAGAAAATTATGTGATAAATGATTCCTTAAAAGTTAAAAGTGCAGGAATGTACTGAGAGCATAAAGTAAAAAGTACGGTTTCCCATCATTCCCATCACACAAACGTCAATTCAGTCTGGAGCGTTTAAGCCCTGCCCATTCATGGTGAAGTGATAAACAGCGTCTCAACCCAGATTTAGGCAAAATACAGGGCAACCAATCAAAGCAGATGTCTGCTTTAAAGGCACAGGAACAAAAATACTGTTTTAACTTCTAAAAAGTAAAGGGTGTTGGAGAAACATCAAGAATCTTGATAAGCACAATATACATAAATGAACATTTGTTTTAAACATTGACCTACAAACAGGTCGAGAAATGCTTTAATGGTCAAATTTACAAAAAAAGAAATATCAAGGTAACAATCTGGACATTTAGTTTTCTTTTTTTTATTGAGAGTTTTGGCTTGTGGTTGCATTTGAAATTATGGGTTTTGAAGAACCTTGGCTAAACATGCTGTCTATTATGTTTGGAAAACTGCTTTATCCAGTCAGCAATCAGCAATCAGGCTGAATCAAGGCAGTGGGGACCAGTAATGCCTAGCTGGGCAGCTAACAACTGTACAGTAGAATTATAGAGAACTAAATGCCCTTCAAACATGGAACTCAAGGCCCAACCCAGTTATATTAATGAATACTCATTGATTTTAATTTACCGACATGTTCACCAGTCAACCATGTGGTAAAGGTGACAATTAAAGGGTTAAAATTGGAATTAATGCTATTTCAATTTTTTTCTTTTTGCTATTTCTTCTTTTATTTCTGAAAAAAATTAGCATTCATAGTTATGCAGTGCAGAAGACGTTACGTAGAGAATACAGAATGAGTTAACCAGTGAACCTTACTGAACACAGTGGACACATGGCCTCTCACCATCCCCCACTGTGGCCCTGGACGGTGCTTGTCTGGATAACATCTCCTGACATTTACACATGTGAAGAGAAGGCACAGCTGGACCCGTGTCATTTACATCTTCACCGTGCTCGTTCCAGAGCCTGTCCCTGTCCTCTGCTGGGTGTGTGTCGAACGCCAAAGCTGAAGGACGGAGTGCATCTCCATCTAGACCTTTCATCTCCCATCATCTCAGGCTATATTAGCTGATGGAAGCTGCAGGAAGCCTATTAGCTAGAAGTTTGCTGTGTACACCAAGAGGAAGGAGGTACTGAGACAAATCAGGGTCGGCAGTTCAAAGAGTTTGTGCGTGGGAGTGGGGTAGGTACACGATTTATGACAGCAAACTGCTAGAGTTTAGCAGGTGAGCGAAAGCTTCTAACAAGGACGTATGGCATGATTGCTGTGAAGCGCCGCTGTTCTGTTGCACTGCTGGTTGTTTTTTTTGCCTGTAGACATCTTCACAACCTCCCTAGCTGGAGTATTAGTGCTCCAAATGATGGTCTGGGTGTGGTGTAACCTTGGAATGTACTAAAGGAAATGCATGTAGCACATAGAGAAATAAGTGTAGTGTGATGCTGGAAATGAGTATAGTGTAACCACGGAAATTGTTACAGAACCTACGGAACCTAGTCAGGGAAATTAATTCAGCAAACCCATGGGAAGGGATGTGGTGTATCCATGGAAAGAGGCGTATAATAATCATGCAAAGCAGTTTAGTGTAACCTTAGAAATTAGTTTAGTGGAACCATGGTAAAATGGCTACAATGTATCCATGCCAGCAGATATAACATAACCATTGAAATTGGTGTAGCATAACCATGGAAAAGATATAGTACATCCATGTTTCATAATCATCCAAAGGAGTGAAGCATAAGCATGGATATGGATTTGTGTAACACGCAAATAGGTGCAGTGCAGCCATGAAAATAGATGTAATGTATACTTGGAACTGGGCATAACATAATCATGGAAATAGATATAGCGTAACAATGGAGATGAGTATACCATATCCATGCAATTGGTATAATGTGTCTATGGAAATATTTAGTACAACGATATAAATGGATGTACCGTATCCTTGGAAAAAGATGTATTGTCTCCATGGAAAAGTGTGAATATATATATATATATATATAGCATAATTATGGCAATAGATGCAGTGTTACCATGTGAAAAGGTATAGTGTAGAAATGAGTGTAGCATGTCCACAGACGTGGGTGTGGTGTAGGAAGTTAGTGGCGCCATAGCAATAGCTATACCTTACCCATGTGCCTGAATGCAGTGTAGGCATGGGAGTGGATGCAGAGTAATGATGAGGGGGTTTGAATTAGGGGAGGGTGCCTGAGGGTGAAACTGAGCTTAAGCCTGAGTGTAAAGGGCCTGCAGACTCGAAGTAACCCAGCGGCGACTCGCTTCTTCTTTCAGTGCTTTTAACGGGAATCAGTAGAGCTTTTTGCCTTTCTCTATCACGCTTTAGTAATTAATCATCATCTGCCTCATTACTGGAGCTTCTCTGCAAATGGGCTGGTGTGGGTGTGAGCCCCCTAAATAATAAACCGAATGCCTAATTCAGCCAAATGGCCGTTATTGTTATCTAAGTATAATTAGCTGAGTCAGGAGAGGAGCATGGTGGAGTCATAAAGTTTTTGAATTGGTGATGAAGGCTTTGGAGCTTATTTCCTGTGAGAGTGGGTGATTTTCATTCTGAAAGTGTCAGGAAAGTCTTTTTTTTTTTAAAGCAAACTCTAACTCAGTGGAAGAAAAAACAGTCCAAAACTCAACCAATCGCAGAGTCAATCAGACTCTACATTTTTAGCGAGAGCATCTCAAATGCTTTTAGTCTGGGTAAATATAAAATGTTATTTACTTTTATGCCCACACAGGCTGCAATGTTCTGTTAACTCTAGATTCTTTTTTTTCACTTTCACCCATTCTGCTTTCACTACAGGACAAAGTTTTGGCTCCTTCTTTAAAGATTAAAATAGTAAAATAATTGAAAAATTTTCCCCCTTTTCATAAGGTACGAGAAAATGAGAAAAGCCTAAAATAAATGTAAGTGTGGTTTTCCATATTTTACAGCCTGTGGCACATTATTTAGTCACAAAGGCTCAGACATCTCAGGTCTATCTTTATCCACTAATGTCTGATCTCCAGCAGCTGCTGAAAACCTACACTTTGTGGTGTGAACGATTAAAAGACATGATGGTGGGCTGACCAGCACAAACACTGGAGGGTCCAGGAAAGGGAACAGGTCTAGCGTACTGCAGAGTTTATTTGGGGTGGCAATTGGGGGGAAAGGGTGGCACGGAGTGTGTCGTTCCTGCATTGAAATGTGGAGGCGGCTCAGTTATGCTTTGGATGTGTTTTGGGAGGAAAATCTAGAGATCATGAAAGCGATCATGAAAAAATTATCACTCAATTCTTCAGCATCAGTCCTGGTTTACACATCAATTGACCAAATTTCATCCTTCAACAAGAAAATGGTCAAAAGCTTTTGGATAAAAGTTTTTTCTAAAGGATCTGGATTATCTGCTCTAACATGCATTAATTTAGATCAAGTTGAAGGACCAATTAAATGTTCAAATAGTTATTTAAATTGATTAGGTTCTAGACAGTCATTTACTTGAATTTAAAAACAAAAACAAAACATTATATCTCCAAGTCGGAAGTGAATACCTTTTTATCAAGGATATTTGCACCGTTTTTTCAGCCAGTTTTTATATATTTGTACATATATGTTGAAAAAAATTGCAGAAATTTGCGCACAGCTTTTAGTCGGAACACTGAAGCTCTTCTTATGGATGTGGAGAGGGGTGAACGGAGGCCGAAACCAAATTTAATCAACAAAGTTTCCAAACCAGCCGTGGATTTTGCTGAGTCTGGGTTAATATTTCAGGCTTTAAGACTGATTCACACCAGTTCCACCTGAGTCACTGAGTCACTGCAGTGATGAGAAATCAGTGGATCTTTTTTAGAGTGGGTGGAATCCTAAGTGGACCGTCCATCCGCTTTCTGCTGACAAACAACCAAAGAGAGGATCTATTAGCATATCTGTTTTACAGCACCGGCTTGTGGAGGCATTCGAAAAATCTGCGGCAGGGAATTAAGGAGATGGTGGAGGCAAGAGAAAGAAGCAAACCCACATCTGTGCTCTGTCAGTCACTTTCCTCCATTGGCAATTCCATTTGGCAGAAATGAAAACAAAACAATTACGACGGCGCAGGTTCACCCATCCATCAAAGCCGGAATCATTTAGCCTCTGTGGAAAGTAAATGAGCGAAATCTTCACTTGAATAGATTAATGACAATAAGAAGCTTTAGTCATAATAATCAGATAAATATCAATAATAAAAATGACAATGCAGAAAAGAGAGGGGGGTTGAAATTCATTAGGGGTGAATTATCCTCTGTTTAATTCAATTCCCTGCTAACCTGGCATGCCTAATTTATCTGGATCACACGCCGCAACACCTTGACCGGCCAAGCTGTTAGTCTCCACTGTCACTTGGGGTGCGTTAATTACTCGCCGTTGCCCGTCCTGGTGAGGAGGGGCGCACAGAAACACTCAGGCGAACACAGCTGCTTGGAATAGATCAGCTCTGACAGAGTCGCATAAAACCGTCCTCAAGGGCGTAGGTTATGGAAGTGGATTGTGGGGGGACATGGTTCGATATTCCCATTCAGGATCATGGGTAAGCTGTTTTTGTCAAAGTGAAAGTGACTATAGTGCACAGTGAACCAAAACAAAACAGTTCTCTGCATCTAATCCATCACCGTGCACCAAGGAACTAAGCATCCAGTCTGGGGTGCAGTGTTGGAGACGTTACCTTGCTCAAAGGAACCTACAGGGTAACTCCATTTTTACACATGAATTTAGCCTGTTCTCTCATGTAGCAGAAGATATATGATGCACTCCCAACTGCTGGAGATATGTGTGGCAGACCAGTTGGTTGCTCTTGAGGTACCCTTAAGCAAGGTACCGTCCCCATCACTGCTCCCAAGGTGCTTTCAATAGCTGCCCCCAAGTGTGTGCATGGGTGAAATACAGAGTTCACTGTGTGTGGTGCTGTGCATGGGGTGGGGTGGGCCTGGGAGAGGGTGTAGGCGATGTAGTGCACTTAAGTAGGTGCTTCCTTATTGGTTCATAAACAGCTGCTGTGCATTGAATTCGTTGAAATTTAGCTCTCTGTTTGGTGTTTTGTGTGTAAATGAGCTTCTTCTTTACCCACTGAGGCTTGTTTTTGACCAGTTACATAAAAACCTCAACTTGTCCAATTGCTCGCTGGGAATTCTTCAGAACATGACCCACACATGGGCTAAGTCAAACATAGACTTTCCATTGAGAGGGCTGAAGTTCATACCAGTCCATCTAATTGGGACGTATGTGACAAATAACTCCTCTATAAAAGCTCTGGATTGCAGAGCATGTACAACAGAGGTTCCTTTTCTCACAAAAAATACTTGTTAAACTTTATGTGAAATTTGGAACGCCACCTGGTGTAGTTCTTTAATGTAGAGAGCACTATATTTAGGATTTTGTGAAAGTGACTGTTTGTCATGTTGAAATACAGCACAGCTGACAATAAACCACAACCAAATGCATCCTCTGTATTTAACCCACACATACTGTGCAGCAGAGTGCAGCCATATCCAGCACCCAGGGAGCAGCGATGGGGACGGTACCTTGCTCAAGGGTACTTCGGTTTAGTGTTTGATCCATGACCTTCCAAACCTGAGGCCTAGTCCTTAACTATCCTCAGTCTTGCTGCTTGACTGACAATATGTTAAATCTAAAACATTCAGCAGCCAATCATCAGGAACAGGACCAGCCGATTAGAGTGATCTACCTGAATAACAGCTGCAGTTCTGCCCCTTAATTAAGGGGTAAAAGTGGCCTGGAGGGAACAAAGGACTACAATCTATAACTGTAAATAGAAACTTCCATCTAGATCATGCTGATCAAATGTTGAATGGGTGCAGAGGATCCTCTGTGTATGTACATAAACCGATATACAGGTTCATTAAATCCTCAGAGAAGAGAGAAGAACAAATCCATCAAAGCTGTACTCAGCCTAACTGAGTAAATCTAACTAGTTACCGCCCACCTCTGCTCTCTGCAGTCATGCGATTGACTTTCTCCAGCGAACCTTCTCCTCCTCACAGCGCTCTCCTCTGTGTCCGGATCGGAGGACAATAACTCATTGGGCAGGTAAAATTGGAACAATAACTCAGGCCATTAGTGAATTAGTTTGTTTTGAAAATCGCCCATTGATCGTGGGCTCTGCTGATTAGGTTGAGGCAGGCCTGGGCATTTAATTATCCCGACAGGGAGAGTGCTGAGGCATGACTTCTGAAGGTCAGGGCGCGGGAGAGATCGGCAAGGTCCTAAATAAAGCAAATCCAGTGCAAACCCAGTTAGGCCTCCCTCTCTCTCTCTCTCTCTCTCTCTCTCTCTCTCACATTTCCTTTCAGTTGCTGGGCTGACTGGCCTGCGATTGTAAGTGGCAGGCCATTAGTGTGGCTGTCCAGAGCAGGCAGAGAGTGCAGATCATTTTCATAATTTGTGTGGTTTGCAAGCTTGACAGAGTGGATTGAGCACACAGACTCTATCTATCTATCTATCTATCTATCTATCTATCTATCTATCTATCTATCTATCTATCTTAATTTTATATCTCTATATCTCTATTTTATCACTAATAATACATAAGGGATGATATATAAATACATTATTAATGATTGTTTTCTGTTTTCCCTGAAAAAGTACAAAAACAGGCCTCATGTAAGACCCTGCTCATGCTCACATTGATTGACAGGCGTCCAAAGCTGCCATGGCGGAGCTGCACTTTCATTTGAGTTTTGGTGAAAGACATGCTGGGAAGGATTAGGATCCTGACATGGACTTGTTTTCAGCAGGCAAATATCTAGGTCATTGTAATTCTAGGATTAGGAACCGCAGGCTCCAACGTTTCACACTGTACTGCGAAGGATATTCACTGCATCATATACTGTGGTCCTAAATGAAAACATGGAGATGAACTCCTGGTTGAAAAAAAATAAGAGTATTCTGTAATCTGACCAGATTAAATTGATGAAAAACTGTGTCATCCAAAGGAAAAGCCAGGAGTAAAGTATTCATATTTATTCACATTAATATTTCCAACTCTTATTTACACAAGATAGATTTGTTTACTGGAGCTGATCCCAACGGGGCAGTGGTGGCCTAGTGTTTAGGGACTAGGCCCCAGGTTCAGAAGGCTGTGGGTTTGAATTCCATACCAGTAGGTTACCCTGAGGTACTCTTGAAGAAGGTACCATCCCCATCTCTGCTCCCTGGGTGCTGGATATGGCTGCCCCCTCCTGCACGGTGTGTGTGGGTTAAATACATTTTGCTCTGGTTCTGTGAGAGCTGTGCTGAAAAATAATCACTTTCACTTTTCTTTGATTCAGTTTTCTTTTGTTTTGGCTCATTAAAATTGTGATTTATATTAGGTGTTAATAGATCAAACTATATTAACTGTGTAACCATAGCAATATGAAACAATGATTGCTTATAAAAAATCTGAATTAAGTGCGGATGAATTATATAAAATCAGTGTTATGAAGGAATTTACCCACTTACCCTGCCTCCCATTCCCCCTTTAGTGTGACAACCTGTTCTCATCAAGGAAGGAATTAGAAGGCCTTGCATTGTTGTGAAGATTTGATTGCAGCCCACAGCCCATTTGGCCCCTGGGGGACTTTGAGTCCCTCTAGTGGATGAATGAAAGGTGACTATTTGTCATCGTGAAACACAATGAAATGCATCCTCTGTATTTAACCCTCACACATGTCCAGCAGGGGGCAGCTATATCCAGCGCCCTGGGAGCAGTGATGGGGTGGTACCTTGTTCAAGGGTACCTCAGGGCAACCTACTGTTTTGAGATTCAAACCCATGACCTGCTGATCCTGGGGCCGGACCATTAAACATTAAAGCACCACTACCCCTGAAGCGGCTTTGCCCTTCAGTATTCGGGAACCTTAAGGTAGCCGGAGGAGTGTCTGGATATTTTTGGACATATTGATGCCAATCTGCCGAGGGAGGCTGTTCTGCAGATCTTAAATGAACTGAGCGACTCAGGCTGCCTTGCGTGAGCCCCCGCAGCTTCCTCCCTCAGGAACTCACAGTCGGCTCAATAAATCGCCTGAATCTCGGATCTCCTGAATCCGTCTCCAGGCTCTGGGGGGACGGCACACACAAATAGGGGACAAGCCTCCTCCTCTGTGAGCATAGAGGAACAGAAGAAAGTGCCATCCCCACGAGGTGTGTGAATGATGGAGGGAAGAAGAAACCATAGGGTGCATTTACAGGGTCTCACAAATCCCCCCTGTAACTTCCCTCTGCAGCGAAGCAGCTGGGATTAAGTGGACAGGCTGTGAATCTCCATCATGCTGCAGCTTTCCAGCCTGGACATTT
Organism: Hepsetus odoe; assembly: GCA_017165825.1. Lineage (NCBI taxonomy): Eukaryota > Metazoa > Chordata > Actinopteri > Characiformes > Hepsetidae > Hepsetus > Hepsetus odoe. The sequence continues at coordinate 12,962,427 of CM029371.1, forward strand.
GAAGAGATGTCCTTTCACTGTGCTGACCTGGACAATTGGGTCAAGCAAGAAAGCTTGCGAGGAGCTGCTTGTCCAAATCTGTCATATTGTCACATTCACACAGGACAGGACAGCACCCAACAGTCCTGGACAGGGTAGTACAGAACCAGGAGCATGGTGAAGACAAACCAGCTGTGTGGACAGAAGCCTTTTAAACAATATTAAAATTAAAATGTTTGTGAAAAATTTTTTTGATGTGCCCATGGTTATGAAACTGTAAATTTAAAATGATTTTTAAAAATCCAAATAAATTAGGAAAATCCAATAAAATTTCATATGTCATAACAAAACCACTTTCCAGGATGAAAAAAAACAAACAAACAAACAAAAAAAAAAACATGCAAAATTAAGTTAATATCCAGAATAAAGTTTTACAGTTCTGCTTTTTTAACTCCGTTCTCTGCGGAGATGATTCCACACCTGCTTCGGGAAGAACTGGAGAAATGTTCCTCAACAACACATTAAAGATACAAGAACGTCTGACTCAAAATATGAAGAAATGAGGGGTGACTCAAGACGTTTGCACAGGATTATACATCAAGCTCTTCTTTTATTCGTAACACAGGCCCTTTATTGTGAATTGTTTTGTTTGGGCTTTGTGTCAGGAGATTTGCCTGCAATCCTTCACCGAATGAATCAACACTGAAAGCACACGTTCATGTCCTCCGGGGCGAAATTCTTCTGATTCACACGCAGCATGTGTCTCACGCGACGGGAGGTGAGGAAGACATGAAGGACGATGGCGGGAAGCGAATGAGTGTTTATAGTGAGATCTCCCTGCACGCGAAACCTCAGCATGTGGACGGCACTCGTCATCGCTGTTGTGTCCTGTTAGTAATTATTAAACAAACAGAACAAAGTACACTTTCCTCACTGCATCGTTTAAAGGCTCCTTCCACTGCAAACGGCTGCAGAAGACCCAACATCGCCATTGTCGACATGCAGCATGACCTCTGACCTCCTGTCTGTGTCCGGCACGTGCCGTGTTCAGGCCCTGGCGGGACGAGGAAGACCGCCTCATGAGATGTGACAGCACTGTACCTCCGAGACACAAGAGCAGGGACGGACTCTTTATGCCCGATGACAGGAAATAAGTCCCCGCACGCCGGGTTTTGCTGCACACAGTCATAGAACTATTTCTCGTAGGATGCCCTGAGGTGGCCTTGAACAAGGCACCACCCCCTTCACTGCTCCCCGGGCGCTCCCCAAATAGCTGGCCATATATTCATATGGATATTGTGTTAATCACCATTAAAATGTTGAATTATGCCAAAAAATATGTTTTTAAAGAGTGAAAAAAATTGAAATCAATATATAAAACTTGTGTTTAGATGCTTGAACACCCTTTATTTATTTGGCCTAAAAAAAAAGTGATTTGTCCATTAAAATGTATCAGATGTGGCAAATTTAAATCAAGAATATAATATAATGAAATATAATATAATATAATATCAGTCAGTCGTTTTCTGGGCCGCTAGTCCTAATTAGGGTCGCAGGGGGGTGCTGGAGTCCATCCCAGCTCACACAGGGCGAAAGACGGGGACACACCCTGGACAGGTTGCCAGCCTATCGCAGTATAATATAATATAAAATAATATAATATAATATAATACAATAATATTAGGATTATATTTAAGAATTGATAATGTAAGAATTAGAATCCAATTGAATCACTTTTCTGCAAATTGATTATATGCTGAATCTTTTTCTTAAGAGTCATAAACAAAAATGTTCCAAAGAAAAAAAATCATAATGAATCAAGTGATCCTGAAATGAAAAATGAGTCACATTCATATTGATTAATTTCATTTTGAATCACAGTGAAATCCTTTTCTAAAGAATCAAAATGAGTTGGAAAGGTGAGATGTCATGATTTACTGAATCATTTCTTGAGAATCAGTCAAATTGGGATGAAATCCAAGTTTTGCAGGGCACTGAATCATTTTAATGAATCATATCGAATCATTGCGAGGTCAGAGATTTCCAGCCCTGCAGCAGAATGAACTGAGAGCTCCAGTGTGTTTCTGCGTCTTAGTGCCGCAGTGAAGCCCCTCAGGCGAAGCAATCAAACCTGAATAGCTCCAATAAAGACATGCAGTTGGTGGAAGTGTGTTGTTACTGGCTGGAGATTCCTCTAGGGGATTAGAATGATGTCATTTAGAGATGACTATAGTGATGTGTGTGTGTGTGTGTGTGTGTGTGTGTGTGTGTGTGTGTGTGTGTGTGTGTGTGTGTGTGTGTGTGTGTGTGTGTGTGTGTGTAAAAGGCGTGTGTGTATGTGTGTGTGGCAGCTTGAGGAATCATGCTTGAGAGCTATCTCATTAGCGTTGGAGGTTGAAAAGGTGCAGGTTCGCTCAGGGTTACCTAACGGACACGCTGTCCTTTAAAACTAAATAATGCAGCACATGTGAAGCTTCAGGAGCTCTAGAATGAGAAAATTAGCCAAATGAGATAATAAATAGATGCACTCCAAAGCCTGAGTCTTTAAAGAGCCCTTTCACAGAAAAAAAAAAATAATAATAATTTTTTGGAATGTCCAGTTAAAAATATCCCATTTAAAATAAGTAAAACATTGTATATATTTGGCTCTTTACCCATAATCGGTTGTGGTTTGAATCCCGGACCAGTAGGTTGCCCTGAGGTAACCTTTAGTAACGTACCATCCCCACCTCTGCTATTGGTGCTGCACATGTCTGCCCAATGTATGCGTTAATCACAGAGGATGTATTTTGCTGTGGTTTCACAATGACAAAAAGTCACTTTCACTTTCACATGCCTATAAGTTATATGGGTTGGAAATGGTGAACAGACAAGTGGTGTATCTGGAGGTGTCAGAGTTGAAGATGCTGAAATTTCCATTGGGAGGGACAAGGATGGACAGCATTAGAAATGAGTATATTAGAAGGACAGGTCAGGTGAGACTGCACTGGAATGGACATGTCCCGAGGAGAGACCAGGAGAAGGATGTTGAGGATGGAGCTGGTAGGAAAGAGGAGAAGTGAAGAACAAAGAGGAGGTTTATGGATGTGGTGAGAGAGGACGTGCAGGTGTGAAAGAGAAAGATGCAGAGGATGGGAAGAAACAGATGATCTGCCGTGGAGACTCTTAACCAGAAGAAGAAAATTATCCTAAGGTCAGGATCACAAAAACAAGCAGTCACAAAATGTCCACACAAAATAAACTAATTAATTTCCCTGCTAGCTGTACTTTTTCTCTCAATAACAGCTTTTTTTACAACCATTAATTAATGGTTTAAAAATATCAGAAGACATTTTATAGACTTATATTTAGATCATAATTGAACGAGACCAAAAAGGTTCATTTGATTGGACCTAAATATGTAAATGACCCGCTCCTCATTGATCGTCTCCTTGAAAGGCAGCCGTATTTGAAAAGGAAAGTGACTCACCCTTGGTTGTGAAGTACAGCACAACACAACAAAATTCAACCTCTGCGCTTTTTTACCATACACGTGTTGGCAGGGGAAGTTATTGAAAGTGCCTGGGGGAGCAGTAACAGATGGTACTTGCCTTTGGCAGTTCAGGGCAAATCCTATTGTTGAGGGAATCGGAACTCACAATCTTTCCGATTCAGGGCACCCCCTTTAACCGCTAGCCACCGCTGGTTCCTGCAAATGAGGTTTTGTGACATCAGAAAAATAGACAATTATTCGCGCTTTTTAAATGCAATAAAGGCGACGCACATCAAAAGATCTATGTTTGAATCGGCTTTTTAGTGCAAGCTGCTGATGGGAGACAACACGAGATGTCTCCACATTTCCCATTAAATGATGCATTGTTATGTCCTGTCAGCCAACCTCAAATTAGTCTAAACTAATTATCTTAAAGGGCCTCTCATTAGGTGGCTTTACCACATATTTGTCATTGCCGTTGCAGCACAGGCGCCTGCAGTGAGTCTGCCTGTCTGGCCTGGAAATCTTTATTCATTAAACCATCATAGACGAGCTAACAAGCAGGGAGTGCTCGTTATATCATTGTCTGTGCAGGTTGCACGCACCGAAATTAATTACCCCACGCAGATATACATGCTGAAAAGTCTCGCGGAGGCGTACAGGAGAATATCGCGGAAAGGCCAGCATGGAAATCTGTTTTTTTAGAGTCGTGATAATGCAAGACCCCCCCACATACCACACACACACACACACACACACACACACATACACACACACACACACAAGGGGTATCATTATTTATGAGGCATGTTTCTATTATGCAACTAAATGTATAATTTATAACATACCGCATGATTATGTATTATTCATCCTGTTTTCAAAAAGGCTGTGCAGGTTGCTTGCAGCCGTCCCGAGTTTTAAGTCCAGTGCTTCCAGTAATGGAAATCACACTGGAAAAAATAATAAAAATAAACGCAATGTAGTGTCTAAGAGGCTTTTCTGCATAATTATAAATAGTGGTGGCAAATGGAACCAGATGTCTGAGGCTGCCTCACAGAGAGTCATTTTTATAATATTCATAGTATTTATTTTTTGAAAATATATATTTGAAAGAAAGGTCATTCAGGTCAATCATACATTTTTTGTAGATAAAAATTAAAAATGCAAAATTAATATAAATGCTTGTGACATTCACTGAAAAAAGAGTCCTGTGATTTATCACAGGAAATGACATTTCATTTACAGGTATACACTTAAACATGGCAGTTTTTATGCTTTATATGATGCGAAATATTTATTTTTCCCTATTCCCATTGCATGCTATATGTAACTATATTATATATATACATATATATATATATATATATATATATATATATATATATATATAGTCATATATATAGTGAGCGATAAAATTTTTAATTCAATTCAGCAAATGAACAATTACTGGATACAAACTGTATTGAAATTGTTTGTGAAGCTCCTCCCATTTCAGATGGAGGGATACTTTTTAAGGCAGCAAATTAAATTGATTTAGTTCAGATCCACAATCCCACCATCATCCCCATCCCACAGAGCCGGTGGGTTTGGGGAAGAAAAAAATAGCCAGATTTGTGATGTCTAGTTCCATTCAGCACCACTAGAAAAAAACTGGCACCATTTCAAAGCCAAACCCAGTCTGGACGACTCGGCCATTGAATTTTGAAAATCTGCTGGGATTGCCCTTTGAGGGTGTTTTTTTTATACTAATGATGTTCTGCGTTTGTTGGAAGGTGTTTTATGCTTTTTGCACTCGCACTGCTGAGTGTTTCTTTGTAATCAAAGAACATTTCCCAGAACAACATGAAAAAAGAAGCCCCTTTTTATTGTCTAATGTCTTTTAGCGCATTGTCTCTCATCGTCTAATGCTTGAAAAGGGGGAGATTTCTGCGTACAAAAGCACTAATAGAAGCGTACGGGTTTGGCTCTTCCATAGCTTGAGGGAAAAGTTGTTAAGCTTAATTACAGCTGAAAATGGCTTCCTTATCAGAGAGCATGGTCACGACTCCGCCGGCTACGAGATAATAAAGAGCGGTAGTGACATATGTTAGGAAGAGGACACTTAGCTGGCTTTAATAGAGAGGAGGGCCTGGACTCCGAAGCTTTGAGATGTCATTTGAGCTAGATTCTTTTCTCACTAGGACGTGAGTGACCACTTTGTGGCCAATTTATTAGAAACCCCTCCGTTGTTGGTATGTCTGATCTGGTCTCCACCAGAGCAAATCCCCCTTTTGAGTCTTGGTTCCTGCCAAGGTTTCTTCTTCCAGTTTTAGAGAGTTCCTCTGTTGTTCACTAGTGAAAGTGAAAGTGACAGCTTGTCATTGTGAAACACAGCATAGCACACAGTGAACCACAACAAAATACAGCCTCTGCATTTGACCAATACATACAAATGCAGCAGGGGGCAGCTACTGAAAGCACCCGGGGAGCAGTGATAGGAACGCTATCTTGCTCAAGAGTACTGGTAAGGCATTCGAACACACAATCTTCCAATCCGGGGGCCTCCCTAACCACTAGGTGTGTGTAGAGAATACATAAAGTGGGTGTTTCCAGTAAAGTGGCCAATGGTGGAACGTACAAAGTGGGTGTTTCTAATAAATGGCCAAAGATAGGAAGAACAAGGTTGGTGTTTCTACTAAAGTGGATGGTGAGCGAAACTAAAAAGTTGGTGTTTCTAATAAAGAGGCCAGAGACAGAAAGTATCTTAGGAGTTTCCAGTAAAGTGGGCAGTGAGCAATAGTACAAATGTCCATCCATCCATTATCTGCCGCTTATCCCAAACGGGGTCGCGGGGGAGTGCTGGTGTCCAACCCAGCGCACACAGGGCGAGGACGGGGGACGCACCCTGGACAGGTCGCCAGCCCATCGCAGTAGTACAAATGTGGTGTTTCTAATAAAGTGGCTAGTGAGAAAAGTACAGGATGGCTGTTTCCAATAAAGTGGCCAAAGATAGAATGCACAAGGTAGGTGTTTCAGGAAAACAGGCGAGTTAGAAAGTAAGATAGGTGTTTCCAATAAATTGGCCAGTTAGAGAAGGTACAGGATGGGTGCTTCTAATAAAGTGGCCAGAGATAGAGAGTATGTAAAGTGTTTCCAAAAAAATTGACCAGTAAGCAGTTGGTTGTTTGAGATTAAGCAGTGGGTGAAGCAAAGTACAAAGTAGGTGTTTCTGACAAAATGTCCCGTGAGATAAAATGACAAAGTGGCTGTTTCTAATAAAGTAGCCAGAGACAGAAAGTGTCTTAGGCATTTCCAGTAAAGTGACCAGTGAGCAATGGCACAAATGAGGTGTTTCTAATAAAGTGGCCAGTGAGCAATGGCACAAATGAGGTGTTTCTAATAAAGTGGCCAGTGAGCAATGGCACAAATGAGGTGTTTCTAATAAAGTGGCCAGTCAGTGTGTGCAGTTTATTGGCAGTGCATGTCTATTTAAAATATTTTACACTTTAATCATTTCAGCGCCTTCCACACTTTTCAGACTCAGAACTGCACAGACTGTAGAGACGACAGAAGTGTCCAAATTTCATCGCCTTTCTGATGTCCCAGACGTCTTTCCCGAGCCTTCTGCTGCCGAGGCAGCCGTTTATTATCGCGCATCTCGACTCATATGTGGTATCCACACGCGTCGGCTAATTGCGCGAGTGGATCTAATGCGATAAATTCATGTGCCGATACACGCTCGGTGTTAATTAGGTTCTAGGAGACGGCTCCCCAAACTCCTCCGCAAACTCCATGTCACAACATGTCATAAAGCAGCCTCTTAACCTTGTCTGAACTTATCATGCCACCAATTAGTCTGAATAAAGTGAAGGCCGCACATCCCTCCTCGTAATCCATTCTCGCCGGCGAAAAGGGCAACGGGCCTTGTTAGTATGGACGGCTGAGAGCTGAGCCGGGCAACCCGGAGCATGTCTTAGTGCTGATACTTCTTTTATTTTTGCTGTTAAGTTGTGAAGGGGCAAAAATAAACACCTTAATTAACCATTACGACCCTTAACCCACTTTACATTTAAAAGCCTTTCGCCACGTTGCCTCTTCTCATCTTCAGAATGAAATGCTTTAAAACAGGTCGATTTCTTTACTATGATGGTGACTGGAACCGGACGTCTTCAATATAAACATAATCGTTTAATTTATCACCAGTGGAAATAATTGTGGGATGGTTATGATGGTAAAATAATGATTTAATCAGTTCAGGGGGACTAATTGGCCTCAAAGGGGGACTAATTGGCCTCACAACAACCTGTGGGTGGCCTAGTGGTTAGGGAGTTGCCCCTGCATTGGAAGATTGTGGGTTCGATTCCCTCACCAGTAGGTTGCCCTGAGTTACCCTTGAGCAAGGTACTGTCCCCTTCACTGGGCACTTTCAATAGCCCCCTGATGCACGGTGTTTGAGTGCATGGGTTAAATGCAAAGGTCCAATTTCGTTGTGGTTCACTCTGTGCTGTGCTGTGACCTTGCAATGACAAGGGTTGTCACTTTCACTTTCATATGTATCCCTCCACCACGAATGGATTTCAGGAATCGGTCAGCTTCAGATGTCTGGTTCCATTTCTTCACCATTCAAAGCCAATCTGACTTGATTTGTTTCTGCCCGAAGAGTGAAGCCAAATAAAGAAAAGTGGGTGGAGCCTTCAAGAAATGTGCAATTTTTTGTGTGAAATGGTTAACTGGGCTCAATCACAATCAAAAATCACAAAACCACAAACCCATATGGGTTACTTTGTAGCGTAGCATCCATGCATGGACTTTCTAGGGTTGAATGAATGGAATACGTTCCTGCTCTGCTTAAAAAGTGTGTAAAATATCAACTTTGATTATTAAAATAACCTGAGCATGAATATATTTGTAGATTAATTAGATCAGAAGTTGATAGCTACTCTGTTTCTTCTCTATTTCTTTTTCTGTTTCCAACCTAAAGTACTAACTATCATGATTTCATTTTTTGCCCTGACTTATGTCTCCACCACCTCCTGCAGGTGGACCTGCAACCAAAAGTCATGTGGCCTTTAAGACTGCATGCATGAATCCTTGTGTTGTCACCCATTACTGTGACCTTAGACCTTTTCTTTCCTTTGGCCTTGATCACTCTCTCTCCTCTCCTTCTCCAGGTCTCCATAGAATGGAGCGAGAATGAACAGAGAGCGGCTGAAGGAAAAGCATGAACTGGAGGGTCATTGAGGTCACTTGCTTCCTGTTTATATGGGACCATATAACGGTTCAGGCTTTCCGCCAAGACCCCTCGGCCAACGAGCAGCATGTCACCAAGCAGTTTGATTGGCTCATCTCCGACCGCGGCCCTTTCCACCACTCGAAGGGCTACCTCTCCTTCGTGGAAAGATTCCGCCAAGGATTTACGACCCGATATAAAATTTATAGGTGAGTGCGCCTTTGGATTTTTTAAGGTGTTGTTTGCTGCATTCAGGTGTTCTGTTACCTTCTTTCTTAAAAACCTTTGGTTAAAAAAGATTTGATATAAATAACCAGCAGTTTGACCGAACAGCGGGGATTAAACGGTTTCCCTTTGTGTTTACATTTATTCCTGTCACTGTACGATTACTTACAGAAGCTTTATGGGACCATTATCCATAATTTCTTCCTTTTTTGAAGTAACTCTTATGTTTGCATTGTCCTTAAGACGGACAGAAGCAAAAGTACTCTGTTCTGATTGGCCAGTATGTTGCTTTCCAAAGCAAAGGCTGAAAGGCTGAATGCAGGAAAATATTTTTGCCAATATTTCAATTAAAATGATGACATGCTTTCTCTATTTTTTTTTCCAATCCTTTATTCATCAAAAACCTACTTTTTCCAGACTTGAGGCTTGAGTCATAAATCCCAAACTCAGCATTGCTAGATTTTATGATTATTAAATAGTTTTCAGTATTGGAGAATGTAAAAATTGCAATATTGATTTAAAAACAAATAATTTTTCAGCTCTGCCTGCCTGCCTTATAATTTCAGCCTAAACTGCTCTTGATGGTTTTTGTGACATCACAAAAACAAAAAAGACAAAATGGGCTGTTTTGTAGCTCATCATCCATATATGGATGACACCATTTCCAAGCCATACTCAAAAAAAGAAGGAAAAATGTGAGTTTTCCTCATTAAATGACTCATTTATGTATAGTTTTTGTAGATTAATTAGATGCAAATCTGAAAGCAGCTCATTAAATTCCTCTATCGGACTTAAAGCACTAAATAATGTGTGATTTTTAAAGCCGTGCACCTAAAAAGCTTCTCCTGAGCCTTTTATCTTCACTTCACTATGTTGGGACCTTATTTTTTCTCTCCGAACGAGCACTCCTTCTGCTCTTATCAGCCTCGCACTCGTTTTACACCACCTTCGTACTTCCTTCCTAAAAAAATTATAGCAATAAGCATCCCGGCCACAAGACTGGGGCGACATATTGCTTTCCAGCACTAAAGTGGACCTGATTGTATCTCAATTTCACTGTGTTGTTCCCAACAAATTGGACTTTCCTTTTTTTCTGCACTTGGTTGTTTTGTGCAGCAAGAAATATGATGATCAGCAGTTCCTGGGAAGCAGCTCAAGAAGGCGCGAGGAGCCGGGGTTGAGGAGAGGCTCGGCTAAGCTGAAATCAAAGGCAGATTTGCGCTGTAAAAATAGCTGGCGGTGTGTGAGCACACATAGGGGTATTATATGCATGGAGTATGAGGTGCTAGCCATCAGCACTAATGAAATGCTCTTATAATGAAACACTCTTAATGAGGCATTCTCATTTGCAGATTAGCATGTCTTCTTGTCAGTTTACTCTCTTTATACGGGCTGATGTTCAAACAAACGGAAGAAACAATAAAACAAAAGATGCTTTTATTATAATGCCACCAATTATTTTGTCCGATTGTGACGATTCAAAGTCATTCACAGTTTTGTGACTTCCTAGGGTGACCATTGGGTGACTTTTTGAATGTTCCTGGTCTAGAAACCTGACAATAAAGTCTTCCAAAATAACCCCCCCCCCAAAATAACCACACACCACTAAAGAATATGCCTTCAAATAGATCGTTTACTGTTGTAATTTACAACAATGCATTCATTTATAAGTGAAATCCATTAAAATACACGTTTTAGATTCAGCTATGTGCACAAATGTGGACATTGCTGGAATCATCTGCACCTGTTTCTTCACTGCTTCATGTCTTAAGAAAGATGCTTTGTTCTTTTTGAAGGTTCAGACGTAGATCACTGTGTGGATTAACCAAAACTGCTCAGGTACAGAGACTGTACTGAAAATGAGAGATAAAAACACCGTCCTTCAGGAAATTCTGGAGAACTGCTCCTCAACAGAACATTAAAATACAAGTCGGGCTCAAAATATGAAGACATGAGAGCTCAATGCATCTTTCTGGAAGGTCAATGTGAAGAATGGAGAGGGAATATGATGGATACGAGGGGTCAGAGAACTGAATCTCACGCCTTATTAATAGAATTCAAAGACTATTAAAGCAATAAAAACAATCTACTGAAAATAATGAACATTAACTTCACTGCTTCACTTTCATCCATGTCTCTACTAGTTCTCCCATCACGGACATCACACTCAATACACGCCTGTTCTCCACCGTCCACTCTCCCTGTCTTCTCTCTTACGTCTCCTTCCATCTGTCCTGCACCGATGGACACACAGAGGGACACTCTTCTGTCTGTTTGTGTCCATTTAGTCTGAAATGGGTCTGGATGTTGGGAAGATGATGGAAAATAAAAATAATGGAGGAATCAGATGAAATGTTGAAATGATAAAAGTAAAAGGTCGTGTGGGGCCAGAACCGAGGTCACTGTTGAGCTTTGCAATTTGCTCATTTTCCATTTCAGCTTATTTCCAACGTATGAGTTTAAAGGAATCAGTGACAGCGATGGTGTGTTTGTATGGGATAGTGTTGCTTATATGTTTCCCCAAGCTTTTAAAAAGTCATTATTTTACTGAAGGAACACTATTTTAGCCCGGTTATGGGTTTAGACTGCTGTTCACACTTCTGGGCAGTGCCCATGTTTACCCATCTGCAGTACAGACTCGTATTGTCCCTCTGTTGAACAATAGCTATCTTTTGTGAAGCACATCTCTGCACTTGGCAAGTTGCAACTTAATGGGATAAAAAAGCAGCGTAGAGGAAAAGCCGCAGACAAAAAAGCAGCCCTGACTGCTGGCTTCGTCTCCGAGCATCTGCGGTGCATTAAAGGATAAAAATCATGACTGGGCAACCGGCTGGCATAATGGTTTTAATCTGTGAACCGAGAAGGCCTATTCTACCTCGCGTGAGCCGGTGCCAGGTGTGAGGGTGATGTTGGTAATGCGTTGCCCTGTCCCTGACGTTTTGTTTGTTTGCAATTAAAGAGACGAGGAGTTAAAAAAGTCAAATGCTAATTGTGTCTGCAGGCACTGTTCTGAATGCTGCCTGCTTTAAAAAAACAAAAAAAAATGAAAGGTCTTATTAAAATTCATTCGACTCTGTTGCAAAAATACAGCGTCACATTTTTTCATTTTGGCAATACATGTGTGGGGGATTTAATAATACAGTAAAAAGATCTGGATCTCTGTTCTTGATTATTTGAACACTACTGGGCTGGTAGCTTCAGTGATAGGCCTTCGGTATATTTAGTTAGGGAGCATAGTTTCAACTTATTCCACTGCTGGGACATTTATAAGATGGGCTGATCTCAGGCTTTCTGTTTAGCTATTCTGCTTTACAGCATGAGCCAATGGAGATCTGCCTGCTTTCTCTATGGAAAACAAACAAAAAAAAATAAATGAAGGTTCAAAACTGGCCATTGAGGACCATATTGGACCCTTGTGGGTAAATTTAAAGCCCAAATGCAGCTTCTGTTGCTTTTTTTTATGACTATAGTTGCAAAACTTCCCTTTTCTTTGCAGAAAAGACATTCCTTGCTACATTTGGAAGGAAAATGTTATAAATGTCTTGATGACTTTACGCTACTTTTGAAATAGGAACATGCTATAGGAGAAATAGGAGAGCTTGGTTAATGAAATAAAGTGATATTTTTTGAAAGATCATTAGCAATTTTCCTCTCTTCTAACAAACAGCATGCTGGTTTTGCTAAATTCCAGAGGAGGAGACTCAGGTGTGAAGCTGCAGTGTGGAGGTCCTTCAGGACTCCACAAACCATGAATATTTTAAACTTCATATTTTCATCTTCGGAGCAGAGAATCTCTTGAGCAGACAGCCCTCTTACGGACTATTCCCTGTCTTGTCTTTCCTGCGTCCCCTCCCTGTGTGGTAGCATTAGGTAGCAATGGACATGTTGAAACCTGAGGTTTACAATCACTGGCCAGATGGTTCACAATAATGTGAATTGTGAATTCTGGGAAGATGTGAGTTTTAAAATATTGAAACAGGATCTCATGAGATTGAACCCTTTCTCTTATGGATAAGAGCTAAAATATGCTAATTTGAACATAGAAGCAGATAGCGTCTCATTTTTATTGGTAAATCTGATTACAAAACTCCTGGTACAAAAATGAATAAATAAATATAGACATATATTATTAAATAAATATTTATATGATTATATTTACACTTATGGCATTTAGCAGACACTCTTATCCAGAGCAACTTCCATGTCCCTATTACAGGGACAGTCCCCCTGGAGCAACGCAGGGATAAGGGTCTTGCTCAGGGCCCCAGTGGTGGTAGTGCTAGAGGTGGGATTTGAACCTGGGACCTCTTGAGTCATAAGGCCATAGGCAAGTACCCTACCACTAGACCAGCACCACCCCTATTATATGTTATTATTATATGTTTAAAGTTGTATTTTTTTTAAAGAAGGGCCCAATTTGTCTCACCTTAAGTGATTTTTCTGCATTTAAGAGCCTGAAAAGGTTAAGATTAAAAATCTCACAGCTGAAAATGATTGAAATGAACTATTTCTAGCCTCTGCTTGAAGCTCCCTCTTATTTATTTCTCACACTTTTAGCATATTTTTTACAAATGCTAGAAGCTGTGTACATCACTTTCATGAATGTGTCACTCCCTTTCTTTTTATTTTATTTTTTACAGCAGGTGTGGGAAATGGGTAGATTCTTTGAGATTACATTTTAATTAAAATATGGCCTGAAATGTACTTTTTTTGGGGAAAAAGGTATCTTGATGTGCAGAATGATTTTTACATTTTGACGTATATGAAAAAAATAAACATTTGTGAGTTTCAAAATTTGAAATTCCATCAAAAATGAATGCTTAGATTAATATTTTTCTTTTTGGTTTGGATGGATTGTTTTATCCATTCAGTTTGTGAGAATCTGCAATAATATAGAAAATATAGATGAGAGAAGTTGGCTGGCTGATAAAATCCATCCGCTTCCTTTTGTTATGCTACACCCATTTCCATGGTAATGCTGCCTATATTGTCATGAGTTTTGCCACATATGTTTCCAAAGTTATACTACTCCCATTTCTATGGATACAATGCTCTAGTCTCCATGGTTACATTGCATCCAGTCCAATAATCATGCCATTCAGGTTTTCATGGTTATACTACACCCATTTATACATGGTTACTCCAAACCCTACACTTACTGTATCTCCAAGGTAGCATTGTAGCTATTCCCCTGACCGTGCCAGCAAGCAGCATAAACCTCCTTCACATAGCTGAGCAGAAACACAACCATAATCTTTTAATAGAAATATAATCCCTCCTGACTGCACCAACTACAACCCGATCAGCTCATATTATCCATAAGATCATCCAAAAACAGGTCATTTTTGGCCCCACATTAATTAAATCAAGAAGTGAATTCATCAACAAACCTCCAGTAGCGCGCACGGACATGGTTCCAGCATGTGGCCACAGGAGACGAAGAAAAATAGGCTGAAAGGGTTTTTTTTGTTAATGCCAACGTTCCTGGCCCATCAGCTGGCAGTGTGTATGTGTGTGTGTTTGCTTCATCTACTTTTAATAGAGGTGCCAGTACCAAAGTGCCCACCCGCCCTGCTGTCCCATTTACAGTTATTGTCAAGAAATGTGGCATGTTACAATTTCCCAACCCTGACACTCGGGTGGCATCCATCAACTTTAATGTGTCTTGCTGTGCCGAAGCACTGGAGGAGAGTGTGCTGAGTGTGTGTGTGTGTGTTTGTGTGTGTGTGTGTGCTAGCCTTTGTGAGGATAGACGTGATTTGTCAGAGCAGAATTCAAAATATTAGTCTTATGCTCCCCTGTCTCTTTGCTTAGCAAAGCTCCTTGTATTTGACTGACAAGCTCCGGCAAATAGAGAAGTAACGCCAGCACTCCTTCTTTCCTCCTTTCCTTCTTTTTCAGCACGAATAAAAAAGAGCTTCTTTGATTCCCCCTAGCCGAGGACTGCGTGATAGACTTCATCTGAGTTTTCCGTGTCTGATTTTCCAAGGGAAAGATTTAGATGCGTCTTTCTTTTCTCTCCCCCTGTCCTCGCCACCTTCTCCCTTTGCTGCCTTCATGTGTCTCCTCTCTTTTCCCGCCCCATTCACTTCTCCTCCTTCCTATCATCTCCATTTTCTTCCAGTCTGTCCTGTAGTTTTTGCAGTGTCTTCTTTGCTCTTTTCTCTCTCTTTCTTTCTCCTCACCCTCTACATGTACTGGCAGACAGGCGTGAGACCCGCCGGGGCTTGTTTGTCACGTATCAATGGCGCGACTCTTCTTATGGTTTTAGTTCAGTGCTTGTCACTGCGGCACCAGAGGGACAGAGTTTGAGCTTTAAATCGAGTCAGCCCAACACTAACAGCATCGTCTTTACACTGCCCGTCAAAAGTTGATTCTTCTGCTGAAACAGGGCTTTTCTCACTCTTACTATTCAATTACATGTTGAGGAATTCTAATGTGGGTTTGGAAGACAGGACCTACAGGTTAGTTTAACTGCAGATACAGAATGAGACTTATTAACTGAAATATTTCTACAGAATTAACGAACACCATACAAAATATAAAACAGAAAAGCTTCATACCTTTTTATTCCAGCAGTGAGAACCTTCATGAGGGTGGGGGGGGGGGGGGGGGGTGGACGACGACGACGAGGGTCCAGGATTGGAAGGTCCTGGGTTAAAATCCCTGAGGTATCCTTGATCAAGGTACTGTTCCATCATTGCTTCCCGGGTGCTTGATATAATGCCCCCTGCTGGACAGTGTGTGTGGGTGACATGCAGAGGAAACATTGCGTTGTGGTTCACAATGACCAATAATCACTTTCATTGGTTTTCCTCTGGCATCGTGGCGGGTTTTGCTGAAGTGATTTGGCAACCTGACCAGAGTGTTTCTCTGCCTTCCACTCTATGAATGCTGAAGTTGTGGATGGGTGGATGGGTAAAATTTCATAGTACAAAATAAGGAATTCATAAAGAGGACAAACAGAGACACTGTAAATTGATTCCCAGAAAGGTTTTGGGGACGATAATGCTGCCAGGCTTTTGAAGGATATCTGTGTTTGTGCCAAGGGGACAGGAGACAGGTGCGCCTTTGCCTCCTCAAAGTGGGGTGCCACGATGAACATTAGGCGTCTGTTGAGGACGTGGCTTCTGGCATTGCTACACAGAGCTGGTTGTGTCTCTGTCTTCATCCTGTCTCCTCCGACAGAAGGAAGAATCAAATTCAGCCATCACTGCAGAGTATCGCCTTGCTTGTGACAAGACAATTAAATCCTGCATCAATACCGAGCGGAATGTGTTGCACTTCTCATTAAAAATTTAATCAGAAAATCTGCAATCACATCTGTCTGACATCTGCACCACTGTCAGAGGAGCGGAGGAGCCTCATCCATCAAATGTCCAAAATCAGAACACAAGTTTTGGGTCCTCTTTATATGTGAGAAGATCCGGTTGCCTTTTTTAAACAATCCAAGTTTTAATTTGCATATTTTACTTGTGTTTAATTCCTGAAGGCAAGGTTTTCTCATGGAAGGATCATGTACTGAAACACGCCATGGAAGAGAAGTTCTGGAGAAATGTCAGATAAAATGCTCATTACTTACATTTTTATTTGTCAGTTTAATTTGTTATAATTGTTTTAAATTGTTAACTTCACAATCATGGTACATTGTGGGTGAAAAAATGACACAATCGTCGTTCTAGCAGTCTAAAATGGACTGTGTATATTGAAACTGCAATTTGAAAATGGTGCAATTTGGTACAAATATGTATTTTATTATCCAATATGACAATATTCAAAATAGGGTAGTTTATAAAATGTATCCATGCTTTACTTGGAAATGATCTGTTTAGCATGTTAGATTTAGTGCTCAAACTCAAAAACATGGGATTTTTGACAAAAATAGGTCTAAATTGTACAGGAACCCTTACAGGAAGTGCCAAGCCCTGATTTTAGTATTTTATTGAGCTCAGGCTGGTTATAAAACATGTTTAAAAGGACGTATTTGTTGATGCTTGTTGTAAATAGTGGAGTGGAGGCGTATAAACTCCCATTGTGGTTTCCAAAAGAACCTATAAATGAATTCAACTCTCAAAGTTCAATTTTTATAAAGAAAACTATTTAAAGTATCAAGAATTTCTACAAAATGTAAAATTTAAAGCTTAAAACAAGTTAGTTATGTTTTTATCTTTTACCTTTGAAAGTTATAGGTGAGATTTACTTGTACGTTATTTGTCATTCTGATTGAAATCTTTCCGACGGGAGATTTCAGGTCAGCTGTTTACACTAGGACGTGATCTGATACAGCCTGGCATCCAGTCAGAACTGCTGAGTGATGTTCGCAAGTCATGCATTCAGAGTTTTGTTTGGCATTTTACCGAATCAGCGTCTTCTATTGGTTCTTCCAAAAATGTCCAGTGTTTTTAGGAAATGCATCAAATACAGACTGTCCATAGAGGGTCAGCTTAGCTTGGAAGCCGTCGTTTTGAAACCATGCTTTTATAAAACGATGAAAGATGTGCAGAAGCAACAGGGCCATCCAGCTGGATCTTTGAGTTGGTACATTTCTTCTCTGGATTAATTTATGAAGATTTGGGCCTTTTATTCTGCCAGTGTTGGAACATTTTCTGGCTTTTTACCAATTAAAATGTAAGATTTCTTTTTGGGAAGATGGAAGATGTGTTTCTGTGTGTGTGGGTGTGTGTGTGTGTGTGTGTGTGTGTGTGTGTGTGTGCTTGTATTTCAGACAA
Organism: Hepsetus odoe; assembly: GCA_017165825.1. NCBI lineage: Eukaryota > Metazoa > Chordata > Actinopteri > Characiformes > Hepsetidae > Hepsetus > Hepsetus odoe. The sequence continues at coordinate 12,980,041 of CM029371.1, forward strand.
TTATCTCCTGGCATTTACGTGCTACATTTACGGCATTAAGCAAAGCAAATTGCTTACAGCATAGAACCTTTTGCATCTGAACACCCAGATTTTTTTTTGTCTGAAAAAAGAAACTGAAATTTGGAACATGAGAGACTGATTGGTGTTTTTTGTTAAACAACTGCATCCTGTTAGATTTATTTCTAAAATTATTAATAAATGTTGATACCTTCTTTGGAACTTTGGATTTCCCCTGTGAAGCCTACATTAATACCAGAGAAATATCTATGTAGGAAAACCCTGCCATTCTGAAGCTGAGAAAAGAGGGGAAATTCATTTGAAACATTTCACAAACATCGGGTACAGCTATTTAGAATATCCTGAAAAGGAAGGAAACCACTGGTGTATGGCTGGTTTAAAAGCTCATGAGGGGGTTGTTTAGTTAAATCAGTGGTTATAAATGTAAATGACCTTTAAGGACACATAAACCCACCCACCTCCATTCAAAATCTGCCCATACATTAGTAAACAAGCTTCTGAAACACATCAGATGCTTAGTAACAGACAGGGAGGGCATCACAGCGGGAGCATCCCTGGAGTTCGGTTGTCTTGGCGATGCAGGGCGAACAGTGTGTGGAATCAGATTTAGCTCGAAGCGAAGGCCTCCCTGGGCACCTCTTTACAGAGGGAGATTAAAAGGCAGCCGAACGGTGGACAATGCCAGCTTGATCAGCAACAAGCCAATCTCTCTTGTCTCTAATAACCTGGGCCCAAAGCCTCGGCTTTGCCGGCCAACGGCAGCGGTTTTGAGATTCTGCCTGTCTGACAGCAGGGCTTAGCGCGAAAAGGTCACAATCACTTTGAGGGACATGCAGAAGCTACAATCACTCCTCTAAAGGTGTGTTTATGGGGAATAATTAAAAGGCTTTGGCATTGTAATCTCTTTTTACGTCGCTCCAAAAGAGAAAGCAAGGGCATCGCTGGCACTTCTGAGATTTATGTAGCAGATAACACAGCATTTGTTGCTTCTTATCCAAAACTAGGAGAATTGTCTGCCAAATTCTGTAAAAACATTTTTTACCTTAAAGAAACAACCTAACCTTTTTTTGTTGTTGCTGTTTTAGAAGTGTTATCATTAATTGAAGATTGTACTTCTAAATGTGTCTTTGACTCCTCAACCCAGACAGTATAGGTTTAACCAATTAACAAGCTTCTCATTTACATTAACATTTACAGAATTAATCAGATGCTCTTATCCAGAGTGTTGCATAATGACAGAGAGCCTCCCTGGAGATATTTGGAATTAAGAATCTTGCTCATGGTTCTAAATGCTGCTGGAGAAGAAAGGGCCAAGCTTGAAGCCACAAAGTCTTGCTTCTCGTGGTCAGTTTATAGTGTTTAGTCTGGAAATCACAATAAACAGCACCACAACAGGAGCCCCAAATCCTTGATTTATTTATTTTTTTAATCGAGGATCAGTAGTTCAGGTTTGTTGTGAAGTGTAAAAGACAAAACCATGTTTGTCACTGAGTATATTCTTTAAGAAAAGGTGCTACAAATGTTTCCTTGATCTGAAACCATCAAAAAAACATTTTTGGTTCCTTGAAGAACCAAAAAAGGCTGAAAGAAGCTGTGAATTTGATGAACAGTTTCAAGAGCTTCATAATATAAAATTAAAAAAAGCTTTAAAACTATTAGGTTATGGTTCATCCACATACTTCAGTGACTGTTTTTACCCACTGACTAGATTTATGTCCACATGTTTTGTCCTTTTGATTGTGGTCTAGAGGTAGGATATCCACCAAGATGATGCAGGTTCGAAATCAACTTCCAGAACTGTCCCTGTAATCAGAAAATGGAAGTCGCTCTGGATAACAGCCTCTGATAAATGCCGTAAATGAAAATGATTGAAATCAAACAGATTGAGGATTTCGGGTCAGCTGTTTACATGGGATGTGATGTAATACAGCCTGGCATGGAGTCGGAACAGCTGGGTAATGTGTGCACATCATTCATTGGTTGGCATGCATTTTACTCTTTCAGCTTCTTCCTTCTAGTCTCACCAGAAATGTTCGTTTTTTTCATAACATGCATTAAAAAGGTTCTAGCACCATGACAAGAGTTGCAAGCCCCTGGGTTTAGAAGCTGTATGTAGTTCATGTTTGTTGTAACGTGTAAACGACAGAACAGTGTTTGTCACTGAGAAGAAATTTTAAGAAAAGGTGCCAAAAAAGCTTTTTGGTTCCCTGAAGAACCTTTCAATTGATTCAGCAAATAAGCTGTGAAGGTGAAGAACAGTTGAAAGTTTTAAAAACTTAAAACATTTTTTATTTATTTATTTTTTTGGGTGAGATCCAAGTAACCATTCTTCTGCATCTCTGAAAGGTTGTTTTACTGACTCACTAGTTTCCCTGCAAATATTTTCATTGTTCTGATTGGAGTTATTCTGATTGACTGTTTCAGGGCAGGTTGATATCTGTTAAAAGTTAAAGACGAACAACCTAACCTTATTTTAAAATCTGGTTTACTGGCTAGAGTGAACGCTCAGCATGATGTTCACTCTAATTTTTAAGAAGCATCTTTATAATGAGGTGCTTTCGGGAAACCCAGCCTTGAGCAGTAGTTTGGTTTTTGCAGGGAGATTATTGAGGTACGCTTTTGGCAAATAAAGGTGTTGGGAAATAAAGACTCCCTTTCATGATGTCATACAAAAATCACTCTCGGTTCCCTTAAAAAGTCTTTCAAAGACATTTTTCCTGCATGTGATTTAGGCTATTCTGTTAACTGTCCAAATAGTGCAGATAGATAAGCAAAGGGGGTCCATTCAGAAAACACCCTATGTTTTCCAAAAGACTCCAATCAAGGAATCATGGGATTGCTAGTGGTGGCCAACAACAATGCTGACAACAAAAAAAGCTGTAGAGATGGGTAATCCTCAACATAAGCAGTTCCCATTGGGTTGGGTCAAATCTTTCAACCACTATTCCCAGTTATTCCCCTTTAGATTACTGCCAGTCACCATATCTGTTGTATACACTGTGACTGTGTTGACTCTAACGACTTCACTGCTGCTTCATTAGTGCAATGTATTTGTTAAGCATGGGCTCAGTGTGAAAGGCAACTGCCGTGCTGTAGCAATAAGCCCAATTTCAGTTAGTGTTAATAATGCATGAAGTTATTGTTTTTAGCTACTCCTGCTGGTTCCAGATTTTATTTATTGATTGCAGCCAGCTGGCCTATAGAGTTGCAGAAAGTGTTAGCATCTGAACTACTATGTAAACATTTTAAGGCAGTGGAGTCCAACTCATAAAATATGAAAGTAAATTACCTTTCTCTGGTGTCGAGCTGTGCAGACGGCTAAGCAAACAAACAAACTAACAAACAGTCAACATGAAACAGTCGTCGCTAGGATTGCATTCTAAGAATGACAGCATAGGTTTATGGACCAATGGTTTATTGGAGATACATCAATGGAATGAGCTATTTTACCTCAATGACCCATGCCTTACCTGGAAAATGGCCAACTAATAAGTTGCCTTTCCAAGAAGCAATCAAATTCATGCAGGCACTATAAGAAGACAGCTGTAAAGGATTCAGTTTTAAAGGTTTTAAGACAAACACAGCTTTCTAGACCTTTTAGAGAGTACAAAGCATGACGTTTTCTCAAGCAACTGTGACCATCTGATCAATAACTTTGGCCAAGACTTGCATTATTGGCACAGAAGGTCAGAGGCCATGTTTGAACTGCATTTGGTGATAGGAATGAATCAGAAGGTACAAGTTATAATATTAAGGTGACAAATTATCATGACACCTTGAGGAACTCATTCAAAATCCAAGCATAAATCTAAGATTTTTCAATTAGAAAGTGTTAAATATGCCATATAAAACTTCTGCACTCATTTCTAGACATTCAAACTCATTCAATCTCTTTTGTCAGGAACAACTGTTTCATTTTACTGACAGATGGTGCTTATTTCAAATATTATGGCACACAAAACTGTGGCACTAAAATAAGACAAATTTCTCCCTGAAGAAGGACTTACGGTAAAACGTATAGCAATAAGTTTGATTAATGTAGTAATATGTTCAATAATTTCACAATGAGAAGATTTATTGATTGCATTTAAGGTCTTTTCACTTCCCAGGATATAATTTTGACCTGATCCAGTACTTCCCTAGAGCCACATCAGTGCCCATCTATGACTTTGAGGATGGGATCTGAATTTCCTATCAGGGCAAAATGCAAGTTATTGTTAAGACTGGCTTGCTTGGCGAGAGTATTAAGAATGATGCTCTCTCTAATATTTAAAAAGCATCTTTATGTTAAGAATTGAACCTGTGACTTTGGTAGTCTAGTCAAGTACTAGACCACCACAACCCTTTCTTCCTGAGATATTAAGTCTGTTGTATGAATCAAAACATAGTAAACACCATACATCTCTAGTGCTGTTTCTCATACCAGTCCACAGGAACGTCTAGATGGTCAGGTGTTTCCTTCAAGTCAACACTTAAAAAGGCAAAAAATGGGTAGCTCTTGACAATCTAAGATGCCCAGTACAATATGTCCTCTTGCGCTGACAGGTACATGTGCCCTCAATGTAAGTTTTTCAACATGCAACAGGAGCTAGACAGCAAGTCCACTCAGGTCTTGTTTTTGTCCCAGGTAATTCGCTTGCTGTCGGTTTGAGGCCACTTAGAGACAGAATAAAGGCTGGCACTGTGGGCGGCGAGCGGTGCAGGACAGACACTCTCCTCATGTTGTGGGCGCTCGATTATGAGGTTGGATGATCCTTTTTTCTGTGGTCATTGTTCTCGGCCTGCTTCTCCCACACTTTCGCCAAAAGGAAAATCCAATATAAATGCTAATCTGCCTATTAGCGCACTTTAGAGGCCATTGTGCTGTAATCAAAGGCCGAAATGGACGATTGCTTATTTAGAATGAAAATATTTATGAACGTGCCGATTCGCTCATTGATCAGAGGGGCAGGAGTGGGGCGGAATAAAAGCAGATTTTGTTATTGGGACACTGGCGACAGGGCTTGGATCCATTACCAAGCGGGTATCCATTCACCGAAGGGTTTAACAAGAAGGTGAATGGAAATAATAAACTCATCATTCAGAGAGGGCTTTCATGATATTCATGCTTTATTAAAGAGGTCTCTGTCGCCGAAATGAGAGGAGTCACTTTGCAATTGGGTTACAATAATGAGACGGACACCTTGGAGAAAATAGGACTTCCTGAGTCACACAGAACAGCCGTGCAATGTTTTTGGGAAGAGGTCTAGAAATCTTGGACTTCTTGTTTTTTTAATCCCAACATGTGATGGATGTCAAGCCGTATTTTCAAAAGTGCCAATTTCACCATGCACTTACCTCAACAGCTTCTTGCGCTTAAAGCTCAGCACTTTTCAGCTCAAATGTCCTCTCTGAGGATGCCTTGAAGAGGCACAAGGTCTCCAATCTTGCACCGGTGCATGCCAGCATATTTACCTCATCGGGCAATCAAGGAACTCTTCTGCAAATGAAATTGCTTTGAAGGCGCTCCAGCTGCAGTACATTACGGTAAATGCAATACCTCATGATAAGAAAAATCCAGCATAAAAACTAAATGTCCAGTTTTTAATCTTCCAGAACTAAGATCTGTTAGTGGGCCACAGCTCATTGCAAGTTTCTTGTTAGTGAGCAAAGGACATGCAACAGCTGGTTAATATGAATGATGTCTGTTGAGCGGTGTTTGGGTAACATGGTAATGCCATTACTGTTTCCTCTGATTGACTGATGTAACACATTAGAACATAAAGTCTTGTAACTGTATTGCAGGCACAGACCAAGAAAGAGTTACTGCTTATGAAAAGAGCAAGGAATCAAATCTAGAACCTTCTTGCTATCAGGGTTCTGGAAAAAAAGCACTTGTCACAGGGTTACTAAGTTTGTTGCGTAGGTTGTATAAGTTAATCAGAAGTAGCTGATCTAAGCTGGTTACTGATATTAAGATCAAATGTGAAAACAAAGCTCTGTAAGTTGCTCTGGATAAGAGCATTTGCTAAATACTGTAAATGTAAATGTAAATGTTAAAATTTCAGGGGTGGGTAGAATCCTTCTGCAGGGAGTTTGCTTGTTCCCCCAGGTCCTGGTTTCCTTCCAGAGTGCAAAAATGAAATAATTAATTTTGGGGGGTGACTATGATGCTACTACTAGTACCGTGATGAACTGCTGGATGGACTGTGTCTCTGTGTGACAGTAATTGACTGTTTCCGGCTATTACCCTGTGATTGTTAGGATAAGTGCCAGCCTCCCAACCACTGTAGTTAGGGTTGTTTTCTGAGAGGATGGATGAATGGATGGTGGTAACATTGGGTAGACAGATGCATAGTATGGATGGAACTTGAGGGTACTAATTTTTCTTGCAGCTGAGGTTGTTTGTGAATGAGTGGAAGCATCTAACTCTGTTATGAAACATTTGGATAGAGAACCCTGACAATACTGAAGAACATAGACTCACAACCTGGTTTTCTATGGATTTTTTTTCTACTAGTTAGTTTAAAGAGCATCATTCATTATTCAATTCAAGCAGAACTGTGTCTCTTGTGATGTCTTTTAAATAGTGCATATTTTTTACAGTTTGCTGAGAAGAAGGACTGGGTTTTGTTCTTTGGTACAACTGGTACTAGTGGATTTTATAGAGCAAGAGTAATCAAGATGACTTATTCCACAATGTAATCTGTAAAGTATCTTATATACAAGTAATTGGTTACTACAGTTTCTACACCAGTGCTGTCACTGAGCCACTGAAAATGAAACATCAGATTCTCATTTTAAGCTCAGAGCATTTCCTACTTAGAGAGCCTAACGGAGTCTTTCTGGAGCAACTTGGGGTTAAGAGTCTTGCTCATGAACCCAGTAGTGGTAGTGCTGAATGTAAGATTTGAACAGGCAACCTCGTGGTTCATAGGAGAGTGTCCCACTAATAGACCATATCTTACCACTGGAGAGTGTCCCACCAATAGACCATATCTTAATACTGGAAAGTGTCCCACCAATAGACCATATCTTAATACTGGAAAGTGTCCCACCAATAGACCATATCTTACCACTGGAGAGTGTCCCACCTGTAGACCATATCTTTGCACTTGAGAGTGTCCCACCTGTAGACCATATCTTTGCACTGGAGAGTGTCCCACCAATAGACCATATCTTACCACTGGAGAGTGTCCCACCAATAGACCATATCTTATCACTGGAGAGTGTCCCACCTGTAGACCTTATCTTACCACTGGAGAGTGTCCCACCTGTAGACCTTATCTTACCACTAGAGAGTGTCCCACCAATAGACCATATCTTTGCACTGGAGAGTGTCCAACCAATAGACCATATCTTTGCACTGGAGAGTGTCCCACCAATAGTCCATATCTTAGCACTGGAGAGTGTTCCACCGATATACCTATGCTATGAACTCACAGCAAAAATACTGACTGATCCATGCTGAATGTTATTGCAATCCTCGTCAGGGTCTGCACTTTTTTGTTTCTGGACCTTGTTCCCTGCACTTGTCCAAAGGCGCATGTCTAGGGCCAATAATAAAAAGCATTCAGCCTTCCTTAGGCTTTAATGCAGTTTTGTTTATGCTACAGGTTGACCGTGAGAAAGTACCCAAATTCATTTAGAGCTCTATTTAGTGAACACTCAGCCCCCACAGTACTACAGGAAAATGGGGATTTGTAGGGCATTAACAGTGCTCTCATGATAATACTCTGCAGGAGGCATCGCCGCTTTGATTTTATAGGCTTTAATCATCCTCACTACACTTCTACAGATCGTTTTCCGCTCGTCCACTAAGCGAAATGTGCGCAGCTTATGAGGAACAACCAAGACAATGGACTATCGATGGCTTCATATCACGGCAGTAATGAGAAGCTTGGTCAGTGGAGTGAAATCTGCTGTTAGGCATGATTTCTTCATTTTACGCTCCCTAAAAATAACAGGAAGGCATCCTTCCCTAACAGATGAATTGCAGAGTTCACGTTACATCGTCCCCATATGCCCTCGGAAATGTAGCCTTCCCTTATCCTGCCAACGTCCCCCTACTCTCCCAACTGCTGGACTTGATCACTAGCAATGGCCTCATGCTAAAAGCGATCTGCTGCTGCTGCTTCATGCTTTTTGATCCAAAAGAAAAAAAATGTGTGGTGAACAAACAGTCACCCAGTTGCTAATTCCTTTCCAGCACAACATTGATTCACGTTGGAGCATATAATGACACGTCTGTGAGGTACAACACCTTTATTCTTTTTAAGCGCAACCTGATTTTGAGAAAGGAGACGATGGAGGAAGGTGCAATCATCAGATCTGTACAGTAGTCGCTCTCCCAAGAGCAATTTGCTATGATTTGTCAAAGTGTTTATGCTAATGTGGGCAATTTTATGTTGCCTCATCAGCCTAATTAGGTGGGGACTAATCAATTTTTGATTAAAAAGATATGACGATACCTTCCCCCCCAAGTTGAAATTTGTCGCTTGCACAACCCTCTCAAGGTCATCGCACTTTATTGAGTTTCTTTATTGTGCAAATTCCTTTGCATACTTGACTTTTATTAATACTATAACAGTTCGCTGGGCCTGATCCTTGGGCCTGATGCAGTTTCTTCCTCCTCCTGTTCTTGCCTCCAACTCGGAGCCGTGTGCAAGCTCAACGTTATGCTGGACTAAATGAAAGTCTGGATATTGATCCCTTGTGGGGTCACTATTCTTCCATGCGACGGGGGTGGGGCATGAAAGATAGAGGCCTATCCTGCCCCCTTTGTTTTTAAGCCAGAGACAAATCCTTGCTTCTACTCGTCTGGGCGTGAATACGTCGGGTTGATCCTGCAGTAATTAGATCGGCTCCGAGTGGATCATTTAGATGCAGTCCACAGATAGCAAGATGAGATGAATGGCAAATTTGGTGGACACACACGCACACACACACGCACGTACACGCTGGTCTGGTTAAGACGGACTCCACAGAAAGGTCAGCGTCAAGGTGAGAAATAATCAAGGGGGCTTTCGCTTCGTCTTAACACACAATGGCCATAGCGGTGCTCTAATCAATCTGCCCCACACCACCAAGCCACCACACACACACACACTCTTTGTCCTTTCAGTGAGAGTGGACACACTCGTATTATTTTCACAGTCAATTTAGCAAGAACTGGTTCTAAAGGTCAAGCCACTCACCCCATACCTGACCCTCAGGCTATCCAGGGTCCTGATCAGCTACAATTGTGCTTTCTATGCTCTTTAATTCAAATGCAAATGTTTAAAAACTGGCTGTTCAAAAACTGCATTTAAACATTTTTTTTCTAAAATGTGTGTTTGTGTTGTTCAATTCTTCAGCGCAGTGAACACCATTAAACAAGCTTTCTTGTCATCGCTTAAAGTCGTCTTCAGGAATGGTTCTCCAGGCTTCTGGAAGGACATTCCAAAGCTCTTCTTTTGTTTTCCGTTCTCCATGGAGATGATTCCACACTGCTGTCAAAAACTGAAAAAACATGAATGATGAACAGAGTAATTATTTCTAAATAGCTGAGGAAGATGTAAACTATTCATGTTAAAAAACAGATATAATATATATAGTGGTATATCTAATCAAATTAAGGTTGTAATGAAATTTTAATCTCAAATTATTATCTTCGTCTTCTTCATCTCCTCCTTTCGGCCTTATCCCCACATCTGATCATCTGTCTCCATGTCTTCCTGTCCTCTGCATCTCCCTCTTTCACATAATCTGGATGCCCTCTCTCATCCATAAACCTCCTCTGTGCCCTTCCACTTCTCCTCTTCCCTGCCAGCCGCTTCCTCAACATCTCTCTCCTTGTGTCACCTCTAAACATGTCCAAAGCAATGCAATCTTGCCTCTCTGACATTGTCTCCATTATCTTTCTATTGAACTTGTTCCTACATATCTCAAATGATTATATTCCAATTAAATTAATATCAGTACTCATTGACCAAATTTTGAGACGGATTCCCACACAGATTTCTATGCAAAAAAACAAATGTGACGAATAACTCTAAGCAGCATTGAAAATAAAACTGATATGAAAACGCCCCCACGCTCCTACACACTCCAAACATGAGGCAGAAATCTTGTAAATCAGCAGCAGCACAAGCAGGAAAGGGGAATTATGTCACATCGCACTCTCGAGCCTCCTATAATCATCCGGCACGGCGGGATTGGGTAATTACCGGCAGGAAGACTTGGTAATTAGTGGAGAAATGGAGCTGGAAGATGTGGCAGGGTTAAGCACCAAGTAAATCACCAAGTAGGACGCGGCTCCAGTCCCGCGGGAGTCCGTCCACATTGGGGAAAAGCAAAGCATCTAGTAGAGATAAGGGTGCTGTGGAGGCTGGGGGTGACGGGAAAGACTGCCTTGGGTGAATGAGTGCAGACTAGAAGTTAAGGAGTGGTTGCAGACGGGTTTATGGGAGCAATGTAGAAAAAAAAAGATGAAATGATTAAATAAAATGATTAAAAAGAGAATTCCAAAGTAGAAAACTGTACCGTTAAGACATCCTCTCCTTCATGCAGCAGTGGCCTAGTGGTAAAGGAGCCCCAGCTTCAGAAGGTCAGGGGTTCAAATACCAGACCAGTAGGTTGCCCTGAGGAACCCTCGAGCAAGGTACCGTCCTGGTAACTGCTCCCCGAGCGCTTTCAATAGCTGCCCCCTGCTTTGTGGGGTTTAAATGCAGAGGTGTAATTTTGTTGCGTCTCAATGTGTGCTGTGCTGTGTTTCACAATGGCAAGAATACTCACTTTCACTTTCGTGCAAACTGTCACTGAGAGTTTAGGCCTATTCCTTTACCAAGTAAAACTTTGATTTATTTATTTATTTATTTAATATGGATCAAATCAAAGTCTTGCTTTAAAACTTGCAATGGAGCCTGTTTTGACACACAGGAACCATCACATCACGTCCAGTCTGTATTTTTAAAACATATTCAGGAAAAAAGCGAGAAAAACGGAGAAAGTATTGCCAGCAGCAATGATGAAGTGCACATTTTAAATGGAAATTTTGTTTCTCAAAGGTGCAAAAACCCAATTTCTCTAAAACTGGCTATAAAAACAGCGAAAAAAAAGTAACCTTCAGTAGTCAGCGCTTGCCATCATTCCTCCAGCCTTTCAGCTATGGTCCACTATACAGTTGTGTGCAAATATTTGATGGACAAACTGTGGATGTTCTTAATTAAAATTAAATCCAAAATCTGCACCCATATTTTTTTTTAATTATTATTTATTGATTTTTTTTTTTGCCATTTTCTGCTATCGCAGACCATCAGTTTTGCAGAAGGGTTAAGATTTAACCTTCTTCTCAAACGCAACCTGTTTTCAGACATTTCTTGTTTCCTCAGGTCTTGAGGCTGAAATGATTGTTGTAGTGTAAATATCCAAAAAAGTATGCCTTTAAGCTGAGCTGTATTCTACCCACGTTGTTTCATCTGATATCATGTCCATCATTGGTTGCTAAGCAACATCACTCCCATATTAAAAACTAAAAGGAGGGTTATATTTGCTTTACAATGTTCTGTATTTTGCAGGACTGTAAAAATCAACACTGAAGGTTGCGTTTTTAGGAATTATATCACTACTATGACAGTTTGTTGCTAAGCAGACTAACACAAGCCCTGACGCAAGCTCCTGCTGGTTTACCAGCCTTGGATTAAGCCTAGTCAGGGACTAATCGTCTGGGCAGCAGCAGTGATGAATCACCAATGGAATAACCTTTTTAGTCTATGTTTTGGGGCCTAAAGTGGCTGGAAAGCTGCCAGGGAGGGAGAGCGTGAGCCCGCGAAGTAATCATTGTCGTGCTGCCTTTTTTATTATTCTTGCAGAATCAGATTTCTGAATTACTCCACTTGCTGATTATGAGGCGGATAAACTTTAATTTGATTCGCGGCGGCTGATTTAATTCTGTGTACTGCTTTCTGTTATAGTTTCCCGAGCTCATTTACCCCAGTAGAGCGCCATGCTAATTACCAGGTCATGAATATTTAGTTAAACATTTGGTTTAAATGGAAAATACTTGACCACAAGGGCAGAAGTGGCTTTCACATTTGCATAAGCTTCATTTACATGAGCTTTTCATTTTTTTTTTTTTTTTTTTTGGGGTGGGGGGATAAATTACCTGCTTCTTCACACTTACACACTCACTGCTTTTACCAGCGCAGTCTTGCTTAAAATGTCAAGAGAGGAACCTGTAAGGTGGTACTAAAAACAAAAAAACAAAATAAAAACAAGAATCCTGAAAACATTGCTTTATAATTCCTTTATATTCTTCTTCTTCTTTTTCTTCTTCATCTTCTTCTTCTTCTTCTTCTTCTTCTTCTTCTTCTTCTTCTTCTTCTTCTTCTTCTTATTATTATTATTATTATTATTATTATTAGTAGTAGTAGTAAAGTTATTATTAATAATAATAATAAGAAGAAGAATCATAATATCATCATCATCATCTGATCATCATCATCATCACCACCACAACTACATTAATAAATATAATTCTAAAATAATAATAATAATAATAATAATAATAATAATAAGAAGAAGAAGAACAAGAAGAATCATCATCATCATCATAATCATCTTCGTCATCGCCATTATCATCACCATCATCATCGACATGATCACTGTCATCATCATCATCGTCACTGTTATCTTCATCTTCTTCTTTGTCTTTCGGCTGCTCCCGTTTATTGGTCGCCACTTTGGATCAACTATCTCCATTTCTTCAATTCAAACCTGCTCTTTTGTCTTCTCATTGTTATCATCCTACCACATAAAAAAGAATAAATAGTAGTAGTCTTTATGTATGTTTTTAACTTAAAATTATTATTATATGGGGTGACATGGTTATTATTATAACCATGTCACCCCATTGTTCAAAATAATAATAAAAAGTCATTAATATATTAATTGCAATGATTGTTATTATAAAAGGTTGTAGTTTTAGTAGCAGTAGTAGAGCTACTTAATATGAACAACTCATGCTTCATCTGGATTTGATTATGCTTTAATGTCTCTATTATTTCTATATATTTGTTTATTTCCTTCTGTTTTATTGCAGTACATCAGTGATTAACAGCAGATGTACAGCATGTCTGCTGAAGTTCAGTTTAATCTGCACCTGAACCATAACTGCACCACCTGCTCCTCATAAAGCTCACTTTTCACAGCTTCAGGGCAAACTGTTCATTTCCACTTTCCATCCATGACTTTAAGCCATGAGCCCAATGATTGTGCAATAAAGCGCAATATGGAGAAGGTTTATATTAAATACCACATCTTTATTCATGTACACTGTTGGTAAAAATCGGGAAATATTCCAATAATGTAAAAACAGCTGTGACAGAGAAAAAAAGAGTAACATCTTCACAGGAAGGAGTCCACAAAGATGAAGAGAGCTAAAAAATAATGAAAGATGATTTAAAAATCTGAGTGAAGAGAGCATGTGATTCAATCTGAAGGCTTTTTTATTGCTTTAAAAATATAAAATAAGATTTTAAAATGAAAGTAAAAAGAGATATATATTTAGTATTTTTTCATTTAACAGTTGTTAAGACTGGAGGTCAATGGAACTAGACGTCTGAAGAGCTTGATGCCTCTAAAAGCTTCCTCACCGAAGTGAATTGGTGCTGGAGATGCCGAGACCTGAGATGTTTTATCATGTTTTATCAGAGTTTGGAGAAGATTTTGGGCCAAAAATAAACCCGTTCATGGTGGAGGGACACATTGTGAAGCCAAAGACACCTGATTTCTGTGAATTCATCACACACACACACACACACACACACACACACACACACACACACACACACACACACACATACACACACATACACACACACACACACACACACACACATTTGTTCCATTAGCTATTAGCTCATTAGAGATTTGCTGCTGTCACAATGCTGGATCTGTTCTGAGCATCATGTCATCGCGGCGCCGGGAGATAAGTGGGGTATTAAGCCCTGATTGGCTGATTAGATACAGTTTAGGTTTCACACAGCCACTGGCTCTCAGCACACCACACTCACCATCATAACCAGTTTATTAGAGGAGTGCCACGGCTGTGGTTTATCTTTTTAGGTCAACTATGGTGAGAAACTTCCCTTCAGGGTGCTTTAACCCTTTGATGGGGAGAAACCAGAAGAAGAATTTTACTAAGCAGGTTGTGAAGATCATAAATATCATACATGCAGTAGCCTTTAAAGTCCTGGGAAGCAATAGATATAAAAAAAACAAAACAAAAAACAAACAAACAAAAAAAACAACATATCTGTTCAACCCTTTGCACACCATTTCTTCACGAAAAACTCTTTGGTATGGAGACCGTTCTGATCTTGAGGTTCTTCTCTACACTGAATGATACTCGTCGCTTTGAGGTGAAGCTGTTTACCTGGGAACTGATAAACAGTGACAGGCACGAGTGTTCTGTTAAGCTTCAGTTCTGAAACTTGTTAAACTGAATTTCTTTCGCTGGTGAAGGACAGTGTTTATCCTTTTCATTTAATGTTCTATAAGAGGTCTAGGTTTGTTCTATAAGAGGTCTTCTCAGAGTCTAGGTTTGATTGATCATTGTTTGTATGTATATCCTCACGGTTTGTATGTATGACCACGGAAAAGAAAAGGAAATGTATTTGAAAGGAAAGGAAAGAAAAAAGAAAATGATGTAAAGTAAAGAAGAAACAAGTAATGCAATGTAAAGAAAAGTGAAAGTGACTCCTTGTCATTGCAAGGTCACAGCACAGCACACAGTGAACCACAACGAAATTGGACCTCTGCATTTAACCCATACAAACACCGTTCAGCAGGGGACGATTTCACCAGCTATGAAAGCAGTGACGGAGACAGTACCTTGCTCAAGGGTACCTCCGGGCAACCTACTGGTGAGGGAATCAAACCCACAATCTTCCGATGTGGCCTACTCCCTAACCACTAGGCCACCACTGCCCCTGAAAAAAAAAAACAAAAAAAAAACTTTTAACCACAATAATGTTTTAGACAGGTTTTCACTGCACTCTTCAGGCGGTAAATGTAAAAGGAAAGGGAAGAAAAGAAAAATAATTTTAAATAATGGAAAAGTAATGTAAATTAATGGAAAAAGCAAAATATATTAAAGCAAAGGAAATAAAGGAAAGGAAAGAAAAAAAGGGTTTACTTTAAAGTATGATTATCAAAGCAGCTGTGATTGACTTTTTTGCTCAGCAGTAAGGTGGAGGACAAGAACTCTTATCTAGAACTTACCTAAAGCACGACTGAGTGTTAATCCTTGCTTTACAGCAGCAGTTCAGTGTTCAGTGGGAGTCTGTACAGCTGCGTGTTACACTTAAGCCCATGCTTCTAGACGACAGTGCGTGATGTGATGGAACCACATCAGTGAGTCTGTAAGGGATTAAAATCCACATGGTTTGGAATGAATGCGTGATGATTTGAGATCTATGGGTCCATGACTTACATTTACAATTACTCTAATACAGGGACAGTCTCCAACACAGGGTTATGGGTTCTGCTCAGGAACCCAGTGGTGGTAGTGCTGGAGGTGGGACTTGAACCTGCAGCCTCTTGGTTCCTTGCTACTAAACCCTCACCACCTGGGGCTTCTTAGATACATCAACCTTGTAGCTCCTCCAAAAGACATAATAAGTGGTTCTTTAATAGAATTCTTTGTGTACTAACTAATGCAGCATTAACAGAGAAGGAGGAAAGTATCCAGTGAAATTCTTTCTGACTGCAGAAATCATTACCTTCTCCTTCAGGACAGACAGTGAGCCCCCCACTCCCACCCCCAGCGTCCACCACCCCTTGATTCTGCATATTTAGAGGTGAGAGTGAGTCACCATCTTGTCTGCCATTCTCTGTGTCCTCTCGGAGGCGGCGGGGGGTTTTCAGCCTCTCTGGACAGATGGACGCAGCAGGGCCGGCTCTCCAAGCCTTCCCTCACATATTGGAGAGGCTTTCTGCTGTGAGCCAGAGCAGTGGGAGAGAAGAAAGAAGCAATTAACACTGTGAGAGACGGCAAAAGAGTGTGAGCAAGTGGAGAGCGTGTGTGCGCTCGAGAGTGAGGAAGACCTGATTGACAGTCACATTAAAACAAAAGTTTGAAAAAAAGGAAGGCAAAGGCACATTGATAAAAGCACTGGATTAATATCAGATAATATTGTTGGGTTCATTATTCATTGGGTTTATGTTGATCCGGGCCACTAGGGGGCCCTCCTCAGCAATTTCGAGGGCATGTAACAGATGCAATGTGACCCTGATAGGATGACTCACATAGAGGACACAACACCTTAATTCCACTGTCCTCCCCTTTAACAGGGGTTGTTTGCCAAATTGCTGGATAGATGTTGTATAATAGGATGCCTTACCCGATGATGCAGAACTGCAAAATCCCAACAGAGACACAAATCCCAGAGGAGGAAATGGTGGGTTTATGCTGTGGGACGTGTCTCTGTCTCTGGGGAAGGAGTTAAAGAATGGACACCACTAGAAGCATCTTTGCAGCGAACATTCTCTGTTATTAATCTATTAATCTATTATTCTTAACAGTTAAGAAAGTAAAGAAATATAAGTCACTCTGGATAAGAGCGTCAGCTAAATGCGGTAAATGTACATAAATGTACCAAATTATAATTGCATTTTTTAGTCTTATCGTTGCTAAAACATTCACTTTGTTTGCACGAACTGACACAGTAACCTGAATGAGTAGAACGAATGGCCTGTGTCCCAAACTGTAAACTTCTGTACATTACACATTGCTAAGTGCTTGTTGTGTACTACTTTACACTCTATTTAGTGTGATAGTGTGCAGTTTGGGATGCATCCACAGTTACTTTAGCAATAAACAGTGTACAGTGTAGCTACAGACGCTAATCATCCCCCACCTTTACCTGGAATATGACATTTTTTTTGTCCTTTTTTTCTGAGTGGCAGCGTTATTGACCTACACTGAAAACACAGACATCTATCTGTTCTTCTGTCAACTTTCATCCTGATGGCAGTGCAAGGGGAGGGATTCTCCACAATATACATGGAGATATCCCCAAAGTGGAGCCCTGGCAGAGACTGGCAGTTGTTTTTAGAGATTGAAATATAGCATCGGATACCGAAAAGCAATTGAAAGTGTCGAATAAACATCTATTGGAAGGTGTTCTAAATGGTTGTTTGGTTGAAGGAGAAGGAAACTTACTGTTTCTAGTGTTTTTGCCCTCCCAGATCTCCCTGACCAGTAAAGGGTATGTTTTTGATCATTTTGGCTTGCACTGCAGCAGAAGACAAGCCAAGACAAAAAGTTGGACTGTAAGCAGCTCAAAAGAAAAGATAATCCAGGACAAAACAAAAAAAGCTGTGGACAAAACAAAAAAGTCCTATAATGTAGTCAAAGCAAGTCCAATTCTTATGCAAAGCAAACTACAGAGAGCATTCTGGGAGAAACTGAATTAGATTTGCCATAATGAGTAAATAAGTTGGTCTCCATAGCAACCAGCTTTACATTAATTCCCTTTCTATTGTGAGGAAGCAAATGCATTCAGTTGGCCACCTTATTGGAAACACCCCTCACACAGCTCAGATATGCAGGTATAGTTACAGAATGCAGCGCATCTGCTATCATGCACAGCTGACCGCTAATGAAGGGTCAGGGATGGCTAAAGCATCAACACATGGAGGACCTCCAAGGGAAAGGTTTCTGATAACGTGGCCATTCTTTCATCACTACTGATACCAGTGAATGTCCAGAGTTTCCTACACCTGCAAATTCTCCTCCCAGCGTTTGACCTCTGTCCACCGAGCAGTGGCTTCTGGAGCAAATACTCATCAGCAGGTGTGTGTGAGGGTCACGGCCCCGACCCATCATCTGTGCTCGGGTCCACGACTCCAGTCTCTAATGCAGAGTTAATGCTGTAAACTGCTGTTTAACACACACTCATCATCGTTTTCAACAGCAGGAATAAGATAGTGTAACAGGAACATCATTTTAGTGTTTTTGTTGCCATTTTGCTACAGATAGCTAGACAGACAGAGAGTGAGAGAAAAGATTAGAGAAGAAGCAATAGTGATAACAAGCAAAACAAAGGAAGAAAGAGAGTGTGAGTGAGAGACAGAGAGAAAGATAGAGATAGAAAAGATAAGAGAACAGGGTATGAGAGGGAGAAGACGAGAAAAGAAGAGGGAGAGTAGAAAAACATAGATAGATAGATAGATAAATAGATAGATAGACAGATAGATAGATAGATAAGAGAATGGGAGCATGAGAATGAGAAAGCAAGATTAAAGAAGATAGAGAGGGAAAGAAAAGAAGAAAAATAGAGAACAGATTGACAAATAGAGAGACAAATAGATGTATGGATGGATGGACGGACAGATGGACAGACGGACAGACAGACAGACAGACAGACAGGCAGACAGACAGATAGATGAATAGATAGATAGATAGATAGATAGATAGATAGATAGATAGATAGATAGATATTGGATGAATGGTTGGATGGATAGAGCTTCTGTATGGGACACCTTTTCTTAGTTTTATTTTTTATAGTAAAATTAGGAAATAAACAGTAACTTTGTATTAAAGTGTGTAGAGGAAGTTTATATTGTCTTTTAGTCCATTCAACAGGAAGCAGTTCTGCACTGTAAAGGGCGTCTGATGTTTTCAATCCGTGGATGTTTTCAGTGGAACAGTAAAGAGTGGACGTGGACCATGGAGGAGGACAGTTTCATATTTAAATACCCAGACTGAGTCAGAGCCGCATGGCCTGCGGTGCCTATTTATACTAGCCAGCCTCTGACAATCATCCTGATGTTTATAAATGGCCTGTTCTGTTTGCAGGTCCATTAGGCTACTGTAGCGGGCCGACTCATCCACCGCCACCTCAAAAATAGCTCTGCCGTTTCTGCTTTCTGTGCTGAGGAGTGCCGGCCTGATCTTCTCGGGGCTTCGGGCTGCATTTTTAACTGCGAGCTGCTGCTGAGATGTTGGGGGGGTGAGAGAACAGAGGCAGTGGGAGGGAGAAAAAAAAATGCATCGATTTCCATCTCTCCTTCCCTGGTGCGAGGACAGGAAAAAAAAGAACTCTGCATCAAGATTTATTCTTTAATATGTTTAAGGGCCGTGGCGGTTCAAAAGCATCCAGGAGTTCGATGGTTTGTGGCAGCGTGATTTATGGCTTTAGTTTAGAAAGGCCGATGATTATGAAAAGCCCGATTGTGCTGCTTTTTTCTTCTGGCCGTGCTGGAAAAAAAGAAGAGCTTTAAAAGCCGAAGAAAGATGACGGGGGCAGCAAATGGACCGCAGTGGGGGGTGAGATGGGGGGGAGAGGAAAAGAGGACAGGTGGAAGAGCACATTATATGGAACAAAAAGGGGAGGAAGAGGAAAGGGTCAGACGGTTGTTACAGGAATACAGTAAAGAAAGCAGACATGATGGCAACGAGGAAAAAGAACTGTAATGAGAAAATGATGGAGAGAAAGACAAGAAATAAAGAAGTTGTGAAAAAGGTATGTGGGATGACACAGAGGAAGCAGCAGAAATAGACACTGAAGAGGATGATGGGGGAAAAAGAAATGAAGGATAAGACAGAGCAGGAAATGGGGAAGAAGCAAAAGAAGTGAAACACAAAACAAATGGAGATGCTGAAGAAGAAGAAGAGCAAGTAGAAGAAGTGGGAGTTAAGCATATAGAAAAAGAGGAAGCAGCTGAAGAAAGAAAGTGTTCTAGCATTAAAAGTGTGATTAAAAGTTGACGGTGCTAAGGAAAGGAAGAAGAGTTGAAACCATTGATGAAGAAAAGAGATGAAGAAGAAAAAATGAAGAAGAAGAAGAAGAAGAAAGAAGAAGAAGAAATATGAGTGAATAGAGCATAAAGAAAAACAGGAATATGCTGATGCAAAAGTTGTGATGATGAAGAAGAACAAAAAAAACAAGGAGAGCATAAGCATATTCATAATAATGAAGAAAATGTGAGGAAAGGAAGAGGGAGCAGAAGAAGGTGATGTCTTTGAAACTGATGAGAGGTGAAGATGAGGAAGGAGAAGAAACGAATGAGGGAAGAATGACACCCAGAGCCACATGCTTCAATTGTTTCACTTGCAAATTGCTCCTGAGAGTCTTCACACTGCTTGTTAATTGCAGAGCAATAATGATGACAACCAGACTCACAAAGGCTGAATAGGTTCTTATTAAAGGAACCAAAGCTGTCACTGTAAAGCCACACTGCTCTGCAGAAAAGTTCGAGAGCGTGGGTTTCATCGCGCTCTGAATATGAGAGGTGGAGTAAAACACACCATGAGGAATGAAAACCTGCCTTGTGAAATTAAGCAGCCAATCAGTGAGCAGGTGCACCCATCAGACAGGGTCCTCATTAGATCGTTAGACCATTGCTCTTAGCACATATTGTCTAGGGTTAAGCTCTCCCAGTTCTTGATGGGATAGAGAGGTCGGACAGTGTTAGGACTTCAAATTGAGGCTTTTGAAAGGCATACTCCAAACCAAGGGTCATGAAAAATTTCTTCTTCTAATTCTATTCATCTTCACCTTTCATCATCTTCTACAAAAACCCTGGTCCTGTCCTATCTCATATATCAACCTGTAAATCACTATTGCAGAGAAGAAGTGCTCAACGC
The DNA here is from genome assembly GCA_017165825.1 of Hepsetus odoe. Classification (NCBI taxonomy): domain Eukaryota; kingdom Metazoa; phylum Chordata; class Actinopteri; order Characiformes; family Hepsetidae; genus Hepsetus; species Hepsetus odoe. The sequence goes on from CM029371.1 coordinate 13,000,673, forward strand.
TGATCCTTGATGTAGTCACACTTATAATTCAAATGTATCTGCAGACCTCATTGCTGTCACAGTGCTCTTATACATACCCTGTTCCACCTTGACGGATTTTTTGCCGCTCAGTATAGTTGGAGTAGCTAGATAAAGATTGCTATTAATGATGTTTCTGGATTGGGACATGATTTCATGTCCATGCAGTGGCACTGCTAGTCTTCTGGTAATTAAGCAACTTTTTTAACATGATACATATTGTATTGGTTTCTTGGGGAATGTCCCATTTTGTATGGAAAGTCTAAACACTACTCACACTACTACACCACTGCACTCAAAAACAAGGGAAGGGGGTAAAATTGAAATAGGATTAGGTTTTAGTCTGGGTCCTTAGTCTGGGTCCATTTCCTCTGCAGTTTCTTGTATAACTTAACCACACTTTCAGCAACTGCAACAAACAGCCTAATTTCATTACTTGCACTATTGACACCCACCATTCCTGTGAGCAATTTTCTTTAAATGAAAGATTGAACACGTGATCGACAGCTGGGGGGGCTTTCTCTATAGGTCTCTATAGGTCCCTGCATGTTTTTGTTGTGTGTCGAAGAAATCAATTCCAATCTCATGTATCGACAGAAACGTCACAGTGGTCTGTTTTGGAATCAGGACTATGAAATTGGCATGCAGCTGAAAACATAGCTTAAAAAAAGGTCCATCAGACTTTCTTTTGTTTGGGTGATGTTGGCAGATTCATAGGTACAAATGTGGAGAAAATGCTAAACTACTCTGCAGGGACTTTGATCATTGGCACAGTCTGATGCCAGATCCAAAGGGAATGACAGCATTGTCCATGTAGGACACTGTGTCTTTGTGTGTGGGTGTGTGGTGGGGGTACTTGTATTTGTAACATTTTCAGGATAAAAAATGGCTAATTCCCTTTTTCGTTTAAATGAGAAGCAAATCTGCTGTGAAATTTGTTAATATATACATTTTAACCAAAAATGTACCAACATTTGTTTATTTTCCCAATATGTTAAATTCTTCAAAGACATACATGTATTTAACTCACATGACAACTTTATAATTAAGCCTGATCGGATATAAAAACAAGTGTGATTGTGTATGAAGTTGAAGGGGATGCTATCAGACCGTTGAGACCTGGCCAGTGGAAAACCCGCCCTCTAGACTAATGTTGTTGTTCCAGGAAGCTGCGGACAGGCATTCATTTTGTCCTCCTGAGGAAGAATGGCTGGCCTCCCACTCCCCCTCGTCTGAAACATGGCGCCGTCAGGGATGGCCATTCAGAGAGGCCATTTGGGGCTGTGGATTAGCCCAGCTGTCCCCGCTCTTAATGTCACCCACTTTTAATGGAAAAAATGAATCTTCCCGCAAAATTGCTTGCGGGGGCCTGACTTGACGTGGGCATGTTGCTGCTGGTGGCGACTGCATGCTGATGGATGGTGATTGGGAGCTTGTGAAAGCTTTGCACTGCGTTGTATCAGACCACTGTAAAAAAGGTCAAGTGGGCCTTTTGTTCAAGGCTGCTGTTCCTCAGTTACACAGCAAAGCATAGCCAGCATTAGCACTTATTATAATAGGCATAAATGGGCAGTGTGCACTAGCAAGCATTTTGAAAGACCTGACTCATGCAGTCACTAAATGATGTCAGCCAATATGGCCACTTTGTAGCTCCAGTTTGTTGGTGTAAAAACTGTAGGCCATGATGCACATTTATGGGTTATGGGTTCTTTGTCAGTGGTCAATTTCTGACCACAGAGCCACACTTGGCTGGATATTTTTGTGTGGTGGACCACTTTTACCCTGTAATGGCACTTCACATCACCATGGCAATGCCAAGTTAGCATTACCACTGTGAGAATGGGGCACAGCTCAAAAAAATCCAGCTAACATTGGCCCAGTGGTCAGATATTAACCACTGGTCAAAAACGTGATTTATGTCCTGCATGGAAAAGCTCTCAGGAGCTTTTTCAACCAAAAATAAATTGGTTCAGAGCCAGAGAAGGTTAGTTTCAGAAGTTTCCAGCTGGAACCACAAGATAACTGCTTGGCCAGAGGCAACTGTGCCATTTGTGGTTCTTCTGTTTGTTTCCTTCCCTCATGTAGCCCCTTTCTCCATTGATGACACTGGTTCTTCTCCAAGCTGTGGAAATGTGCTAGCAGGTTCAGAGGACTGGAACCAGGGTCCTGGTGGAACAAGGATAAGATGACAACATAGATATGGCCCCGACCTGGACCCCAGCCTGCATTTACTTGTGCATTTACCAATTGGCTACTATCTGTGAACCTTTAAGTGTACCAAAAAGTGCAAAGCTCCTGTTACTTTATCAATCAGTTCCCAAGCCTTGATGCATGTTAACAATGTAGACTGCCTTCTTCTTCAGTTTGAGGTTATACATGTCATTAATATAAAGATAGAGCTGGGCATAAGCAAATCCACTGGTACACTCATTAACCAAAATCCTTCCCTGTAGAGATCCGTCCCTCACTAAAACCAAAGGTGCCGGATGAGCGATTGCATTTGATTTTTGCAGCTTGTCTGTCTGCACTCTCTTCGATGTAAACAGATGCCTCTTGCTAGAAATGCTTGGGACTGTTCTCTCAAATGAGAGCACGGGGGAATTAACTTATGACAGGAAGCTCTAGCCCACTCTCCACTCATCAAACACACACTTGAGATGCCTTTCCCCAAAGTTACGTTCCGATACAGACCAAAGAAAAAAAACAGATTTGGAGGGAAAGAAGGAGGAATGCGGCGTCTTGATTTTTCCAGAAGGGAAGATGTTTAGAGAAGAAAACAAACACTGGCTTTCAGTTCTTCCCAGCAACTTCAAAGACTGTACGTCATTCCTTATTACTGAAAGGCATGTGGGTACAGATGAGGCAAAACAGATCTGTGGCAAGAGAAGAGACATGTCCTTTGGGAGATTGTTGCATTACTGTTTTACAAAATGTGGCTTGTTTTGCGAGCAATGCTGATTGTGTTTCTTGTGTGTTTTACAGTGCAGTTTTTACATGTGCAGCAAGGGGACAGCTATGTCCAGCACCCGGGGAGCAGTCATGGTGATAACATCTTGCTCAAGGGTAGCTCATGGCAACCTACTGGTCTGGGGCTTGAACCCATGACCTTCTGGTCCTGGGGCCTAGTCCCTAAACACTAGCATGCTGCTTATGCAGAATGTTGAGTGGTTGGAACCCCCTTATCTAGACACCATGTATCTTCAGGCACTTTCTATCTAAAACGTTTGCTCCCATTTGATCCATTCAATCTTAATATCTGCAGAGTTTAGCACAGATGCTGAGATTTTCTTTGGGTGTGATGAGGCTGGACAGGATTAGAAATTATATTATAATTATATTATATTATAGTATATTAGAGGGACAGCTTAGGTTAGACATTTTGGGGACAAAGTTAGAGACAAGGATTATACTGGGAGGAAGATGTTGAAAATGGAGCTGCCAGGAAAGAGGAAAAGAGGTAGACCAAAGAAGAGGTTTATGGATGTGGTGAGAGGGAACATGCAGGTGGTTGGTGTGAAGGAAGAAGATGCAGAGGGCAGAAAGACAAATAATCCGCTGTGGCGACCCCTAAATGAGAACAGCCAAAAGAAGAAGAGTTTAGCATAAAATAATGTTATAAAATATGAGATTCCATAGCAATATATAAAGAAATGGATGTTGTTTCAAGGCTTTGGCACACTACTGTACATCACCTGGGCTTGCAAGTGATGTGGATGAAGGAAAAGACAACCTTTCCTGGTTTGTAAGGGTTTAAACACTTTCTTGGCCACTGCAGGGAGCCTAACTGTGTTGAAATGATTGACAACACCCTTCAAGCTGATAAATTGCAACACGTCTGTTTTTCTGCTTTCACACTTGGACTTTTCTCCGTCAACCTCCAGGCTGGAAGCGCCAAACACAATAAAAGGTTTTACCAAGACATGCAGAAATGGAAAAAAAAAAACCATTCTCAGGCCAAGTCCATTGATGCTGGCTGTAGAGACAACATTGTGACCAATTCCATACAGACTATAAGGACTATAATAGCGGCTTATCAGTGTTTACGCATTACACATTCTGAGATTCTAAATATTATATATCCATACAATAATCCAAATCTGACTTTGTTGTAGGTTTAATACAAGAAGCAGTGTGGGATCATCTCCACCGAGAACAGGAAGACAAAAGGCAGCTGATATTTAGAGAAGAGCCTTGGGACATTCTTCATGAAGCCTGGAGAAGTGTTCCTGATTTAAAGAAAGCAGCTGGTCTAAGAGAGTTGAGGCTGTGCTAAAGAATAATGGTGGTGGTATTGAATTTTGACCTTAAAGCTGGTTAGAATGAAACTCTCTTTGTGTTTAGACTGGATTTACATGAAGGTTTGCATACACTGCAATAAATCCCTGCACCTCTTGTAGGACACTAGAACATTCTGCAGTTCTTTGCATCTCTATGAAGCAAATGAACACAGAGAATTGACTTATCGACTACGATCTATTCGTACACTTTCTTTTCTGTCTTGTAGGATCATTAATTTTGTCCTCCACTTGGTGCTACAGGGTGCCACGGCATCTGACCTAACAGGCTGTTTGCTACAGCCCCAGTCTATTGATGCCATTTAGTCCAGCTTTAGGAAAGACTAAAGCAGTGAATCATAAGATCATTGCCCTGCCTTTGCTAATCCGAGCATATGGACCAAACCTCATACGGATTTCACATATGGCCACTAGGTGATCAGCAATGGGAGGGGGGTGTTTAGGTTAAACTAAGCCGTGTTAGTAAGATTTGGAGCTTGGAGCCAATCAGATAAGCTCTGGGCTGCTCTCACTGTGAGTTTGATCCTGGACCTAGAGCTTTATGGAGCCAATTGCACAAAGCAAACAGCCAAAACACATGTCTTAGAGGCTTTGGTATATCTGTAAGATAGTACGGATGCAAGTTTTCTTCCCCAAAAACTTTTTCATCCCCCCCACCTTACCCAGCAGTTGTGGGCAAAAGTGACTACATGCTAGTCGTTTTCTAGTAGATAAAAGCAGAATTGACAGATAAAACCTCAGGTTGATCTATACAGTATAGATCAGTGAGCTACATCCATTTCCATGGTTACACTACACCCATCTCCATGGTTACAGCCTAATGAGTTTCAGCAAGATGCTTCATTATAAGCAGAATGCTGTTCCAGTGAAGATGAAATGTTTTCTGAATGATGAGAGGATAATCTTTTCTGTCAGTTCTGATTGGTATCGAATTACTAGACGCTGTAAACAGTGAAACAGGGTGACTTAGGTGGATCACATTAACCGGCATTAACATTCAGGTTTTTCTGCTGTCATACAAAATCTGATTTGTATTGATGAAAGCACTAGTCTTACGGGGTCTCAAAGGTCATCGTTTATCCATTTCTGAAAACAAAGCTACTCTTAGAAGAGTCTTTCCACTCTGTGTACAGTCATATACAACCAGGTCCCTGTAGAATTAGAAAAATGCTATTTACATATATCAGTCTTAATGGTATGGGGGTGAAATCCAGAAAGGAAGGTCATGCTTTAGTGCTATTAGCAACTACATTTTATTTGCAGTACCTTGGTAAACACATACTCACTTTACTGTATCTATATTTGTGTTTATTCTAATGTTACAGAGCTTTGGAATAAAAGAAACCTTTTGGTAATTGTGAGCAAAATCTTAAAACCTGCACATTAATGTACCATGATAATAAACTTTATCACCGCCCCATCCACCTGCCACTCAAAGGACAGAATCCAAAACTTATTTTTGGGAAGAATAGCCAAATGTTGGATGGATAAACCCTCTAGAATGCATGAAATAGGCTATGCTTGCTTTCCAGCGATGATTTAGCTCATAAAACTTTGATGTTTGTTGAGATGACCAGCGTGGCACGAATGAGAGAAATTGACCAGCTGAGAAAAATTGAAAACACTGGTAATTAATTTGGGATGTCAGCTCTTGTCAGCTCTTGTTGACGCATACAGGCAGAATCAACAGCTAAATGTGCATTGATGACCAACAGAGTTGTTTTTTTCTTATTTATGCTGGGAAATGAAGCTTTAATCGATTGAGTCAAGCTATGTACAAAGAGCAGCCTCTTGATTATACACTTGATTATGATCTAGACCACTAGTGGTCAAGTGGTTAGGGAGTTGGCCTCAGGATTGGAAAATTACTGTACTGTTCCCACCACTGCTCCCCGGGTGCTGTCAATAGCTGTTCCCTGCTGCACATGTCTGTATGGGTGAAATGCATTTTTGCAAATGCAAATTTCATTTTGCCTCACTGTGTGCATTTCACAACGACAGGAACAGGAATACCTTATCATTATGTAAATAAATGTAAGATTTTTTTCCCCCTACAAATAGACTACCAGAAAAAAGCACTGAGCAGTAACTTTGAGAAAGGTCGTATGAAGGTTCAAATGTCTTTGGTTTTGCTTTGGCCATGTGCTTTTTTTAGTTTTGGTTCTTGCCCTTCCTTAGTCCCGCCCGCTGCTCTCGGGTTGCTCTCGGGTTGCTCTCAGCCACTCTTGGTCACTCTACGGCTCTACGGCCGCTTTCTGTTCGCTCTCGGGTTGCTCTTCATCACTCTGTGTTGGCTGTACAGTCACTTTCCAGTCGCTCTCGGGTCACTCTCGGTTGCTCCACTGCTGCTCTAGGTCACTCCACGGCTGCTCTCAGTCACTCTACAGCCACTCTCAGTCGCTCTACACTCACTCTACAGCCTCTTTCTGGTCACTCTCCGGTCACTCTCAGTCACTCTATGGCCACTTTCACTCACTCCTGGTTGCTCTTGTCACTTTCGGTCGCTCTCGATCTTTCCTGTTATCTCTGTTCTGGTTCTGTCTCATGTGTTCAGGTTTATTGCCCAATTTTCTCCTGGTTGATTTGAAAGTTCAGTCTGGTTCTATTCTCATGTCCTGCTTCCTCTGAGCCCTGACAGTCAGAAGTAGTTTATAAGAGAAACACAAGCAAATATGAATATAATCAGTTATTCACTTGTTATTCGTCTTTTCCTCTTACACTGTCTTGTTTTGGTAGAAGTATGGGGGTAGGATGCTCAGCTGCAGCTCAAGAAGTTTTGGGTTCGAGCCTGTTTCTATACAATCTCCAGCACTGTTTGAGCCCCTGAGCAAGACCCTTAATCCCAAGTAGATCCAGAGAGACCCTGTTATTGGCCAGTGCTGTAGATATGAGTGTCAAATGCTTTAAATGTAATTCTTTTGAGAATGTTCAGCAAAGCCTTTTTTATATTGCATTTTATCAGAGTGTATATAACTCATAACACCACATGAAGATAATCTTTCTAGAGGGCTTTTGCAGAAAGAGAAGCTTTTGCCGTGCAATGATTCGCTGCTGTATAGCGAATAGTGGTGAATTTGGACATGGTCCAGGTACATGAGTGTGGGGAGGGAAAAAAAAATAAGAGCATAGTTTGACCCTAATGACTTGCTGAACAGGAGCAATGAAAGGTGTTAGAGCTGAGCTATGCACTATGAGATTGCATCCCGCTGATCGGCTTGAGGGGAATTGGAACTAAGTAATAGGTCAATTTGAGGGCCCAAGGAGCTTTTCAGGGCTAAATCACTGCAGCTTGACTTAAACATGTATGTACAGTATTGTGCAAGCATCTTGAGCAAACCTTTATTTCCTTTCCTTTTGCTTCAAAACGTCTTTCTTGTATTTTACTGTGTTGTTGAGGAGCAGTTCTCCAGACCTTCCTGAAGGACAGTGTTTTTGTCTCTCATTTTCAGTACAGTCTCTGCACCTGAGCAGTTTGATTGTTTTTTGTTGGTTAATCCACAGTGATCTACGTCTGAACCTTCAAGCAGAACAAAGCGTCTAACTTAAGACATGAAGCAGTGAAGAAACAGGTGCAGATGATTCCAGATGATCAGCTGATTAGTGTACTGTTGATGCTGTACGCTGAGTGGTTGGAACCCCTTTATCTAGAACCTTGCATCTTTAGCCAATTTGCAGCCTGGAGCCCTTTTTTGTTCCCGTTTCTTTCATTTAATCCTCAATATGCCAAAGAGAAGACAGCTTGACATAAAATGTATGTTACAGCTGTAACACTGGTGATTAAGATCACATTACCAGCTCTCCTTGGTCAATTAAAGCTGGCTGCACAATGACACATTCTTCACACAACCAGTGAGACCTTTCATTATTTTTCTATAAGATTTTACACGAATGGGTCAAAGGATCATATGCAAATAGGTGAAGTGCAGATTAATGCACCAGTCCATAATCTGCTTTACATACAGTTAGTGCCAATTAAGTAAAAGTCATGATAATAATCCCTGATCCGCTGAAGAAACAAGGGACATTGTTCCTAGCTGAGGTAGAGATTAGAGGTGAAAGAGTTCTCCGAACACAGTGAGTGAGATGTGCAATCACGTGCAAAAGTTTTGGCACCGCAGGTCAAATTAGGGGCGGATTCTTCACACAGAACACACAAGAATGTTCTTCAAATTTGAACATTTTAGATTAAAATGCCACTTGTGTTGCTCCCTGAAATGTGTACGAGTATGGAGAACCTTTTTGTGGACTGATGACCCCATGATATAAAGTGTGTATACCTGTTTAAAGCTCTGGTCCTTTAAATTTTCCATTCACACACTTCTTTTTTGACCATGGGTATGGAGAAAATTTTAGAAGGTCTGAAGAGCATTAAATAAGTATTTATTACTTTTAGGATCTGAGGTTCTATAAGCTTAAAGCATGGTTCTCTAAGGAGATGTGTAAGTGTTGAGAACCTTTGTGAAGTAAGATGTGGAGTGTAGAGTGCCTTTTAAATGTCTGATAAGCCCATGATCTAAAGTACACCTTAATCGTCTTGAAGGGTTTGTGGTAAATTTCATAAAGGTTCTCTAATCTGACACTTGCCAGCAATGGCTGTTTAAAGACCAACCCATTGTAAGATCCTTCAGGAATCCGCTACTCTTTAAAAGGTTTTCTACACTCTTGTGGTTTCTTGAACCATTCTTGAAATGGAGAAGCCCAAGTCTGGAGAACCATCAGAAGATCCAAAGAACCCTTTGCATAATTTTTAAGGGGTTCTTTGTAAAAAATCTTTCACTGGGGACATGCAAAAGTGGAGAATCTTCAAAAGGTCCAAAGAACCAATCATATATGATGTCTATACCTATAAGACTTGGAGTTTTTTTTTTTTTTTTTTTAGTTATCTATCCTCATACATGTAATATTCCAAGAACCTATCATGCGAAGAGTTGTAAACTTCATGAAGATTTACACATACTTACCGAGAACGGCTCTGTAAAGAACAAGCTATTGTAAAATCCTTAAGGGAATCATCGCTGCAAAGAACCCTTTCAGGCACCTTCATGTGCACATCCTTAAATTTTTGTTTTGTGTTTTTTTTTTTTTAATTCTCAATAGACCTCATTATCTGCTCGATTTTAGCTTCAGATTTGTTGATGCACAGGCAGACACAATGCAATTTGCATACATTTGCTCCCTTGAAGAGCAGTAATTGGAAAGTGCTTAGCTCCATTTCAAAAGGCGTAAAGGCTGCGAGCCTCACCTGATGCCTTGAAAAAGGGAAAAGAAATTGCAATTGAATTAGCATCAGCCAGCATTTTTAGCTGCGGGGGACCCCGGTCTGCCTGGAGACGAGGACCTGTTGATCATGACTCGCCTGGACGTCTCAGTAAGGAGGTGTCGGAGCTGGAAATTGTTCTGGCACCCACGGCGCAGCGAGGGGCCGACCCCATGCAGGTCGACTTAATTGTGAGTGGATGCTTGGCGCTCCCAGCTGCCCGGTGATATTTTCATTACGATGGCAACCTCAGAAGCCCTCCAACGTTTCCGTTTGTTCTTCACTTCTAAGTGCTTCAACCGGCCTCTCTGCAGAAAGTCCTGGAGTCGGTCTCAGCAGACGTAAATAAGAGAGGATGAGTGCATTTGCCAAAGGGGGATTAACTCGTCTGGCGGACGCAAAGTATATCTGATGGGGC
>CM029371.1:13063518-13151018 GCA_017165825.1 Hepsetus odoe
AAAGGAATAAACGTGCTCACATGGCATTATATAACCTCAACTATTAGAAAACCCTCTGCTGCCAGTAGTGCACAGGTAGCAGCTTGAGGGAGTGAATGTAGTAATTTTATTTCTGGAAAAAAAGGATTGCTGATAATTACCATGAAGGCAGAAAATTACAGATGCTGATGGCCCTGGTAATCAGCCAGACTGGGCCTAAGGAGGGTAAGAAAGAAATTGCACGCTACACCAAATTGCAGGTTGAGGAAAGGGCGGAGGACGAGCTGTCTGTGTCGCTGACGCTGTCCGCGGTGCTGAAGTGTTGCCGGGCGAGCCTGAAGACTGGACACACAAGCAAATATAGCCTGTGATTTCTGGCCTGGGGTCTGCACTTCCTGCTTCTGCATTTCTGGGTATAACTGTGGACTTTTACACAGTACCTTTACATGAAATGATACGATTTTATAACAACTGGCCATTCATTTTGGCCATACATACCTCTGTGTTTTAGTTCAACTGACTGCTGCTTTATCTCCTGCAGTGCTTGTACACTGATGTCTTGTGTTGTCTCCATATGAGCAGAGTGTGTATCTGCATGTATGGAATGTATATACATTAAAATATGATATATTATTATTTCGGTCCTTTGCATCTTCCTCTTTCACTCCCACCACATCTATAAACCTCCTCTTTTGTGCTTCCTCTTCTTTTCTTTCCTGGCAGTTCCATCCTCAACATGCTTCTCCCAATGCTTCTCGTCTCTTCTCTCTAATCTTTCTTCTCAAAGACTTTGTCTCCAAACTGTCCAACCTGAGCTGTCCCCCTAATAAACGTAATAAACCCTCCTTGTCCCGCTTAGTGCAAAGCTCAGCATCGCTATCCTTCTGACAGTTCCACCACCTGTCTTTTTCAGAACCTCTCAAACTCGTGTAACATAGCTGGTCTCACTACCATCTCCAACCCATATAACAGAGCTGGTCTCACTACCATCCTGTAAAGCTTGATTTTTTCCTCTTGGTTATGATATGATTCGTTGATTGTCTGTAAAGATTTACTTCCTTCATGTACTGCAGAAAAGTGGATTCCTTATAAAAGATCCCTTATAATTGTTTTCAATTAGAAATTGAATTAGAAATGAGCTTTTGTGCAAACACATCGAAGAATATTTATACTAGTAACACACTATAAAACTACATTGCTTTGTAAATTTAAACACAATACCTTGCGTTAAGGCTCAAGCAATCATGACTGATGTTATAAAACAGCAATAAAGTTTCCTTGTAAATGATTTTATGAATCGATCGATAATCCTTGTGAATTAGCCATTTTAGAACACTTAATTTTAAAAGTTACCATTGGGCGTGATTTTATGAGCTCCACTCATTTTAAGTTTAGTACATTTCACAGCACCACGTAGTTGCCAAATGTATTTAAGAGCTATTTTTTTTTCACAGTATGGCAGCGATTCAAGCGTGAACCGATCGATAGAGCTACAGTATTTTCTCCTGCTCTGCACTGACACTTTTGGAGCCATTGAAAAGTTATGTTGCAAATAGACGGCCAGCATGAGTTTGAGTGGTAATGTTGCGCAAAGCTTTCAATCTAAAAGCTTAATCAATAGAGGAAAACATGTGGGATTCAGTTTTTGAGGGGTGTAAATGTTTGGACGGGGGCTTGAGAGCAAGGAGGGCAAGAGTTGATTTATCAGCCGTCTGCTCCACATAGAAACACTCTTTAGGTTGACGACCTTCAATTGAGATTTGAAACCCAGGGCAGCGAGGAGAGATTTCATCACTCGTCACCTGGCCTGTAAAAAACAGAACTAAAGTGATGCAGCTTTTCTAAGCAAGATCCCAGCCTTCCTGACACGCTCTGGAAATCTCTGGTTGATGCAGAAAGAGGTTTATGAGATTTATTTGCTTATATTTGCAATCAAGTATTGCGCAATTTGGGAACAACAAATTTTTTTCCTCTCAACCTCTTAAAGGCCAAATAAGAAAATGACATGGTTAGGCGTTGGCTTACAGGATCAGAGGACTGGTTCGAACCCCTTCCCAATAGGTTGCCCTGAGGTTCCCATCACTGCTCCCCGGCCACTGCCCTCGGCGCTTTCAATAGCTGCCCACTGCTGCATGGTGTTTGAGTGTGCATGGGTTAAATGCAGAGGTCCACCTTGCTGTGGTTCATTGTCTGCTGTGCTTTGACCTCGCAATGACAAGGGTTTTCACTTTCACTATGCAGTCTTAAAAAAACCTAAAAACACATTTTTTGCAACCCCAAGGATATTAATGAATCCACCCTGCTCTCCTTTACCAATGTAGCCTTTTTTGATTTTATTAAAAAAAAAGCAAAACAAAAAATTTGCAATTTTCTCACCTTTCTGATGCAATTATTTTTATTATAGTTTTTAGAGTTTTATTAGAGTTTAGTTAGTTTTTAACACAGGGATTTGTGTCACATCTGCATTTGTACCCACACCTTTTAAATAAATCTAAAGAAATTGTTTTAATGGCAAGTTAGACTGCTTATATGGAACCATTTATCATATGTAAATATATAATATAAATAATATTTTACATACAATATTAAAAGGTTTAAAATGCTTTCTTCTTTAATTCATAGAGATTGTCTGATAATAAAGTTTGTGGAAACAATATTGTGTTCAGATGCAGTAAATTAGAAAAAGAATGAAAATAAAATTTATAGAATTTACAGAAATAAATACAGAATACAGAATATTAACATTTTAATAATGTTGTTACAGTGGTCATTGTACGCTCTTTTAAATGTGTTTCATGCTCATCTTTAAAGCAGGAAGATTATACTGAGGTATGTAAAATAATCATATTTAATTCTCTAAGATACTTTTAATATTTTCTTAGATATTTTAAGTAGTATACATTTTTTAAGTGTTTTGATTTATAAAAAGTTATTTTTTAACCAATAAAATGATCAGAAAGCTCTTGTGTAAGTGAAGTGAAAGTGGCTAATTGTGAGCCACAATGCACTCTGTATTTAAACCGCACACATTGTGCAGCTGGGAGCAGCCATATCCAGCGCCTTGGGAGCAGTGATGGGGATAGTATCTTGCTCAAGGGTACCTCAGGGCAACTTACTGGTCTGGGATTTGAACCCATGGCTTTCTTATTATGGAGCTTAGTCTCTAAACACTAGACCACTGCTGCCCCAACATTGTTTAGTTGAGTGTTTCCCAGCTTTAGTTCTGGAGCCAGTTGAGCTCTTTCACCGCTTTTATCATTAACACTGTGATCCCCACTAATCAGCTCATTAAAAGCCCCTCACCGAGCTGAAGAGGGGGGCGTTAAGTGGGGGGAAAACACTAAACCATGCAAGGCAGGGTGTCTCCAGGACCAGAAACAGGGCATCAGCGAAACAATGTGAGCTTTTTCTGAGACCTCGTTCAAAGAACTGTTGAAAATGCAGCTCTACTTTCTGTTTTTTCTTCAAACAGATTCTATTTGTTCACCTGAGTCTTTCAGACTCTTTTATTCTCTATGCACCTTCATTTTCATTTTTACATCTTTTTTCTTCGACTATTTCGCTTTTATTCTACAGTTCTACGCATATTTGTTTTCTGGGACTTCGGTCGACATAAAGCATCTTCAGTTGCCTTTGTGTATGAAATCTGCTACAGAAATAGATTCGCCTTGTCGGCCTAAATTGATCTTTACCCTGGTTTGATTGCCTTTATGGCAGCGAACATCATTGCAGAAAATCTAAGAAGACGCAGGGTTTCTGGGCTGATTTTCCATCAGCGTTTGATTTTCAGGGACATTTAGGATTGTGTCATTTTAGAGTAATTTCTTTCTGACATATTTAAGGTTATATATAGATAATATCTTCATTATTATTTTAACCAAATATAGAAATAAACCATGAAAAGTAAACCAAGTCTGAACTTTCATTTATTTTTTCTTATTTTTATGCTTTTATTAAATTATTGTTAAAGATCTTACACCAAAGATCTGCTCATAAAGTCATTTTATAAATGTTATTTTTGTGTGAGCCTATTTTATAACAAACCACTAAAATTGAAATGTATACCTTCATCAATTATGCATTCAAGTTTAAACTTGATATTAGTGTTAGTTCTTCCTCAATCAAAGTCAGTGTGCCGTAGGAAGCCTCAACCTTTGCAGTGCACCATCAGGATTGTCCATATAAGGATTTGTTTTTTGTAACCATGAGAAATAACATATGCATTTGTAGCACAGATCTATGGTGAATGTCCTTGAAGGGTTAAAAATAAATGTATTTTGACTTTTGAAAACTGAATATTTAGATTAAAAAACTTTATTCCATCATGGTCTTGGCTTGTTAGTGTTTTTTTTTTAATTTTTGAATATTTAATATTTAACCATTTCATCTTTAGCTACTCAGCCCATAACATAATAAATTAGATTTGTTTTAGTTCATTTGTTATATATGGAAATATTCTATTCCTTAAAAACAAACATAGTTTCACAGTTTAAAAGACTGGCATCTGTTTTAATAAGTGTGAAATAAAAACTTGAATTTATATACAGGACCCAGAGAGGAAGTCATGATCACGTACAAACCGATCATTTTTCATTACTCTGTCATTTTGTTTCCAGACGTTCTAAATTCATCACCCAGTGTCTTCATCACTCTCTTTTCTCTCTCTCTCTCACACACCTAAGTCTTAATTGATTTGTTTCGTTTCCTGTATGTTTGTTTACCAAACAGTAGACGAAGGGGAGCGAGGGAAAAGAGGAGAGGATGGTGATGGGTGCGTAATCCATCAAACGGCAGATGAATTGCCTGTTGGGCTATTTAATTTATTTCCTCCCCACCACTTTGAAAACTGTTGGCTCAGGCTATTCTAACATATTCATAAATCTTCCAAAGATAGGACTGTGACTCATGCAAGAGAGAGAGAGAGAGAGAGAGAGAGAGAGAGAGAGAGAGAGAGAGAGAGAGAGAGAGAGCAGTCTCCTTTGCTTTTGTTTATTCTGCTAATTCTTCGACACTCCACTAAAGGGTGTCCAGATGGGACAGGGGGTCATTATGAAGTATGAATGCACCTCTAACCCCTAAAATCTTAAATATCATATTTATCAAATACCTGCCTGTAAAAAACCCTGGTGAACGTTCTCAATGATGTAAAGGTTTGGGTTTAAATTAAAGGTGAGTTTTAGACAGATTTAGTCTCGATCAAGAATTTACAAAAGTGTCCCTGATTATTTTTACAACTAAAAATATTCATCCAGCAAGGTACCATCCCCATCACTGCTTCCTGAGTGCTGGATATGGCTGCTCACTGCTGCACAGTGTGTGTGTGTGTGGCTGTGTGTGTGTGTGTGTGTGTGTGTGTGTGTGTGTGTGTGTGTGTGTGAGTGTTTGAGTGTGTGAAATGTGAAATACAAAGAATACACGATGTTCACAATGACAAATAGTCACTTTACCTTTTACAACAAAATCATCCCCAAAGCACTGGAAACGTCTTACATCTTGAACAAGTTCTAGCATCAATTCTGTGACTAACTACAACTTGTTCATTTCCAGCTTCATTAAATTTCTCCTTGTTGTGTTGCTATTTATAGCTCCCCATAGGGACGTAGACGGTGCATCTTGAGACAAACCAATAGCCTGGGGTTATTTATGTATATTTTGTGCAGAATTAAAACACAAGGGAAAAGAGGCGAGCATAAATTACAGTTATGCACTAGCAGTCAGCTTGAAAATGTCCATTTGAGAAAGGGTTTCTAATGATTATTTCAGATAATAGCACCATGCAGGTCCATTTTTAGTCCATCGAGGTTCAAACAGTGGAAGTATTCTCTCAAAGGTACAACATGGCCTTTGAGGTCCATATCTGTACCTTTAAAGTGTTTGTCCCAGGGGAAAACGGACAGCTTTGGACCTTTTCAGATTCAAATGTTTTAAATGTTTTGTCTAGGGTATGCAGAGTCAGTCCACCTTTTAAAAACAGCATTGGAATATGATAATTTGTTTTCTTAAACTAAAGGTACTTCCAACTGGAGTTCCAACTGGTGGTGCCGCATTATACAATTGTTTATTGTCACATAAACAGTTCCCCTAAATTCCTGGTGGCTGATGGGCCATAGGTTGAAAACCACAGTTCTAGACCAACAGGTCACAAGAACCCCTTTTATTACAAGGATTTTACAACATGTGAAGTCCGGCTAAATCCCTGCAACACACCCTGAAGTGGCTTACTTTTAGAAAAACATTGACTTTATGGTTTAAAATGCCTTGTATTTCAAGCTTTACTTTCTGATTTCAGATCCACAGAAATGTAATTGAAGCAAACGAAAGCAGCTCTGCGTATGTTTGCTCTGTTTATACATCTTTGGTCTCTAGCTTTGGTTGCTCTTATACTTCGAATGAGCTACGGCTTTCCGTGAAGCAAAGTCCACCCTGCTCAGATAGAGGGTCTCGGTCTGCCTATTTGCTACACACCAGGGTTCACACTTTCACTCACTCTAATGAACTGCATCAGGAACTGCTTCAGGATCAAGACTGGTACCATCAATACCAACAGTACCATCCATTTATATTTACATTTATGACATTTAGCAGACACTGCTTAGGGTCAAGAGGGTGGCGTAGTGGTAGGGTACTTACCTATGGCTCAAGAGGTTCATTTGAAATTTCCAATCTCACTTTCTGGTACTAATACTATCATGTCTTGAGCAACACCCTTAACCCTGAGTTGCTCCAGGGGACTGTCCCCAATTAGATACGGAAGTCGATCTGGATAAGATCGCCGCAAATGTAAATGTAAATTACAGGGACAGTCCCACCTGGAGCAATTTAGGGTTACTGGTCTTGCTCAGGAACCCAATGATGGTAGTGCTGGAGGTGGGATTTTTATTTATGGCATTTAGCAGACTTCTCTTATCCAGAGCGACTTCCACTTCCTGATTACCTGTGACCATAGGCAGGTATCCTACCACTAGACCACCACCACCCTATATCAGCTGGTTTAGTACTAATTTATATTTACGGCATTTAGCAGACCCTCTTATCCAGAGCGGCTTCCAATTCCTGATTACAGGGACAGTCCCCTGGAGCAACTTGGGATTGAGGGTTTTAATCAGGAACCCAATGGTGGTGGTGCTGGGGGTGGGATTTGAACCTGTGACCCGATTACAATTACAATTACACAGTGTCACTGTGGTAGTTCTCAAGCTGAAAAAATGAAAGGACTATTTGTCATTATAAACATAGTGAACCACAACCAGATACCTCCTCCAGCACTCAGGGAGCAATAATGGTGATGGCACCTTGCTTAAGGTTGGTCCTCATCACACCCAATGGTCTGGGATTTGAACTCATAACTCACAACCTTCTGAACTCGGGACTCATTCCTGGGTCACAGACCACTGTTCCTGCTAAGAGGAACATGTACCACTTTATATTCCGTCACTTTCTTGCATTTTACAATCTTATCCTAAATAATTACACATATCTGCCCTCCTTTCCTGGGATAACATATTGAATGTGTAAAATGGACCCCACTGGTCCATATTTGACTCAGTAAATTACAGTTTTACCTCTGGTGAACCCACATTATCATTCTTACCAACAAAGGAGTATGTAATTACGAATACTAGCTCAATAGGAAGGTACAGCAAAGGATTTATTATCAAGACTTCTGAGGGTAATGCAGTGCCAGGCCTCAGAGTGTAGACCACAAAATGAGCTCAGTTCTGAGCGAGGGATAATGACAAAAGTCAAGCACTAGGAGAAGATTGCTTCTGGACACAATGCTCAGCACAGCTTTCCTCGTCCCAGTCATGTGTGTTTCTGTGTGTGTGCTGCAGGAACTGGGCCGCTCAGCTCCACATGCCGTCATTATGCAATAAAGCACAAAGTGACGCTCGGACTGCCTGTAATTTCAGCCCGCCATCATCGAGCCTCACAGCCGTGGGATACGGGCTGGGTGCCGCTTTGATAGGTGGGCTCCCTTGATGTCAGATTTCGCCTCAGCGCTTCAGTACAACCACAGAGAATACAACATCGCGCCGCGCCTTTGCGCCGTATTATCGCCGCTATCGGCGCTTTCTCAGGCATAGAGAGACAATAAAGCTCCTCGCTAAAAAGAGCTACTTCTTTTGAAAAGTGGGGGGAAAAAGGCACTCTTGTATTCAAATGTCAGAAGAAAATGCCTGGATGAAAGCTTCGGCATGCAAAGGCTTTCTGATTTATGCCATCAGTGCCAACATCGTTGCTCCCCTTCTATCTCAAGAAAAAAGCTCCTCAAAATTTCAGTCTCATAGTCCAAAGACTCATAACAGTGCACCCTTTTACGGGGTATATAGACATTTTTATGTCTATATATTTTTTTTAGATTTAAAAAAAAGATAAAAAACAGACCAAAAAATAAAATTTTTAATTACATTTTTTCACCCTTGAGTACATTAAACCTGAAAATTTAACCCATATTTTCAATGTCATTTTTGTGTGATTTCATTAAAATCCACAATAATATAAAAACACATTTATGTAAAACGAAATACTAATTTAAATTCTAGACCAAAAAAAAAACATTTGGAATGGATTTTACATCTTTATGACTTAATTTTTAAAAAAATTATAATTTTTTTGTTGAAACAAACAAGCAAACAAACATCGAACAAACACATGGACAGATGGACGGAGGGACAGACAGACAAAAAGACAGACAGATAGATAGATAGATAGATAGATAGATAGATAGATAGATAGATTTTTTAAATTTCATTCATTTTCTTTTTTTTTCTTTTGATTCAATACTTTTTTCAATAACTTACAAACATTTTCACCTTCTCAGGGAAGAATTTTAGAAAAAAAAGTTTTTTTCTGTTTTTGTTTTTTTTATGTTTAACAAGCTTCACCAACATGTCTAGACCCGTAAGTATCTGAAGTTGCCACTTGTTTATCCTGAACTCAAAATGTCTCTAATCCCTGGTCTAAACATCATCATCTGCATGAGGGCCAAACACCTACTGTATGTTTTGTTTCTCTCAGTCCAAACAGCCTGTACATCCTGCACCCACTCGGTCTCCCTGGCAACAGGGAGCCGAAGGTAGCATGGCCATAGTTTCCTCCCTGCACATGTACTAAAGCTCATGACCCTGGTGCTGAGCTTCTCCCTGGCCTGAGGAACCCCACCAGTCTGAGATCAGTCATCCTGCAAGAACCTCCCCTGAGATAACGCACTATTGTGAATTCGGCACAGACACCTCAGGGTTCATAATGATCTCTCCATCTGACCTTGCCACGGCCGGGGCAGCTCAGATGGCCATCTCTCCAAGCAGTGCTGCTTTCTCCTGATGTCTAATGTTAGCCTGGAAACAATGCTGAGAAACACAACGCATGACTCCATCAGCAAAGGTCAGAGGTGAAGTCTAGAGAAGATATTGGTTCAAGAAAGTGGGTTTGTTTGTTGATGTGATTTAGAGTGTGTAGTACATAACAGGTATGGCCAGTGTTGTTATAACACACTACAGTAACTGTATAGCAAGTAGATGATTGGGTGTCAGTTTGAACATGAAATTATGAACATTCAGTTCCTTTTTTATCATTTTTCAGACATTTATGAAATGTTTATATAACTTTATTATAATTTTATTTTTAAATAACTTTGACTAAACAACAGAAAATAAAAGCATAGAAAAAGAAGCAAAAATGTGTATATGTGTATATCTACTTTTTCTTTTGGCTGCTCTTTTTGGGGGGGCTCCACAGGAAATCAGCTGTCTCTATTTCTCTCGCTCTGTTTCTGAACCATCCTCCTGAGCTGTCCCTCTGGCAAACTCGTTTCAAACCCTGTCCATCCTTGTCATCGCCTCTGCTTTTCACCAACACCGACCCAAATAAAAATATAATTAGACTATTACTATGATCAAAGCTACAGATTTTCAATACTATCACTATAACACACATTAAGAAAAGATCATCTGCAGCTGTCCTATAGTGTATTTGATGTTTCCATCTCCAAAAACACAATCAGCCCCCAAATTTGCCAGCAAATTTAGTAAAATGGCCAAAAAAATACAAGTGGTGCTGTGGATAATTCTAGCTAGAGGGTCGAAGTGGCGATATTGGCTAAACTGGGAAGAAAATTGAGAAAATTCAATACTGGGTTAATTCATTCAATCTCAATCTTATGAGGAGATCATATAAAGACTTAAACTTAAATTAAAAACACCATCACAACTGCAAATGCATCAAAAATCGAAAGATGTTCTCATTTATATTTCATTTTTTGGGATCAGGGATTCTAAATGGTATTGAGAGAGCAAGGAGTGTTCTTGGATTTCCCGTTCAGTCTCATGAGCCATTAAAAGTTAGAACTCATTGCTACTATGTTGATGAATGGAGGTTGTCAGCCTTTTTACGGAGGACTTATGTCTCTTGGCCAAACGTAAGATAAAGTGCAGCAGAATTGATGTATTTGTATGCTCAAAGCTGACAAACCTTGTGCGATTTGAATCCCACACTGAGGCAGGTGTGACTGTTCTCGGCTCCCTGTTTCAGCCAGTGTTACCCAGCGAGCCTGGTGCTAGTCACGATGCAGTAATGTGACAGGAACTAGCCAGCAGCACTCTGGACCGAAGGTCAGTCTGTTCTGACCTGCTTCAGAGTCCCATCAGAACTTCTTGTGCTGGACTGGCAAGGGGATGATGGAGTCTAACCACTGTACCTGAACATCCTGAACCGGGCTATTATGGACCATGTTAGGACTGAGGAATCTGTCAGTCATAGATGGTCAGTTGAGTGGCTTGATTTTTACAAGAAGTTAAAACGATAAGAATTACAATTAAAGAATAAACTGATCACCTTTTAAAAAAGAAAAACATCTTTCAAACGAGCAATTTTAGAGGAGAAGAAATGTCTAAATCTAGTCTAAATACAAAAAAAGAATTCTAACCAGCTTTACAGTGAATATTTCTGATAACCATAGTTATTCTTCAGCACAGCCTCAACTCTCTAAGACAAGCTTTCTTATCATTTCTTTACGTTGACTTCAGGAACAGTTCTACAGGCTTCTAGAAGGACATTCCAAAACTCCTCGTTGGACAGCAGCTGCTTTTTGTTTTCCATTCCTCCATAATCCCCCATAATCCCCCACTGCTTCTGAAACTGCTACAGGGACTGTACTGAAAATGAGAGACAAAAACTTTGTCCTTCAGGAAGATCTGGAGAACTGTTCCTCAACAACACACTAACAATTGACTTTTTGGGAGCAAAATATGAAGAAATGAGGGGATCAAGATTTTTGCACAGTACTGTTTAACAAATCACCTGCCTACTATTGAGTAGTTCCCCCAGAAAAGCTGTTCATCTAGAAAAGGTGACTTGAAGATCCATGTACCCACAAGTTTTTAGAAACAATCTCTAAAGGTTTGCAGTGGTATCGGGTCCTCTAACGTGCGAGGAAGTGCCTCCATAGGAGTAGTTTCTCCTGGAATGGGATTGAGATTCTCCTGGAATGGGATTGAGATCGGAAGAATTTGGAGACCAACTCACTGTTTAAGCCAGCAAAGGACATCCATGACCCTTCTTTGGGACATTTCTGATAGAGACCAACCACTGGATACCCCACAAGACCTGCCGCAGATGTTCTGTCCCAGTGTGCTGTGTCTCCTGCACAGTTTTCTTGGCATCCTCTGACAGATACTTTTGTAATGAGACATTTTCCTTCTGTCAGTGGATTTAATGCATTGGTTGAATTGTGTGTATCATAGTAATCCATTGCCAGTGCAATCTGACAGCTCTAATAACGATTTGCCAAAATAACAATAAAACTTGTAACGAGGGGGCTTATTATCACACCTGCGTTCTGCCAACATGATGGCAAAGTGGATTTTATTGCATCTGGAAATGTAACAGCATGCCATTATCACGCTTTGCTGGGTATCCCGAGGCAATGTCATGCCATTCAGCCTCGAAATTTTTTGAAAAGACAGTAAGACAGAAACGCAATCATGGGTTTATTACCACAAATAAAAGGAGAATGATAAGGTGTTGGCCCAACAGCGTCCACAGTGCTGGATTTATCCAAACAGCATCTGTCGTGTCAATTCAACAGAAGTTAGACTTTGGCCAAGTTCTTCCAAACTGGTGCCACATAACACAAAAACAGATGTGGCTCCGTGGACATTGTGGAAGTGACATGTTGGAAAGTAATATTGCCAATCAATCTGGGCCATTGATTATGATTCACCATTATGCCAGGTGGTCACAGTTTGTGGGACTGAAACATATTTTCTACTGGTTTGCACTAAATTAAAAAAAAAAAAACACAGAAAGTACAGATTTTCAAATTTGGAGAAAGATTTAACTCCCAGTTTTACTGTTGCACCCTTCTACTGTAGTGTGGGATTTGTGCGAATACTTTGACTCAAAGGACTCGCTTGTTTGAGAAGGAAAAACTCATCCAAATACACCATTAGTAAGATGGTGACGACCCTGAATGGTTTGAGGTATCTGACAAATTTATTTTTAAAATTGAATTTATCATATGTAAAGGAAAAAATTGCTATGAACAAATCAATTCTGAAACAAAGTGAATGAAACAAGATTTTTGGAACCTTGTCCATTTTAGTGTGCTAATTATTCAAGATGGTCAATCAAATAACACAACGGACTGTGCAAAAGCCTAGGTGAGCTCCTGTTTCTTTACATTCAGCTGAGGATCACTTTATTGGTGCAAAAATGCTACTTTATTCCCTTCAAGCTGTCTTATCTTTGTCAGACTGAGGATTTCATGAAAGAAATGTGAGCAAATGTTCTAGATAGCAGGGTTCCAACCACTCAGTGTTCAGCATCAGCAGTAAAGGAATCACCTGATCATCTGGAATCATCTGCACCCGTTTCTTCACTGCTTCATGTCTGGTTAGACGCTGTGTTCTGCTTGAAGGTTCAGACGTAGATCACTGTGTGGATTAACCAACAACAACACTCAAAGCTGCTCAGGTACAGAGACTGTACTGAAAATGAGAGACAAGAACACTGTCCTGATCTGGAGAACTGTTCCTCGAAATGTCTAGTGTCACAATCCCAATTTAAACAGTTCAAACGATTCACAAAAACACATGGTGTAAACGACACATGGCGCTGATCCTTGTTAGAGGAGTTTTTTTTTTTGTTTTTTTTTTTTAACTCATCCAAATTCTTCTCACTAATTGAGCCCACGGCACATTTGTGAGGGTTCGTGTGAAATCCTCCTACGAACAGCACTGAAAATACTTTTTGAGGAATCAGAAGGCAGTTTGGCTTGTTATCCTGAGATGGGAGGCTAGTCTGAGGCTGCCAGGCTAATAATTACCTTCCCTTCCCTTTAGCTCTTCAGAAAGATTCCAATTCGCATAAGAGCTCCTTCATGAAATTGAGAGATAAAAATCATCACCGGCCATTCTCGGCCAGGGCAGACAAGGGTCATCGTCGTTTGGAGAGCATCTGCGTCAGGAATCTTACAGGTTCTCTGGTTTTCACCCATTGCAACCCATAGTGAAAGCTAGTGGCTAAAATGAACTCAAATTGTAACTAAGAGTCAAAAATCTGATGTTTTCTTAAAGGCCTTTACACACAATATACAGGCTTTTCAAGTTTATTTGCTTTCTTTAAAAATTCTATATTTCTGTTAAGAATTGTTCCTATGCAATTATAAGCCAGACATTTTTTCAGGGTGATGCTGTTTTTGATGTATGGTTCTTTTCAGAAGCCGTTTTATAAACCAGATAGGCCAGTGTGATAAAGTGTTTAAAAACTTAAACACCTTTCCATGTAACGTGAATGAGTTTTCCCAGAACTGTACACATCCTAGCCAAGAGTTTATTTCTTAAAACGGCCATTCTTCTTTACTTTCCTTATCTCATCTGTCTTTGTTCTTTTCTCTTTATTTTTTATCTGCTCTATTGCTCCTCGGCACTGTGGAACAGAGACAAAGAACTCGAAGGCAATTTTATTAATGGCAACGTGGGACTGCTTCAAAGTGACCTTTCCTAATTTGTTAATAAATACAGAAGAGGAAGTCTGGTGACTAATGGGAGGCGACGGAAGCCCTGTTTTTTTCTCTCCGATCACTCCATTAAATCTGGTTCAGCGTTGATCACTGGGACGCAAAGCCAGCGACACCTATTCCCTGCATCCTCGCAAATACCTGGCTCGCAAAAATGAGATGCGCCTGCAGCCGACAAGGCGCAAATGTCATGTCATCTGAAAAAAATGGCAAGCGCCTATTTATCTCGCCGTGCTTTCACGTCCTTCATCCCTGCAAACAGGGGGTGTCTTCTCCAACGTACAACCAGCAGCCAACACCAGATAGACTCCCACTTGTGCTCTTACCTGAGACAGTGATTATAAACATGGTGTAATATTTATAGAAGTGATAAATCAAAACCTCGCATCTATCTTATCTAACAAATCAATATTTGGTGTTGTTATTTTTCAAGTTTTCAAACCAGCACATCAGTTCTTCTGGCCTCTACAGAGCCCTGATCTCAACATCATCCAGTGTGTCTGGATCACATGAAGAGACAGAAGGATGTGAGAAAGCCTACATCCACAGAAGATCTGTGGTTAGTTCTCCAAGATGTTTGGAACAACCTACCAGCTGAGTTCCTTCAAAAACTGTGCAAGTGTACCTAGAAGAATTGATGACAGTTTTACACAAGTAAAAGGGTGGTCACACCAAATATTGATTTGATTTAGATTTCTCTTTTGTTCATTCACTGCATTTTATTAATTGATGAAAATAAATGATTAACACTTCCATTTCTGAAAGCATTCTTTGTTCACAGCATTTTTCCCCACCTGCCTAAAACTTTTGCCACAATAGGTTGCCCTGAGGTACCCTTGAGCAAGGTAACGTCCCTGTCACTGCTCCTGGCACTTTTCATTGCTGCCCACTGCTGCACAGTGTTTATGGGTTAAATGCAGAGGTCCAATTTAGTTGTTGTTCACTGTGTGCTGTGCTGTGACCTCGCAATGACAAGTGTTGTCACTTTCACTTCACTACTTCACTTTTATATATATATATATACACACACACACACACACACACACACACACACACACACACACACACATATATATATGTTATTCTTATTTTAAGGATAACAATATTAGTATCATATACAGTATTATGCAAATGTTTTAGGAAGGTGTGAAAAAATGCTGTTAACATGGGTGGTGTTGGTCTAGTAGGGTTCTTGCCTATGGACCTATGGCTCAAGAGGTCCCAGGATCAAACCTTATGGTTACTGATATCAGTAACTGAATATTTATTATTATGTAATTACACATGAGTAATAGTATGAGCTTTTCAAAACATAAAAGAAACATTTTCTGCATTTATGTAACTAACCAACATTAGAAAAGTAAACTCAACTAGAAAAGCCAGCATTTTAAGCATTATATATATATAAGCTACACCATGTAAAGTGAAACTGAAAGTGACTATTTTGCCATTGTGAAAAATGGTATAGCACACAGTGATAAAATTCAAACTATGTTTTTTACCCACACACACCATGCAGCAGGGGGCAGCTATTTGAAGTGCCCATGGAGCAGTGATTGGATGGTACCTTGCTCAAGGGTTCCTTAAGGCAACCTACTGGTCTGGGATATACCACCCCCATACTCAGAGAAGTGGATCATGAAATATTGAATGCTACTGAAAGAATACCATCACCATCCCAAATCCAAGCCTCTGATTGCGAACAATAACAACCCCACAGTTCCCCGAGTCTGAGCGCTCCCAAACTTTCCCTCTGGCTCACTCCCAGTTCAAAGAGCACCGAGCAGATTCACTGTCACTGCACTAACATATGTACCAACAATTTGCATTACTTTTATGTCCCAGACAGTCCAGATGGCTAAGTTTTATGACCACAGACCGGCATTAGAATGACATGCGTTGTCATAGCTCGTTTACAGTGTTTTAAAGGCGGTCTAATGACTGTTACAATCAAAGACTCCTTCTCACCAGCTGTTCTGTAGCTCGGGGAAAACTTTTGGAGAGATAAGATATGAGAGCCTGATAAAAGATGGATGGAGTTGGCTTGCTAACAGCTTTGTGCTTCAGTTTCCTCTTTTTTTTTACTGCAAATGTTGCTAACAGTAATTTTTTTTTTTTCTGAAACAAAAACCTACATAGGAAACATTACAGCTGTTCCGCATGTAGGTGAGAGAACCTCCACATCTGCAGGTGACTAGATAACCCCTTAACTAGCCTAAGAATAAGGAGCAAGCCTTCATCGCTCCCTTCTCCTCCGAGGCAGCCGTGTTCAATGCAGCAGGTGTGTGTGAATAAAATCTTAAATACCTGAAGATCTCGACTGGGCAACGAAGCGAAGGAACCTGAAAGTGTATTTGACAGACAAAGTAATTACCCGAATCCATACAGACATAATAATCTCTTCAGAGAAAGAAGGATGAAGTCGTGTCTCTGGGAAGCATCTGAATAGTGGGATTCTTTTTTTTTTTTTCATTTCTTTCCCCCCCAATCTTTTCATACTGGCTCTCTAAACTCGAGCACCGAGACGTCTTATGCCCAACTCTGCGGGAGCTGAAAGTAATACAAGCAGGAACTAACACTGCAGTCGTGTCTGTTTTTTAGTTCCCTTTTAATCTGACAGACGGCAGCCCGTTGGACTTGATGAGAAATCCACCAAGAGAACAATTACACCACACTTGCCTGAAAGACTGGTTTCTTCCCATGCTGTGCCCCGTGTTAGCTTTGGTACAGCGCTGTCAAATGCACATGTTGTGGGGTTACGGCAATTAAATATCCACCCAGTCACTTATTTCTCCAAATACAGTGAATTTCAAGGCAAATTTTGAAACTTGCCACAACAATGGCAGCACCATTTAGAAATTTTGATTCACTCAAATTCTCACTTTGTGTCAGACTCTCCACAAGAGGGTGCTAAAATGAGCGTTCATAAATGTGGTGATGTTAATCATTGACACTGCACTTTTACTTTAAGAAAAATTATTATTATTAACTTCTATCATATTTTAGAAAAATTCACCCCCTAGAGATCAGTAAAACCAAACAAACATCCATCTATTTATTAATATATCTTACCTTCGTTTGTTTCTGAAGTGTATGTGGTTCTACATGTCAGTCAGTCCATCTATCCATCCATCCATCCATCCATTCAATCCTCTATCTATCTTACACCCCTGTTTGTTTCAGAAGTGTTTGTGCTCTATATATCAGTTGGTGCAACCATCCATCCATCCATCCATCCATCCATCCATCTATCCATTCAACCCTATGATGAAGCACAGTAGCACCAGTTTTTGATAACTGATCTTTAGAGACGAGCTCCAGCTTACCTTGCAGATGGAGTTTACTCTCTGGGCTCTGGAGCAGAACGGAGCTGACGGAGTCCAGGTTGTCGTAGGTACTGCAGCCAAGAGGGCCAGTCCTCGTCTCCGTCACCTACAGAGACACAGGGACACATACACATGAGAACTTCCCATCATTAACAATGGTGTTTAACAACCATACTAACAAAAAAAAAACTGTTTCCAACACGGATCAATAATCCCAGAAGACATTCTGTGTTTATCATCATGCGTTTGTTTCCAAGAGACCATGGTAAAAATAGCTGCATTTTTGACTTATGACATTAGCAGCTTAGAGTCCACTTTAAGTTTCATATTCAGCCACTGTCTTTGCTATTAATAAGAAACGGTGGTCATTCTGACTGTAATTCCTGCCCAAATCCCACGTAACTGTTCAACAATCCATTCGTTCAGTTGTTGGGTCCAAACTGTTTCATTATTCGTTTTAACCGAAAGAAAAACAAACTGTCAAGTTCATTTAAGTGTTGAGGTTAAAAATATCCAATGATAGCTATTTAGAAGGCAAATGTACCCATCACACGGTTGGCTTGTGTAATTTGAATTTGAAAAGCGAAATGTGAATGAAGGCATAAAAAGGTGGCATAGTTTATTCATCTCCACTGACTAATTAATTTTAATGCGAACGACTCCTCCATGATTCTGGCACGTGAAAACCAAAGGAGCAGCAAGAAAGCATCCATCGTCTTTTAAAGCATGCCGTTCACGTCTGCAATTTATGATGAGGGGCTTAGGAAGAGCCTACCTTACGACTCTGGAGAGCTTTCAAAACACAAGTTTCTAAGTGCCTGCTTTCACATTCAGCATGATGGCCCCCACTGGCTTCAAAGAAGCCGTTCCCTTTTTAAAGACCTTTAGAGACTTTATTTCCTCATATGAAAGAAGGGTGAAGAGCTAATGGCCTTTTCTTCAAGCAGCTTGACTCCACCACTTCTTCTCTAAGAAAGCAAAAGCGCAGTTTCCAACCAAACTTTCCGTCAGTGGGTTAACGAGACTGTTCAAACGTCTCCGATTAGCATTTGCGTTTAAGGTGGCAATCTTGTCAGAATGACTTCTTGTCTCCTCCTTAATTAACGGGTCACCATCGCTATAGACTGATGCCACCCAGCTCTGAGACACAGCTTCGCAACAGTCTGAGAAGAAAGAGCTAACAAACCTTGACATTCATATTTTTCTCTTCTTTTTGTATTTTCCCAGTGCAAATTCCTGTCAGACCCCAGCCGAACTTTCCAGGCTTCTTTTAAAACCAAACCGCTCAGCCGTTGGACAAAGCGGCCTAATTAAAAACAGCTCTCATGGAGTTAATGTACGAACTGATCCGAGAACCAAACTGAACATGAAGGAGCCACGGTGCTCAAAGTAACCCAGATTTGAGAGCAGGACCACCAATAAAGCTGTGCCTTCTGTTACCATGTCCTATAAATGTCCATCTTTACCTTCTAAAGCTGATCCCAACTGCATGATGGAAGATCTGAGTACCCGTTGTTGCTGAATGAGTACTAACTTTAATGTTATCCTTAAAAATAATAGTTTTTCTATAAATGATAAATGCATGCCATCTTTTGAACTTTTGTTTTAATGCTAATGATAGGGTAATATTTTAATCATTTTGCCATTTTAACATATTTTTACACCTCTTGTTAGCTCCGGTTTCCCACCAGCCAAAGACCTGTACATCAGGTGGACTGGAGATGTTAAATTGTCCACAATTGTGTGTGTGTGTGTGTGTGTGTGTGTGGGTGTGTGTGTGTGTGTGTGTGTGTGTGTGTGTGTGTGTGATGGACTGGTGACCTGTCCAGGGTGGGGACCTTTTGCACTGTGAGAGCTGGGATAGACTCCAGCAATCCCTGGGACCCTAATTAAGACAAGCTGCAATGGAAGTGAGTGATCAAATGGAAAGCCAATACATCAAATAAAACAGCATATATAAAGATATGCTGATATATATATAAAGATTTTATTATTTTATTATTTTTATTATTTTAACTGTTTTCTTAACATTCTGATTCATTTTTAATATTTCAAACAAGGACAAAGACAGAATAAATGCATGTGAACAAAAGTGAGGAAAGTGAGTAGTTAGGATGGAGGGACTAGAGGAAGTGAAGGTGGAGGAGTTTAAACACTTGAGATTAACAGCTCAGACTAACGGCGAGTGTGGAAGAGAGTGCTGGCAGGTTGGAATGGTTGGAAAAGAGTGGCTGCAGTGACGGATACTAGCGAGAGCAAAAGGGAAGGTTTACAGCACGGCAGTGAAACCAACTATGTAGTATGGGTTGGAGATGGTGGCACTGACAAGAAAAGAAAGGAGGCAGAGCTGGAGGTGTCAGAGCTAAAGATGCTGAGATTTTCTTTGGATGAGATGAGGATGGACAGGATTAGAAATGAGTATATTAGAGGAACAGCTCAGGTTGGACGTTTTGGAGACAAAGTTAGAGAAGCAAGGTTGCGTTGGTTTGGATGTCCAGAGGAGAGACGAGGATTATATTGGAAGGAGGATAATGAAGATGGAGCTGCCAGGAAAGAGGAGAAGAGGAAGACCAAAGAGGAGGTTTATGGAAGATGCAGAGGACTGGAAGAAATGAAAATGGATTATCTGCTGTGGCGATGCCTAAACAGGAGCAGCCAGAAGATGAAGAAGAAATGATAAGGGTGGTGTAGTTAATGGAAATATTTTTTTAATATCTGTTTTAATACAGATATTAAGTAAAATTTTACATTTATAAATTGATTTTAATGAATTAGTGTACTTCAAAAGCTAGTCCATATCAAGAATGGTTTTATCTTTTCATCTAATGTAGCCTCTAATATATGCCCTCAGTTGCCCCATAGCTCATCCCTAAACTATTACCCCTCACCCTCACCCCAAACACACCCCATGTGCTGTAATTACTCATTAGATCAAACTTCTCTTTGCCCACAATTGGGCGGGTCAGTTCGTGGACCTGGTTATCAGGTTTACTGTTCATCCATTGATTCTCTAGAGCGAGCGGCTGCTGTGTTGGACGTCCCTGATCTAGACTCAGCCGTGTGTCCTCCCGGCTTCGTCCTGCTTTGTTGTTGATGTTGTTAGCATTAGCTGCTATCAGGGTCATCTGATTCAAAGTGACACCAAGCTGAAAGCGTGGCACACCGCTGGCCTGCTCAGCATCGCCCGGAGACAAGCATAAACAGTACAAGGTGTATGTAACGAGTCAACCTGTATCAACATAATTCAATGGAGAAGGGGGGAGGGGGGGGGGGGGGTATCCACATTATTATGAGTGTCACAGAACAGAAACAGAAAGCAAAGCCACACAAGAATAGCATGAAACACACCATGGACAAAAGCCCTGCTGTAATGGTCATAATCCTTTAAGTCCGAGGCTTCTGGAGAACGCTGGTCACACGCAACCACACAAACATTAAACGGTCAGTCAGATTAGAGGACAGTTACTCAAAGAAAATCTGAGCCTTCCAGACGAATCAATAGAGATTTGAAGTGATTAGGATTTTCCTCCAGGCTCAAACCTCAGAAGACCCTTTTTGGATCAGATATAGAATTGTGTTCCCCAAAACTGTACAGATACAGGAGTGTAGTCTGATTGGCTGACACACATACACACTCCATGCAGTAGGGGGCAACCATATCCAGCACCCAGGGAGCAGTAATGGGGACAGTATCTTGCTCAAGGGTACCTCAGGGTGACCTACTGGTCTGAGATTCAAACCCAAGACCATCCGATCCTGGGGATAATGGGATTTCTTTTTTAAATAAAGGATAATATAGAGGCATATTAAAAAGATAATGATAATAACAATACTACTACTACTACTACTACTACATTGGTCCACGCTGTGGTAAAGAAACGGCCTGAATCTGTGAACCTGTTCCCTCTGGCTGCCTTGTAATGTATATGTAATAATAGAAGTGACCACCAGTGAAGGATCACATGTTGGAATAAAAGCATACCATTAACTTCCACACCGCTGCTACAGTCTCCCAAAATAATATACACTAAACTGTCACTAGAGTGTTTTCCTCCACGAGACACCATCAGTACCTTCCCTTTAGGAACAAAAACTAAAAATGCGCTGCTCGGATAGTTTTAAGGTGGACTGACACCATACACCCCAACCCAAATCCAGGCTTTCAATTTTACTTCTTTTTCTTCTTTCAGCTGCTCTTGTTTAGGGGTCTCCACAGCAGATCATCCATCTCCATGTCTTCCTGTCCTCTGCATCTTCCTCCTTCAAACCGACCACCTGCATCTCCTCTCTCACCACATCCATAAACCTCCTCTTTGTCCTTCCTCTTCTCCTCTTTCCTGGCAGCTCCATCTTCAACATCCTTCACCCAATATAATCCTCGTCTCTCCTCCAGACATGTCCAAGCCAACACAGTCTCGCTTCTCTAACTTTGTCCCCAAGGCTTTTTTTACTGCTGCTTTAAAACATTAGGCTATGAAATGATACAAATCCACCCCTTCTCCATCGGGAAAGTCTTTTGGGGTATAATACAAATCCTGAAAACTGAATGTGCTTCCCCCTTCAGGAAAATCAGCCATGGTCAACACAGAGTCCCTAAACACTCAAAATGCTCATATATGATCAGACACACCAAATTAATCTTGAATTCAACTGAAGGCTGTAGCTGAACAGTTCCACATCCATAAATGGGCAACGATGATCCAGTGTTCAGAGACTAGTACCCAAGATTGGAAGGCCAAGAGTTTGAATCCCAGACCAATAGGATGCCCTGAGGTACCCTTGAGTAAGGTACCATCCCCATCACTGCTCCAAAAGTATTGGATGTGGCTGCCTCCTGCTGGACAGTGTGTGTGGGTTAACAACAGAGGATGATTCAGTGGCAACTAGTCACTTTCACTTTCACTTCAAACAATGTTCTATACAAATGGTTCTATAAAGCTGAGGCTCAAATGCGGACAGACCCACAGCCCACAGAGAGCAGCCGGAGAGGGGATTAGCTTCTTTCATTCTGTTGTTTCCAAAAGGCGTGGCTATATCATTCTGAAGCTTCTGCACATGATTGATCTTCCACGGCGGTGCTGGATCTGTATTTGATGGAGAATTTTTATGTTGCTGATGGATTTTTATGCAATGGCTTCATTTCATGTTATAATAAAAATAACTTGTTATCGTTGCAAGTTTTTTCCATACGATTGTCAGGAGAAAGAACTTAATGATCGCAGTAATAAGTAATAATTCATCATCTATTCAATTATTGATCATTGGGGTAGTGATTTTATTTAACTTTGTGTTTATATTCTGCTAAACCTTAATGTCAAGTTTAAGTGTTTTTCATCATTTTATATATTTCATTAAAAAAATGCCTGGGGCTTAAAAAGACTTATAAAAACATTTTTTTTTTCTCTAAATTCACCTGATATTGAAGTCCAAACAAAATAAATGAAATAATATATATATTTATATATATATTTTTTCCCCTATTACTATTAGTAGTAGTAGTAGTAATAGTAGTAGTATTAGTTGTAGTATTGTTATTATTAGTAGCAGTGTTATTAACAATTCTATGTAACATATGATAAATTAATTGATTGGTTTGGGTTTTTTTTTGGGAGATTTTCATACCCTCCACAGCATCACCAAACCCACAGTCCCAATGTCTTTGTGTTTCTACATGTCATTTGGGTGTTGGAGTGGAAAGAATTGAGTCTTTTTGCTGGTGTGGAAGAACAATTTGGAGCTGGAGTGTGTGTGTGTGTGTGTGTGTGTGTGTGTGTGTGTGTGTGTGTGTGTGTGTGTGTGTGTGATAAAATAGTGTCATCATGGGACCGCCACTGTGCACGTTTCTTATTACGCCCCTCACCTGGCGCCCTCCTAATGAAATTCTATTCTGAGCCTTTGAAAGTAAAGGGACATGAACCCTGGTGTCCCGCCGGCACGGATTCCTCTCCAGTGGTATGTTTTAAAGAGCTCATGACCATTTTCCAGCTTCCCTTCCTTTATCCGTTACAATGACAATAACTTATGATGCTTGTTGAAATATAAAGCTCTGTTTAATAAGCTCTGTTCGGATTATCTGTAACGAGCCTCGTTCAGAACGCAGTGTGAGTTAAACACATTTCTAAGCAAACAGTGCGGCTAATTTCATACAGTCTGATAAGCACAGGGTTTCTGTGGCATCACATAATATAAGAGAAGCTGCTTCTCCAGGTTGGTTCCATATAGAGTGAATGGTCTTGAATGTTGTATGAAAGCATTCAAGTTACTGGGAAAGGCTACAGCGACCCTAATTAGGGAAAGCGGCTTAGAAAATGAGTGAGTGACAGTGTTTTATTTAAAAAAGTGGAAAAGCATTAATATGGAATATCCAAAATAAATAAAAAAGCAAACAATAAATAGGCAGACTGACAGACAGAATTATAGATAGATAGATAGATAGATAGATAGATAGATAGATAGATAGATAGATAGATAGATAGATAGATAGATAGACAGACAGACAGACTGGTATGGTACATACTGATAGATAGATAGATAGATAGATAGATAGATAGATAGATAGATAAACAGACAGACAGACAGACAGACAGACAGACTAGTATGGTACATACTGAAAGAGAAAGAGAGGGTAGATAGATAGATAGATAGATAGATAGATAGATAGATAGATAGATAGATAGATAGATAGATAGATAAACAGACAGACAGACAGACAGACAGACTAGTATGGTACATACTGAAAGAGAGAGGGAGGGTAGATAGATAGATAGATAGATAGATAGATAGATAGATAGATAGATAGATAGATAGATAGATATTGGATGAATGGTTGGATGGATAGAGCTTCTGTATGGGACACCTTTTCTTAGTTTTATTTTTTATAGTAAAATTAGGAAATAAACAGTAACTTTGTATTAAAGTGTGTAGAGGAAGTTTATATTGTCTTTTAGTCCATTCAACAGGAAGCAGTTCTGCACTGTAAAGGGCGTCTGATGTTTTCAATCCGTGGATGTTTTCAGTGGAACAGTAAAGAGTGGACGTGGACCATGGAGGAGGACAGTTTCATATTTAAATACCCAGACTGAGTCAGAGCCGCATGGCCTGCGGTGCCTATTTATACTAGCCAGCCTCTGACAATCATCCTGATGTTTATAAATGGCCTGTTCTGTTTGCAGGTCCATTAGGCTACTGTAGCGGGCCGACTCATCCACCGCCACCTCAAAAATAGCTCTGCCGTTTCTGCTTTCTGTGCTGAGGAGTGCCGGCCTGATCTTCTCGGGGCTTCGGGCTGCATTTTTAACTGCGAGCTGCTGCTGAGATGTTGGGGGGGTGAGAGAACAGAGGCAGTGGGAGGGAGAAAAAAAAATGCATCGATTTCCATCTCTCCTTCCCTGGTGCGAGGACAGGAAAAAAAAGAACTCTGCATCAAGATTTATTCTTTAATATGTTTAAGGGCCGTGGCGGTTCAAAAGCATCCAGGAGTTCGATGGTTTGTGGCAGCGTGATTTATGGCTTTAGTTTAGAAAGGCCGATGATTATGAAAAGCCCGATTGTGCTGCTTTTTTCTTCTGGCCGTGCTGGAAAAAAAGAAGAGCTTTAAAAGCCGAAGAAAGATGACGGGGGCAGCAAATGGACCGCAGTGGGGGGTGAGATGGGGGGGAGAGGAAAAGAGGACAGGTGGAAGAGCACATTATATGGAACAAAAAGGGGAGGAAGAGGAAAGGGTCAGACGGTTGTTACAGGAATACAGTAAAGAAAGCAGACATGATGGCAACGAGGAAAAAGAACTGTAATGAGAAAATGATGGAGAGAAAGACAAGAAATAAAGAAGTTGTGAAAAAGGTATGTGGGATGACACAGAGGAAGCAGCAGAAATAGACACTGAAGAGGATGATGGGGGAAAAAGAAATGAAGGATAAGACAGAGCAGGAAATGGGGAAGAAGCAAAAGAAGTGAAACACAAAACAAATGGAGATGCTGAAGAAGAAGAAGAGCAAGTAGAAGAAGTGGGAGTTAAGCATATAGAAAAAGAGGAAGCAGCTGAAGAAAGAAAGTGTTCTAGCATTAAAAGTGTGATTAAAAGTTGACGGTGCTAAGGAAAGGAAGAAGAGTTGAAACCATTGATGAAGAAAAGAGATGAAGAAGAAAAAATGAAGAAGAAGAAGAAGAAGAAAGAAGAAGAAGAAATATGAGTGAATAGAGCATAAAGAAAAACAGGAATATGCTGATGCAAAAGTTGTGATGATGAAGAAGAACAAAAAAAACAAGGAGAGCATAAGCATATTCATAATAATGAAGAAAATGTGAGGAAAGGAAGAGGGAGCAGAAGAAGGTGATGTCTTTGAAACTGATGAGAGGTGAAGATGAGGAAGGAGAAGAAACGAATGAGGGAAGAATGACACCCAGAGCCACATGCTTCAATTGTTTCACTTGCAAATTGCTCCTGAGAGTCTTCACACTGCTTGTTAATTGCAGAGCAATAATGATGACAACCAGACTCACAAAGGCTGAATAGGTTCTTATTAAAGGAACCAAAGCTGTCACTGTAAAGCCACACTGCTCTGCAGAAAAGTTCGAGAGCGTGGGTTTCATCGCGCTCTGAATATGAGAGGTGGAGTAAAACACACCATGAGGAATGAAAACCTGCCTTGTGAAATTAAGCAGCCAATCAGTGAGCAGGTGCACCCATCAGACAGGGTCCTCATTAGATCGTTAGACCATTGCTCTTAGCACATATTGTCTAGGGTTAAGCTCTCCCAGTTCTTGATGGGATAGAGAGGTCGGACAGTGTTAGGACTTCAAATTGAGGCTTTTGAAAGGCATACTCCAAACCAAGGGTCATGAAAAATTTCTTCTTCTAATTCTATTCATCTTCACCTTTCATCATCTTCTACAAAAACCCTGGTCCTGTCCTATCTCATATATCAACCTGTAAATCACTATTGCAGAGAAGAAGTGCTCAACGCTGATCCTTGATGTAGTCACACTTATAATTCAAATGTATCTGCAGACCTCATTGCTGTCACAGTGCTCTTATACATACCCTGTTCCACCTTGACGGATTTTTTGCCGCTCAGTATAGTTGGAGTAGCTAGATAAAGATTGCTATTAATGATGTTTCTGGATTGGGACATGATTTCATGTCCATGCAGTGGCACTGCTAGTCTTCTGGTAATTAAGCAACTTTTTTAACATGATACATATTGTATTGGTTTCTTGGGGAATGTCCCATTTTGTATGGAAAGTCTAAACACTACTCACACTACTACACCACTGCACTCAAAAACAAGGGAAGGGGGTAAAATTGAAATAGGATTAGGTTTTAGTCTGGGTCCTTAGTCTGGGTCCATTTCCTCTGCAGTTTCTTGTATAACTTAACCACACTTTCAGCAACTGCAACAAACAGCCTAATTTCATTACTTGCACTATTGACACCCACCATTCCTGTGAGCAATTTTCTTTAAATGAAAGATTGAACACGTGATCGACAGCTGGGGGGGCTTTCTCTATAGGTCTCTATAGGTCCCTGCATGTTTTTGTTGTGTGTCGAAGAAATCAATTCCAATCTCATGTATCGACAGAAACGTCACAGTGGTCTGTTTTGGAATCAGGACTATGAAATTGGCATGCAGCTGAAAACATAGCTTAAAAAAAGGTCCATCAGACTTTCTTTTGTTTGGGTGATGTTGGCAGATTCATAGGTACAAATGTGGAGAAAATGCTAAACTACTCTGCAGGGACTTTGATCATTGGCACAGTCTGATGCCAGATCCAAAGGGAATGACAGCATTGTCCATGTAGGACACTGTGTCTTTGTGTGTGGGTGTGTGGTGGGGGTACTTGTATTTGTAACATTTTCAGGATAAAAAATGGCTAATTCCCTTTTTCGTTTAAATGAGAAGCAAATCTGCTGTGAAATTTGTTAATATATACATTTTAACCAAAAATGTACCAACATTTGTTTATTTTCCCAATATGTTAAATTCTTCAAAGACATACATGTATTTAACTCACATGACAACTTTATAATTAAGCCTGATCGGATATAAAAACAAGTGTGATTGTGTATGAAGTTGAAGGGGATGCTATCAGACCGTTGAGACCTGGCCAGTGGAAAACCCGCCCTCTAGACTAATGTTGTTGTTCCAGGAAGCTGCGGACAGGCATTCATTTTGTCCTCCTGAGGAAGAATGGCTGGCCTCCCACTCCCCCTCGTCTGAAACATGGCGCCGTCAGGGATGGCCATTCAGAGAGGCCATTTGGGGCTGTGGATTAGCCCAGCTGTCCCCGCTCTTAATGTCACCCACTTTTAATGGAAAAAATGAATCTTCCCGCAAAATTGCTTGCGGGGGCCTGACTTGACGTGGGCATGTTGCTGCTGGTGGCGACTGCATGCTGATGGATGGTGATTGGGAGCTTGTGAAAGCTTTGCACTGCGTTGTATCAGACCACTGTAAAAAAGGTCAAGTGGGCCTTTTGTTCAAGGCTGCTGTTCCTCAGTTACACAGCAAAGCATAGCCAGCATTAGCACTTATTATAATAGGCATAAATGGGCAGTGTGCACTAGCAAGCATTTTGAAAGACCTGACTCATGCAGTCACTAAATGATGTCAGCCAATATGGCCACTTTGTAGCTCCAGTTTGTTGGTGTAAAAACTGTAGGCCATGATGCACATTTATGGGTTATGGGTTCTTTGTCAGTGGTCAATTTCTGACCACAGAGCCACACTTGGCTGGATATTTTTGTGTGGTGGACCACTTTTACCCTGTAATGGCACTTCACATCACCATGGCAATGCCAAGTTAGCATTACCACTGTGAGAATGGGGCACAGCTCAAAAAAATCCAGCTAACATTGGCCCAGTGGTCAGATATTAACCACTGGTCAAAAACGTGATTTATGTCCTGCATGGAAAAGCTCTCAGGAGCTTTTTCAACCAAAAATAAATTGGTTCAGAGCCAGAGAAGGTTAGTTTCAGAAGTTTCCAGCTGGAACCACAAGATAACTGCTTGGCCAGAGGCAACTGTGCCATTTGTGGTTCTTCTGTTTGTTTCCTTCCCTCATGTAGCCCCTTTCTCCATTGATGACACTGGTTCTTCTCCAAGCTGTGGAAATGTGCTAGCAGGTTCAGAGGACTGGAACCAGGGTCCTGGTGGAACAAGGATAAGATGACAACATAGATATGGCCCCGACCTGGACCCCAGCCTGCATTTACTTGTGCATTTACCAATTGGCTACTATCTGTGAACCTTTAAGTGTACCAAAAAGTGCAAAGCTCCTGTTACTTTATCAATCAGTTCCCAAGCCTTGATGCATGTTAACAATGTAGACTGCCTTCTTCTTCAGTTTGAGGTTATACATGTCATTAATATAAAGATAGAGCTGGGCATAAGCAAATCCACTGGTACACTCATTAACCAAAATCCTTCCCTGTAGAGATCCGTCCCTCACTAAAACCAAAGGTGCCGGATGAGCGATTGCATTTGATTTTTGCAGCTTGTCTGTCTGCACTCTCTTCGATGTAAACAGATGCCTCTTGCTAGAAATGCTTGGGACTGTTCTCTCAAATGAGAGCACGGGGGAATTAACTTATGACAGGAAGCTCTAGCCCACTCTCCACTCATCAAACACACACTTGAGATGCCTTTCCCCAAAGTTACGTTCCGATACAGACCAAAGAAAAAAAACAGATTTGGAGGGAAAGAAGGAGGAATGCGGCGTCTTGATTTTTCCAGAAGGGAAGATGTTTAGAGAAGAAAACAAACACTGGCTTTCAGTTCTTCCCAGCAACTTCAAAGACTGTACGTCATTCCTTATTACTGAAAGGCATGTGGGTACAGATGAGGCAAAACAGATCTGTGGCAAGAGAAGAGACATGTCCTTTGGGAGATTGTTGCATTACTGTTTTACAAAATGTGGCTTGTTTTGCGAGCAATGCTGATTGTGTTTCTTGTGTGTTTTACAGTGCAGTTTTTACATGTGCAGCAAGGGGACAGCTATGTCCAGCACCCGGGGAGCAGTCATGGTGATAACATCTTGCTCAAGGGTAGCTCATGGCAACCTACTGGTCTGGGGCTTGAACCCATGACCTTCTGGTCCTGGGGCCTAGTCCCTAAACACTAGCATGCTGCTTATGCAGAATGTTGAGTGGTTGGAACCCCCTTATCTAGACACCATGTATCTTCAGGCACTTTCTATCTAAAACGTTTGCTCCCATTTGATCCATTCAATCTTAATATCTGCAGAGTTTAGCACAGATGCTGAGATTTTCTTTGGGTGTGATGAGGCTGGACAGGATTAGAAATTATATTATAATTATATTATATTATAGTATATTAGAGGGACAGCTTAGGTTAGACATTTTGGGGACAAAGTTAGAGACAAGGATTATACTGGGAGGAAGATGTTGAAAATGGAGCTGCCAGGAAAGAGGAAAAGAGGTAGACCAAAGAAGAGGTTTATGGATGTGGTGAGAGGGAACATGCAGGTGGTTGGTGTGAAGGAAGAAGATGCAGAGGGCAGAAAGACAAATAATCCGCTGTGGCGACCCCTAAATGAGAACAGCCAAAAGAAGAAGAGTTTAGCATAAAATAATGTTATAAAATATGAGATTCCATAGCAATATATAAAGAAATGGATGTTGTTTCAAGGCTTTGGCACACTACTGTACATCACCTGGGCTTGCAAGTGATGTGGATGAAGGAAAAGACAACCTTTCCTGGTTTGTAAGGGTTTAAACACTTTCTTGGCCACTGCAGGGAGCCTAACTGTGTTGAAATGATTGACAACACCCTTCAAGCTGATAAATTGCAACACGTCTGTTTTTCTGCTTTCACACTTGGACTTTTCTCCGTCAACCTCCAGGCTGGAAGCGCCAAACACAATAAAAGGTTTTACCAAGACATGCAGAAATGGAAAAAAAAAAACCATTCTCAGGCCAAGTCCATTGATGCTGGCTGTAGAGACAACATTGTGACCAATTCCATACAGACTATAAGGACTATAATAGCGGCTTATCAGTGTTTACGCATTACACATTCTGAGATTCTAAATATTATATATCCATACAATAATCCAAATCTGACTTTGTTGTAGGTTTAATACAAGAAGCAGTGTGGGATCATCTCCACCGAGAACAGGAAGACAAAAGGCAGCTGATATTTAGAGAAGAGCCTTGGGACATTCTTCATGAAGCCTGGAGAAGTGTTCCTGATTTAAAGAAAGCAGCTGGTCTAAGAGAGTTGAGGCTGTGCTAAAGAATAATGGTGGTGGTATTGAATTTTGACCTTAAAGCTGGTTAGAAT
Source organism: Hepsetus odoe (assembly GCA_017165825.1). NCBI lineage: Eukaryota > Metazoa > Chordata > Actinopteri > Characiformes > Hepsetidae > Hepsetus > Hepsetus odoe. The sequence goes on from CM029371.1 coordinate 13,094,143, forward strand.
GAAACTCTCTTTGTGTTTAGACTGGATTTACATGAAGGTTTGCATACACTGCAATAAATCCCTGCACCTCTTGTAGGACACTAGAACATTCTGCAGTTCTTTGCATCTCTATGAAGCAAATGAACACAGAGAATTGACTTATCGACTACGATCTATTCGTACACTTTCTTTTCTGTCTTGTAGGATCATTAATTTTGTCCTCCACTTGGTGCTACAGGGTGCCACGGCATCTGACCTAACAGGCTGTTTGCTACAGCCCCAGTCTATTGATGCCATTTAGTCCAGCTTTAGGAAAGACTAAAGCAGTGAATCATAAGATCATTGCCCTGCCTTTGCTAATCCGAGCATATGGACCAAACCTCATACGGATTTCACATATGGCCACTAGGTGATCAGCAATGGGAGGGGGGTGTTTAGGTTAAACTAAGCCGTGTTAGTAAGATTTGGAGCTTGGAGCCAATCAGATAAGCTCTGGGCTGCTCTCACTGTGAGTTTGATCCTGGACCTAGAGCTTTATGGAGCCAATTGCACAAAGCAAACAGCCAAAACACATGTCTTAGAGGCTTTGGTATATCTGTAAGATAGTACGGATGCAAGTTTTCTTCCCCAAAAACTTTTTCATCCCCCCCACCTTACCCAGCAGTTGTGGGCAAAAGTGACTACATGCTAGTCGTTTTCTAGTAGATAAAAGCAGAATTGACAGATAAAACCTCAGGTTGATCTATACAGTATAGATCAGTGAGCTACATCCATTTCCATGGTTACACTACACCCATCTCCATGGTTACAGCCTAATGAGTTTCAGCAAGATGCTTCATTATAAGCAGAATGCTGTTCCAGTGAAGATGAAATGTTTTCTGAATGATGAGAGGATAATCTTTTCTGTCAGTTCTGATTGGTATCGAATTACTAGACGCTGTAAACAGTGAAACAGGGTGACTTAGGTGGATCACATTAACCGGCATTAACATTCAGGTTTTTCTGCTGTCATACAAAATCTGATTTGTATTGATGAAAGCACTAGTCTTACGGGGTCTCAAAGGTCATCGTTTATCCATTTCTGAAAACAAAGCTACTCTTAGAAGAGTCTTTCCACTCTGTGTACAGTCATATACAACCAGGTCCCTGTAGAATTAGAAAAATGCTATTTACATATATCAGTCTTAATGGTATGGGGGTGAAATCCAGAAAGGAAGGTCATGCTTTAGTGCTATTAGCAACTACATTTTATTTGCAGTACCTTGGTAAACACATACTCACTTTACTGTATCTATATTTGTGTTTATTCTAATGTTACAGAGCTTTGGAATAAAAGAAACCTTTTGGTAATTGTGAGCAAAATCTTAAAACCTGCACATTAATGTACCATGATAATAAACTTTATCACCGCCCCATCCACCTGCCACTCAAAGGACAGAATCCAAAACTTATTTTTGGGAAGAATAGCCAAATGTTGGATGGATAAACCCTCTAGAATGCATGAAATAGGCTATGCTTGCTTTCCAGCGATGATTTAGCTCATAAAACTTTGATGTTTGTTGAGATGACCAGCGTGGCACGAATGAGAGAAATTGACCAGCTGAGAAAAATTGAAAACACTGGTAATTAATTTGGGATGTCAGCTCTTGTCAGCTCTTGTTGACGCATACAGGCAGAATCAACAGCTAAATGTGCATTGATGACCAACAGAGTTGTTTTTTTCTTATTTATGCTGGGAAATGAAGCTTTAATCGATTGAGTCAAGCTATGTACAAAGAGCAGCCTCTTGATTATACACTTGATTATGATCTAGACCACTAGTGGTCAAGTGGTTAGGGAGTTGGCCTCAGGATTGGAAAATTACTGTACTGTTCCCACCACTGCTCCCCGGGTGCTGTCAATAGCTGTTCCCTGCTGCACATGTCTGTATGGGTGAAATGCATTTTTGCAAATGCAAATTTCATTTTGCCTCACTGTGTGCATTTCACAACGACAGGAACAGGAATACCTTATCATTATGTAAATAAATGTAAGATTTTTTTCCCCCTACAAATAGACTACCAGAAAAAAGCACTGAGCAGTAACTTTGAGAAAGGTCGTATGAAGGTTCAAATGTCTTTGGTTTTGCTTTGGCCATGTGCTTTTTTTAGTTTTGGTTCTTGCCCTTCCTTAGTCCCGCCCGCTGCTCTCGGGTTGCTCTCGGGTTGCTCTCAGCCACTCTTGGTCACTCTACGGCTCTACGGCCGCTTTCTGTTCGCTCTCGGGTTGCTCTTCATCACTCTGTGTTGGCTGTACAGTCACTTTCCAGTCGCTCTCGGGTCACTCTCGGTTGCTCCACTGCTGCTCTAGGTCACTCCACGGCTGCTCTCAGTCACTCTACAGCCACTCTCAGTCGCTCTACACTCACTCTACAGCCTCTTTCTGGTCACTCTCCGGTCACTCTCAGTCACTCTATGGCCACTTTCACTCACTCCTGGTTGCTCTTGTCACTTTCGGTCGCTCTCGATCTTTCCTGTTATCTCTGTTCTGGTTCTGTCTCATGTGTTCAGGTTTATTGCCCAATTTTCTCCTGGTTGATTTGAAAGTTCAGTCTGGTTCTATTCTCATGTCCTGCTTCCTCTGAGCCCTGACAGTCAGAAGTAGTTTATAAGAGAAACACAAGCAAATATGAATATAATCAGTTATTCACTTGTTATTCGTCTTTTCCTCTTACACTGTCTTGTTTTGGTAGAAGTATGGGGGTAGGATGCTCAGCTGCAGCTCAAGAAGTTTTGGGTTCGAGCCTGTTTCTATACAATCTCCAGCACTGTTTGAGCCCCTGAGCAAGACCCTTAATCCCAAGTAGATCCAGAGAGACCCTGTTATTGGCCAGTGCTGTAGATATGAGTGTCAAATGCTTTAAATGTAATTCTTTTGAGAATGTTCAGCAAAGCCTTTTTTATATTGCATTTTATCAGAGTGTATATAACTCATAACACCACATGAAGATAATCTTTCTAGAGGGCTTTTGCAGAAAGAGAAGCTTTTGCCGTGCAATGATTCGCTGCTGTATAGCGAATAGTGGTGAATTTGGACATGGTCCAGGTACATGAGTGTGGGGAGGGAAAAAAAAATAAGAGCATAGTTTGACCCTAATGACTTGCTGAACAGGAGCAATGAAAGGTGTTAGAGCTGAGCTATGCACTATGAGATTGCATCCCGCTGATCGGCTTGAGGGGAATTGGAACTAAGTAATAGGTCAATTTGAGGGCCCAAGGAGCTTTTCAGGGCTAAATCACTGCAGCTTGACTTAAACATGTATGTACAGTATTGTGCAAGCATCTTGAGCAAACCTTTATTTCCTTTCCTTTTGCTTCAAAACGTCTTTCTTGTATTTTACTGTGTTGTTGAGGAGCAGTTCTCCAGACCTTCCTGAAGGACAGTGTTTTTGTCTCTCATTTTCAGTACAGTCTCTGCACCTGAGCAGTTTGATTGTTTTTTGTTGGTTAATCCACAGTGATCTACGTCTGAACCTTCAAGCAGAACAAAGCGTCTAACTTAAGACATGAAGCAGTGAAGAAACAGGTGCAGATGATTCCAGATGATCAGCTGATTAGTGTACTGTTGATGCTGTACGCTGAGTGGTTGGAACCCCTTTATCTAGAACCTTGCATCTTTAGCCAATTTGCAGCCTGGAGCCCTTTTTTGTTCCCGTTTCTTTCATTTAATCCTCAATATGCCAAAGAGAAGACAGCTTGACATAAAATGTATGTTACAGCTGTAACACTGGTGATTAAGATCACATTACCAGCTCTCCTTGGTCAATTAAAGCTGGCTGCACAATGACACATTCTTCACACAACCAGTGAGACCTTTCATTATTTTTCTATAAGATTTTACACGAATGGGTCAAAGGATCATATGCAAATAGGTGAAGTGCAGATTAATGCACCAGTCCATAATCTGCTTTACATACAGTTAGTGCCAATTAAGTAAAAGTCATGATAATAATCCCTGATCCGCTGAAGAAACAAGGGACATTGTTCCTAGCTGAGGTAGAGATTAGAGGTGAAAGAGTTCTCCGAACACAGTGAGTGAGATGTGCAATCACGTGCAAAAGTTTTGGCACCGCAGGTCAAATTAGGGGCGGATTCTTCACACAGAACACACAAGAATGTTCTTCAAATTTGAACATTTTAGATTAAAATGCCACTTGTGTTGCTCCCTGAAATGTGTACGAGTATGGAGAACCTTTTTGTGGACTGATGACCCCATGATATAAAGTGTGTATACCTGTTTAAAGCTCTGGTCCTTTAAATTTTCCATTCACACACTTCTTTTTTGACCATGGGTATGGAGAAAATTTTAGAAGGTCTGAAGAGCATTAAATAAGTATTTATTACTTTTAGGATCTGAGGTTCTATAAGCTTAAAGCATGGTTCTCTAAGGAGATGTGTAAGTGTTGAGAACCTTTGTGAAGTAAGATGTGGAGTGTAGAGTGCCTTTTAAATGTCTGATAAGCCCATGATCTAAAGTACACCTTAATCGTCTTGAAGGGTTTGTGGTAAATTTCATAAAGGTTCTCTAATCTGACACTTGCCAGCAATGGCTGTTTAAAGACCAACCCATTGTAAGATCCTTCAGGAATCCGCTACTCTTTAAAAGGTTTTCTACACTCTTGTGGTTTCTTGAACCATTCTTGAAATGGAGAAGCCCAAGTCTGGAGAACCATCAGAAGATCCAAAGAACCCTTTGCATAATTTTTAAGGGGTTCTTTGTAAAAAATCTTTCACTGGGGACATGCAAAAGTGGAGAATCTTCAAAAGGTCCAAAGAACCAATCATATATGATGTCTATACCTATAAGACTTGGAGTTTTTTTTTTTTTTTTTTTTAGTTATCTATCCTCATACATGTAATATTCCAAGAACCTATCATGCGAAGAGTTGTAAACTTCATGAAGATTTACACATACTTACCGAGAACGGCTCTGTAAAGAACAAGCTATTGTAAAATCCTTAAGGGAATCATCGCTGCAAAGAACCCTTTCAGGCACCTTCATGTGCACATCCTTAAATTTTTGTTTTGTGTTTTTTTTTTTTTAATTCTCAATAGACCTCATTATCTGCTCGATTTTAGCTTCAGATTTGTTGATGCACAGGCAGACACAATGCAATTTGCATACATTTGCTCCCTTGAAGAGCAGTAATTGGAAAGTGCTTAGCTCCATTTCAAAAGGCGTAAAGGCTGCGAGCCTCACCTGATGCCTTGAAAAAGGGAAAAGAAATTGCAATTGAATTAGCATCAGCCAGCATTTTTAGCTGCGGGGGACCCCGGTCTGCCTGGAGACGAGGACCTGTTGATCATGACTCGCCTGGACGTCTCAGTAAGGAGGTGTCGGAGCTGGAAATTGTTCTGGCACCCACGGCGCAGCGAGGGGCCGACCCCATGCAGGTCGACTTAATTGTGAGTGGATGCTTGGCGCTCCCAGCTGCCCGGTGATATTTTCATTACGATGGCAACCTCAGAAGCCCTCCAACGTTTCCGTTTGTTCTTCACTTCTAAGTGCTTCAACCGGCCTCTCTGCAGAAAGTCCTGGAGTCGGTCTCAGCAGACGTAAATAAGAGAGGATGAGTGCATTTGCCAAAGGGGGATTAACTCGTCTGGCGGACGCAAAGTATATCTGATGGGGCGAGTTTGGAACAAGCTGACCCTCACCAATCCCGTCCTCCTGCTGTTCTGGACAGTGGACTGGATCGGTAAACAACCAAGGGGTTTCATTAGTGAAGAAAGAGCGTGAGAATTATCCATGGCTAAAGTACTTATTACGAAGAATGACTGAAAAGCAGATGGATAAACACTCTTCAAGTCTTAAAACATGCCCATGAAGCACTGCTGCTATTTCTTTGGTGCCTTGTTTCTGTGGAGCGTGATGGCAAATGTGGCATGACTGAGAGAATTTGAATGACTGAGAAGAAAGAAAAAAACACTGGTAATTAATTGGACTGTCGGGACTCGTTCAGCTTTGGTCGACTCATTCATCCAAGCTCAACACCCAAATGTGCAGTTTCCAGGAAACAATTAATAACAGATTTTTATACATCACTGACCAACAGAGCTGCTTCCTTTGCTTTACTTTAAACTAAATCACTTGACAATTTCAAACAATATACAAGGATCTGCATCTTGATTTTAAAATTTAGCACCAACCATTTTTATCGTAAGCAGGGAAACACACATGGGTGTATGGATATATGTATGCGGGTGTGTATATTAATCAGTAAAACAACTTTTACTGCTAAAAAAAAAAAAAAAAAGAAAACTCCAATAAAACAGAATGGCTTTTTTCCTACAAAAACATATTTTATTAAATTACTGAGTTAAAATTGAGCTCATTTAAAAAATATTTTTTTTTCTATTGTTTTTTCAAAATTTAAGAAAAAAAGAGTAGAAGTAGAATAAGCAGAACAAAAAAATAAATAGTAAAATATATTCAAATAAATCCGACAATAGTGTTACATTTTATTAAACGTTATATCAATTTATTTTATTACATTTATGGATTTATTTACTAATTTTAAGTGTTATTTCAAGATGATGCCTATTAACTGATATTTTGAAGTATTTTTTATGAAAACAATCGCATAAGTGAACAACTGATAATTCACAAAATGTGAGCTGTGTAAGATCTGACACTGTGCATACAGGAGGATTTTTAATGGCCATTTTGGAGCATTTATCCTTTTCCAGTACAGCTGGATCCTTCCAGTGGAGAGTTGGCTGTGGAGTGTATTTGTAGCAGGAGTGGGGACGATGGAGAGTTAAGTGGCTGTAAGTGCTGAGACACGTCCTTTGTGGCGAAGCTCAGGTAAATTACAAACCCTTGAGGTCTATCACCTGCATCCCCTGTTACCTCCTTTCCACGGCACTAATGATTAACGCATCTTCTGGGGGCGCAAGCAGACTGGAGTGGTGGCTGGTGCTGATGCTGGATATCTCCATGGCGATGACTCAGTGGTGCTGAATCAAAGCTTAATGAAGCACTCCAAGCCTCCTACTCTCTCAGGCACATTGATAAAGCCCTTTTACATCCTTCCAGATGCCTTTTGGATGTATAGTTGTAGAACATTTTTAATTGCTTTACAATTTTTACAGTTCTTTCAAAGCTTATTCTGTTACGCTTCTCATTCTCAAAGGATTTTGTTTCAAGAGGATGCTAAAATTGTCACTGTTGTTAGCACTTTGGATAGATTTCACCATAAAGCATTTCACTGCAAGGCACTTTACATTTCTGAGGATGCCAATCAAAATGTTCCTCCATGGCCAACATAATTCACTGAGTGAAAATTTTAGATTTTTATGGAAAGATGAACTGCATAATAATTTAAATATCTGCATTAACACGCTGCATAATTATTGTATCTAGTCTATGACATATATAAACTACAATTTTATTACATTCAAATTTAAGTTATTTGTTTCTTTTTTTTAATTTTGGGAGATTTTTTTTGTTGTTCTGACAGTAAAGATAAATGGTTAATTGTCATAAATAATTTTTGTTGCTGCGATGAATCTTAAGATGTCTCTAAAAGGTTAATATATTTGAACATAATTTTAATTCTTACAGTTCTCTGTAATCTGAACTCATATTTTAAGTGATTCGAATTTAATTTTTGAACAATTTGATCTCAAAGTCTGAATAATTAACATTTTTTCAACAATATTGAATTTACAGTTTTGAGTCATTTGAACTTTACAATTAAGAGTACCTGCAAATGAATTAGGAGTCATTTTAATTTAAAATTCTATGTAATGATATGTTTGAATTAAAATATGAGTAATTCTCAAAATAATGAGTTATTTTAAAGTGTTTAAAATATTTTTACAAAAAAGGTTTTCAGTGAATGTTTTTTTGAAGTCCACAGAAAATATTAAAAGGAAACGACGGAAAAGTGAACATGTTAATATTATACTGTATGCTGTCCAGTCCTCAGAACTTAGATAGACTCCACTGCAGAGTAATTGGTACAAAGTGACACATCAGTATTTTTCCGTTTCCCAGTTTATCAGTCCATTCCAGGCAGCCGATTCCTCCGCCGATGTTCAGACTCACATCAGATGCTAATCTTGCTCAGCTGGAAAATGAGCAAGTCCATAATCTGGCCTCTGGCAGAACTGAAGTACGTTCATCAGCGCTTACTTAGTGAAGACAACAATCACAGACAGATAGCTGCCGACAGTTCTGAAGAGCGAGCATTGTGAAAGCCTTCATTTTTCTTTTTGCTCATTCAACGGTAAATACGATTGCTTCCCGTGATGTTTTTCGTGCTGTCAGTTCTCGTTGCCTTTGCTGGATTACTAATGAACACACATCTGGAGTCTCTGAGAAGATCCTTTGTTCTCAAAACTGCTTTTAGCGAGTACTTCTCTTAAAGATTACTCAGCTCTACAAGACAAAAAAAAATCTGCTTTTTGGGTAAAATTCCAGAAATTCTACTTTTCAGCAGGTCAGAATATTAAATATTTACTCCCCCAAAGAGAAGATTGACTCTCACTGCTTTCTACCTGTCCAGACTTTAAACAACAGCATTCATTCTGACATTCTGCACTGTCTCCTGTGATGAGAAACTCAGCCTAAAAACGCGTAAAGAAATAAATCACTGCCTGGCAACCATCCACCCATTCTAATCATCTTTCCAGTTAACTCGATATTCCCAGTTATTATCTGTTCCCTAGCTAATGTAATCATAACCAAACTGATTCAACAAATTAGTGATTAGAAAAGCTTCACCGCTGTCTTTGGTTTGCTCTACAGGGAGTTTGCACGTTGGAAGGTGAGGAACACGGCCATCGAGAGGCGGGACCTGATCCGGAACCCCGTCCCACTCATGCCTGAATTCCAGAGGAGCATGAGGCTGCTGGGACGCCGGCCCTCAACCCAACAGTTCATTGACACCATCATCAAAAAATATGGCACCCACATTCTCATCTCAGCCACCCTGGGAGGTAAACTGTATTTCTCTCTGTCTGTCTGTCTCTCTTTCCATCTGCCTATCCTTTTTCTTTTTGTCAGTTTGTCTTTTTCCTGTCTAAATGTCTTTCTTTCTCTACTTTATATCCATTTCTCTTCCTCTCTGTATTTCTCTCTGTCCACTTGTCTAATAAAGCTTATCATGTGTTTACTATATGCCAGTTAACGCGGTTTGATCAGGTACTGGACCCGAACTTCCTGTATGTTAAATAAATATATTTAGGAGTGAACAGTGTCCACTGATCGAAAACATGTCCTTTGTCTGTTCTTCACAGAAAATAAGGCAAAGGCAACAAGTCTGAGGATTAAATGCAAGGGTTAAAAAGATGAGGTTTCACATAGAGCTGCTGATTTAGAGTGCGTGGAGTGTGTGGAGTGTGTAATGTGTGGAGTGTAAAGTGTGTGTAGAGGTTGCACAGAGTGAGTGACTCAGGAGGAAGGTCTCCAACTGCAACGTTATACGCTCACTGGCTTAGCGGTTGAAGCCGATACGCTAATTATGGCACAAGAAATATAATAAAGACGTGAAATGCGATGCATATGTTTAAACACACAAGACGGAAACCCGAGTCCAAGAATGGATCTGCGGACATGCAAAGGACAGTATGGATGTACGATCATTTAGAAGAGTGTTCAATCCATCTCAGACACATGCAACATACACTCATACTGACAACACAGCATTTAGTTGCACACTGTGTCACATCTAGAGCTTTTAAATGAGTGTGGATGTTCATTTATTACAATGAACATAATATTCAACCAGTCGTGCACTCGTTTTTCATCATTTCTATTTTCAAATGACATGAAAGTAAAGTGAAAGTGCCTATTTGTCATTTTGAGCACACAGTGAACTTAATGCATCCTCTGTATTTTACACACACACATCGTCCAGCATGGGGCAACTACATCCAGCACCCGGGGAGCCGTGATGGGGACGCTACCTTGCTCAAGGCTACTTCAGACGTACAGAATGAATTAAATGCCCTTATTTTCAATCCGCTCTCGCGTTCTCTTTCTGCGTGTGAATTACTGCTCTCCCTTCTCTCTTTCTCTTTCTCTCCTCTGTGACTGACTGTGCTTTAACCTCGAGACCGTGCTGAGATAGAATTGTGGCCTAGAAGTCGCTCGTCTCAATCTCTGACTGCACATTAGAGTGTGTGCTGTAACGTTGGCTGATAAAGCCGGAGTGGCGGGAAGCACACAGAGCGGCGGCCCGCGGCCATTACACTTACAGTAATAAAGAGAGAGAGAGAGAGAGAGAGAGAGAGAGAGAGAGAGAGAGAGAGAGAGAGAGAGAGAGAGAGAGAGAGAGAGAGATGCTCTCTTGGCTGGTCTGTTTTCTTGAGAGTGGCTCCAGAGATTAATTTTATTCTGAAAGGCCTCAACTTTATATGTTGCTACTCTTTAGAATTTGAAAAAGCATACCCCCAACAACCCACACACACACACTCACACACACTCACACACACTCAGAAAGCCATTAATGCTCCTCTGAATCTGCTGTAACGGTATTTTATTATGGTTCTTTGTAAGCAAATCTCATTCGTTTAATTTTGTTTAATTTTAATCTTAGGACAGCTAGATTCATCATTAAGCCATGTAGTACTTTATTATAGATGTGATTATATAATTACATGACAATCCCATGGGAATGAGTGTGTAAACTGTGTCATGCCCATATAAGCAACACTGAGCTAGTTTTCTCTGTGAGGAAAAATGAATCATGCTTTCGAGAATGTGTCCCGAGGTGAACTAAAGTGGGGAAAATACTGGTTTGTTATGGGCTGCAGTGGTTTGTGAAGTCTTAAGAGAAAGTTCTGGGTTTGATTCTCAAGTCAGGGTTCTTTCTTAGTGGAGTTTGAAGGTTCCATCTGTGTCCACATTGGTTAAGGGGCAGCGGTGGCCTAGTGGTTAGGGCGTCAGCCACATGATCGGAGGATCGGGGGTTCGAACCCCTTCCCAGTAGGTTGCCCTGAGGTACCCTTGAGCAAGGTGCCGTCCCCAACACTGCTCCCCGGGCGCTTTCAATAGCAGCCCACTGCTGCACATGTGTGTATGGGTGAAATGCAGAGAGTGAATTTCCCATTCGTGGGATTATAAAAAAATAAATAAAGGTTAAATAATAAACCAGGAGATCATTAAATGAAAGTCAGGTGGACTGGAGATGCTGAATCCCCCCACTGAGAGGTGTGTGTGTGAACTGAAAATGACTAATTATCCTTGTGAATTCACATTACATAGTGAACTACAGCAAAATGCTTACTCTGCATTTAATCCACCATGCAGAAGGGGACAGCTGGCATATATCCAGCAGCCTGGGAACAGTGATGGGGACGGTTTCTTGCTCAAGGGTACCTCAGGGCAACCTACTGGTCTGAGACTCAAACTCAGGACCTTCCCATTATGGGGTCTAGTCCCAAACCACTAGTCCCAAAAACTGCTCCAGTTTTTGTCTGGTTGTTTTTGCTGTGATGGACTAGCAACCTGTCCAGGGGGTTTCTCCGTGCTGGGACAGTCTTCAGCCCCCCCATGACTCTTGTTAGGATATATTGTTTAGATAATGAATAGATGGATAGAAGAATGGATGGATTTTTCTTTTCTGTGTATTCACCTGGCATTTGAGACAGGATGTTTCACCAAATTACCCCAATGTGATTAAGTACCCTAGTCTTACTGTAAACTTGCTTATTTAATCCTCTTCTCCTTTTCTTTTGAGGGTCCTCTCCATCTTTGTGGATAGTTTACAAGGTCTAGTGTTTACTTTCCCCCTTCAAAACAGGAAAACTCTTTAAGAACTGTCCATCTTTGATGCTTTTTATGTAAACATGACATGTTTGTATCAGACTCAATATGCCATCTAGAGCTTCACAACTTTAGTGTCTCGCATCAGTTGATCCAAGTCACCAAATTAAAGAGAATGGCTTTAATACCCTCCTGTGCTGATATTTGAGGAGCTATAAAGTTTGCCGACCTTGCTGTTGGACATCTAAATGTGGGAAGGCAACATGAAAATCTGTTAAAATGCAGGATATTCATGCGCAAATCTGCTTGAATAATGGAACTTTAGCATTCCAGCAAACATTCCAGCAAAAAAAAAACTTTGTTAATGGGGAAGAAAACCAGAGTTGTGGATTTCTTTGAATGCTTTGGGTGATTTACAAGGCTTTTGGCATATGACTCTGAAAAATCAGGACTTTTGATTTGGAACTCCTAATCATGGACATGCCACAAGAGAGGTCGGGTTTATTACTAGGGGGTAAAATGAGATTGTTTGGTATCTCTTCAGAACAAGAGTGTTTCTTTGCTTCAAAATACATTTTTTGACTCCTTTAGCAACCATGTATCTCAGCATATGCAGTGATATTTGGGGCAAACGTGTTTGTGCTATTGTAGCAAGATAAATTGCCATTAATGTTCCCTGTACAGATAACCAGCTGAGAGCCACAGTTCCTTTTATGGGCATGAACCAGATTAGGATCCCCAGGGCCCTAGTGCATAGATCAATAACCCCAAACCAAAATATTAATTTCAGGTAATATAAATTGACAGCATATTTGGCTTGTTTGCTCACTCATCTTAATCAATTTAATGTTCAGTGAAGGATCTGTATTAAAAAGAATAAAAACTGTTTGCGTGAGTTGAGCTGCATTTTAAAGAAGAGGAAGGCGATTAGATCCCCATTTCTGTGAGTCATGAGTCTTTAATGAGATGGTCCAGCAGAGATCTCGGGTTCTTGGTTCCTCAGGGACCTCTGAGCCATGTTTGCTTCCAATAAACCAGACTGCATGAAACAATCAATTTTCATTAAATTCATATTTTGAAGAAATATTTCTTAATTTCTTATAGAGGTAATGTTTCAAAGCACTTATTCTGATGGTTTCAATGAGCTTCGTGCTAAAATGAAACCAGTAAAGTGTAGAAAAGTGTTTAAGTAGATCGAGAAGAGGAGCTGTTTCTCAGCCCCGGCTTCCTCTCTGTGGAATCAGAGTGCTGGTCTACGTTTACAGTTCGCTCTGCCATCTATTACGATACATGTCAAACAGGATAAAAGCAATGACCCCACAGGGTAAACTACACTCAGGTAGATTGCATTGCATGCTAATACTTTACACTGACCTCTAACAACCGGGCAATGTTTTTTTAATGAGCTGTAATTGTGGGCTTGTTTCTCTGGCCGCCGCCTCCAGCTCAACAAGAAGCAAAGTGCCCGGCACCACGGCTGTGATAAAAGAAACGCTGCTGGTAATCAGCCATCATGGACTTTCAAAAGCCCCCTCTGCCAGTGCCGCCCCCCCCACACCCCACTGCCTCCACCACCTACACGATATGACCATAAAACTGAACAGAAAATCAATATAACCAATAAACCCATTCCAGCCTGCGGGACCCTGATAAATCACAAACAGGTGTAATGCTGAGAAACGAATTGGACCAAAGTGTAATATCTGACTGCGGGCCATAATGGGGGAATCTAAAATGAGTCATGGGGTCGTGTTCAATCAGAGTCCCACCGCAGCACCACTTTGGTGAAAATTACCAGGGCTAGAATGGATTTAGGCGAAAACCAACCCAACAAATGCACAAGAAAGCAAAATAATAAACATCCCTCAGCCGCTTGCCACTGGGAAGCCAGATTTAAAGGAACATCATAAAATTGATGGACAAAATTTTGGCTGAAGTGGAAAAAAAAAACCAAACATCCTGTGATAAAGTCTTCAGTAACATCCCAAAGCTCTCCTTTGCTGACTTTTGTTTGCTCTGTGGAGATGATCCCACACTGCTGCTAAAATTGCTCAGGTAAAGAGGCTGTACTGAAAATGAGAGACAAAAACACTGCACTTTAGAAAGATCTGGAGAACTGAGAAAAAGTGCTCATGAGTAAGGTTGGGATGTAACCATTCATAGACCATTCACAAATCAGGGCACATCTATGTAGGGTGCATCTTTGGAAGGAAACAGCTGCTGAATTGAGACACAGCCAGTGTTGCCTGTATCTAGAAACAGTCCTGGTTAATGCAGACCGCAAGTCCTTTCCATCAGATGGAAACAATTAAAGATCTTTAGATTAAGTTTAACTTTTGGCGAGCTGGATGAAAACAGCAGGTTAATATGCGATCATTATCTTGGCCTGCTTGGTATGGGGGTTGTGTGTGTGTGTGTGTGTGTGTGTGTAAAATCCATGCCCACCCAGGGAAAAAAAACAGCGTTGCTCTTTTCCCGCTAAGCAGAATCAGTCAGGCATGAACCGTCCGCTGCCTTCAGACACCAGGACTCCAAGTCAAGTGACCAATCGCCTCGAAGCGCCGGCGGCTAATCGGCCAATCAAAGTGCAGGGGTTCTGAGTGCATGTGACATGTTGCTGAGTGATTTCTAGATATTGTGCTGTGGCCTTTAAACACTGCTAGAGAGAGAGAGAGAGAGAGAGAGAGAGAGAGAGAGAGAGAGAGAGAAGAGAGAGAGAGAGAGCGCGCAGGGCTGGTCTGTTTTCTTGAGAGTGGCTCCAGAGATTAATTTTATTCTGAAAGGCCTCAACTTTATATGTAATATGTATATATGTAATAGGAAAATAGAAAGAGAAGAAAGAAATATACATTGTACATTGAGAAAAGGAAGAAAAGAAGAGGAAATAAAGAGAGGGAGAGGGAAAGAAGCAAAAGAGGAATGAAGGATGAAGTTGTGTGAGAGCAAAAGAAGAATTAACTAAAAAGAGACTACAATGAAAAGAAAATGGAAAAAAAATTAAAGATAAATTATAAAATAACATCATAAAATAATAAAAAAAGATTAAAGAAAGAGATTAGAAATGAGTTTAAAGAGAGAGGGGGAGATTATTTACCATAGTAAATAGAAAGAAATAGAGAGAAAACAGAGGGAGAAAGAGAGAAGGAAAAAGAGGCAAAGATTATTCTCCATTAATATCTTCATTCATGTAACAACACAAGTGTAACCAGAGGAAGAGTAAAATGCCAGAGAGACATAGAGAGTAGTTACAGAGAGAAAGAAGAGGGAGAGAAAGGAGAGAATGAAGGAGAGAATGAATGAGAAATAGACAGAATTAAGGTGAAGAGAAAAAAGAGAAGTCAGAGACAGGATGAGAAGGAAACTGCAGGCAGGAGTAAAGAGGACACAGAGGAATGAAAAACAGAATAAAAAGAGAAAGGAGAAAGGAGAGTGAGAGAAAGAAAGAGAAGAAAAGAGGAGACAGACTAAGATGGAAATGAGAGAGAGAGAGAGAGAGAGAGAGAGAGAGAGAGAGAGAGAGAGAGAGAGAGATTATAGACTGAAGATAAGAGGATGACAGAGACAGAAGAAAAGAAGACTAAGAAAGTAAATAAAGAGGAGAAAGGAAAAATATGATGAAAGAGAGAAAGCAAGAACTAAAGAGGAAAGCAGAAAGCAGAAAAGGAGAGAAGAAAGGGGAAAAAAGTAGATAATAAGGAAGGGATAGTGACAATGAAAGAGGGAGAGAGAGAGAGAGGAGAGAGAGAGAGAGAGAGAGAGAGAGAGAGAGAGAGAGAGAGGGAGCAGTAAAGTGAAAAGCAGGGAGAAGGAAAGGAAATAGGGAGGAAAGAAGAAAGGTATAGTGAGTGACAGATTAGAGAGAGAGAGAGGAGGAGAGTAAATAGGAAAGAAGAGGCCAGAATAGAAGAGAGGAGAAAAGGAAAAAAAGGGGAAACAAGGCAGACATAAATGAGTGACAGAGAGAGAGAGAGAGAGAGAGAGAGAGAGAGAGCGAGAGAGAGAGAGAAAACAGGGGTGTAGTTTTAATCTAACCTCTTTAATAAAAGGTCAGCAGAACTTCTTGTCCTTTACTGTCTTTACTCAAGGGCTGCCGGAGTCAAAGACCTGGTCATTATAGGATTTGACACCAACCTCCATATTTCAGACCTGTACTGTGTGTGTGTGTGTGTGTGTGTGTGTGTGTGTGTGTGTGTGTGTGTGTTTGTGTGTGTGTGTGCTATAACAGGTCAGTGACAGTGCTTGTCAGGTACTGGCACACAAAGTGAATCTTATGAGCAATGCTCATTTTGGATGAGATTGGGCACGCTGCAGATACTCACACACACACACACACACACCAGAAAAATGTCACAAAGTGTGGCAGGGAGAAGAAAATGCTTTTGACCTGCAATATGTCACGACATTTTGTGAGCGGCTGTAGCCTGCAGTGTTGGGAGTGATCCACTTTTTAGTGCTGGATACCTCGGAAAACACCCGCCCCCCCGCACTGTCACTGACCGGGCGTCCTGCACAGCGAGAGCAACAGAGAACAAGGAAGAAGTCATGGCTGACACTTTACAGTCGCTTCTTCTAGGAGAAACTAACTCTAAAGAAACAGGAAACGATCTGTTCCTTGTTTACAAAGAGGTTCTATGCCCGCCTCATAACTGGACATGAGGCACCAATCCGTCTCCATGTCTTCCTGTCCTATGCATCTCCTCTTTCCTGCATGTCCTCTACACTTTTGAATCACATGAACCTCCTCTGTCGCTTCTCTGGACATGTCAAAGCGAACACTGTCTTGCTTCACTTCTCAGTCTTAGACTGAGGCATAACTCTAGTGAATGTAACATGGGATAGTGATGGAACCAGCCAGCCATAACAGACTCATGCCTTTACCATCATAAATTCTTAAAGACACCGTATCTTTAATTCTCAAAGATACGGTGGAAGAATATGAACCCATTAAAGCATCTACAACAATTTGAAATCAGAATGAAATATCAGAAATAGCTTTATGATCTTATAATGCTGCTTCATCGGACTCATAATGAGAATCTTCAGAATTAAATGTGGGTAATATTTCTCATATTTGCGATCCAGTGGAGTTATCTTTCCACTCTGGCGGATGATTTTAGTTAATTGAAGCGTGATTTCTTTTTACAAGTTAACGTGATGTGCCAGTGCAGTGAGAGCTCTTGGCTAGATAAAATTACTTTAATAAGTCAAAGTCATGCAATAGACTCATCTTAAAGACTAAATGCAGGGTCTGAGTTTCTGGGTATCTGTGTCCTGCAGGCGAGGAGGCGCTGACCATGTACATGGCCAAGAACAAGCTGGACCGGAAGATGGTGAACGCCACGCAGGGAGTGGAGGCCCTGCACCAGCTGGCCTCTTCATACTTCATCGACCGGGACGGCACCATGCGCAAACTCCATGAAATCCAGATCTCCACCAACGCCATCAAGGTAAAATCACTATAAATATATATTTTCGAATGAAATTCAAGCATCACTCAGTACGGGATAAAGCTGCTGCTTCTTTGCCCTTTAGTGATATATTTCATTATTTCTAAACTTTAATCACACATAACATTGCGCTCTGAAAAAGTCTGTCGGAGTTTGATATTATTATATTTTTATGAAATTAAAACAGTAGCATTTCCACGTCAGCTAGATCTCCAGATAGAATGAACAGAGATAAAGAGAACAGAAATAAAGAAAAGAAAGGAAAATTATAGAAAGCAGATAGAGAGACAGGGCAAAGGCAGACAGACAGACAGACAGACAGACTCAAAAGAGAGAAGTCTTTCTAGATTCACTTCCTGATTTTCAACACATTTCATAAACGGTATATTGTCAAAAGTTTTGGGACACTGACACGGAAGTGCGAATGTGACATGGTGTGAGTGCTGAAATCATGTGGCTTTGTTTCTCGGCACTTTTCTCTTGATAATCTTAAACTGTTTTATTCTAAGAAGAGAAAACGTGCACTTTGAGAAAAGCAAGGTGTCTAAACTTTTGAGGGCAGGGTGAGGATAAATAAATAAATAATTGCCGCCCTGCTCCCTGCGGTCCCGCTAGCCGTCTGTCCATGCAGCTTTTAGTAGTTGGGAGTGACAGGCTGCTGAAGGGCCTCTGGCAGTCGGGCTGGCAGCAGCGCCAAGTCAAGCATGACGAAACCAAGTGGAATTGACGGTGTCTGCTGGGTGGGAGGCGACTGACAGAAGAAGGGAGGAAGAAGCACATCAACACAGCAGCCCGAGACTCCAGGACCCGGCTATGCATTAAAAGTGAAAGTGACTATTTGCCATTACGAAACATGGCACATGCTGGAGCACAACCAGATTCTCTGTATTTTACCCACACACACTGTCCAGCAGGGGGCAGCCATATTCAGCATCCAGGGAGCAGTGATGGCATCGGTAACTTGCTCAAGGGAATCTAAGGGCAACTTGATGGTCTGGGATTCAAATCAATTACCTTATAATTATGGGGCCTCTATCTGTCTATCTATCTATCTATCTATCTATCTATCTATCTATCTATCTATCTATCTATCTATCTATCTATCTATCTATCTACCCTCTCTCTCTCTTTCTTTCAGTATGTACCATACCAGTCTGTCTGTCTGTCTGTCTATCTATCTATCTCTATCTATCTATCTATCTATCTATCCTTCTGTGTCTGTCTGTCTATCTATCTGTCTATCTACTCTTCTCTCTATATCAGTATGTACCATACTATTCTGTTCTATTCTGATTTTATTCTGTTCTATTTTCTGTTCTATTATTTTCTGTTCTGTTCAATTATATTCAACTCTATTCTATTCTATTCATTTATATTCTATTCGTTTATATTCTATTCCATTCTGTTCTATTCTGTTCTGTTCTATTCTATTCTATTCTATTCTATTCATTTATCACCATTTCTTTCTCCCTCATAAACATGCTCTACAGCTTGTAGCAGAATACCCTAGTTTGTGCAATAAGTAGTGTATGTGTGGTGGGTGGTGTTGGAGCAAGTGTGTAGGTAGAAGGTGTCGAGGAAGGTGTGCCGCTGTCTGTCTCGACTAAGGGTGGCGGGGTGTTGACTGAATAATGAGCCTGGAGTTTGAGAGGGCAGAGAGTTAAGCTGTGCAACTTCAGGACAACAGAGTGTGCAGAGTGTTGAGAAGCACTTTCAGGATCGTGTTGATCAAGATTGACTGTGTGTGTGTGTGTGTGTGTGTGTGTGTGTGTGTGTGTGTCTATCCTTAGGCATCAGACTTCATAGACTGACACTTAAAGACTTAAAATTGCATATTGTTGCCGGTCTCGGGATTTAAAGTGGTAGCAAAACATCAAATGCATGTCATCGGACAATTTAAACACTTTCACATTTTAATGAGCCAAACAAAGAGTGAAGATTTCTGCCTAAAGAACAAGGCGTTCTGAGTGATCATCGGCATACAAAAGACACTCAGCGTTAACAAAGCGTGTGCTCGGAAAGGAGATTTAATTTAAGAAATAATAAAAACAATGAGGCGTTTGTGAAAGGCCCAGCGTGTGTGTACTGAAAATGAAAGAAGGGGTAATTACACACTCAGTTTGTGGCGGTGCAGTGAAATGGGCGCTCTCTGCTAAAACACAGTCCTCACCTCACCAGGGCGTGGAAACACAGTGAGGACCAGTGCACGAACATATTTCTCGCATCCTGCGACTGCGATGATTTCGAAACTCTCTGGTGAGTCGGTCACGTGACTGTCTGCATTATTTGGAACAAAATTTACATTTGTTGGATTACATGAAAGATTTGATTCAGCAGAACACCTATAGAGATTCATCTGGCCAGGGAGAGAGAGAGAGGGGGGAGAGGGGGAGCTCTGGGTAGAGAAAGAGAGAGATAGAATGAGTGAGGAAGAAACAGGGAATGAAGAAGTGAGGCAGACAGAGTGTGAGAGATGGAGAAAGAGCAGGAGAGAGAGAAGATAGGAAAAACAAGAAAGGGAGATAAAGGTGTGGAAAAAGATAGGAGAGAGAGAAAGAGAAAGAACAAATAAGGTAGGCAGGATAAAAGGATAAAGAGAGAGATAAATAGAATGAAGAGGTATGTGTGTGAGTGCGTGTGTGTGTGTGTGTGTGTGTGTGTGTGTGTGTGTGTGTGTGTCGGTCAGGCACACAATAAACGATCTTTGCATGCTGATCCACACACACAGAAACACACGCCTCCACTTCCAACATTGATTTAATACAACCAACAGTCCAACCCCTTCGACCCTCCCTCTCTCTCTCTCTCTCTCTCTCTCTCTCTCTCTCTCTCTCTCTCTCTCCTCTCTCTCTCTCTCTCTCTCTCTCTCTCTCACACACACACACACACACACACACTCACTAGAGAGAGAGAGAGAGAGAGAGAGAGAGAGAGAGAGAGAGAGAGAGAGAGAGAGAGAGAGAGAGAGCGCAGGGCTCTTGCAATCTAGAAAAAATAATAAAAAACACAGAAGCTCAGGATGTTTTCTTCTTTATTAGCTTTTCTTCAACGTAGCCAATTTACCAGTTGTCAGCGCTGGAGTAAGTCTCTGTCTCATTAGATGTCGGTGGCTGCAGGGTAGGAGTATTAAGGCTCCTCACACTTTCACCGAAGCGTAGAAGCCCTCCTTTGTTTCAGACTGAAATAAAGGGATTAGGGACATTCCTGGATTAGACCCTGGTTTGGTCCTTTTTGTGTATAGTAGGCTTTCGCATCTCTTCCCTTTGAATTTGAAAGCCATGAAGTCCTCCACCTTGATTTTCTTTTTGGAGCTGCTCCTGAGTAGTGAACTCTCCACAATGATTCCAGGAAAGTGGCCACACATTGGTCCAGAAAATTTTCCATCAGTTTTTTTTAAATCAAAGGTATAATTTTGCTGCAACAACATCTAATATTGTTTCAGACAAGGTTCTCCTGTTCCCCTTCTAGAGTTCAACAATGACGTGAATGTAAAATCCATCCCAAAGGTGTTCATTATTTCATCACTCCAATTTCTAACAAAAGATGTTCAATAGATTTTTATAGACTCACTGTTGCTCAATAGTGCTCCTCAGCTTCCCCATACTAATCCAGCCCGTTGGACAACGATGGAGATCCATCTATCATCCTGTAGATAATCAGTGAATCTTCCCATTAATTTCTGTGGATATCAATCGCTCAAACTCATCTCAAAGGTGTCCAATGGAGCTTCAGCACTAAAGCACATCTTTGATATTCTATGGATGTTCCAGCTTTTGCCAACAGTAGTCAATTGAACTTCAGAGATCCAACTCTTCCCAAAAATCAGTGAAGTCTAGGAAAGTTGTCACTAAATTGTCCAGACACTTTTTTCCAACTGATCTTCTAAAATCAAGGCCTTGATTTTCTGCAACAACCTCTGATAAGTTTCGGAGAAGGTCTGAACATTGCTGTGTTATTCTGCATGTGGTCAAAACTAATGTTGCCAAATTATGTCCAGATTTTGCAAACTCATCCCAAAGTTGGTTGTTACTACATCACTCCAACTTCTCGCAAAAGATGTTCAATAGATCTTCATGGGTCCATCTCTTCCCAAAGGTCTTTAGGGGGGCTTCAAAATTCCAACTCCTCCCAAAGGCATTCAATGGAGCTTCATCACTCCATTTAATCTTAAAAGAGTTAATTTGGGATACATTACTCCAGTTCCCCCAAAGAAATTAATTGGAGTTCAGCAATTCATTCAGCTTTTCCTGAAGGTGTT
Organism: Hepsetus odoe; assembly: GCA_017165825.1. NCBI lineage: Eukaryota > Metazoa > Chordata > Actinopteri > Characiformes > Hepsetidae > Hepsetus > Hepsetus odoe. The sequence continues at coordinate 13,115,581 of CM029371.1, forward strand.
CAACTGAGCTTCTCAAACCCAGCTCTTTCCCAAAGTCTTTTTGGAGGTTTTATCACTCCAGTTCATTCTAAGGAAGTTGAATACTTTAGTACTCCAGTTCATCCCAAAGGAGTGCAATGGAGATAAATCAAACCATCTCATTTGTTTTTCAGTGGAACATTTTCCAATGCTGTTCAAGAGAAATCCATAGCTTCTTCACACCAGTTCATCCCAATGGACTGCAATGGAGATCCATCAATCATCCAATAGATATTCAATGGAGCTTCCATCATTTCAGATCAATTAATTGGAAATCAGTCTGCTTATCCCAAAGGAATATAGTAGACATTTGTCCCTAAAAGCCATCACAGATATTTTCAGTGGAGCTTTAACAATAAAATATCTCAACTGAGCTTCACAGATCCTACTCATCCCAAGGGAATTCAGTAGAGCTTCATTACCTAGTTTCATCCTAAAAGACTTCATGGGAGACACAACTCATTCTAAAGGTGTTCATGGCATGTTCACCACTCCAGTTTATCCCAAAGGTCTTTAGGGAAGCTTCCTAAAACCAACTCATCTGAAAGAACTGCAGAGGAGATCTATCACTCAACTCGTCCTATATATATTCAGTGGAACTTTATTACTCTCCATGTTAATTAATCAACTCCATCACAAGACTCAACCCAAAGGTCTGAACATGGCTGCTTTGATTTGAATATTTTTTCGAATGAGGCCATCACTGTTGTTGGCTGGATCAAAAATTTACGTTACAACCTCAACTCACAAAGGTTTTCATTCTAATGCGCTATGATGTTTAGATCACACACACCTAAACTGGTGCTGAGTCAGGAAATGATAAGGGATGTTGGGACACTCCTTGAGCTCCCTGTCTCTCTCTTGTCCTTTTTATGCCTTTTTGTGTAAGGAAAGCATGCTTTTGCCTGCATTGCGTTGCAAACGAATCTTGGCAACATTACCGTGGTAATCAAAGACAAGACATCCCTCCACTGCTGTGTTTTGCCAGGAGCAAAAAAACCCTTATTTTTTCTGAGATCCCATCGAGCAGCTGGAGTGCCTTTTCAATGAATCTTCCTCGCCAGGAGATCTAAAAGATTGGTTTTTTTTCTTGAAGTCTCAGAAGACCTGTCTTCATCTTAAAAGCCACGTGGTTCCTCTTGAAGTAGTCATTATTGGGTATAAAAAGTGGAAAGCACTAGAATAACTTCCTAAATGTTTGTTTAGCCATTTAGCAGACTGGGGAAGTGCTACCCTCAGCCAATAACTGCTGGCTGATGATATTTTCCATACCTGTCATTAGCATTGCACTGGGGAACACCTCCACATTGATTGCTATTGGGAACCATCCCAGAATCATCTCTAGACCAAATGGATTAGAAGATGTGCTTATTAATGTAGTTCCAGGAGAAAGGGTTTGCTGGAGAGGAAAACTGTGGAGACTTGGATCAAGCGGATTTACTGGGACTGCCGGTGATCTGGAAGAGTCCTGGAGAAAAACGGGGCTCATTAACATTACATACTGCTGTTTGAATGGAGTGTAATGAGAACCATAGAGGAATGGCCCACGGGGGATTGTCCCATCGATGGCATTAGACAAAATGACCCATGGAGATCAGAGAAATGGAAGAAGTTTGGAAACCTTTTTTGGTACTTGGTGTATGTAGGCCAACATAAAATACATGAGCAAATAACTTGATGCTTGTTATAAACTTTAAAGTAATAATAGGGGCAAAAAAAAAAAAATAGTTCTAACTGCATCCCTAAATCATCCCAACCCGCCTTAGATTTCTAAGTGATCTCCAGTAGACTTACTTCTGAAGGCACATAAACAGTGTTATCTATAAACTTAGGTTTTGTGAGGACTGCAAAAGTTTTCTAGTGAAAGTGAAAGTAACCAATTCTCATTGTGAAACAGCACAGCACACACTGAACCACAACAAGCATCCTCTGCATTTAACCCATACACAGTGTGCAGCAGGGGGAAGTCGTATACAGTGCCCTGGGAGCTGTGATGTGGACAGTACCACACTCAGAGGAACCTTAGGGTAACCTACTTGTCTGGGATTAAAACCTGAGACCTTCTAATCCTGGGTCCTGGTCCCTAACCACTAGGCCAAGCTTCACATTAAAAAAGCAAAGGTGTTAACGGCAAGAAGAACCATGTCTTGGTCCTTAAGGAATCCTCCATTTGATGCATCTTTGGCAACCGCTGTTTATAAATGAGAGCGAAGAGCCTCTACCAGAGATTTTTTACACATTTTTTTCCATGTTTGTAATGTAGTCTATTTTTATAAACAGGGATCTATGGAAAGCCTCCAAATTTGGGATGAAAGAAGCAGAAATGACAACATTGGAGAGCCTCCAGTTCCTTCTGTGTTATATATAAATAATAACCCCGACGTGATAAAACGCCCCAAAATAGAAAGTGCAGGGTGAGGCAGTGGCCTTGTCCTGTGTCCGCCTGCAGCAACTGCTTGCTTATGCGAGAATTTCTCAAGAAGAGGAGAGTCTAGAGCAGCCAAACAGGAAAAGAAATGGAAACAGAATGCTAAACCTAGCTAGTACTTCTGTTAGAGCAAAACTAGAGGAAGAGAAATGTGTCACTGTGAGCCCTGAACCCAATGTTGCAAGATATTATTCCTGGAGGGGCATCATTTAAGATAAGATACTCAGCAGAGCGTTGTAATGAGAAAAAAATAGCCCATCTATGATTGAGTGTTTTCGGTGACGGAGCACGGCGATGATTAAGCCAGGAAACGGAGCTGTGTGTGTGAGTGTGTGGAAGTGTGTATGTATGTGTGTGTGTGTGTGTGTGTGTGTGTGTGTGTGTGTGTGTATGCGTATGACTGAGGCCTGCAAGGTCACCTTCCGGTGCATCCGTATGCAAATTTGTGATGATGCAGCATCTCGAGGCATCCGTTTAAGATCCGCTTTCACGCGAGCCGCCAAACGCTCTCGGTTTAAAGGTGCACATTTATGCACTTTTCTTTGCAGGCCGGACACGTTTATTTATATATATCATGTTATACACCGTGTTAGATGCCTTACAGGGACAAAAACATAAAAATAATCATTAAAATAAGTAGCAAACTCAGGAAGAAGAATAAAAGTAAGGTTCAGGATAAGAAGACCGTGTGAAAGAATGCTGATTAACTGGAGAAAACCGAGAATCTTTAGATTTAAACTGGTCACAGTTTGGGGCAAATTTGATCTCAGCAGGGAACTGGGTCCAGCAGGGGGCAGCAGAAGGTCTAAATGACATTTCACCCTGTTTAGGTTCAGCTCTGGGCACCACCGGGTTTTAGTCAATAAGTAATTTTGCAGAAGCAGGTTGGATGAGGCCAAGCATGTTATTTTTATAATTTTATTATTTTATTTGGAGGATTTTACTAAAATAGGGACTCTAATCTGTGATGCTTGTGTGGGTCATTATAGATATTTAGATAATAATCTAATTTAATAAATACATTAATAATAATAGATCTAGAATCTGTATGTCTATCTATCTATCTATCTATCTATCTATCTATCTATCTATCTATCTGTCTGTCTGTCTGTCTGTCTTCTGTCTATCTGTCTGTCTATCTATCTATCTATCTATCTATCTATCTATCTATCTATCTATCTATCTATCTATCTACCCTCCCTCTCTCTTTCAGTATGTACCATACTAGTCTGTCTGTCTGTCTGTCTGTCTGTCTGTTTATCTATCTATCAATCTATCTATCTATCTATCTATCTATCTATCTATCTATCTATCTACCCTCTCTTTCTCTTTCAGTATGTACCATACTAGTCTGTCTGTCTGTCTGTCTGTCTGTTTATCTATCTATCTATCTATCTATCTATCTATCTATCTATCTATCTATCTATCTATCTATCAGTATGTACCATACCAGTCTGTCTGTCTGTCTATCTATCTATCTATCTATCTATTAATCTATCTATCTATCTATCTATCTATCTATCTATCTATCTATCTATCTATCTATAATTCTGTCTGTCAGTCTGCCTATTTATTGTTTGCTTTTTTATTTATTTTGGATATTCCATATTAATGCTTTTCCACTTTTTTAAATAAAACACTGTCACTCACTCATTTTCTAAGCCGCTTTCCCTAATTAGGGTCGCTGTAGCCTTTCCCAGTAACTTGAATGCTTTCATACAACATTCAAGACCATTCACTCTATATGGAACCAACCTGGAGAAGCAGCTTCTCTTATATTATGTGATGCCACAGAAACCCTGTGCTTATCAGACTGTATGAAATTAGCCGCACTGTTTGCTTAGAAATGTGTTTAACTCACACTGCGTTCTGAACGAGGCTCGTTACAGATAATCCGAACAGAGCTTATTAAACAGAGCTTTATATTTCAACAAGCATCATAAGTTATTGTCATTGTAACGGATAAAGGAAGGGAAGCTGGAAAATGGTCATGAGCTCTTTAAAACATACCACTGGAGAGGAATCCGTGCCGGCGGGACACCAGGGTTCATGTCCCTTTACTTTCAAAGGCTCAGAATAGAATTTCATTAGGAGGGCGCCAGGTGAGGGGCGTAATAAGAAACGTGCACAGTGGCGGTCCCATGATGACACTATTTTATCACACACACACACACACACACACACACACACACACACACACACACACACACACACACACACACACTCCAGCTCCAAATTGTTCTTCCACACCAGCAAAAAGACTCAATTCTTTCCACTCCAACACCCAAATGACATGTAGAAACACAAAGACATTGGGACTGTGGGTTTGGTGATGCTGTGGAGGGTATGAAAATCTCCCAAAAAAAAACCCAAACCAATCAATTAATTTATCATATGTTACATAGAATTGTTAATAACACTGCTACTAATAATAACAATACTACAACTAATACTACTACTATTACTACTACTACTACTAATAGTAATAGGGGAAAAAATATATATATAAATATATATATTATTTCATTTATTTTGTTTGGACTTCAATATCAGGTGAATTTAGAGAAAAAAAAAATGTTTTTATAAGTCTTTTTAAGCCCCAGGCATTTTTTTAATGAAATATATAAAATGATGAAAAACACTTAAACTTGACATTAAGGTTTAGCAGAATATAAACACAAAGTTAAATAAAATCACTACCCCAATGATCAATAATTGAATAGATGATGAATTATTACTTATTACTGCGATCATTAAGTTCTTTCTCCTGACAATCGTATGGAAAAAACTTGCAACGATAACAAGTTATTTTTATTATAACATGAAATGAAGCCATTGCATAAAAATCCATCAGCAACATAAAAATTCTCCATCAAATACAGATCCAGCACCGCCGTGGAAGATCAATCATGTGCAGAAGCTTCAGAATGATATAGCCACGCCTTTTGGAAACAACAGAATGAAAGAAGCTAATCCCCTCTCCGGCTGCTCTCTGTGGGCTGTGGGTCTGTCCGCATTTGAGCCTCAGCTTTATAGAACCATTTGTATAGAACATTGTTTGAAGTGAAAGTGAAAGTGACTAGTTGCCACTGAATCATCCTCTGTTGTTAACCCACACACACTGTCCAGCAGGAGGCAGCCACATCCAATACTTTTGGAGCAGTGATGGGGATGGTACCTTACTCAAGGGTACCTCAGGGCATCCTATTGGTCTGGGATTCAAACTCTTGGCCTTCCAATCTTGGGTACTAGTCTCTGAACACTGGATCATCGTTGCCCATTTATGGATGTGGAACTGTTCAGCTACAGCCTTCAGTTGAATTCAAGATTAATTTGGTGTGTCTGATCATATATGAGCATTTTGAGTGTTTAGGGACTCTGTGTTGACCATGGCTGATTTTCCTGAAGGGGGAAGCACATTCAGTTTTCAGGATTTGTATTATACCCCAAAAGACTTTCCCGATGGAGAAGGGGTGGATTTGTATCATTTCATAGCCTAATGTTTTAAAGCAGCAGTAAAAAAAGCCTTGGGGACAAAGTTAGAGAAGCGAGACTGTGTTGGCTTGGACATGTCTGGAGGAGAGACGAGGATTATATTGGGTGAAGGATGTTGAAGATGGAGCTGCCAGGAAAGAGGAGAAGAGGAAGGACAAAGAGGAGGTTTATGGATGTGGTGAGAGAGGAGATGCAGGTGGTCGGTTTGAAGGAGGAAGATGCAGAGGACAGGAAGACATGGAGATGGATGATCTGCTGTGGAGACCCCTAAACAAGAGCAGCTGAAAGAAGAAAAAGAAGTAAAATTGAAAGCCTGGATTTGGGTTGGGGTGTATGGTGTCAGTCCACCTTAAAACTATCCGAGCAGCGCATTTTTAGTTTTTGTTCCTAAAGGGAAGGTACTGATGGTGTCTCGTGGAGGAAAACACTCTAGTGACAGTTTAGTGTATATTATTTTGGGAGACTGTAGCAGCGGTGTGGAAGTTAATGGTATGCTTTTATTCCAACATGTGATCCTTCACTGGTGGTCACTTCTATTATTACATATACATTACAAGGCAGCCAGAGGGAACAGGTTCACAGATTCAGGCCGTTTCTTTACCACAGCGTGGACCAATGTAGTAGTAGTAGTAGTAGTAGTATTGTTATTATCATTATCTTTTTAATATGCCTCTATATTATCCTTTATTTAAAAAAGAAATCCCATTATCCCCAGGATCGGATGGTCTTGGGTTTGAATCTCAGACCAGTAGGTCACCCTGAGGTACCCTTGAGCAAGATACTGTCCCCATTACTGCTCCCTGGGTGCTGGATATGGTTGCCCCCTACTGCATGGAGTGTGTATGTGTGTCAGCCAATCAGACTACACTCCTGTATCTGTACAGTTTTGGGGAACACAATTCTATATCTGATCCAAAAAGGGTCTTCTGAGGTTTGAGCCTGGAGGAAAATCCTAATCACTTCAAATCTCTATTGATTCGTCTGGAAGGCTCAGATTTTCTTTGAGTAACTGTCCTCTAATCTGACTGACCGTTTAATGTTTGTGTGGTTGCGTGTGACCAGCGTTCTCCAGAAGCCTCGGACTTAAAGGATTATGACCATTACAGCAGGGCTTTTGTCCATGGTGTGTTTCATGCTATTCTTGTGTGGCTTTGCTTTCTGTTTCTGTTCTGTGACACTCATAATAATGTGGATACCCCCCCCCCCCCTCCCCCCTTCTCCATTGAATTATGTTGATACAGGTTGACTCGTTACATACACCTTGTACTGTTTATGCTTGTCTCCGGGCGATGCTGAGCAGGCCAGCGGTGTGCCACGCTTTCAGCTTGGTGTCACTTTGAATCAGATGACCCTGATAGCAGCTAATGCTAACAACATCAACAACAAAGCAGGACGAAGCCGGGAGGACACACGGCTGAGTCTAGATCAGGGACGTCCAACACAGCAGCCGCTCGCTCTAGAGAATCAATGGATGAACAGTAAACCTGATAACCAGGTCCACGAACTGACCCGCCCAATTGTGGGCAAAGAGAAGTTTGATCTAATGAGTAATTACAGCACATGGGGTGTGTTTGGGGTGAGGGTGAGGGGTAATAGTTTAGGGATGAGCTATGGGGCAACTGAGGGCATATATTAGAGGCTACATTAGATGAAAAGATAAAACCATTCTTGATATGGACTAGCTTTTGAAGTACACTAATTCATTAAAATCAATTTATAAATGTAAAATTTTACTTAATATCTGTATTAAAACAGATATTAAAAAAATATTTCCATTAACTACACCACCCTTATCATTTCTTCTTCATCTTCTGGCTGCTCCTGTTTAGGCATCGCCACAGCAGATAATCCATTTTCATTTCTTCCAGTCCTCTGCATCTTCCATAAACCTCCTCTTTGGTCTTCCTCTTCTCCTCTTTCCTGGCAGCTCCATCTTCATTATCCTCCTTCCAATATAATCCTCGTCTCTCCTCTGGACATCCAAACCAACGCAACCTTGCTTCTCTAACTTTGTCTCCAAAACGTCCAACCTGAGCTGTTCCTCTAATATACTCATTTCTAATCCTGTCCATCCTCATCTCATCCAAAGAAAATCTCAGCATCTTTAGCTCTGACACCTCCAGCTCTGCCTCCTTTCTTTTCTTGTCAGTGCCACCATCTCCAACCCATACTACATAGTTGGTTTCACTGCCGTGCTGTAAACCTTCCCTTTTGCTCTCGCTAGTATCCGTCACTGCAGCCACTCTTTTCCAACCATTCCAACCTGCCAGCACTCTCTTCCACACTCGCCGTTAGTCTGAGCTGTTAATCTCAAGTGTTTAAACTCCTCCACCTTCACTTCCTCTAGTCCCTCCATCCTAACTACTCACTTTCCTCACTTTTGTTCACATGCATTTATTCTGTCTTTGTCCTTGTTTGAAATATTAAAAATGAATCAGAATGTTAAGAAAACAGTTAAAATAATAAAAATAATAAAATAATAAAATCTTTATATATATATCAGCATATCTTTATATATGCTGTTTTATTTGATGTATTGGCTTTCCATTTGATCACTCACTTCCATTGCAGCTTGTCTTAATTAGGGTCCCAGGGATTGCTGGAGTCTATCCCAGCTCTCACAGTGCAAAAGGTCCCCACCCTGGACAGGTCACCAGTCCATCACACACACACACACACACACACACACACACACACACACACCCACACACACACACACACACACACACAATTGTGGACAATTTAACATCTCCAGTCCACCTGATGTACAGGTCTTTGGCTGGTGGGAAACCGGAGCTAACAAGAGGTGTAAAAATATGTTAAAATGGCAAAATGATTAAAATATTACCCTATCATTAGCATTAAAACAAAAGTTCAAAAGATGGCATGCATTTATCATTTATAGAAAAACTATTATTTTTAAGGATAACATTAAAGTTAGTACTCATTCAGCAACAACGGGTACTCAGATCTTCCATCATGCAGTTGGGATCAGCTTTAGAAGGTAAAGATGGACATTTATAGGACATGGTAACAGAAGGCACAGCTTTATTGGTGGTCCTGCTCTCAAATCTGGGTTACTTTGAGCACCGTGGCTCCTTCATGTTCAGTTTGGTTCTCGGATCAGTTCGTACATTAACTCCATGAGAGCTGTTTTTAATTAGGCCGCTTTGTCCAACGGCTGAGCGGTTTGGTTTTAAAAGAAGCCTGGAAAGTTCGGCTGGGGTCTGACAGGAATTTGCACTGGGAAAATACAAAAAGAAGAGAAAAATATGAATGTCAAGGTTTGTTAGCTCTTTCTTCTCAGACTGTTGCGAAGCTGTGTCTCAGAGCTGGGTGGCATCAGTCTATAGCGATGGTGACCCGTTAATTAAGGAGGAGACAAGAAGTCATTCTGACAAGATTGCCACCTTAAACGCAAATGCTAATCGGAGACGTTTGAACAGTCTCGTTAACCCACTGACGGAAAGTTTGGTTGGAAACTGCGCTTTTGCTTTCTTAGAGAAGAAGTGGTGGAGTCAAGCTGCTTGAAGAAAAGGCCATTAGCTCTTCACCCTTCTTTCATATGAGGAAATAAAGTCTCTAAAGGTCTTTAAAAAGGGAACGGCTTCTTTGAAGCCAGTGGGGGCCATCATGCTGAATGTGAAAGCAGGCACTTAGAAACTTGTGTTTTGAAAGCTCTCCAGAGTCGTAAGGTAGGCTCTTCCTAAGCCCCTCATCATAAATTGCAGACGTGAACGGCATGCTTTAAAAGACGATGGATGCTTTCTTGCTGCTCCTTTGGTTTTCACGTGCCAGAATCATGGAGGAGTCGTTCGCATTAAAATTAATTAGTCAGTGGAGATGAATAAACTATGCCACCTTTTTATGCCTTCATTCACATTTCGCTTTTCAAATTCAAATTACACAAGCCAACCGTGTGATGGGTACATTTGCCTTCTAAATAGCTATCATTGGATATTTTTAACCTCAACACTTAAATGAACTTGACAGTTTGTTTTTCTTTCGGTTAAAACGAATAATGAAACAGTTTGGACCCAACAACTGAACGAATGGATTGTTGAACAGTTACGTGGGATTTGGGCAGGAATTACAGTCAGAATGACCACCGTTTCTTATTAATAGCAAAGACAGTGGCTGAATATGAAACTTAAAGTGGACTCTAAGCTGCTAATGTCATAAGTCAAAAATGCAGCTATTTTTACCATGGTCTCTTGGAAACAAACGCATGATGATAAACACAGAATGTCTTCTGGGATTATTGATCCGTGTTGGAAACAGTTTTTTTTTTGTTAGTATGGTTGTTAAACACCATTGTTAATGATGGGAAGTTCTCATGTGTATGTGTCCCTGTGTCTCTGTAGGTGACGGAGACGAGGACTGGCCCTCTTGGCTGCAGTACCTACGACAACCTGGACTCCGTCAGCTCCGTTCTGCTCCAGAGCCCAGAGAGTAAACTCCATCTGCAAGGTAAGCTGGAGCTCGTCTCTAAAGATCAGTTATCAAAAACTGGTGCTACTGTGCTTCATCATAGGGTTGAATGGATAGATGGATGGATGGATGGATGGATGGATGGATGGTTGCACCAACTGATATATAGAGCACAAACACTTCTGAAACAAACAGGGGTGTAAGATAGATAGAGGATTGAATGGATGGATGGATGGATGGATAGATGGACTGACTGACATGTAGAACCACATACACTTCAGAAACAAACGAAGGTAAGATATATTAATAAATAGATGGATGTTTGTTTGGTTTTACTGATCTCTAGGGGGTGAATTTTTCTAAAATATGATAGAAGTTAATAATAATAATTTTTCTTAAAGTAAAAGTGCAGTGTCAATGATTAACATCACCACATTTATGAACGCTCATTTTAGCACCCTCTTGTGGAGAGTCTGACACAAAGTGAGAATTTGAGTGAATCAAAATTTCTAAATGGTGCTGCCATTGTTGTGGCAAGTTTCAAAATTTGCCTTGAAATTCACTGTATTTGGAGAAATAAGTGACTGGGTGGATATTTAATTGCCGTAACCCCACAACATGTGCATTTGACAGCGCTGTACCAAAGCTAACACGGGGCACAGCATGGGAAGAAACCAGTCTTTCAGGCAAGTGTGGTGTAATTGTTCTCTTGGTGGATTTCTCATCAAGTCCAACGGGCTGCCGTCTGTCAGATTAAAAGGGAACTAAAAAACAGACACGACTGCAGTGTTAGTTCCTGCTTGTATTACTTTCAGCTCCCGCAGAGTTGGGCATAAGACGTCTCGGTGCTCGAGTTTAGAGAGCCAGTATGAAAAGATTGGGGGGGAAAGAAATGAAAAAAAAAAAAAGAATCCCACTATTCAGATGCTTCCCAGAGACACGACTTCATCCTTCTTTCTCTGAAGAGATTATTATGTCTGTATGGATTCGGGTAATTACTTTGTCTGTCAAATACACTTTCAGGTTCCTTCGCTTCGTTGCCCAGTCGAGATCTTCAGGTATTTAAGATTTTATTCACACACACCTGCTGCATTGAACACGGCTGCCTCGGAGGAGAAGGGAGCGATGAAGGCTTGCTCCTTATTCTTAGGCTAGTTAAGGGGTTATCTAGTCACCTGCAGATGTGGAGGTTCTCTCACCTACATGCGGAACAGCTGTAATGTTTCCTATGTAGGTTTTTGTTTCAGAAAAAAAAAAAATTACTGTTAGCAACATTTGCAGTAAAAAAAAAGAGGAAACTGAAGCACAAAGCTGTTAGCAAGCCAACTCCATCCATCTTTTATCAGGCTCTCATATCTTATCTCTCCAAAAGTTTTCCCCGAGCTACAGAACAGCTGGTGAGAAGGAGTCTTTGATTGTAACAGTCATTAGACCGCCTTTAAAACACTGTAAACGAGCTATGACAACGCATGTCATTCTAATGCCGGTCTGTGGTCATAAAACTTAGCCATCTGGACTGTCTGGGACATAAAAGTAATGCAAATTGTTGGTACATATGTTAGTGCAGTGACAGTGAATCTGCTCGGTGCTCTTTGAACTGGGAGTGAGCCAGAGGGAAAGTTTGGGAGCGCTCAGACTCGGGGAACTGTGGGGTTGTTATTGTTCGCAATCAGAGGCTTGGATTTGGGATGGTGATGGTATTCTTTCAGTAGCATTCAATATTTCATGATCCACTTCTCTGAGTATGGGGGTGGTATATCCCAGACCAGTAGGTTGCCTTAAGGAACCCTTGAGCAAGGTACCATCCAATCACTGCTCCATGGGCACTTCAAATAGCTGCCCCCTGCTGCATGGTGTGTGTGGGTAAAAAACATAGTTTGAATTTTATCACTGTGTGCTATACCATTTTTCACAATGGCAAAATAGTCACTTTCAGTTTCACTTTACATGGTGTAGCTTATATATATATAATGCTTAAAATGCTGGCTTTTCTAGTTGAGTTTACTTTTCTAATGTTGGTTAGTTACATAAATGCAGAAAATGTTTCTTTTATGTTTTGAAAAGCTCATACTATTACTCATGTGTAATTACATAATAATAAATATTCAGTTACTGATATCAGTAACCATAAGGTTTGATCCTGGGACCTCTTGAGCCATAGGTCCATAGGCAAGAACCCTACTAGACCAACACCACCCATGTTAACAGCATTTTTTCACACCTTCCTAAAACATTTGCATAATACTGTATATGATACTAATATTGTTATCCTTAAAATAAGAATAACATATATATATGTGTGTGTGTGTGTGTGTGTGTGTGTGTGTGTGTGTGTGTGTGTATATATATATATATATATATAAAAGTGAAGTGAGTGAAAAGTGAAAGTGACAACCCTTGTCATTGCGAGGTCACAGCACAGCACACAGTGAACCACAACTAAATTGGACCTCTGCATTTAACCCATGCAAACACTGTCCAGCAGTGGGCAGCTATTGAAAGTGCCCGGGGAGCAGTGACAGGGACGTTACCTTGCTCAAGGGTACCTCAGGGCAACCTATTGTGGCAAAAGTTTTAGGCAGGTGGGGAAAAATGCTGTGAACAAAGAATGCTTTCAGAAATGGAAGTGTTAATCATTTATTTTCATCAATTAATAAAATGCAGTGAATGAACAAAAGAGAAATCTAAATCAAATCAATATTTGGTGTGACCACCCTTTGCCTTCAAAACATCATCAATTCTTCTAGGTACACTTGCACACAGTTTTTGAAGGAACACGGCTGGTAGGTTGTTCCAAACATCTTGGAGAACTAACCACAGATCTTCTGTGGATGTAGGCTTCCTCACATCCTTCTGTTTCTTCATGTAATCCAGACACACTGGGTGATGTTGAGATCAGGGCTCTGTGGGGGCCAGAAGAACTGATGCTGGTTTGAAGGCAAAAGGTAGTAACACCAAATATTGATTTGATTTAGATAAGTTAAAGATTGCGGGTTTGCCCAGTTTAGCATCACTTCTACATAAATACCCACCATGTTTATAATCACTGCTGTGTCTCAGAGTGAAGCACTGGAGTGGAGTCCTGTCTGAGGTGTTGGCTGCTGGTTGTACATTGGAAGACACCCCCTGTTTGCAGGGATGAAGGACGTGAAAACACGGCGAGATAAATAGGCGCTTGCCATTTTTTTCAGATGACATGACATTTGCGCCTTGTCGGCTGCAGGCGCATCTCATTTTTGCGAGCCAGAGTGTTGCGAGGATGCAGGAATTAGGTGTCGCTGGCTTTGCGTCCCATTGATCAACGCTGAACCAGATTTAATGGAGTGATCGGAGAGAAAAAAACAGGGCTTCCGTCGCCTCCCATTAGTCACCAGACTTCCTCTTCTGTATTTATTAACAAATTAGGAAAGGTCACTTTGAACGAGATGCCGTTGCCATTAATAAAATTGACTTCGAGTTCTTTGTCTCTGTTCCACAGTGCCGAGGAGCAATAGAGCAGATAAAAAATAAAGAGAAAAGAACAAAGACAGATGAGATAAGGAAAGTAAAGAAGAATGGCCGTTTTAAGAAATACGCTCTTGGCTCGGATGTACAGTTCTGGGGGAAAACTCATTTACGTTACATGGAAGGTGTTTAAGTTTTTAAACACTTTATCACACTGGCCCATCTGGTTTATAAAACGGCTTCTGAAAAGAACCATACATCAAAAACAGCATCACCCTGAAAAAATGTCTGGCTTATAATTGCATAGGAACAATTCTTAACAGAAATATAGAATTTTTAAAGAAAGCAAATAAACTTGAAAAGCCTGTATATTGTGTGTAAAGGCCTTTAAGAAAACATCAGATTTTTGACTCTTAATTACAATTTGAATTCATTTTAGCCACTAGCTTTCACTATGGGTTGCAATGGGTGAAAACCAGAGAACCTGTAAGATTCCTGACGCAGATGCTCTCCAAACGACGATGACCCTTGTCTGCCCTGGCCGAGAATGGCCGGTGATGATTTTTATCTCTCAATTTCATGAAGGAGCTCTTATGCGAATTGGAATCTTTCTGAAGAGCTAAAGGGAAGGGAAGGTAATTATTAGCCTGGCAGCCTCAGACTAGCCTCCCATCTCAGGATAACAAGCCAAACTGCCTTCTGATTCCTCAAAAAGTATTTTCAGCGCTGTTCGTAGGAGGATTTCACACGAACCCTCACAAATGTGCCGTGGGCTCAATTAGTGAGAAGAATTTGGATGAGTTAAAAAAAAAAAAACAAAAAAAAAAACTCCTCTAACAAGGATCAGCGCCATGTGTCGTTTACACCATGTGTTTTTGTGAATCGTTTGAACTGTTTAAATTGGGATTGTGACACTAGACATTTCGAGGAACAGTTCTCCAGATCAGGACAGTGTTCTTGTCTCTCATTTTCAGTACAGTCTCTGTACCTGAGCAGCTTTGAGTGTTGTTTGTTGGTTAATCCACACAGTGATCTACGTCTGAACCTTCAAGCAGAACAAAGCGTCTAACTTAGACATGAAGCAGTGAAGAAACAGGTGCAGATGATTCCAGATGATCAGGGGATTCCTTTACTGCTGATGCTGAACACTGAGTGGTTGGAACCCTGCTATCTAGAACATTTGCTCACATTTCTTTCATGAAATCCTCAGTCTGACAAAGATAAGACAGCTTGAAGGGAATAAAGTAGCATTTTTGCACCAATAAAGTGATCCTCAGCTGAATGTAAAGAAACAGGAGCTCACCTAGGCTTTTGCACAGTCCGTTGTGTTATTTGATTGACCATCTTGAATAATTAGCACACTAAAATGGACAAGGTTCCAAAAATCTTGTTTCATTCACTTTGTTTCAGAATTGATTTGTTCATAGCAATTTTTTCCTTTAAATATGATAAATTCAATTTTAAAAATAAATTTGTCAGATACCTCAAACCATTCAGGGTCATCACCATCTTACTAATGGTGTATTTGGATGAGTTTTTCCTTCTCAAACAAACGAGTCCTTTGGTCAAAGTATTCGCTGAAATCACACTACAGTAGAAGAGTGCAACAGTAAAACTGGGAGTTAAATCTTTCTCCAAATTTGAAAATCTGTACTTTCTGTGTTTTTTTTTTTTTAATTTAGTGCAAACCAGTAGAAAATATGTTTCAGTCCCACAAACTGTGACCACTGGCATAATGAGTGAATCATAATCAATGGCCCAGATTGATTGGCAATATTACTTTCCAACATGTCACTTCCACAATGTCCACGGAGCCGCATCTGTTTTTGTGTTATGTGGCACCAGTTTGGGAGGAACTTGGCAAAGTCTAACTTCTGTTGAATTGACACGACAGATGCTGTTTGGATAAATCCAGCACTGTGGACGCTGTTGGGCCAACACCTTATCATTCTCCTTTTATTTGTGGTAATAAACCCATGATTGCGTTTCTGTCTTACTGTCTTTTCAAAAAATTTCGAGGCGGAATGGCATGACATTGCCTCGGGATACCCAGCAAAGCGTGATAATGGCATGCTGTTACATTTCCAGATGCAATAAAATCCACTTTGCCATCATGTTGGCAGAACGCAGGTGTGATAATAAGCCCCCTCGTTACAAGTTTTATTGTTATTTTGGCAAATCGTTATTAGAGCTGTCATGATTGCACTGCAATGGATTACTATGATACACACCAATCAACCAATGCATTAAATCCACTGACAGAAGGAAAATGTCTCATTACAAAAGTATCTGTCAGAGGATGCAAGAAAACTGTGCAAGGAGACACAGCACACTGGGACAGAACATCTGCGGCAGGTCTTGTGGGGTATCCAGTGGTTGGTCTCTATCAGAAATGTCCCAAAGAAGGGTCATGGATGTCCTTTGCTGGCTTAAACAGTGAGTTGGTCTCCAAATTCTTCCGATCTCAATCCCATTCCAGGAGAATCTCAATCCCATTCCAGGAGAAACTACTCCTATGGAGGCACTTCCTCGCACGTTAGAGGACCCGATACCACAGCAAACCTTTAGAGATTGTTTCTAAAAACTTGTGGGTACATGGATCTTCAAGTCACCTTTTCTAGATGAACAGCTTTTCTGGGGGAACTACTCAATAGTAGGCAGGTGATTTGTTAAACAGTACTGTGCAAAAATCTTGATCCCCTCATTTCTTCATATTTTGCTCCCAAAAAGTCAATTGTTAGTGTGTTGTTGAGGAACAGTTCTCCAGATCTTCCTGAAGGACAAAGTTTTTGTCTCTCATTTTCAGTACAGTCCCTGTAGCAGTTTCAGAAGCAGTGGGGGATTATGGGGGATTATGGAGGAATGGAAAACAAAAAGCAGCTGCTGTCCAACGAGGAGTTTTGGAATGTCCTTCTAGAAGCCTGTAGAACTGTTCCTGAAGTCAACGTAAAGAAATGATAAGAAAGCTTGTCTTAGAGAGTTGAGGCTGTGCTGAAGAATAACTATGGTTATCAGAAATATTCACTGTAAAGCTGGTTAGAATTCTTTTTTTGTATTTAGACTAGATTTAGACATTTCTTCTCCTCTAAAATTGCTCGTTTGAAAGATGTTTTTCTTTTTTAAAAGGTGATCAGTTTATTCTTTAATTGTAATTCTTATCGTTTTAACTTCTTGTAAAAATCAAGCCACTCAACTGACCATCTATGACTGACAGATTCCTCAGTCCTAACATGGTCCATAATAACCCGGTTCAGGATGTTCAGGTACAGTGGTTAGACTCCATCATCCCCTTGCCAGTCCAGCACAAGAAGTTCTGATGGGACTCTGAAGCAGGTCAGAACAGACTGACCTTCGGTCCAGAGTGCTGCTGGCTAGTTCCTGTCACATTACTGCATCGTGACTAGCACCAGGCTCGCTGGGTAACACTGGCTGAAAACAGGAGCCGAGAACAGTCACACCTGCCTCAGTGTGGGATTCAAATCGCACAAGGTTTGTCAGCTTTGATACAAATGCATCAATTCTGCACTGCACTTTATCTTCGTTTGGCCAAGAGACATAAGTCCTCCGTAAAAAGGCTGAGCAACCTCCATTCATCAACATAATAGCAATGAGTTCTAACTTTTAATGGCTCATGAGACTGAACGAGAAATCAAAGAACACTCCTTGCTCTCTCAATACCATTTAGAATCCCTGATCCCAAAAAATGAAATATAAATGAGAACATCTTTCGATTTTTGATGCATTTGCAGTTGTGATGGTGTTTTTAATTTAAGTTTAAGTCTTTATATGATCTCCTCATAAGATTGAGATTGAATGAATTAACCCAGTATTGAATTTTCTCAATTTTCTTCCCAGTTTAGCCAATATCGCCACTTCCACCCTCTAGCTAGAATTATCCACAGCACCACTTGTATTTTTTTGGCCATTTTACTAAATTTGCTGGCAAATTTGGGGGCTGATTGTGTTTTTGGAGATGGAAACATCAAATACACTATAGGACAGCTGCAGATGATCTTTTCTTAATGTGTGTTATAGTGATAGTATTGAAAATCTGTAGCTTTGATCATAGTAATAGTCTAATTATATTTTTATTTGGGTCGGTGTTGGTGAAAAGCAGAGGCGATGACAAGGATGGACAGGGTTTGAAACGAGTTTGCCAGAGGGACAGCTCAGGAGGATGGTTCAGAAACAGAGCGAGAGAAATAGAGACAGCTGATTTCCTGTGGAGCCCCCCCAAAAAGAGCAGCCAAAAGAAAAAGTAGATATACACATATACACATTTTTGCTTCTTTTTCTATGCTTTTATTTTCTGTTGTTTAGTCAAAGTTATTTAAAAATAAAATTATAATAAAGTTATATAAACATTTCATAAATGTCTGAAAAATGATAAAAAAGGAACTGAATGTTCATAATTTCATGTTCAAACTGACACCCAATCATCTACTTGCTATACAGTTACTGTAGTGTGTTATAACAACACTGGCCATACCTGTTATGTACTACACACTCTAAATCACATCAACAAACAAACCCACTTTCTTGAACCAATATCTTCTATAGACTTCACCTCTGACCTTTGCTGATGGAGTCATGCGTTGTGTTTCTCAGCATTGTTTCCAGGCTAACATTAGACATCAGGAGAAAGCAGCACTGCTTGGAGAGATGGCCATCTGAGCTGCCCCGGCCGTGGCAAGGTCAGATGGAGAGATCATTATGAACCCTGAGGTGTCTGTGCCGAATTCACAATATTGCGTTATCTCAGGGGAGGTTCTTGCAGGATGACTGATCTCAGACTGGTGGGGTTCCTCAGGCCAGGGAGAAGCTCAGCACCAGGGTCATGAGCTTTGTACATGTGCAGGGAGGAAACTATGGCCATGCTACCTTCGGCTCCCTGTTGCCAGGGAGACCGAGTGGGTGCAGGATGTACAGGCTGTTTGGACTGAGAGAAACAAAACATACAGTAGGTGTTTGGCCCTCATGCAGATGATGATGTTTAGACCAGGGATTAGAGACATTTTGAGTTCAGGATAAACAAGTGGCAACTTCAGATACTTACGGGTCTAGACATGTTGGTGAAGCTTGTTAAACATAAAAAAAACAAAAACAGAAAAAAACTTTTTTTTCTAAAATTCTTTACAAGGAAAGGTGAAAATGTTTGTAAGTTATTGAAAAAAGTATTGAATCAAAAGAAAAAAAAAGAAAATGAATGAAATTTAAAAAATCTATCTATCTATCTATCTATCTATCTATCTATCTATCTATCTATCTATCTATCTATCTGTCTGTCTTTTTGTCTGTCTGTCCCTCCGTCCATCTGTCCATGTGTTTGTTCGATGTTTGTTTGCTTGTTTGTTTCAACAAAAAAATTATAATTTTTTTAAAAATTAAGTCATAAAGATGTAAAATCCATTCCAAATGTTTTTTTTTTGGTCTAGAATTTAAATTAGTATTTCGTTTTACATAAATGTGTTTTTATATTATTGTGGATTTTAATGAAATCACACAAAAATGACATTGAAAATATGGGTTAAATTTTCAGGTTTAATGTACTCAAGGGTGAAAAAATGTAATTAAAAATTTTATTTTTTGGTCTGTTTTTTATCTTTTTTTTAAATCTAAAAAAAATATATAGACATAAAAATGTCTATATACCCCGTAAAAGGGTGCACTGTTATGAGTCTTTGGACTATGAGACTGAAATTTTGGGGAGCTTTTTTCTTGAGATAGAAGGGGAGCAACGATGTTGGCACTGATGGCATAAATCAGAAAGCCTTTGCATGCCGAAGCTTTCATCCAGGCATTTTCTTCTGACATTTGAATACAAGAGTGCCTTTTTCCCCCCACTTTTCAAAGAGGCGCTCTTTTTGGCGAGGCTTTGTTATCTCTATGCCTGAGAAGCGCCGATAACGGCGAGCGATAATGCAACAAAGGCCGCAGCACGATATTGTATTCTCTCTGTTGGATTTGTACTGAAACGCTGAGGCGAAAATCTGACATCAAGGGAGCCCACCTATCAAAGCGGCACCCAGCCCGTATCCCACGGCTGTGAGGCTCGATGATGGCGGGCTGAAATTACAGGCAGTCCGAGCGTCACTTTGTGCTTTATTGCATAATGACGGCATGTGGAGCTGAGCGGCCCAGTTCCTGCAGCACACACACAGAAACACACATGACTGGGACGAGGAAAGCTGTGCTGAGCATTGTGTCCAGAAGCAATCTTCTCCTAGTGCTTGACTTTTGTCATTATCCCTCGCTCAGAACTGAGCTCATTTTGTGGTCTACACTCTGAGGCCTGGCACTGCATTACCCTCAGAAGTCTTGATAATAAATCACTTTGCTGTACCTTCTATTGAGCCAGCGTCGTATTCACATATACTTTGTTGGTAAAAAGATAATGTGTAGGTTCACAGAGGTAAAAAACTGCCAATTTACCCCCAAAGGTCAAATATGGACCTTGAGGTCCATTTTTGCACATTCAATATGTTGTCCCAGGGAAAAGGAGGCAGATATGTGCTTAATTATTTAGGATAAAATTGTAAAATGCAAAGCGGAATATAAAAGTGGTATGTTCCCTCTTATGGGAACGGTGGTCTAGTATTTAGGGAATAGGTCCCAGGTTCAGAAGGTTGTGAGTTGTGAGTTCAAATCCCAGACCAGTAGATTGTGATGAGGTAACCTTAAGCAAGGTGCCATCACCATTATTGCTCCCTGGGTGCTGGAGGAGGTATCTGGTTGTGGTTCACTATGTTTATAATGACAAATAGTCACTTTCATTTTCAGCTTGAGGGCACCACCACAGTGACACTGTGTAATTGTAATTGTAATCGGGTCACAGGTTCAAATCCCACCCCCAGCACCACCACCATTGGGTTCCTGATTAAAACCCTCAATCCCAAGTTGCTCCAGGGGACTGTCCCTGTAATCAGGAATTGGAAGCCGCTCTGGATAAGAGGGTCTGCTAAATGCCGTAAATATAAATTAGTACTAAACCAGCTGATATAGGGTGGTGGTGGTCTAGTGGTAGGATACCTGCCTATGGTCACAGGTAATCAGGAATTGGAAGTCGCTCTGGATAAGAGGGTCTGCTAAATGCCATAAATAAAAATCCCACCTCCAGCACTACCATCATTGGGTTCCTGAGCAAGACCATTAACCCTAAATTGCTCCAGGTGGGACTGTCCCTGTAATTTACATTTACATTTGCGGCGATCTTATCCAGATCGACTTCCATATCCTAATTACAGGGACAGTCCCCCTGGAGCAACTCAGGGTTAAGGGTCTTGCTCAGGGACTCAGTGGTGGTAGTACCAGAGGTGGGATTCGAACCGTGGACCTCTTGAGCCATAGGTAAGTACCCTACCACTACGCCACCCTCTTGACCCTAAGCAGTGTCTGCTAAATGTCATAAATGTAAATATAAATGGATGGTACTGTTGGTATTGATGGTACCAGTCTTGATCCTGAAGCAGTTCCTGATGCAGTTCATTAGAGTGAGTGAAAGTGTGAACCCTGGTGTGTAGCAAATAGGCAGACCGAGACCCTCTATCTGAGCAGGGTGGACTTTGCTTCACGGAAAGCCGTAGCTCATTCGAAGTATAAGAGCAACCAAAGCTAGAGACCAAAGATGTATAAACAGAGCAAACATACCCAGAGCTGCTTTCGTTTGCTTCAATTACATTTCTGTGGATCTGAAATCAGAAAGTAAAGCTTGAAATACAAGGCATTTTAAACCATAAAGTCAATGTTTTTCTAAAAGTAAGCCACTTCAGGGTGTGTTGCAGGGATTTAGCCGGACTTCACATGTTGTAAAATCCTTGTAATAAAAGGGGTTCTTGTGACCTGTTGGTCTAGAACTGTGGTTTTCAACCTATGGCCCATCAGCCACCAGGAATTTAGGGGAACTGTTTATGTGACAATAAACAATTGTATAATGCGGCACCACCAGTTGGAACTCCAGTTGGAAGTACCTTTAGTTTAAGAAAACAAATTATCATATTCCAATGCTGTTTTTAAAAGGTGGACTGACTCTGCATACCCTAGACAAAACATTTAAAACATTTGAATCTGAAAAGGTCCAAAGCTGTCCGTTTTCCCCTGGGACAAACACTTTAAAGGTACAGATATGGACCTCAAAGGCCATGTTGTACCTTTGAGAGAATACTTCCACTGTTTGAACCTCGATGGACTAAAAATGGACCTGCATGGTGCTATTATCTGAAATAATCATTAGAAACCCTTTCTCAAATGGACATTTTCAAGCTGACTGCTATTGCATAACTGTAATTTATGCTCGCCTCTTTTCCCTTGTGTTTTAATTCTGCACAAAATATACATAAATAACCCCAGGCTATTGGTTTGTCTCAAGATGCACCGTCTACGTCCCTATGGGGAGCTATAAATAGCAACACAACAAGGAGAAATTTAATGAAGCTGGAAATGAACAAGTTGTAGTTAGTCACAGAATTGATGCTAGAACTTGTTCAAGATGTAAGACGTTTCCAGTGCTTTGGGGATGATTTTGTTGTAAAAGGTAAAGTGACTATTTGTCATTGTGAACATCGTGTATTCTTTGTATTTCACATTTCACACACTCAAACACTCACACACACACACACACACACACACACACACACACACACACACACACAGCCACACACACACACACACTGTGCAGCAGTGAGCAGCCATATCCAGCACTCAGGAAGCAGTGATGGGGATGGTACCTTGCTGGATGAATATTTTTAGTTGTAAAAATAATCAGGGACACTTTTGTAAATTCTTGATCGAGACTAAATCTGTCTAAAACTCACCTTTAATTTAAACCCAAACCTTTACATCATTGAGAACGTTCACCAGGGTTTTTTACAGGCAGGTATTTGATAAATATGATATTTAAGATTTTAGGGGTTAGAGGTGCATTCATACTTCATAATGACCCCCTGTCCCATCTGGACACCCTTTAGTGGAGTGTCGAAGAATTAGCAGAATAAACAAAAGCAAAGGAGACTGCTCTCTCTCTCTCTCTCTCTCTCTCTCTCTCTCTCTCTCTCTCTCTCTCTCTCTCTCTCTTGCAGGAGTCACAGTCCTATCTTTGGAAGATTTATGAATATGTTAGAATAGCCTGAGCCAACAGTTTTCAAAGTGGTGGGGAGGAAATAAATTAAATAGCCCAACAGGCAATTCATCTGCCGTTTGATGGATTACGCACCCATCACCATCCTCTCCTCTTTTCCCTCGCTCCCCTTCGTCTACTGTTTGGTAAACAAACATACAGGAAACGAAACAAATCAATTAAGACTTGGGTGTGTGTGTGAGAGAGAGAGAGAGAAAGAGAGTGATGAAGACACTGGGTGATGAATTTAGAACGTCTGGAAACAAAATGACAGAGTAATGAAAAATGATCGGTTTGTACGTGATCATGACTTCCTCTCTGGGTCCTGTATATAAATTCAAGTTTTTATTTCACACTTATTAAAACAGATGCCAGTCTTTTAAACTGTGAAACTATGTTTGTTTTTAAGGAATAGAATATTTCCATATATAACAAATGAACTAAAACAAATCTAATTTATTATGTTATGGGCTGAGTAGCTAAAGATGAAATGGTTAAATATTAAATATTCAAAAATTAAAAAAAAAACACTAACAAGCCAAGACCATGATGGAATAAAGTTTTTTAATCTAAATATTCAGTTTTCAAAAGTCAAAATACATTTATTTTTAACCCTTCAAGGACATTCACCATAGATCTGTGCTACAAATGCATATGTTATTCTCCATGGTTACAAAAAACAAATCCTTATATGGACAATCCTGATGGTGCACTGCAAAGGTTGAGGCTTCCTACGGCACACTGACTTTGATTGGGGAAGAACTAACACTAATATCAAGTTTAAACTTGAATGCATAATTGATGAAGGTATACATTTCAATTTTAGTGGTTTGTTATAAAATAGGCTCACACAAAAATAACATTTATAAAATGACTTTATGAGCAGATCTTTGGTGTAAGATCTTTAACAATAATTTAATAAAAGCATAAAAATAAGAAAAAATAAATGAAAGTTCAGACTTGGTTTACTTTTCATGGTTTATTTCTATATTTGGTTAAAATAATAATGAAGATATTATCTATATATAACCTTAAATATGTCAGAAAAGAGTACTCTAGACGGCACAATCCTAAATGTCCCTGAAAATCAAACGCTGATGGAAAATCAGCCCAGAAACCCTGCGTCTTCTTAGATTTTCTGCAATGATGTTCGCTGCCAAAAAGGCAATCAAACCAGGGTAAAGATCAATTTAGGCCGACAAGGCGAATCTATTTCTGTAGCAGATTTCATACACAAAGGCAACTGAAGATGCTTTATGTCGACCGAAGTCCCAGAAAACAAATATGCGTAGAACTGTAGAGATAAAAAGCGAAATAGTCGAAGAAAAAAGATGTAAAAATGAAAATGAAGGTGCATAGAGAATAAAAGAGTCTGAAAGACTCAGGTGAACAAATAGAATCTGTTTGAAGAAAAAACAGAAAGTAGAGCTGCATTTTCAACAGTTCTTTGAACGAGGTCTCAGAAAAAGCTCACATTGTTTCGCTGATGCCCTGTTTCTGGTCCTGGAGACACCCTGCCTTGCATGGTTTAGTGTTTTCCCCCCACTTAACGCCCCCCTCTTCAGCTCGGTGAGGGGCTTTTAATGAGCTGATTAGTGGGATCTGATGTGTGAGTAAGCGGTGAAAGAGCTCAACTGGCTCCAGAACTAAAGCTGGGAAACACTCAACTAAACAATGTTGGGGCAGCAGTGGTCTAGTGTTTAGAGACTAAGCTCCATAATAAGAAAGCCATGGGTTCAAATCCCAGACCAGTAGGTTGCCCTGAGGTACCCTTGAGCAAGATACTATCCCCATCACTGCTCCCAAGGCGCTGGATATGGCTGCCCCCAGCTGCACAATGTGTGCGGTTTAAATACAGAGTGCATTGTGGCTCACAATTAGCCACTTTCACTTCACTTACACAAGAGCTTTCTGATCATTTTATTGGTTAAAAAATAACTTTTTATAAATCAAAACACTTAAAAAATGTATACTACTTAAAATATCTAAGAAAATATTAAAAGTATCTTAGAGAATTAAATATGATTATTTTACATACCTCAGTATAATCTTCCTGCTTTAAAGATGAGCATGAAACACATTTAAAAGAGCGTACAATGACCACTGTAACAACATTATTAAAATGTTAATATTCTGTATTCTGTATTTATTTCTGTAAATTCTATAAATTTTATTTTCATTCTTTTTCTAATTTACTGCATCTGAACACAATATTGTTTCCACAAACTTTATTATCAGACAATCTCTATGAATTAAAGAAGAAAGCATTTTAAACCTTTTAATATTGTATGTAAAATATTATTTATATTATATATTTACATATGATAAATGGTTCCATATAAGCAGTCTAACTTGCCATTAAAACAATTTCTTTAGATTTATTTAAAAGGTGTGGGTACAAATGCAGATGTGACACAAATCCCTGTGTTAAAAACTAACTAAACTCTAATAAAACTCTAAAAACTATAATAAAAATAATTGCATCAGAAAGGTGAGAAAATTGCAAATTTTTTGTTTTGCTTTTTTTTTAATAAAATCAAAAAAGGCTACATTGGTAAAGGAGAGCAGGGTGGATTCATTAATATCCTTGGGGTTGCAAAAAATGTGTTTTTAGGTTTTTTTAAGACTGCATAGTGAAAGTGAAAACCCTTGTCATTGCGAGGTCAAAGCACAGCAGACAATGAACCACAACGAAATTGGACCTCTGCATTTAACCCATGCACACTCAAACACCATGCAGCAGTGGGCAGCTATTGAAAGCGCCCGGGGAGCAGTGACGGGGACAGCACCTTGCTCAAGGGTATCTCAGGGCAACCTATTGGGAAGGGGTTCGAACCCCCGATCCTCTGATCCTGTGGCCAACGCCCTAACCATGTCCATTTTTCTTATTTGGCCTTTTAAAGAGGTTGAGGAAAAAATTTGTTGTTCCAAAATTGCGCAATACTTGATTGCAAATATAAGCAAATAAATCTCATAAACCTCTTTCTGCATCAACCAGAGATTTCCAGAGCGTGTCAGGAAGGCTGGATCTTGCTGTAGAAAAGCTGCATCACTTTAGTTCTGTTTTTTACAGGCCAGGTGACGAGTGATGAAATCTCTCCTCGCTGCCCTGGGTTTCAAATCTCAATTGAAGGTCGTCAACCTAAAGAGTGTTTCTATGTGGAGCAGACGGCTGATAAATCAACTCTTGCCCTCCTTGCTCTCAAGCCCCCGTCCAAACATTTACACCCCTCAAAAACTGAATCCCACATGTTTTCCTCTATTGATTAAGCTTTTAGATTGAAAGCTTTGCGCAACATTACCACTCAAACTCATGCTGGCCGTCTATTTGCAACATAACTTTTCAATGGCTCCAAAAGTGTCAGTGCAGAGCAGGAGAAAGTACTGTAGCTCTATCGATCGGTTCACGCTTGAATCGCTGCCATACTGTGAAAAAAAAATAGCTCTTAAATACATTTGGCAACTACGTGGTGCTGTGGCGATAATTACACAAGCTTAAGACGGGGTGGAGCTCATAAAATGCGCCCAGCTAGACGCTTTTAAAGTGGTGTTTGCAAAATGGCTAAGATATACTGAGGATTATCGATCGATTCATAAAATCATTTACAAGGAAACTTTATTGCTGTTTTATAACATCAGTCATGATTGCTTGAGCCTTAACGCAAGGTATTGTGTTTAAATTTACAAAGCAATGTAGTTTTATAGTGTGTTACTATTATAAATATTCTTCGATGTGTTTGCACAAAAGCTCATTTCTAATTCAATTTCTAATTGAAAACAATTATAAGGGATCTTTTATAAGGAATCCACTTTTCTGCAGTACATGAAGGAAGTAAATCTTTACAGACAATCAACGAATCATATCATAACCAAGAGGAAAAAATCAAGCTTTACAGGATGGTAGTGAGACCAGCTATGTTATATGGGTTGGAGATGGTAGTGAGACCAGCTATATTATACGGGTTTGAGAAGGTTCTGAAAAGACAGGTGGTGGAGCTGTCAGAGATAACGATGCTGAGCTTTGCACTAAGCGGGACAAGGAGGGTTTATTACGTTTATTAGGGGGACAGCTCAGGTTGGACAGTTTGGAGACAAAGTCTTTGAGAAGAAAGATTAGAGAGAAGAGACGAGAAGCATTGGGAGAAGCATGTTGAGGATGGAACTGCCAGGAAAGAAAAGAAGAGGAAGCACAAAAGAGGAGGTTTATAGATGTGGTGGGAGTGAAAGAGGAAGATGCAAAGGACCGAAATAATAATATATCATATTTTAATGTATATACATTCCATACATGCAGATACACACTCTGCTCATATGGAGACAACACAAGACATCAGTGTACAAGCACTGCAGGAGATAAAGCAGCAGTCAGTTGAACTAAAACACAGAGGTATGTATGGCCAAAATGAATGGCCAGTTGTTATAAAATCTTATCATTTCATGTAAAGGTACTGTGTAAAAGTCCACAGTTATACCCAGAAATGCAGAAGCAGGAAGTGCAGACCCCAGGCCAGAAATCACAGGCTATATTTGCTTGTGTGTCCAGTCTTCAGGCTCGCCCGGCAACACTTCAGCACCGCGGACAGCGTCAGCGCCACAGACAGCTCGTCCTCCGCCCTTTCCTCAACCTGCAATTTGGTGTACCGTGCAATTTCTTTCTTACCCTTCTTAGGCCACAGTCTGGCTGATTACCAGGGCCATCAGCATCTGTAATTTTCTGCCTTCATGGTAATTATCAGCAATCCTTTTTTTCCAGAAATAAAATTACTATATTCACTCCCTCAAGCTGCTACCTGTGCACTACTGGCAGCAGAGGGTTTTCTAATAGTTGAGGTTATATAATGCCATGTGAGCACGTTTATTCCTTTACAGATGCTCCAAAAACTCTAAATGAAGTTCTTTGAATTTAGTTGCATTGTCAATGAACAGCATTTAAGGTTAAAATTGCAGACTGTCCCATCTTTAATGCATATTTTGCCTCTAAATCCTTATCTTGGGTCATTTTCTGGCCACAGTCAATCTCAGCACTACAATAACACTGTAATGGACATGGGGTGGTAGTTTGTCTGATGCTGGAAGGCTGCGGTTCTTCATGCACTGCTAGATAGATGAATATCCGCCATAGAGAGACACCGAGGTCAAACAGACCAATGATAAACAGCTAGATTCTTTGCTGAAGCAGCAAGCAGTTGGTGAGCACCTCAGAAATGTCCAGCTCTCTTCATTTCTAGGGCCCACTTCTTCAGAACAATGATTCTTTTGTAAAAAGACGACTCTGCCATGTACCTTTTGATTATCAAATTGGTCAGGTTTGCTTTTGATTGGGCCACCAAACTAAATTTCAGGAGGCGTAAATCAGCAGAACTGTTGAGTCTAATGCATTGCAGGCTATGAGGCGAGGTCTGCAGTGGAAATTTTTGACCCAGTTTTTGTATTTGTCATATTTTCAGTGTGCTTTCTTATGTCAAGCTGTCAAAATTATTGTTCCCTCCCCATCTCGTCACAGTCTGCCAAGGAGCTGAGCATCACTTGATGCTGAAGGAGCTTCCTAAAGGTTCCTAGGGATAACATTATCAAGCATACCTCAAGTGGAAAAACTGCATTTTCAGACAAAATGGTGCTGGGGTCAAGGGTAAACCATCAGGACCTTTAATTAGGGAACATAACCCCAACATATTCCACTGCAAGGATTTATTTAAGGTGGTCTGACTACATGCAGCCCTGCCTTTCTATATTAATGTTCTATCTTAAAATATTGGGTTCAAAAAGGTACAATAAACACAACCAACAGAATTAAGGTAAAAAATGAGGCTTTAAGGACCAGGTTGCACCTTTAAGGGAACGTTTACCAGTAAACAAAAAGCACACAGGCATTTTTTTCTGACATGGAACCACAACGACATAGGAGCTGATTTTTTGTCATTAAAATATTCACTTTACAGCAAAAAGGTTCTGGTTTTGAATCCCTGGGCCTGGGTTCTTTCTGTGCTCTGCCCATTTCTGGGTGGCTTTCTTTCTGCTTCTACAAATGTGCTTACTCATTTCTTTTCTTTTTCATTAGAAGTTCTTCAGAAGCAGCGATCGCTGTATAAGAACCTATCAAATTATCCATTGTGTGAAGTGAAAGTGACTATTTGTCACAGTGAACCACAACCAAACACATCCTTTGTATTTAACCTACACACACACCTTCCAGCAGGGGGCAGCTATGTCTAGTCCATTGCTGAAGAATACCTCAGGGCAACTTACTGGTCTGGGATTTGAACCCATGACCTGTCAATACTGGGACCTCATCCCTAAACCCTGGGACACCTCTGTGGTGTTTATGGAGCTTTTTTGGCATTGTATGGAATTTTTCATTCAAGCATCGATGCCTTAAGTAATAATTATTTCATGAATTTATTGGGCATTCAATACTTAATTAATCTTTGATGAAGCTGGTGCACTGTAAGTCCTACCGATGCCAAGAGTGTGTAAAAACTGGTGCCAGGGCCATTGTGTTGAATGTCAGGAAATATAAAAATAGCACTTTCTGTGCTAACTCATCCACAAAAGCCCTGCTTTAGCATTTAGATAACTCTCACCACTTAAAGGGCAAGACAAAGCTGGACCGTGACTTCAAAGTTCTTCACATCTTGCAGAACATCTAGTCCTCTCACTAATGATCTTTATAACCTTTAGATCCCAGAGTTGTTAAAAAAATTGCTATCAAAATCATGGTTTATTGCAATTATCTGTGGTGTGACTTCAACACTGTGTGGCTCTCAAAATCTTTCTGCGCTGGACATATTTTATTTGGTGAAAATGATGAAATTGGCCTCTGTGGTCTAACCTTTTTGTCCTTAAAGGATCTCTTACATAGATGTGTGCCACAAATGCAACTTCTGAGAATCTCTATAATTACAAAAAAAACGTTACATAGAAGTTGGAATATTTATTTATTTATACTGTGCAAAAGGTTTAGGCAGGTGTGGAAAAAATGCTGTCAACAAAGAATGCTTTCAGAAATGGAAGTGTTAATCATTTATTTTCATCAGTCAAGAAAATGCAGTGAATGAACAAAAGAGAATCTAAATCAAATCAATATTTGGTGTGACCACCCTTTGCCTTCAAAACAGCATCAATTCTTCTAGGTACACTTGCACACAGTCTTTGAAGGAACTCGGCTGGTAGGTTGTTCCAAACATCTTGGAGAACTAACCACAGATCTTCTGTGGATGTAGGCTTCCTCACATCCTTCTGTCTCTTCATGTAATCCAGACACACTGGATGATGTTGAGATCAGGGCTCTGTGGGGGCCAGAAGAACTGATGCTGCTGTTTTGAAGGAAAGGAAGGTAAAGTAACACAAATATTGATTTGATTCATTCCCTAACTGTTAGCTCACTTTGCATTTTAAATTGATAAAAATAAACAATCATTATTTATATTTCACAAGAAAGCATATATATATATATATATATATATATATATATATATATATATATGCTATAATATAATAATATTGTGTGTGTGTGTGTGTGTGTGTGTGTGTGTGTGTGTGTGTGTGTGTGTGTGTATTTATGAAAACAATAGTACCAATTTTCTCTAAATTAAAACCTTGAGGAAAGCTGGGTTTTTATTTCATATCAGCAGAAAAACCCACTTTGATCATTTGTAAACAGGCAAGTCTGCAATTCATAGGCATGACCACTGGGGGCAGCGTAGTGGTTGTGTAACATTAGCGAATGATGCCAGATACATTCTGCTCGTTTTATATGAAAATCTGCAGATTTACTCCATTACTCGCCCTGTTTCCCTGCCGTGGTTCTCCTGAATCAGATGCTTGTGGTGCTGCGCTCCGTCAAACGAAACATCAGAACTTTTTGTGAGAAGGTAGCTGATCTGGACGCCTGGAAATGTGATTTTTCTGGCTGTTATTACAGCACTCATGCATAACAGCAGAGCTCCTGATCGCTCACATATTTTCTCGTCCCCAGAGGACGACCCATTACACCAACCTACCCACTTCCACATCAATGTGCAGTGTTACCAGATTTCTAGAACATTTTCTTTTCTCTCATTTTTCTTAGCTGCCATTTTCTAGACAGTGTGAAAGCAGCTGGAAGAGAGTGAGCAGAAGGGGAAGAGAGAAGAGAGAGAGAGAGAGGGGAGAGAGAAGAGAGAGAGAGAAAGAGAGAGGCTTGGCTGGGTTAAAGATATAGAAAAAATAGAAACTAAATGAATTACTCTAAACAGATGCTCAGCTACGGGGAAGTAAATAAGGGAGTGACAGACAGACAGACAGTTAGTTAGATAGATAGATAGATAGATAGATAGATAGATAGATAGATAGATAGATAGACAGTAACTCCCCTGAATTACTATCTATCTATCTATCTATCTATCTATCTATCTATCTATCTATCTATCTATCTATCTATTTTGTTTCAATGATGAAGAACAGTACACACACACACACACACACACACACACACACACACACACACACACCTCTGTGCTGGAGAAATAAATAAACACAAATAAGCGCATCATCAGGCTTAATGGTGGCCTCCTGCTCCTCCGACTCACAGAGTCAACAGATCCCTAGGTAAGATCTGTTTGGTGGAACCGGCTTTTCCACTCACCTTCAGAGATGCCCAGTAAACACCAGGGCTCAGTGCTGAGGATTTAAAAGCTTTTTTATTTCATTTAATACTGTTTTTTTTAATCTCATTCAGACCTCCTGGTGGTTTTTAATTGCTTTCAGTTTCACCCCGATGCTGCCGGTGACTGCCGGTGCAAACAACAGCGTCGTCTCTGCAGAGCATTCCAGTCGGTCCATCATGAAAACGAGTTTATTTTGTTTATTAAATGAGCATATGAAGAAAATAATGTTTATCTAACTTTGGAAAAAAAAAAACTCTGTCCACAGCCCAGCTGTCCACTGTGCAGGAATGGATGGATGGATGGATGGATGGATGGATGAAAGGA
Source organism: Hepsetus odoe (assembly GCA_017165825.1). Classification (NCBI taxonomy): domain Eukaryota; kingdom Metazoa; phylum Chordata; class Actinopteri; order Characiformes; family Hepsetidae; genus Hepsetus; species Hepsetus odoe. The sequence continues at coordinate 13,147,478 of CM029371.1, forward strand.
TGGATGGATGGATGGATAAATGGGTGGATGGATGGATGAATGGGTGGGTGGATGGATGGTTGAATGAATGACAGAACATTGCTTTCTCTTTTAACTTTTTTCTTCCTCTACTGGGGGAATGGGGCCGATTGGCTTTTTAGCAAATTAAATTCTGCAGCAAAGCTGAAGGTTAACAGATTTAAATTTATCATTTCTGCTTATTTTATTATTTTCAGACATTTCACTTTCTGCACTTTTACTTATGTGAATAATGAGCCATAGTTCATTTTCAGTAATTTTAACATTAAGGCCATATCAGCTATTATTCTATCGTTCTAGGAAGAAAAATTAGCAGTCCCCACTTTTTATAAATAAAGCCCAGGACTATAATCACTTTAATTTTAAAAACTTTAAAATGACAACTAAAGATTAACACACAAAATAACTTTGATATCAGTTTAAAAATCCATACTTATCTGGATTGTGACTTATGTATTTATTTATTCAATAGGATTTATTTATTATATGTCATTTATTAAGTTGTATTTATTTATTCATTCATTCATACAATTTTGTTCATTCGTTTATGTATATATTACATGTCTATAACGGCTTATCATTATCATGATCACAGAACATTTCCTAGCTTGCTGTTTTTCTTTCAGAGGGGGACTTTAATTCTAGAAGAATATGTTTGATCAATCCTGAGTAAATGTATGGGCTGGTAAAGCATGTATTTAAATTGGATAATTGTTTATTGTGGATCATTCTTTGTAACCCATCCCTGTGTGGCTCCCAAACATAAGCTCTTTGTGCATAATAAAATCTCTCTCTCTCTCTCTCTCTCCTAGCTCTCTCTCTCTCTCTCTCTCTCTCTCTCTCTCTCCTCTCCTCTCTCTCTCTCTCTCTCTCTCTCTCTCTCTCTCTCTCCCTTTCAGAAGCAAATATTTGCTCCTTGTGCTCTCTTTCATTTGCTCCTTCCCTCCCTGACTCGAACACACACTCACCCACTCGCACACACAAGGATATTATGCCTGCCCTGGTAAATAAGCCGAAACAGATCAGGACAGAATACATCAATCACCGCTCCGTTTTATCCCATTATGTAAAGCCCTCCCACTCGTGGGGGACAGTTCAAAGTCAAATGGACCCGAGGATAAACTTCTAATACGAGCTCTGAGCTTGCCAACAGCCTGGCGGCTGGACGGCCACACACCGCGGACATCATACAGCACTTTGACCCAATTCATAGCAGCTAGCTGCTGCTTCCTCCCCTTTGTTTCCCCGACCGTGCACTTAGCCAAGTTCGACCTCCGGGTCTGAAGTCAAACAGCTTCCTATTAGCTATTGCTGCTTCCTCCATTTTGCTAATGTATATTCGGTTTTAATGTAATGTCTAATGTCCATTTTCAGGGCAGCGATGGCCTAGTGGTCAGAGTGTTGGCCAAAGAATCGGAAGATTATGGGTTCAAACCCCTTACCAGCTGGTTGCCCTGGGATACCCTTAAGCAAGATTCTGTCCCTGTCACTGCTCCCGGGCTCTTTCATAGCTGCCCCTACCTGCTGTTATATTTATGCATGGATTAAATGCAGAGATCATGTGTGCTGTGCTGTGCTCTCCACAATAATGAGAATAGTCACTTTCATTTCACATGTATAAAGATTAAACTTTCAGAATTTTTATCCATTCACTATTATATTTAATGTGTTTCACTTCTTTTGCATATATATTCACCTGCAATGGAGATTTTTAATCATGTGCTGAAATACTAATTGTGTCTCTTATTTTGGCAATATAAAACAGATTCCATATACAGTACTGTGCAAAGATTTTTAGGCAGGGGCTGTGAAAAGGCTGTCGTAAAGAATGCTTTCAGAAATGGAAGTGTTAATCATTTATTTCATCAATCCAACAAATACAGTGAATGACAAAGAAATCTAAATCAAATCAATATTTGGTGTAGCCACCCCTTTGCCTTCAAAACAGCATCAGTTCTTCTAGAGTACACTTGCACACAGTTTGAGGAACTCTGCTGAAGTGGGATTTATTTCCAAACATCTTGGAGAGAACTAACCACAGATCTTCTGTGGATGTAGACTTCATCACATCCTTCTGTCTCTTCATGTAATCCAGACACACTGGATGGTGTTGAGATCAGGGCTCTGTGGGGGCCAGAAGAACTGATGCTGGTTTGAAGGCAAAAGGTAGTAACACCAGATATTGATTTGATTTAAATTTTCTTTGTTACTCTTTAGCTTTGTATGGAAATTGATAAAATAAACAATCTGTTATTATATTTCTAGAAACTTGTTCTTCCATTTCCCAGCATTTTCCACACCTGCCCAAAACTTTTGCACAGTACTGCATATATATATATATATATATATATATATATATATATATATATATATATATATATATATATATAAATATACAGACCTACATATATATATTGTACAGGAAATCCATATACACATGGCTGTGAAGGATCGCTTTTCCCAATATAATCCTCGTCTCTCCTCTGGACATGTTCAAACCAGCGCAACCTTGCTTCCCTAGCTGTTTTTCCAAAATGCCCAATCTGAGTGTCCCTCTAATACTCTGTGTTCTAATCCTGTCCATCTCATCACATCAATCTCAGCATCTTTAACTCTGACACCTCCAGCTCTACTGCCTCCTGTCTTTCATTAATTTCATCTGCAACCCATACAACATAGCCAGATCTCACTGTCCTGTAAGCCTTCCTTTATCTCTCGCTGGTACAGTTCTGTCACATCCTGTCTCCCTCCATTCCCATCTGCCTTCACTCTCATCTATACCTCTCTTCCACACTCGCTCGATCCTCCACCTTCACCTCTCCAGGTTCTCCTCAAGCTGATCCTTACTCTCACTGCAGATCACAATATCATCAACAAATATCATCATCCACTGGGACTCCTGTCTAACCTCGTCCGGCAACCTGTCCATTACTGTTACAAGCAAGAATGGGTTTAGTGTTGCTCCTTGATGTAATCTCACCTCTGCCTTAAATGCATCCATCCTCCTACTGCACTTCTCACCACTGTCATTGCCCTCACATATCCTGCCTGCTCAGTACTTCTACTCTTATGACATGACCTTCATGCAAAGCCACAACTCCTCTAGGCACCCTGTCTTCATGCTTTCTCAAGTCCAGAAGGCTTTTCATGAGTGTATGTACAAAGTTGGCAAAGTTACCACTGAAGGAGGTAAAGAGTATAATAGATTTCATAACAAGAGCTGTACCGTCTTCAGCAAACGCTTAGGCTGTATTAATAAGAAAAGTTGAAGGAGTGGCTGCCAAATGTTTTGTGGGCATAAGTGACGTATCAATGATTGGCTAATGTATTTCAGTTGTTTCACATACCACTGAATCTTTTTCATTGTGCTTCAGATTAAGATTACGCACAGCTCACTGGATATGTGAGTTGCAAAAAAAAATCTAGCACAGTAAACAGTTCTGCGTTCAGTATTACAACGTCTGTGTGAGAAGCATTTCCGTCAGCAGCACAGTCATAAACTGGGACACTTTCACAGACGCGG
>CM029371.1:13156018-13230157 GCA_017165825.1 Hepsetus odoe
CATTCATGCCCAGATTTACCTTTAAACACATGGACAGAGGTGATGAAAGTCGAGCGTAAAAGTATAAAGTGAGACGTGTCTCCTCCGAAGGATATCTGTAGCGTCTGTTTGTGCTGTAAGTTAACTGAACCTCACTCCATATTAATAGAATTCAAAGACTATTAAAGCCTCGAACTTCAGCTCCAATAAAAACAATCTGCTGAAAATAACGAACATTAACTTCACTGCTTCACTTTCATCCACGTCTCTACTAGTTGGACACACAGAGAGACGTCTTTTCTGTTTTTAAGAAACTAATTAAGAAACATTATTGGCCTACGGGGCAAAAAAACAAGGCCCAGTTCTCAAAGCATTAGTGCTTTATATTATAGACCTTTACAGTCAGTAGAAATGGTGGGAAAGCAAGGTGTTCTCAAACTTTGATATGCTTGGCTGACTTTAATTCATTCACATTATAGTCTGGAGTTTTGCCTGAAAGAGGTCCATATAATAACAGTTTACACTGTTGGGAAGCAGTGGGTGACACTTTCACCTCACAGCGAGAAGGTTCTGGGTTTGATTCCCAGCCTGGGTTTCCACCCTTTACCCCAAGTGACCCTGATACACAGAAAACTGATGTTTTTTGACCACCAGGCATGTCAGCCCATGTTCAGCGCATTATTAAAGCCCTGGTTTAGGCCAAGCCTAAAATTCCAGTAGGAATGACCCTAATCATACAAAACACACAAAGAGACCATATCCCATGCTGCAAGTAAAAAAATAAAAAATAAAAAGACCAAAATAGGTTCCTCCACCGAGGTGATCGCTCAATATCCACCTGACAGCCCTGCCAGCTTATGTATTATTAACTAGTAATAAAAGGTCCAAATAAAACCACACACTCCGATATAGTTATATTGAATAGAGGACACCCAAATTGAGTTTGAAGGCCTCAAGGTCGCGGCAATATTTCTGGAGACGGGCCCAAGCAATAAATGAATCGGCCGGGGTGTGTGATAAACACAGGACTGCTGGGAATAGACAGAGCAGGAAAAATAAACCAAAAAAAAAGAAGCAAAAGGAGCCAACTGGCCCTCGGAGACTCGTTATTACTCCATACAGGAACATGGTAATTGTTGTAAACTGATGACTAATGGCTGATTGGCTGTAAGTGAGCGCTCAAAATGTTTCTTTTTACCGGAACAAATAAATGACCATGAGAGCCACGGGAAAATAAGTGCCATGTTTATGGACGGTATCAAATCCAAAAGGCTGGGAAAAGTGCCGCTGCTGAGGAGCGGCCATAGAAACACTGATATTAGATAGATTTTGCCAGTGTGGGGGAAAAAAAAAAAAAAGTATGCAGTTGTTTGTTTCTGGATCAAAAATCTAAGAAAGATCAACACAAAGAAGCTGAAAGTGAAAGTGAAACACCATTGTGAAACACGACACAGCACACAGTGAAAGACCATAAAAATACACCTCTGCATTTCACCCACACACGTGCAGAAGGGGGCAGCTATTGAAGGCACCCAGGGAGCAGTGATGTGGACAGTACCTTGTCAAGGGTACCTCAGGGCAACCTACTGGTCTGGGATTCGAACCCATGATCTTCTTCCAACTCTCTAACCATTAGGCCACCGCTGCCTTTATTTGTCTAATTAAATTCATTCGTTTAATTAAATTCAAAAGCGATAATAAAACAGAAACAGTAATTGTACTTTGAATTCTGTAGAAATGTTTAATTATTCATATAAATATCAATCAAACTTAATACTTTTGTGCACAACTCTTTGCTGCATTTATTTTATTTTTTTACATAAAATTAGCTTTAAAATACCTTTAAATACAATTTTTATTTGATTTATATATGGGCAAAAATCTGCCAAATTCTGCCATCCAAATATTTGCATGGTTCTGCAAATAATAACAACAACAACAGCAATAATAATAACAATAATAATAATAATAATAATATACACATGGTCACTTATTCCTGTGTAATTACAAATTACTAACTTGTGTAACTACGCTGTATCTGCTGGCAATGTATTCATAGTAGTAGCTATAGTAAGGTCAGTTATACTTTACTTTGTGATACATTTACGTAACCGCACATTAAAATGTGTAATGGCATAAGCTGCACCGCACTGTTATCATAATAATTGCACATTGTTTACAATGACCTAAAGTGTGACCTAAACAAAGTCCCAAACTACACACACTCGGATCTGCCTGTTTATTACACCAGTCATTTCCGCAGGTCACACTAACCATCAAGCCACGTGTCAAGTCCTATAATCTATTATCCAGTGTAATGCTGTGTCACTCCCCGTGGCACATGAAGCACGTTAAAGTATGAGCCTGTGCATTAGCCCACACTGACACCATTATAACAACACTGTCAATAAAGGCAGCCTGCAAAATATTTATGAAGCAGAGAAGGTCCCGTCCGGCCTCAGTCAGTCTGCTGCACCTTGCCGCAGGCGAACTGCCAGAGAAAAGGCCGGAGTGGGAATGCCTTCGTCCGAATGTTTCTCCTTTTTCTGCTTCTGCCTTGCTTACCTCGTTATCTTTAAACTGTAACACATCAGGGATTCATCGATAGTAAAACGATAATTTGGTGCAAAACAGCAGAACCTGCACGATGTCCAAATAAGGACAGCGCAAAGAGCAGTTCATTAAAAAATTATTTCTGGGGGAATGAAGTGACAGCTTCAGCTTAAGGTTACGGAAGCACGGTTCAGTAAAAAAAATTTATTTAGTTAAAGAAATTCAAAGTTGTGGTGCAAATGCATTATTATTATTATTATTATTATTATTATTATTATTATTATTATTGCTGTTGTTGTTGTTATTGTTGTTGTTATTTTATTATTATTATTATCATCAATTTGTTAATGTATTTATTTAAGATTACATTTCAGCATGTAGCATTTTTATCGACAGTCAATATTTCAACATATACATATAAATATATTATATACATATAAATTATATAATTAGTTAAAATATGTTGTGTTTATTTAAATGTGAAAATAGATCAATTATTCATAATATATCAATGCATCATAAAATGGCATAAACTGCAGTTGCTTGCACTGTAGCTGCAATCTTTTTATATATGTATATTTTAGCAAAAATGACATTGTTTTTATTAATTTGTGCATATGAGTTTCTAATTACCAGAGAATCCTGCACAATGTGTATGATAATAAAATGCAATGAAATAAACATCATAAATATCAAATCACACAAAATGAGAATCAAAATGCATGAAGAAGTAATCAATCTCTTTTTTCTTTCTCCACTACCTCCATCCCACCTCATCTTCCCTGCTCCTCAGACGAGTTTAAGTCCTTCCTGAAGCGTCTGCCCTCCACCCACTTCCTGCCTGTTAGCAGTGTTCACCTACTGTGGGGCAGCGACTGGGACCTTCAGGCTCGCTATCGGCTCCTGCAGAGCTCACTGGAGGCCCAGAGGCTGAAGATACAGCGAACAGCCCGGAAGCTCTTCGGCCTCAGCGTCCGTTGCCACCACAACCCCAACCATCAGATGCCTAGAGAGAGGTGGGTCTCAATGTACGGAAAACACCTTTCGCTTTTTTTCTTGATCTTCATGCTTTACTTTGAAGTACAGTGCCAGTCAAAAAAGTCTGGAATTGCCTGTTTGTCGGATAAGAATGATAAACAGGATATATTGAATTTATGAGTAGATTCTTTAATTAGGACACGCCCAAAAACCACACACTTGTTGGCATTCTCAAACTGCTTTACAGAAATGCCTGAGAAGCTTCTTCGACACACTTCACATGGGCAAAATGGCAGCGGTGGCTTAGTGTTTAGAGACGTGGCCCCATGATCAGAGGTTGCAGGTTTGAATCCCAGATCAGTACCCTTCTGGGCTTTGGCACCGTGAGCAAGGTACCGCCCCATCACTGCTCCCCAGGTGCTGGATATAGCTGCCCACTGCTACATCATGTGAGTGGGTTAAATGCAGAGGTTGCAGATCATTTTTACACTGTTTTCCAGACTCAAGGCTATTTGGCAGAAAATTCTGCTACATTTGGCCAAGTTTGAAAGCAGTTTTTGTCCAAGAGGACAAATCTCTGCTGAAAGCAATAGTCTAGGGTTTGGTTGAAATGAACAGAAATTGGTTTTGTGGCATATACAGAGCACTTCAAACAAGGAGCTGTTCACAATTCAGAAGGTTTAGCATCACTGACCCACGTCTTTCTTCATGGCAACTGCAATGTGAACATCTCATTGCATCTCCTTTCCTACAAACCTTTTAAACAGAGTGCAGGAGACACAAATTAGTGGCCACGAGGAAATGCACGACTCAGTATTGCTAAATCTGCCTGAGTGTAACTGGCTCTTTGTTTGAAGCTCCCAGTAGAAGACAAATCCAATAACCACTGCTCATCATCAGTGTCAGTCGCCCACCAAAGGAATGTGATAACAATCCTGTATGACTCTGTTGTGAACTGCCATCCATTTATTGTCAGCTCCAGTGAGATGAGCCTATCCTTTTTTCGCCTGGACAAAAATGACAAATGCAATGACCTACCGACCAAATCCTCCCCGATGGACAAATCCCTCCTCCCAAGCAAGCCCAGAATGCACAACACCGATGCTTTTGATTCGGAGCAGTCAAATTTTAGGTCAAGACCACAAAGAGCCTGCTTTGCATCCCAGGTTGAATCATTTTTCAAGCATTATAGTCTAAAAAATAGACCAAACATTTGACTGGTACTGTATGTAAGTCTGGGCGGGATCTTCTTGTATGCGGTAGACGTCTGATTTGAAGAGAAAAGCAAATCACTGGCTTTCTAACGTCGTATCTTAAGCTGTACTCACAAGGGATTTAGATTTAAAACAATGGTTCTATTAAGTGATTCAATGTGGAGAAACCTTCCAACTGGGATTTCTTTAAAGGGATAAATGGAACCAGACATCTCCAGCACATGCTGATGATGGTGAATGCAACTCTGAACTAAACTGGTTCTCATTTTGCCCACAAATCGTTTTAGTTTAGCCAAAATCTTCTCTAAACTAGATAATGTCTCAGGCACCAAGCAGAGCTTTTAGAGACTGATGTCTGGTTCTATTCATCACCACTGTGAACCTCAGATTGTCTCGAGAGCAGAGCATTTCACACCATGCCATTCAGAATGATTCCTCTCTTAGTCGTAGGCGATTAACTGTGCTGAAATTAGGGAGATGGGTGGAATTTCCTTTTAAGCAGTAGGATGAATGGAGCAAAATGAACAGTTCAGAGATGGCCCCCCTGCAGCCATTATTGGAAATGACACCAGTCACACAGCAGTCAGCAGTGTAAACCCCCCTAGGCATCCCACTTTAACATCTAATGAAGGCTCCGCATTAATGTGAAAAGGTTATGTTTGCAATACAGGGAGGGAAAAATACTGCTGATGCGTTTTATAGCTGTGGCCGGCGGAAGACGCTGCAGAATGGATGTGTCTGGGCACGGGCCGTGCTAAATTATTACTGCAGTACACATCAGACATTTTAGTTAAAGCTTAACGGAGCAAAGATGCCATCGTATTTGGTCATAATGCTCAGAAAACGTGATCAAGCCTTGGCCACAATTTCACATCCAATCACCTTAAATGTGAGAATTTCAATATATGACTATATAGTTGATGTTTCAGCTAAACAAAATAAAGGCTTGGCTTACTTTATATAGATGTTCTAGGGCTGGTTGATTTTATGCACAGATATTTTGATAGCAATTTACATACTTTAATTGTGTTATTAATACTATTTCATTATAAATCACTTTAAAATTGTTCTAAATTAAAGTGCAAATTTTATTTTGATATGTCAGCTAGTGGCGGGTGAGCTAGATGGTGTGGGCTAGATGGTGGTCATTTAGATAATTAGAGGATACACAGATGATGAGACAGAAATAAGGAGAATAACAGACACAAATGCAGGTTTTGGGTTAAGTGTATTCAAAGTTAATGGCAGTATTGCAGCTTTGGTTTAAGTTCTTTTTTGCTTTTGGTTTCTGGATTTATTACAATTAGAGGAATTAGTGGTAGTATATTAATTGTTAATAAACACTACTGTGCAAAAGTCTTGAGCCCCCCGTTTCTTAATATTTTAATAGAGAACCACCTTATTGGTGTAAAAATACTTTTTTATCCATGTCAAACTGTCTTCTCTTGGTCATATTGAGTAGGTTAAATGAAAGAAATGGGAAAAAAAATGTTTAAGTGCTGCAAAGTGTCTAAAGATACAAAGTTCTAGATAGAGTGGTTTCAATCACTCAGCATTCAGCATCAGCCGTAAAGGAATCACCTGAACATCTGGAATCATCTGCATGTTTCTTCACTGTTTCATGTCTTAAGTTAGACATTTTGTTCTCCTTGAAGGTTCAGATGTAGATCACTGTGTGGATTAACCAACAAACAAACAATCAAACTGCTCAGATACAGAGACTGTACTGAAAATGAGAAACAAAAACATGGTCCTTCAGGAAGATCTGGAGAACCACTAAACTTTCAAATAATAATAATTATAATGATTTAAGAAGTTGACACATTTTTGCACATTTCAAATAGCTGTGGCCTCTTCTGGTAAATTATGATGCTATCACTTTGCAAAAAACCTTTTTTATTGTTGCCAGTGAAGACACATGGTGTTTTACCACTAATCCAGTGTAGACTGCGTTTTGTAACAAAAAGTACAAATTAATTTTGCTTCCGATTTCAGCCGCTCAAGGCGGGAGTATAGTGGAGGGAGGTTTGGCTGGCATTTTGAAGATGTGATAAGACTTAGCCAACCTTAATCTAAGACACAGCAAACATTTCTCTCTGCATTACGTGGTGGCAGGCTTGACAAGCAGATTAGAGAGGAACATGAATTCTTCGAGAAGGGGAAAAAAAACATACATCACGCAAGAACAACAGAGAAAATCAAGTGCAAAACTGCTAGTCGCTTGAAAGGTACGTAAACGCGTGAAAAATCATCCTGAGTGTGTACGAAGGGAGCAAATAAATAAATAAATAGGCAAAAATATTTGTTTATTGTGGATGAAGGCGAGAACGTCAGCTGTCTCTAATGTGGAAGTAGCACACCCACGCCTCAACGGTGGCTTTGACAAGGTTTGTGCTGAAGCGTTATCAAAGCCAAGCAGAGCATAGTCAGGATTCTGTGGGGCACACATCAAGGACGTTTGATGGCAATGGATGGAGGGTGGGGGAGGGCCAGAAAAGGAGGAAGGAGGGAGATGAACTTCGGGTGCCAGAGGTGTAAGTAGGAACAGAGCGATGCGGCACTCTATTGCCAGGTAAACACAAACCTTCATGGCCTTATCAGCTCTGAACGCAAAACGTTGGCTTGCATTTTCTGCCCTAATTCTTTAAACCTAACCCTGCAGAGTGCTGTTTGTTTTACAGAGGCTGGAGAGCCCATTCCTATGCATGAGAGAGGCCTATATTCGCAGTTCAAAGTCACGGGGGCTAGTTTGGAACTGGAGCGCCAAATTATCATCCCATTTGAATAAACTCCAATGCACTTTGCGGTGGGGTAAAAACTCTTCCCGGTAAACAATCTCTGGAGAAAGACAGAGAGCTTGAAAGTAGTTTCCTCTTGGTTGTGGATGCTGTCTTGAAAAAAACACTGCATTTAATGGGGCCTAATAGAGAGAGATTTCCAACAGACCTTTCAAAACCCAAAACTGCCCATCTGCAACAGGGCAGAAGCTCATTAATAGCAAGAACCTTCAACGCCAAAGTTGCAGAATGGATTTTACTCATAGATCGCCATATTTCAGAGACTTGTGCCAGTCAAATCTCTCAAGACTGTCTCTGACTGTCAAGCGGTGGATGATCCCTTGCTGTTTTTAGAAAATTAATCTTCTGGAACTGTTCCATTTAATAGAAGAGTGCTGTGGTAATGGAATATTTGTGATAAAGTTGCTTGATTCAGAGGAAGCAGAAGCTCTTGGGAAGTTCTCCAAATGGTCTCAAATTGAGTTTAAGGCCATTTATTAAAGATCTCATTTATGTCATTTTACGGAAATGTGGATAGAAAACCCGGAGAAGGTCTTTAAGACAAGTTCTCAAAACTTATTTAGAAACAAGGCTCAAAGATTCTTCAAACAAACCAAGTCTTTGCAACATTTTAAACTTGAGGGCCTAGAATAAGTAAAGCTTAACCTCTGTGCAGAAGGACAGGGCATGCTCCAAATCAGAGCCATCAACCTGCAGACTTTATGGGGACCAGATACAATTTAGTGGGTCCCCATAAGAGCTGTTGAGTCCTTTAGGGGCAAGCTATCAAAGGGTTTTTGCTTCAAGGAACACCATTGTCCAATAGTGTCCAATATTCATGGGCTAAGACCCTCAATCTTTAAATGGACTCCATGTCTGAGCCCTTCAGACTCCCTGTCCCAGTCTATTATTACAAAGGAGAGAAGGAAATCTCACTAGCTATGTATGCTGTGTTCTTTTGTTTTGTTTTATCGACTCCGGTCTTCTAGAATGTCCAGTTCTCTTCTACACCCTTGGCTCCACAAAAACAAAAGCTAAGACTTGTTTAATTAGAGGTCTGAATGATGCTTGAATTGATTCTTGCAGTTCTTGAAATGAAAGCAAATGAGGGCCAGAAAGCTGATCAAGGTTTCTCCATTCTGCTGTCCAGTGCTAATTGTGAAAATATAGAAACTCTACACACACATTATGTGTTCAGAGCTGAAGTACTTGGTCTTGCTGTCACTCAGCCTGTCCCAGGCCGCCTGCTCCTTGGCCCGTAGGAAAAAAGGGACGGCTGCCCGTTAAGGGAGGAGTTTCTTGCTGACACCGAGCAGAAACAAGTGGCTCATTATTGGGAGCAAACTGCCCCCACGTTCCCCTTGGAGTCCAGGAGCAGGGGTTATGCAACAGCTCTTGGCTCTGCAGATGGACCAAAATAAACTCTACCTCCGGTTTGATTATGGCCAATTATGACTGAAAGCTCCTCATTGTAGCGACGTGCCACAGTAGGACCTGATAATGCAGTGTTGAAGCTAATTCTAGTCTCGCTGAAGATTCGGCAGCCACCTCTCAAGCGGCCTACCAGCTCTTTTTTAAGCACCCAAACTTTCCTTATCTTGTGCTCGGCTAGTTTAGAAGTTTGCTCTTGTCCATGCACAGACTTTCCGGCAAAGAAATGGAAAGTTGTGGACAGAGAGAAATCCAACTCAGCAATCCCCCGGCTTTTGTTCAATTAATGCCCTTTTGCGAACCCCGCAATTTCTCCTCGGAAAAAAAAAAAAGAAGTGTACGAGTCCACCCGCCATGCAGGATTGAAACAGCTGATGCATAAAGTTTAACGTTTCAGCGCTTCAAGAAAATTTTGTCTTCGGGGCAAATAGCGAAATGAGCTCCCTCTTTCCATCCACTTTCAGAGAATCTATAGTGACAACTCTGCACGGTTATGAGCGACAGGATGCTGGACCGCGTCAGCAGAACTGGCACTCAAAAATGCCCCCCGTTGGTCAGGGCGAGGAGAATACAGTGGTATAGAAGTCAAGGAAGCGTGACGTTCTGAGGTGAAAACTGACGAATGACAGTTGGTTTCATTAGAAAGGGGTTAAAAAAACTTTTTTTTAAAGACTAAAGTTTGGAACTAATATGTGAGCAAAAAGAAGAAAAGAACCAAGCATCTAATGATCCAGTGATCCTTCTGTACACGGTGCTTACATCACAAAAGAAGAACCTTTGGAAGAGTTTGGAAGAATCAACATTTTAGGCAGAATTTAAAAGAGATTAAAGATTTGAGGTATTAGATTTAAGAAAAACATGCTTGTGTTATGGATGGACGCTAATGCCACTTCTAAGGCTTCCGCATCAGTGAACAGTCCCCATTACTTGCCATTTTGGGAAGTGGGTTGGAACGCATCTGTGTGGTATTTAATCAAACAGAGCGGCGCAATTAAACGAGGAACCAAAGCGTGTTGCCCATCTCAGCTTATGAGGAGCTTCTGACCGCAGTTATTGCCCTGGCTGATGGCTCGCTGTAATTGTGGTCGTTTGTCATTAGCTGTACCTGATAAACAGTGGGTGGAATGACATACACTGGAGGGGGGTGAGGAGAGAGCGCGAGTGGGAAAGATGTTCAGGAATAAATGGAGCTTTTGTTCAGCCTTGCCATGCAGTACACCCACACAACTCTTCTAACTGAGTTAATAGTCCTGCAGCTGGCAGGTACACTATTCTCAGTCTGTTGTATTGCGCAGTAATCAGGGGGATGGGTGCACGGATGGATCAATGGATAGATGGATGTGACGGGGCAGCGACATAAGCTCATTGCATTCTCAGAAACCGATGAGAGTGCATGTGAGGGCTAGGTGCACTCTAAGCCGAGGGGCTGAATAAATAAAGGGCTTGTAAGACGACAAAACTGTAAAGAAAATCTTTTTTTTTTATATATATAAAAATAATTTAGTCATTTTGGACTAAATCAGGGCACAGGCTGGACATTGTTGATCTGAGGCTTAAACCCTCTACAGTGGAACATCATTGAGTTGTGCAGAAATGCTGGTACCCCGGCACATGAGCATGGTTCAGTGCTGATGTTTATCACTGATTTTAGTGGGTCTACTGGCTACTAGAACTGATTATTATTCAGCTGTAGCTGTACAGATTCTCTCTCTCTCTCTCTCTCTCTCTCTCTCTCTCTCTCTCTTTTTTGCTGCTGGACAAGCATTGAAGTTGGCTTTATATTGGATCTTTGCTGGGTTTCTGGGATTTAAGGGGCAGCAGTATCCTAGTCCAGGATTGAAAGATCATGTGCTCAAATTCCGGACCAGAAGGTTGTACTCTTGAAGGTTCTGTCACCAACACCACTCCCTGGGCACTAAATATAGCTGCCCACTTCACTGTACTTGCTGTACTTTGTGCTGACAATTCCTAATTTTTCACTTTAAACAGCAAAATCTTCCTGAATAGCACAATAACTCCTTCCCGTTTTAGCTCAGATTGTTCAGTAGAACGAGACATTTCACAGCTTTAGTCGAATCCACATTCTCGTGGAGAATAAAATAAAAAGCAAAAAAAATTAAAAACCCTTTGCTTACACAAGAACGCTTAAGAAACATCTATAAAGTTCTAAAAAGGTGCCGAACAATGTTCTTCTGAAGCATCTTTTTTCATAAATCATGAAAACTTCCACATGATGTAAAGGTTCCAGGAAGAAAGCTGGTAAAGAACAAGTTCTAGCTAACCTTTATGGTTCATTTCCTTCTCAGATCCCTGCATTTACAGTCAGATTTAGTGGAGTTGCTTATATATTCAACCATCATTATGTTGCTCCTTTTTCTGCTTAAAAACTAGTAATCTAGTAAACGAATCTGTTTCAATGTGAATTGGACTTTTTTAGGCATGTTCACCTTTTTACCCAAAATGATTACAGAGTGCCACATACTGTATATACATACAGAAAGAAATGTCTACAACCTTTTGTTTTTAGGTATATTTATTTCACCAGGTTTAGAACTTACAATCATGATCCCCAAAATAATGACCTGACGCTTCAAACTCACACTTACCCTGAACGGGAGGAACTGTAACAGGAACCAGCATGAATTTATGATCCCTTGAAATCAATTCCTGGCAGCAATCTCTATATGCAAAGGATCTCAAGCTTGAGGTACAAAGCACTGAAGTAGCAATGATGGAAGTGACAAACCAGAGCTACTAAGATATTTCCCTTTCCAAATGATGGAAAAAAAAGCCAAAAAGTCCTAGATTCGGTCTCCTTCATTATCATCCCCTCTCTGCACCCGCTCCCTTCTTTTTCCCGGTACTCGTACGGATGGTGCTTTCGATGATGTATGTCATCAGCAATGTGCACCAAAAAGCTGTCTGATACCCCATTACCGGCACAAGAATGTGCTGCGACTCGTGAAAACAAACAGCGTTCGTTTCCAGTCATTTCCATCCCGTTCCCTGTGGCAAGCCCTGTGTTCCGGCAGAAATAAATAACAGGAAAATAAAAGCACCAAGCTGCTTGAAAATCACATATCGGGTGGAGGGAACAGAACATATTGCATATTGCATAAAGCCGGCTTATTGCAAACAAATATAAAAAGACAATATTAAATGCCATCGGCGGTCAGAAAGGGGCTCTCCAGCGTTTTTAATCGCTGGCATAATCTGAAGTGCACTGGATGTAAAATTACATTTTCACTAACGCTCACATGTCAGCATCAGGTAGAGACCGGCAGCTGAAAGAAAAGTGAGGCTGACCGTCTTTGTCCTGACATGGTTCATCTAAAGGGAATACAAGTACAAGGCCCATGATCTCACCCAGACTTTCAGAAAGGTGTTAAACGTCAAATTTTAAAGCAAACTGGGCGCAGACATTTTCCTTTCAGCTCAAATCTCTTGGCATCTGGGTTCCCCAAGCAAGAGGTCCTGTCTCATAAAAGTCTTCGGCATGTCCTTGGTTCTCAAGCTGAAAAGGTCATAATGAAGGTCCCATGGTGATACTTTTAAAAGACCTTAAAAATGTAAAACTCTGATCTTTTACACAAATCCTATTGAGAGAGATTTATTAGCTCAGCCTATTTATTACTACTAATATTATATTTCATATATTATATTATATATCTAACTACATTAGGCCATAAACTGTGATTATTATTATTATTATTATTATTATTATTATCATTGTTATTGTCAGTAGTAGTAGCTGTAGTAATAGTATTGCTGTTATTCACATTTTTTATCATTTCAATATTTTTTTTCAGACATACTAGTCCAAGTTTTATCAGTAATGTCCAATCGGTTAGCAGGAAGGAATACTGAAGGAAAGTGATGAGTGCCTGTTCAGTAATTTGCGTGTAAATAATTATTTATTTAATATTTAAATGTTCATTCTATGTGCAAACGTCTACAATGCCTTGGTAAAGCCACAACATCACTTTAACACCAATGGCGTTCGCCTTTGACTCCTCTACAGCAGCCTTGGCACAAGACTGTAGATTCCAAGTGAAGGATGCTTGCACTGTCACCTTAACTGCCAGCTCCCTTCTTGATGGTTTTATTGGCGATGGCTTGAGATCCTCCTGATCTGCGGAGTGATGGGGTCATCAGTCTTCACTATGTGGGTTCACTAGCGTGCCATCCTAACCTTGAGCCTGACGTCTGGCTGATATCGGCATTCAAGCCAGGCTCCTCATCCTGCAGGGAGAACTTCCAGTGCCTGTCAGAATGACAAGGGAGTGCCCTGAGGGGAAGAAAAAGAAGGGATACGCGATTTGCATGGGAAAATAAAGTTAGGCCTCTCTTTTGACAGAATACATTATCCGTTTTACTGATTGGCCTGTAACAAACAGTAACAGGCTGTGACGGTTACTTAATCCTCTGAAACAGCGAGCGTTGAGAGTTAAATGGCAGATTATTAATGAGCCGTTTTATCCACTTTCGTCTCTCTTCCCTCATCTCTTCCAGATCCGTGCTGCAGTGGCTGAACCGGGTGCAGTCTTTCCTCTACTGCAACGAGAACGGCTTCTGGGGGACCTTCTTGGAGAGCCAGCGGACATGCGTGTGCCACACAGGCGTCACCTTGTGCCAGCGGCCTATCCCGTGCGTGATTGGGGGCAACAATAGTTGCGCCATGTGCAGCCTGGCCAACATCTCGCAGTGCGGCTCATGCAACAAGGGCTACAAGCTGTACCGCGGACGCTGTGAGCCACAGAACGTGGACTCCGAGCGCAGCGAGCAGTTCATCAGCTTTGAGACGGACCTGGATTTCCAGGACCTGGAGCTCAAGTACCTGCTGCAGAAGATGGACTCGCGCCTCTACATCCACACCACCTTCATCAGCAATGAAGTGCGCCTGGAGACTTTCTTTGACCCGCGCTGGCGCAAGCGAATGTCCCTGACGCTCAAGAGCAACAAGAACCGCATGGACTACCTGCACATGATGGTGGGACTGTCCATGAAAATATGCCAGATGAGGAACAGCAGCGTGGATCCCATGTTCTTTGTGTATGTCAACCCGTTTAGCGGTAGCCACTCGGAAGGATGGAGCATGCCATTCGGCGAGCACGGGTACCCTCGTTGGGAAAAGATACGGCTGCAGAATTCTCAGTGCTTCAACTGGACCTTGCTTCTGGGCAACCGTTGGAAGACTTTCTTCGAGACGGTGCACATCTACCTGCGCAGTCGAGCCAAGGTGCCTACTGTCCTGCGCAACGATACAGGCCAAGGTCCGGTGGACCTGTCTGACCCCAATAAGAGGCAAATCTACATCAAGATATCTGACATCCAGGTATTCGGCTACAGCTTGCGCTTCAACGCCGACTTGCTGAGGAGCGCAGTACAGCAGGTAAACCAGTCTTACACGCAAGGGACCCAGTTCTACTCCTCTTCCTCCATCATGCTTCTGCTGCTGGACATTCGGGAGAGGATTAACCGCCTGGCCCCTCCGGTGGCACCTGGGAAACCCCAGCTGGACCTGTTCTCCTGTATGCTGAAGCACCGGCTCAAGCTCAACAACAGCGAGATGATCCGCGTCAACCATGCGTTGGACATGTACAACACAGAAATCTTGAAACAGTCGGACCATCTGACTACCAAACTTTGCTGAAATCGGAAAGCTAGAGAAAGAACACCCCCAGGAGTGGACCCAAACCATTTGGGGAGAATAAAACTACAACGACCACAACAAATCCTTTTTATTTTTCATTCGGGACCTTTTTCGTTTGGCTTTTTTGATGTACTATTAACAACTTTGTAAGTGTAATTGTTAAATAAGAAAACTAAAAATACAGAGATTAAGTCTTTTAGTTCACTAAAGAACATTAATGAACAAAAAAAAAGAAAAACAAGAGTTGTACCATATTTGTCCAAGCATGTCTGTCACTTCCTAATGGAGCATTAAGAGAAAAAGAAAAGAAAAGAAAAGAAAAAGTGAAGAAAAAAATTGATAAATTCAACATCCGGTGACAAAGAGGCCTTGATATTACTCAGAGGGAACAAAGGTACATCTGATACTGCCATTCTTTACTGGGTAACATTTTTAATAATGTAACAATGCAGACCAGAGGTTTCATCTTTTTTTCATTTGGAGACTTGCAAAGCCAAACGTGTCACACCGTCTCACCGGACTTCGGTCTATAATTTAAGGATGCAAAAGAGAGTGTTAGCTTGGATAGTCTTCTTCTCTACTACCCTCTGAGGGGAACTGGCTGTGATCTGCCTAACAGGCATGTTACGAGGCGAGCAGCCAGGCCGTCATTTTGCTCTAAATAGCAACTCTTTATAGCTCTAGTTCTGTTGATGCCAATGCTGATCGCCATACGCTAGTCAAACGTGATGAAGCTGAATCTGTTGGGCTACCTCTGGTGTCTTTTCTCCATACTCGTCCTGCAGCAAAGTAAACCCCTCTATTTGGTCCCCCGAAGATGATTCCTAAACCTAGCTTCGCGAAATGTGCAGCCTGTGATTGCTAACGTGTCAAGCATTTTGATTTCTTTTTTGTTATTTTCACCAAGGAGCCAAGAGACTGACATAAAGCCATACATTTCCCAGAGGAATGGCAAATAAAGAGAGGCTTGTACACATTTATTTTGTGAGAAATTCCTAGTTATTCTATTTTGGTTTATTTCTAATTTTTTTTCTATGATTGACGAGATGGAAAAGAGGGATGCATTGCCGCGAGTCGCAGAGCTTCACACACGGTGAAATCAAAGCTTTGAATATGCTCAATATGCTGATTTTTAGGCTTGCGATTGATGATATATTATATGTACATGATCCTTTTTAACTGTTTCTTTTTGTATCGTCTATTCCTTTAGTACGATTCAGGTCTGACCTCAGACCGAATTCACCGCTTCTTCATTCAGCTTGGCTGGGAATGTGCTAATGCGATTTGCAGCAGAGTTAATACTGGGGTAGAGGGAACACTAGGCCATATATCCTGATTATTCTTATTTTTATTATAATTGTTAGTATCCAGTCTTATTAAGTGCCTGTTACCTATTACCTATCCCTTTAAAAAAAGTTTTTTTTTGGTTTTTTTTTCCCTCATCATAACTTTTGCAAACATATGAGTCCAGGTTTCATCAGAAATGCCCCATCGGTAGGAACAGGGCCGAAGGAGAAGCTTTGTCAGTCCACGCTGTAATCTGCATGTATTGAAAAAGAACCATTTTTGCGAGGGGGGTCCTACGTGTCCCCACTTTCCTGAAAACACTTAAGATATATATTATGTGTGTAAATAGCTACATTTGCCTTGGTATAGCCATGGAATCCAAATGCTTTTCTTAGATCATCGCAAGTCTATGGGGAGCAGCTTCAGTCCATAGCAACTCCAGCACAAGATACGTAAGGATTGCAAGGATTGTCCAACCCCCCCATCTTACCCCTCCACTTGGAAAAATTGTGAAAAGAAGAAGCAAAATCACCAGCCGGTACCGAACCCTGCCCTCCCCCTCCTCCCCCATGCATAAAGCACATATGCTGTTCTTTCTTACGCCTCTTTTACAGAACGTCATGTGCGATACAGCCACATCTTTCCTGTAGGTCTTTCAGTGGGTTCAGTTTGATCGGCAAACAGCTTTCAATACCTTGTCTATGTAATTTCTGCTGTTCTGTTGGAAAAAAAAAACAAAACAAAAAAATCTATATCAGCTTTCTTCAAATGAATGTTTCATATAATAATCTATTTCTCATTAAAAATGCTATATTTAATAAGAAGAGCAGTGCTTGTCTGTACCACTTCTAAGGGAAAGCAGGACAGTCGTTGATGCATAACAATGTGATTTTATTAGTTAGTTTTACTTTTCATTTTCACGTCTTTATTTTAGGGATAGAGATTTAATGATTCATTTATTTCATGTATTCAGTATTAGAATTAAGTTTTCATTTCTTGGTTTATGTCATTTTGAATATTTTAATAAAATGACATAACCAGCATGAAAGGAGGTCAACAGACACCCTACACCACAGACAGATCTCCATGCTGGCCTTTAAACCAGTGCACCTCCAACTGATTTAAACTATACAATACTATGCAAAAGTCTGGAGCCATTTCTTCCTATTTTTACAAGGAGGCACTCTGCCAGTGCAAAAGTCTTATCTTTGGCAAATTATTAGCACAAGAAATCAAATGACATAAACTGGAACAAATAGTTTAGTGAGATTGCAAAGTGTCTAAAGATACAAGGTGCTAGATAAAGGTATTACAATCACTCAGCATTCCGGATCAGCAGTAAACTAATCTCTTGATCATCTGGAATCATCTGCATCTGTTTCTTCACTGCTTCATGTCTTAAGTTAGACACTTTGTTCTGCTTGAAGGTTCAGGTGTAGATCACTGTGTGGATTAACCAACAAACAACAATCAAATTGCACAGTTACAGAAACTGTACTGAAAATGAGAGACAAAAACATTGTCCTTCAGGAAGATCTGGAGAACTGCTCAGGTACAGAGACTGTACTGAAAATGAGAGACAAAAACACTGTCCTTCAGGAAGATCTGGAGAACTGTTATGATATGTTAAAAATACAAGAAAGTCTGGATCTTTGGAAGCAAAATATGAAGAAATGAGGGGTGTCTAAATATATCTGCACAGGAGTGAAGACATTCTGTAGTTGATAATGAGCTAAATATGTCTAATTTTGGTAACACACCATGTTGTAAAGAGACTGATCGACAGTCCTTTCAATGATTTACATTTACACTTATTTATTAGAATAGATGCTTTTATCCAACACATCTCACAAGCATTTAAACTAGAGTGCAATTAAAGGTTTACATGAACATTAAATGCCAAAGAAACTGCATAAAATATGTCAAAAATTGAAACACTGAAGTCTATAAAAGTGCAAAAATTAGGTTGAGCAAAATAAGAAAACAGTGAATGATGTTAAGCAGGGGTGTTAGATTGATAGAGATGTTAGGAAAGGAGATGCTCTCAGAAGAGATGAGCTTCCAAGATCTTCTTGAAGGCTCAGAGGGACCTCCAAGTGAAATACGTCACTAATTCGTCCTGCTGTTAGGACAGAGACTCATGTCTTTTTCGATTTGTTGTCATTTAAAAAAAAAAAAACCCTGCTTTATCTACAATACATGAACACTTCAGCAGTACTGGATCTCTCCAAATTAAAACATCATCATGCTATATGTTAGTCATGTTAGTAAATTTTAGGAATGTTTTTCATCAATTCCCTATAAAGTTACCATTTTGGTGATAAGAGGTTTGTTCTGCCAGCAACAAATTAGTGTATCCTAGTCTCTTCACAGCAGACCTGGTATTTTTCCCATACACATGGTATTAGATCCATGCCATTCCTGTGATGAACTGATGACACAGATTATGGTAGCCTGAACCTACCAGACCAACTGACCTAACATTTCTTGAGTCTGCTGTTATTTTTAGTTTGATTTAGCAAATGGTTTACTAGCCAAGCGAAGTGTGCAGAATATGACTCAACCACAGAGCAGTCCACACTTTGTAGGAGAAAAATCCAGAGTCTAAAGATAGACTGATTTTAAAAAAAAATGACAGTGCCTGACATTTTCAAATTAGTTCTTGGCTCCAGCAGGTGCTTATGATCGACCAGCAAGAACAGTCTGAAAGTTTTTCTTTTTTTTATTCACGACAATCATCCGTTTTCTTACATTCCTGCAATTTAAGCTGCAAACTTTCTAAACAAGCTCTTGGAAATTAAGATATTCAGTCCACTGCATTTTCACCATGAAACTGAACCAGACTAAACCCAGGTCACAGCCCTACGCATCAGGTTTTGCTTAGAACATAAAATGATTAAAAAAGAAAACGATCGAAAAAAGAAGTCTAGAACTATGTCTGAAACTCTGATGAATCAAAACATTTTTTTTTCCTCATCACTATGGTAAAAAAATCCACTCTTTATACTGTCAATGACAAGATATTGCAAAGAAAATTAAAATAGATAAATGCCAACGATTAATTAAACTACCTTCTTGCAGGGATACTGAGACTTTTAAACAAGAGTGTACTTCTGAAATTAAAAACAGACTCTTCATTTCTTCAAATGCACTCATCCTTAATGTGATGAGCACTGTAGCTCAAACTCAGCTGGCACAAAAAAATAAATAAACAACAAACAAACAAACAAATAAATAGATTAATGAACTAAAAATAAATAAACAAACATATAATTAAAAAATAATAAGGCAAGCCAGATTTTTCTTAATTAAAATGCAAATACTATTTACTTTTCATTTTTACTTTTAATAAACAGTGTCGTGAAAAAACCAAAAAAAAAAAACATTGTCCCATTTTAGAATACCTGTTCTGCTCTCAGCAGTGCTGACATGCAGAAGGAGATTTGAGGTTTGAGGAGGTGGAAGGAGCCATTGATAGAAAAACTAAAACATTGCTCTTGTTTTCCTCACTACCACGTGGATGGTGGTCGATGGTTCAAGAGCAGGGGCAACTGAGTCAATCACCAACTTCATAAAAATAAAACTAGGATATTAGATTTAAAATCACCAAAAGGACATTATTAGAAATAGCGTAGTGGACAACACACCTGCTCTCCACATTACCCAGGCAAGACACCTAATCCTACATTCCCTGAATTTATTCTGTGGATAAGAGGATCTGGCCATTGTCATAAAGAAAAAAGTATATCAAATAAAAAAGAAAAAAAATATATATATATTTACATTTACATTTACATTTACATTTACATTTACGGCATTTAGCAGACGCTCTTATCCAGAGCGACTTACAACAGTGCTTAATTTCCACAATAGATCAACATCTTAGTAACTAGTACAGATCAGAACTGCTGATTAGCTAGTACCACCTAAGTAACAGACAAGAGCCTTGTAACAAGTATACACCATAAAAACATTTTTTTTTTTTTTTTGGAAAGGAGAGCAGGGGTGGGAGAGTAAGGAGATCAACATATATCATATATCTATATCAAGGTATCCATAATTATTAGGAGCTTCTTTTCCTCCTCAGACAGAATGGGCCAAAAAAGAGAGAGAACTGACTCTGAACAGTCAGACGTTGAAAAAAGTCTTTCAGAGGGATGCAGATCAGGGTTGTGATCACAGAACCACCAAATGGTTTGTTACAAACAGTCAACAGGGTTGCAAGAAACATGTTGAGAAGAAAAAGACACAAATGATCCGCCAAACATCTGAGAATCAAACGTGAAGTTACCAGGAACCCATGATCATTCGGTGCTGTTCCAGAACTGAACCTACCTGGAGAGATTCTACTCACTAATGTTCACTCTCACATTTCCTTTTTAAAACACTCAGGTTTCAGGGCTTTAACATTCTGGATCAAATGATAGCACTGGATTACCTCCAGATTAAAATTAATCCTTAAAGTACTCACTTGATAATAAGTGAGCATAATGTGTGTATATAAATAAATATATATATCCTTATTCCTTTCCTTCGGGCCTTTTTGTGCACTGAATTATTAAGCATTAATTCTGATTGATGCCAAAATAATCAAACTGAGTTTGACTGAATCATTCTTTACACAATCGTAAAATGAGATACTCTCAATCCTACAGTTTACCCATGTGACCCAGTAAATTATGCAAAGTTTGCACTGCCGTTCACTTTCATCATCGTCAGATGACTGCAAATACTGATTAATTTCATGTTTTACGAGTTCTAATGAAGCATAGAAGAATGAGGGAGAGGGTGTGTGTGTATGTGTGTGTCTGTGTTTGTGTGTGTGTGTGTGTTTATCACCCATCGCTGTGCCCGCACCTGAATTGCCAGCATCCGGCATTGCCAGGCTGTAATTACAGCGTTTGGATAAATCAGGCTGCTTTGTGTTTAATGTATCGTGAGGATATTGCTAAGATGATAAATAACATCACGCCGTGATATCTTCCCTTCGTTTCTCCTGGAGTTGCTTGTAAGTTTCAAACTTTAGCAAAGAGCAAAAACCAAATGCACATCAGTCACTTTTGAATTCTTGAAAATATCATTTCTGCTGAGCTATTAACAACCAGACGTTTATTGTTCCGGATGCAGAATAAGTGAGGAAAATCTAAAAATACATGAAAAAAACTGGTGCCAGTGCTCATGTTTTTCAAGTTGTTGTGCGCAGACTGTGGAAACGAGAGAAAAAGGAGGAATATGATTTTAATTTCCATCCACCAGCTGCCAAAATGAATTCATTCCCTGCTGGTAATAGACTCTGTGCCCTGCACTATATTAATGTAAAAATGTGCTTCACATTCCCTCCGCCTGCATCTTCCATGCTCAGCGCCTTGCGCTCCATCCCTCTTTCACCGACACGACTCGATGAGCTCAGTCGGCGCTTTGGGAAAGATGGGGGGAAAAAAAGAAATAACAGTCTGCTCCAGAGGCATATAGGAAGGGGAATAATATGCCATCTGCACCTCAGCTGAAAGAAGGTAACACCAATAAAGTAGCGGTGATTACAAAATAAGAACCACACCCATATATATATATATATATATATATATATATATATATATATATATATATATATATATATATATTCAAACACACAAACAAACAAATAAACAAACAAAATAACATTCCACCAAATAGAAAGAGGGACAAAACAAATGCAGCTTCTGCACTTGGAAAAGTTTCGAATTTACTTTCTTGCACTGCACGGTGACCCGAATCAGAGCAGTATAGCCTAAAGTCGAGCCTTGAGTCAGAACAGGAAAGTTTTAAATCAAGCCTTGAGTCAGAACAAGAAAGTCTTGAGTTGAGCCCTGAGTAAATGCATGCAAGTCCAAAGTCACTGCAGGCAGACAAGTCAAGTCAAGTCCCAAATCACCACAAGCAAATCTAAAGTCATGTTCTGAGTCAGCATGAGCAAGTCTGTAGCTGAGTCCTGAGTCAGCATGAGCAGGTCTAAGGTCGAGTCCTGAGTCAGCACAAGTAGGTCTAAAGTTGAGTCCTGTGTCAGCACAAGCAAGTCTAAGGTCAAGTCCTGAGTCAGCACAAGCAAGTTTAAGGTTGGGTCCTGAGTCAGCACAAGCAAGTCTAAGGTCAAATCCTGAGTCTTTACAGTCAGGTCTAAAATCAAGTCCTGAGTCATCACAAGCAAGTCTCAAGTGTCCTGAGTCAGTACATTCCAGTATTGAGTCAAGTCCTGAGTCAGAGCTGGCAAGTCTCAAATTGAGCTCCTGACTCAGGGTTCGACTTGAGCCCTGGAGTTAGTGCTCAAACTAAAGGCAGGGTCTTTAAAGTCAGTTTTGAGTCAGCAGACTCCAATAAGGGGTCAAGTCTTGAGGCAGTCGAGTTTAATTCTGTGCTGGAGCAGGCAAGTCTCAAGTGAATGAGAGAATTTTACCTTCCATGTGCAAAACAGGTCAATAATATTTCATCTAAAATAACACTGAACAGCTCCATGTGTAGTTCACCGTACATTTCAGGCTGTTGATGATCTCAGTGACTGAATCCTGAACGAGGAGTTCAGTGACCTGTTTTCTACAGTTGGAAGCTGATTTTATTAAAGCATGTAGAGAAAGGACTGCTGTCCGCTGCTTCAATGTGTTAATAACATCAATAATATATTCAGTGAAGGAAATAAGTTCAATTAAAAGCACCAGATTCTTTAACCACGTATTTGACATGTCCAGAAGAGAGATGAGGAGTTTATCAGGAGGAGGATGTTGAAGATAGACCTGCCAGGAAAGAGGAGAAGAGAAAGGACAAAAAGGAGGTTTATGGATATGATGAGAGAGGACATGCAGAAATAGGAAGATGCAGAGGACATGAAGAAATGGAATCTGATGATGGTGACTCCTAAATGGGAGTGGCCAAAAGAAGGAGTACATTTTGATCATTTGATCTGTTTGTGCATGTTTTGCTTGTACTTGCTTTACTATGTGTGTGTGTGTGTGTGTGTGTGTGTGTGTGTGTGTGTGTGCGTGTGTAAGAGCAAAACATGCACAGATACAGTCAGTCAGTCAGTCATTTTCTGCCACTGGTCCTAAGCGGGGTCGGAGGGGAGTGCTGGAGTCCATCCCAGCTCACACAGGGCGAAGGACGGGGACACACTCTGAACAGGTCACCAGCCCATCGCAGCACAAATACATGAATTATGAAAATGTTGCGTCAACTTCTCCAGTATCTACACATTCCATTTTTCAGTCCATACTGTTGAACAGCAGTGAGACCAGCTATGTTGTATGGATTGAAGATGATGGCACTGATGAAAAGACAGGAGGCAGAGCTGGTGGTGTCAGAGTTAAAGATGCTGAGATTTTCGTTGAGTGTAAGGAGGATGGACAGGGTTAGAAATGAGATAGTATTTAGATATTATTAGAGGAACAGCTCAGGTTGGACATTCTGGAGACAAGGTTATAGAAGCAAGGTTGCGTTGGTTTGAATATCGGGCGGAGAGACGAGGATTATATTGAGAGGATGCTGAAGATGGAGCTGGCAAGAAAGAGGAGAAGAGGAAGACCAAAGAGGAGGTTTATGGACGTGCTGAGAGAGGACATGCTGGTGGTCGTTTTGAAGGAGGAAGATGCAGAGGACAGGAAGAAATGGAGAAGGATGATCAGCTGGCACTCTAAACGGAGCAGCCAAAAAAGACAAAAGAAGAAGAGTCCTGAATAAAACTTCTTTTGCCATGTCATTGCTGTACAAAGTGCCACAACAGCTCAGTTATAATGATGTTTGATAGTTTCCGTAGCAGGTTTATTAAAACCAAACAACAAAAGACTAGGAAAAATAAAAATCCTCATAATTTGCTCAAAGGCACACAGTTGGTTAAACACCATATATCTTCATACAAAGCTCTGTTTCTAAGGGAAAAGCACCATTACACACAAGAGGACACTAAGGTATGGAATCTGTCTCTGCTACCAGCATCTTCAGTCAGAGTAATCGGTGTAATGTGTCACTGTACGAGAAGAACGATGGCATCGGCCTGGTCTGTGATCATCAAGACTTACAACATGAGCCCTAAAAGCACTTTCTTAGGAAAAGAGAAAACATTTAGGATTTCCAATATTGGTTGAAAATGGTCAGTTCTCTACGTTGGGGGTCAATAAAATTATTGATAGATTCGGAAAAATACTGAAAAAAATATATATAGCGTAGAATATAACATTTATTCAGTATTATATTTATAATATATATAGATATATGTATGGGATATTTAAAAATATGATACTCACATACATTGGGAATTTCAACACATGAATTTTTCTTCATTTTCTTCCTTTCTTTGTTTTTACAAATTTATTACACTGTAAAGAATCTTCCAGACTGAGGAATCTGCAAATGATTAAAATTGTCACGTGTGTTAGGGTTTGGGCAATTAGAGTGGGCGCTCTCGTCACGTGTGTTGTGTTTTAAGTACGCTAGAGTGCGCTCGGTCACATACAGGTGGGTGTTTAGGTCACAGGAGGCAAGTTTAGGTGAGGGCGCCCAGCTTGACTGTTATCACCTGGAGCCCCCGCGGCAGGTGTGCATCATTGGGGCCGAATTATTTGCTTTCCGATGAGTCATCGCAGAGCGCCGGCTCATTAGGTAGGTTTAACCTATGGGTACGGTGGTTCTGGCTGTCTGTTTTAGTCATAAATAGTAAATAAGGTCATAGTCATAGTCAGTCATCCTGCGAGGAACCGCCGTGCAGGCTGAGTCCTTGTTTTGTTGTGTGTTGTGTCACTGTAGGCACAAACTTCTGTTCGAACTCCTGGCTTGGAACTGACGTTCCTCCGGGTACCACGCCACTGTTACAGAATGAGCCGCCAGTACCTGGACATCACGAGCCACGAGGGTTGTGCAGGAGGCGGCGTTGGGGCGGCAGCGAATGCTGTCGAGCGGACGCTGCAGCTGATGAGGACCTGGGGGCCAGAGCGTTGCCTTCTGGACCATCTGGACGTGAGGAGTGGTGCTGACGGACGACGCGCCACGCGCAAGGGAGAGCTAGAGCGCCGCCTGAAGAGGATCGGTCGCTGTTCTACCGAGCATCATCCCAGATCCCGAGCGCTCAGGATCAGCGTTCCCGCTTTGTTCCCGGATGCTGACTGCTACGCGCAGCGCTATCTCAACACGCTGGACCGCGTGGTTGTTCCAGACGCCGGCTGGAAGGCGGGCTTCGCTGGAAGGCTGGCGCGGCGCAACGCGAGGCATACGCCAATCGGCGGGCCGTTAGTTACTCAACGCTGAAAGCACAGCGAAGCCAATCACGCTAAGCTACCAACGCCGAAGCACGGTTAACCACGCGCACAGCGGGTAAACGCTGGAGTTCAGCGCCAGAGAGCGCCGGAGCGCAGCGCGACTTAGTAACTCGATCCGCCAGCGAAAGCGCCGCCTGCAGCTGATAGCGGAACACGCCAGCAACAAATCACCACAAGAGGCGCTGGTAGCAACGCCGCTTTTCCGCGGTTCACAGCGAGCACGACGCCAGCGCTTCAGCACGCGACAGCATCGGCGCTCCCCGCGCGCATCGGCGACAGCACGGGCGCTCGCGCCGCGACCGCTGACTGCACGACGCCCACCATACGCACAGCGCCGCCAGCAACCACACAGTCCGCCATGAGAAAGGCCGCTACAAGAAGCCGATAGCAGGAACACGGCCAACGCAATCACTGGCAAGAGGTTGGTAGCAAACGCCGCCTTCCAGAAATTACAGCAACAGCACGGGCTTCCACTTCGCAACGCACGCCGCCTGCACCGCGCCCACCGCGCCGCCACGCGCCAGCGCGGCGCCCACCGCGCCGCAACGTGACTGCACAGCATCCACCAAGAGGAATGCAAAGAAGGCCACCCGCAACAAGAGAAGCGAGGCAAAGAAGGCAGTTCCGGACGAGAGCAGGAGGGGAGTGGTGGAGACCACTTCCTGCATCGGCAGCAATCAGAAGTCGACTAAGGAAGCCCTTCACAACAAGGAAAAGTCGCATCAAGAAGTCGACCTCAAACCTGCTCCATGAAGCCATCTGCTACACAGAAAGCAGAGAAGGAGCAGCTCCAGGTTAGTGGCAAGTTTAAAAGGAAAGCTCGGGTGCAAAGGAGAATTGAACATGAGGCTGCTGTAACCATTCAGGCACAGGTGAGAAACACATAAACAGAAAGTACTACTCAGCTACTGTGGGCAGCCAACACGGTTCAGCGAGCATATAGAGCTAGTAAGAGTATGGGGAGGCAGAAATGAAGTCTTTGAAGGAGAAAAGGATGGCTGCTGTTGTTCTGCAAGCTGCATTCTGAGGGATGAAGACCAGACAGACTCTGAAACAGAAGCACCAGGCTGCCATCGGTTTACAGTGGCGGCTAGGCACACTGGCTCGGGCACGATACTCATACATCAAACAGACTGTTGCTGGGTAACCAGCTGAGGCATTTGCTCAACACTGAAGCCAGAAAATAGAGAGGGATTTTTGACATTGGCGCCTCGCAATGTCCTGCAAGCCTGCTTCAGGAGGTCGGAGGGTCAGAGCACACAGATCCTGCACTATCAGGTCAGCTTTCCCTCTGATTCAGGCCATGCCTAGAAGACATACAGGAGGCAACAAAGTACCAGGCCATAAGAAGGTCAGCCATCTTCATTCAAAATTATTTTAGGTCCTACATCAGCAAAAGCTTAAATATGAAAGATTTAGGTAGAGAAAGTCAGCTATACGATCCAGGCAGCTTTTTAGAGTGTTATTTAGTGCGAAAATGTTACGCGCATGAACAAAAGCCAAGGTCGCCATTCAGGCTGGTTGGGAGAGTGCACCAGCCGGGGTCTGTCTTCAAGAGGCTACTATGGCAACAGGTGGTCGCCAGAGGAGGGTTCGGAAGGTGGAGACCGGACTTCAACAAGGACAGAGTGTGTCAAAGGCGAAACATGCCGCGGCGTTTGCAGCAGAAGTCAGCCGTGCGGAGTCGGAGGAGTTGCTGACGGACTCTACCATCAGCTGACCGAGGAACCGCCATGCCACAGGTGAACGCCAAGGTCTTGAAGGACCGGAGGAAGGAAAAAGAGGAGACTTTGGCTCAAGTAAAGGTGAGCGTCACGGAAGGAACAGCCAGTTCAGAGAGGCAGAGAGGTCCTTCGATTCAAGATACACGCTGTGAGGGTTTCAAAGAAAGGGACTGGGAGAAGACAGGAACAGAGAAACCAGATCGCAGGGCCGATAACACGGAGAGTTGGGGACTCCAACCACTCAGGAGAAGCTGGGAGGCCAAAATAGCCACACAATGGGAGGGGCAATGCATCAGTGCAGGGACAGAGCTGAGACAGGTGCAGGACCACAACATCGCCTGTGTGGCTGACCTGAGAGAGGCCCAAGCCCATGAGGCCAGCAAGCTCACCAGCCAGAAAACCAGGTCAGGAGGTATAAAGGGTACTGCCTCACTAATCTCTACTTCCCTTCTCCCACACTACAGTGCTGCAGTCCCAGAGAGCCAAAGTCAAACAGAGCAGCCGGAGAACAGTCCAGCGGAGAGACGGGTAACGGTCGCAGAAAAGGAGCAGCTGCCTTCAGGGCCCCCAGCATCGGGGCTCACTCGCAACTCAGCAACCCAGAACAAGGTGACGCTGAGGAAGCCACGGGAACTCTCAACGGAAACCAGAAGTTGGGACACTGGCGTCGGCCCTGCGCATCAGAAGTATGACCCAGACAAGGAAAAGGGCAAAGACACCAGCACGAATCAGTTCAAGGAGGACGGACCAGAACTTCATGCCAGAGATCTGGGAGAAGCGGTTACTGAACCCGACTGACAGGGGTTGTGGCAGAGCTTAGACTCATTGAAAAAGACTTCCTGTAAACCCTGTAACGCCTCTGTAGCTCCTTCAGGTCCTGCTTTATTCAGGTTCATGAGGTGGAAAGTCAAGACGCTGTGACAAGGCCAGCACCGCCAAAGGACTGAACTGCTGGGATTCCCTCACCACCACCACACCTGACATGACTGGGTCGGAGGTCCTTTTGATGGCTTGCTTCTATGGACCTGACCGTGTGTCCCGACTAGGACTTTGTGTTGTTGTTTCAGCCTCCCCTGAGGTTCGCTATGCTCGGGCACCGGGAGCCGCCTTGGGGTTCTGTCACTGTGTTAGGGTTTAAAGAATGCCAGAGGCGCCTCTGTCACGTGTGTTGTGTTTGGGGTACGCCAGAGGGCGCCGGTCACATACAGGGTGTTTAGGTCACAGGAGGTGTTTAGGGTATCGTGAGGCGCTTGTTTTGACTAAGTTAAGATACCTTGAGCTCTGCGGTAGGTGTGTACTGGTTGGGGCTGACTATTTAAGCCCCGATGAGTCGTGAATGAGCGTGCTCAGGCAGGGTTTAACCTGGCGGGCATGTGGTGGTTCTGGCTGGCCTGTTTTAGTCAGAACAGAACAGTAGTCATAGTCATAGTCATAGTCATAGTCATCTCCGTGAGGAACTGCAGATGGAGTCCTGTTTAAGTGTGTGCTAGCTACCAAGTACAAACTTCTGCTCGAACCTCCTGCTCGAACTGACGTCTCTCCGGTACCACGCCACCAAGCATGCAAAATCTCTGTGTCGCCCAAAAAATCCCTGTCGCTTTATATAAATCGAGTGAAAACTAATTTTATTTAGCACAAAATCAATAAACCCATTAAAAATAATATATAATATATTATATATGTATACTATATATTAAGAAGTCCTGTGGTAAAATCCTGCAGTTTAGGTTGTGACCTTTATTCTTTAAAATTTCATAAATGCAGGTGAATCTA
Source organism: Hepsetus odoe (assembly GCA_017165825.1). Classification (NCBI taxonomy): domain Eukaryota; kingdom Metazoa; phylum Chordata; class Actinopteri; order Characiformes; family Hepsetidae; genus Hepsetus; species Hepsetus odoe. The sequence goes on from CM029371.1 coordinate 13,184,663, forward strand.
ATGCGGGCTCAGAGGATATGCTCCATTTGTGTGAATGTCAGAAATACAGAGTCTACGAACATGTTGGAATATTTAAGTGAAATTCTGCAGGAAATGAGTATTTTAGCGACGTATAACACAATACATGAGAGTGGGCAGGGCTAAGTCTTCTTCTTATTGTCCAAAAAATGGCAACATTAGTGGACGTGACTAGGGATGCTAAAAAAAACCCATTTTGAAGTCCTAAAACACAAAGTCTTGAATTTGAATCGGCCACTTTATGACAAGCCTTGCAGCTGTGCTGGTCCACAATTAGAGATTTTGAGTCTTGAAGGGCACAGTTTGCTAGCTCGGCTCCTCCACCACTTTTTTACCATTAGCAGGTAAGTTGAAGCAGTGTGTCTGAGATGGGAAATCTCCAAACTGCTCTGGGCTACATATCGGGGACCCTGCTCTGGGCTAGTGATCACTTTCTGCATCAATTTCATCCAACGATGAATTCTGCTAAGACCCCAGCAATGTCTTATATTACCACACACACAACACCAAACAGTGCAGACCACCACCCAAAAATTATCTAGTCATCGGTGATCCACTGATGGACAAAGTAGAGGAGGTTGTAGCAAGACATGAATGGACATAAATTGCACCTATAAGGCTTGTGTTCCTGATAAAGCAGCTAAATGAAGACCTTGACGACGTTCAGCACATGAAAAGTTCCGGTGGTACCGAAAAGTGCGACAGATCACTGAACATGGGGCATGGGACGACTTTAGTTCACACAGCAGGTTGAGTAACACAGAAGAAAGAAAAACCTCCTCTAGATCTCCTTCCTCATCCATGCTACTCTTCGTCCTGTCCTTAATCACCATGGTGACATCGCGAATGCTGGAGGCTGCTCCTATGGCGGAGCGTAATTGGAGCACAGCAGAGTGACCCAGTATAATAGGATTACACTGAAAGCACTTCAGAGGGGAACTACAACCCCCCTAATCCTGTTCTCTTTCAGGGCCTCTTCCTGCTTCCTGATAGTGTTCGCCTCCTACGCGCTGACTCGGAAAGCGGAAAGCATCCGGCAGGGGAGGGTGGGAAGCAAAGTCAGGCAGGCAAGGGTGCCATTGGTGATCGAAAGAGGTTCCAAAGGACTCCTGCGAGGAGCGCTGGGAAATGGAAGCAATGAACCATCTTTAACTCTGCGAGTGGCACTTTCTTAGACGTAACTGCAGAAATAACCCTTATGGATGAGAGTGTGCTCTCTGATAATGTGTGGGTTGGAGTCAGTCTTACAAATTATTGTGCCCAATGAATGTAATTTTATGCAATCGTAGCCTAAAACTTTGACGCTGTCATAATATTAAACTAACAACAGGGGCCTCCAGAGTCTTCCAGGCTTGAAGAGAAGGTTTCTTGATTGCTGGGCAATACAAAATTACATGAAGCCATTTTTAATAGAATGGAAATGTCCCGTCTGATGTTTTTATCTATTATTATGGTTATAATTATTGGGCTAAGACTGTGAAAAAGGCTGATCACTTTAGAAATTTGTCCAGTCAGGACTGCATCTAGGTGTATAAAATCAAAAAGATGTCTCCTAGTGATTTTCCTAAAGTCCATATTTAGCATCAATTAAGGGAAGGTTTACAGGATCGTACTGAGACCAGGTGTGTTATTCATATTGGAAATGAAAAGAGGCAGTGGCGCTGGAGGTGTCAGAGCGAAAGATGCTGAGATTTGCATCAGGAATTATGTGACTGGACAGGACCAGGAACGAGTATATTAGAGAGACAGCTCAAGTTGTACGGTTTGGAAGAAAAGCCAGAGAAGCGAAACATGTGCAGAGGATGTTGAAGGAGTTTGAAAAGAGTATTTCTTGTTTTAATGAATATACATTTAGCAAAAAGGGCTAATTGTGAGGGGTTAGACAATTAATATGGCCTCACCACACACTGATAAATCGATGAACATCTTCATTTTTACAGTAAAGGAATCCTTAATGGTCAATTAGCAACCAGTCATATAAAGGGACTTGATTTTAGGGCTAAATAAATTGTCATGATTGGGACAAAGCCGGGTGATCCAAGCTGACAAGCTATGTTGCTTCCACTTTGGAACGAGCTTTAACTGCCATGCCTGCTCCCAAATGAAGCATTAATGTGTCCCACAGGGAAAGTCAATGGTCCTCATGTTGGCAAAATGTATTCATTAACACCTGTGAGTCGTCGAGTAAGCAGCCGGGTCTAAAAATGCTGCTTCACCCCTGCAAAGGGACACCATAAATCACGCTGCCAGGAATAACCCTGCGTGCCAGTCGAGGCTGCCTCATTCAGCTGCCTCATGCACTTCCATACATGCAATTTTATTCATTTACAGCCTCAGCACCTGGAAACCCGATGGGTACTTAGGACACAACATGTCAGAAGGTTAAACTGAGATGGTGCTCCAATCTCACCATGGTGGATCTGCAGTTTTGGTGATTGTCTATTAAACGTTCATGGTATTTTGACCTTCATGATTTATTCCAGGCAGATTTCTAGAGATGAGGGTCCAGATCCATTATGAGCAGTGACCAAGAACAGAATAGCCTCTTTGAAGAAACTTGTGATGAACCAGGGGGACTGAACCAAGACTTCTGATGAACTCACAATATGATCTCCTTCAAAGTATTAGAGCAGCGGTCGAAAGAATCACCTGAGAGAGCATATGTTCAGCTTTTATTTGCTTGCAGTTACATCTAGAAGACACCTTTTGCATCTGACCATCCATTTAAGTCTTTTTTCATGTTTGTTTGTAGATACATATTAGAAAATACATTTGCATGTTTGGTTCCAGTCAAAAGTTGTCCACGGTTGAGAGTCTGAGTCTTGTTCTCCTGGGGTGGCCCACTTTTTGCTTTTTTTGCTCAGAATGATGGCAGCCAACATGAGCATCTGTTACATGAAGGCAGGCAGCAGTGTCTTCTGTGAGCTGTCCAGTCCTCTTGCATTATTTGAAAAACTGAAGAAGATGCAGTCTTTTGGAGGATGCACGTCTGTCCTCAGTCTCCCAATTTATGCGGTCACATAAATTGTTGGGGGTCCTTGTAGGGGTGGCGATGAAAAATTTGATAAAAATCCCAAAAATCTCTTGTACTTTTTTCAGATTGCTTCTTTCTTTGGCTTTTTATTTTTTCCTGGTAGTTAAAGACCAATTCCAATCTTACTCAAAAACCAATCTTGGTGCTCTAGCCCACATGCAGTTTATTCCTTCTCCAGCAGTTACCATCTCAGTTATATAACGTCGTTTCCTCAGTGATGAGAATTAAGAGTGTAATTTTATATGCTTATAGTTTTTAGTATTTAATACCAAACTGATACTTTACTTAGCATTAGGGGTCACTTATTATATCTTTTCTTTAAAAGTTGGCAATATATAGAGACCGACTGCAGCTACTTGCTCTGAGAGAAAGAACACAACAAATCTATTCATGTTTATTTCATAATGTAGAGCTTTCTTTGCTGTGAATGGGGCCATCCATGTGTATTTTAAATTCGCTTTTGAAAAGCAAATGAAGCCTTTCGTTGCAGTTCAGCACTTTTCCTGCATAAATGTAAACCCTGTAAAGAAAACTGCAGCTTAAAGAAGTGGGCACAAACCACAAGAAGGCATTCTGATCTTGTATATATAAGTTCAATTTCAATTTCAATTTCAAGTTCTGTGTGTTATTGTAGTTCTAATAATTATATAGTTCTATTTAATAAACCTTTAAAGACCTATACATGTATTTCCATCAGGCATAGCATTAAAACCAGGGGAAGTGTAAAAATGACTTTGTTACTCTGATCTCTGTCAGGAAGTGAAAAATAATCAGGAGTGAAACGTGTCGAAGTTCAGGTGTGTGTGTGTCGCTTGTGTAAAAGCTGGTGAAGATAGACTATGGGAAGACGAGTGGAGGTAGTGAGATGCTCTGGGCAATGTTCTGCTGGGAAATCCAGTGAAAATGGATTGTGGATCAAGATAATCCAGAAAGTCTACTGTCCTCTAGATTGAACCAGTCAGGGGTAGAATTGGTCTAGTGTTTAGGGACTTGGCCCCAGGATCACAAGGTCGAAGGTTCAAATCTCGGACCAGCAGGTTGCCTTGAGCAAGGTACTGTCCCCATCACTGCTCCTCGGTTGCTGAACATTGTTGCTTCCTTTCTGCACAGTGTTTGTGGGTTAAATGTAGAGGTTGCATTTCATTGTGGTTCAATTCACAATTAGACATCTTTTTAGTTATCCCACTTCTTTATCTTTTTCGATTACCAGTGTCCAATGAGAACAGGTTCCTGTGTTCCTCTCAAGTGTTGGATTCTCTGATTGAGAACCGAGGTTCGAAGAGTCAGTGATGAGGTGAAGATGTTTTGAAGCTAGCCAAGTTTATTAACAGAAGAGTAACAAAGTTCTTACAGGTTGTTCAAGAGACCGGTCAGTGTTCCTCTCTCTGTGTTGAAATCCTCTCTACTTTGCACAGTTCAGAGTGTGCCTTTTTATCTATCCCCCGGGAGCTCCAAGGACTCCGGTGGAGCCACCTAATCTAAGACTATGACCTTGTTTGGGTGTTGCTAAGAAAGTGTTACTCAGAACAGAACAGAGGAAATAGAGGTGCAATTGGAAATATGTGGGTTTAGGGTGACTGGAATGTGAGGGAATGGTAGTAGCGAAGGGATTTAGGATTACAGGGGTTAAAGGGCATGGGGCTGGTCGAGGTGTTCAGGGATGGAAGGGCATGGGGATGGTTGGGGAGTACAGGAGAGTTTGTGCTGGGGAGATAAGACACATAAAGCAATGGTTAAACTATAGGAATGAGGCCATGGGATTAACTATGTGACAGGGAGAAGAGAGAAGGATATAGAAATAGAGGACTGTGTACAGTACTGTGCAAAGGTTTTAGGCAAGTGTGAAAAAATGCTGTAAACAGAATGTTTTCAGAAATGGAAGTGTTAATCATTTATTTTCATCAATCAACAAAATGCAGTGAATGAACAAAAGAGAAATCTAAATCAAATCAATATTTGGTGTGACCACCCTTTGCCTTCAAAACAGCATTGATTCTTCTAGGTACACTTGCACACAGTTTCTGAAGGAACTCGGCTGGTAGGTTGTTCCAAATTTTCACTTTGCATTTTAATAATATGAATAAATGAATTCTTATTCCGGTTTTCAGGAGTTTGTTGTTCACTCATGGATCAGAACCAGATTCTATAGTTTTGCTTTACAGTTGTACAGTTGTAAAAAGTGTAATAAATAAAACTGAATTGACTTGGTGGTATCTGGGCCCCTTAGTACCTCAAATCTACAACATGTTTGGGACCTCCTGGACAAACCAGTCTCATCCACCTACAAGATCTGCTATTGGAATATTGTTGCAGAGCTGTTTTTGTTGGCAAAATGGGGAGCTTAACAACATAACACGGGTATTGGTGGCCTAGTTGTTAAGGTCACATGATTAGAAGGTTGTGGGTTTGAATCCCGCAGAATCCAGCAGGTAAACCTGAGGCACCCCTGAGTAAGGTACTGTCCCCAACACTGCTCCATGGGTGCTGCTGTGCAGTGTGCTGGGCAGCGGTGGCCTAGTGGTTAATGAGTTGGCTCAGGATCGGAAGATTGTGGGTTCGGTTCCCTCACCAGTAGGTTGCTCTGAGATACCCTTGAGCAAGGTACCGTCCCTGTTACTGCTGCGCTTTCCATGGGTGCTTTCAATAGCTACCCCCTGCTGCACGTGTATGTGGCAGAAACGCAGAGGTTGAATTTTGTTGTGTTGTGCTGTGCTGTGTTTCACAGTGACAAGGGTTGTCACTTTCACTTTCACTTTCAAATGCAGAGGAAGCATTGCACTGTGGTTCAGGGAGTGCTGTGGTGTATTCACAATGATAAATATTCACTTTCACTTCACTTTCACTTCATTCCACAGAATTCCCCTTAACGAACCCAGCCAGATGCCGGATGTTATTCAAATCACAGAAGCCCTACTACTACTGATGCTCATTTTTGCACAGATGTTCTTTATGGTTTTACTTGCATTTTAGTTTTTAAATTCACCCACATTCACTGATGTTTAGTGGCCTAAGCGAAGTTTAATTTAAGCAGTTCCATGCCCAGCAACTCCTTATGGATGAGCAGGTCCCCAGCACCGCTAACGTGCTTAGCATCAGCAACGTAATTACATGAGTATGTTTTGTCCAGCATGTTTGATCTGTTCATCGTCGGAGCAACCGACGACAAATAAGAGCATTTACACAAATAAAGAAATAAAATAAGAAATAAAGAAACATTTACAAGATGCTGTTATTCAGTTGATTTTTTACAACAGCCACCTAGTGGCAAAATGGGGTGATTTATTTGATACATGAACCGTCTGTATTGCTTTTGGAAAATGGACCAAATTCAAAAAAGACCAGCCATGTGTTCCCAAGAGGAATCCGGGCCAGAATGCTGTGCCTGAAAATGCTGGCTGCCCTAATTTGTGGCCTGTGATTGACAGAACAGGACGTATTTACATACGGATGACCAGCATGCGTGCAACCGCTCCTGCAAAACAAAAAAAGCACAGCGCAAGGCACAGTATAGCAGTGCAATCCTAACCAAACCAGGCCAGAAATAGAGCATGAGAAAGAGAGAGAGCGAGAGGGGCTGTGTGCCATATTAATATCTGATGTTCTGTGAACGCTAACCAAGCCCGCCGCTCTGTTGTCTGATGGTGCCTGGTATGGCAGAGAGATTGATGGCTTTGACTTGAGTCCTCGATTCCAGGCCGCTCTCCCTATTCCCCTCTGACAGTGTTCTATAAACTGCTTCCTCCGGTAAATCTGGTGGCTCCCACTCCATCTGTCTCTGTCAGGGGACCCAGACAGCCTCCCAATCCCTCGCATATCTCTTTCGCTCACTCTCTTTCTCTCTCTCTCTCTCTTTCTCTCTCTCTCTCTCTCTCTCTCTCTCTCTAGCTTTGTTATTCTCTCTCTGACTCCCTCCAAACAATTCTCCCAATCTCCAGACGCTGCTCTGTAGTCAATAGTCCTCCTCAGTCTCTGCACTGCACATACACTACAGTCCAAAAAGTTGAGTCACTACTTTCAGTGACGTGAACCCAGATGTGTTGCAAATGCTTGATATGGATTAAACTGTAAAACAGTTAAGGGGCGTTTTCAGATGTTATTGGAAGTTAAAACACAGACAACATGCAATATCATTATGTAGCAGGTCAATATGTAGCCAAATATAACAGTTATTTTTTTGAAGTTTAGCAGTAAGATATGGTTACCAAGCAGCAAAACTCACGATTCCAAGTATATGTTTTACATACTCCTAAAATTGTATAGAATATGTTTATATTTGAACCTTCACAGTTCAGAAGGCTGTATTGTATATTATATTATTATTATTATTATTATTATTATTATTACATTTATTATTTATTATTACATTTATATTCATATTTTTGCTATATTTATATTTTGCTACTTGTTATTTATATGTATAATTCATTCAAAACTTATTACCGTGTATATTGTAGATATGTATATGTATATATATATAGATATATATAGCTAGATTATTTATTATTTATTTACAGCTCCTCTACTTTTCTCCTGTACTTGTTCCTGTTCTCTCTCTATATCTTTATATATTTTTTCTTTTCTTTCTGTACACCTGTCTTTTTTTTAAGAGCCCTGTAATGCCCAAATTTCCCATTCGTGGGATAATAAAAGATCACTCTACTCTACTCTACTCTACTAAATGTTACAAACTGGAGACATACTTGTTTTGGTCCAGAGAGGTCCAGTGAGGGCTCCAGTGTGATCGTATTCCTTTCAACAGCTTAATGATTCAACTTTCCACTGCACTGGAGACTTTGTCAAATAAAGCCACAACGATTGGCTCAGCACTGAATGTCTTATGAACTGTTGGTCCGTTTCTCCTTGTTGGAAACATTTATTGTTGTTTTCAGCTGGCTGTTACGGATTACATCCAATTCATGGGAATTAATCAATAATTCACACACTGTAAACGAAAAACATTGAAAATCGTATCCGTTTAAAGCAGGGGTGTCAAATTCATGCTGGAGGGCCAGAGTCCAGCACATTTAGGTGATTTCCCTTCTTAAACGCACCTGCTTCACACTTAGTGGTGGGTGTAGTGAGTGTACTTGAGGAGGGAACTCACCAAAATGTGCTGGACTCCGGCCCTCCAGAACTGGAGATCGACAGACCTGGTTTAAAGCCTCAAATTTTTAAAAGCAAACTACTGTTTTCTGTAAATAAATTAATAAAACACATTCCTTTCTGTTCCAGAATAAATACAATTTCTTAACTTACAATTATTAACTAAATCATAGTTAATAATAAATTATTCAGAAAAGTTATTTATAGTAAGTACTGAATAATTCAAATAGTAGGTGCTGCCTAACAGTAGATCATAAATGATTCATAGAGAATACCAAATAATTCATTGTAGGTTCTGAATGATTCATAAAGGACACTGAATAATACATAGTGGATACTGAATATTTCACTGGGTAAAAATAATTATTCTTAGTGTATACTGAATAATTCCCACCGGACACTGAATAATTCATAATAGATGCTGAATCAATCGAAGTGAGTACCAAAAGATTCACAGTGGATGAATCAAAGTGGTTATGAAAAGATTCATAATAGTTACTGAATGATTCATAAAACATAAATATACTAGCAATTACTTCCAAAAGTGACTGAGTCACTCCTGCAAAGGCTAAGAAGAAGTTTAAAGTTTAAAAGGCCCTTCAAAGTGAAAGTGACTACTCTTGTCATTGCAAGGTCACAGCACAGCAGACAGTGAACCACAACGAAATTGGACCTCTGCATTTAACCCATGCACACTCAAACCCGTGCAGCAATTGAAAGTACCCAGGGAGCAGTGACAGGGACGATACCTTGCTCAAGGGTACCTCAGGGCAACCTATTGGGAAGGGGTTCAAACCCCCGATCCTCCAATCATGCGGCTAACGCCCTAACCACTAGGCCACTGCTGCCCTAAAAGAAGATGATTCCAAGTTTTGAAAGGCAGCGAATAAGTCACATCTGTCTGTGGAATCATTGAGGGATTCATGTTGTAGAGGCAGCCGAACAGCCACAGGAAATCCTCCATCTGTGTGCGGAGCGGCAGGTAAACTGTTACAGGAAGTCGGCAGCTGGTGATACAAACCCTTCGGTGGTCCGGTGAGGCATGGCAGAGAGTAAGGTGAGCCCGGTCGGTGAACTAGTTTCCCTCACCAGAGAGAAGGCTTTTTATGGGGAGAAGGTTCTCCTGGGTTCTCCACAGAGACCCTGGAGTGGAGGCCCCAATTAACCCTCCCCTCGACCCACAATATCTTCCCAAATTATGACACGTTCCCCAGAGATGCGCCTGTTCAATTAGAAAATGACATATCACCACTGTAGTGCTGCTCAGGTGAAGTATGCACTTCAGTTTATGAAGCGAATTAGCTGGAAAATCTCACTCTCTTATTTATTTTACACTCCTGACTGTTGGTGTCACACATTATCATCAGTCCAGATGTTAATAAGACGGTGGTTGTCGTGTCAACATTAACTGTAATCACAGATTGTGTCTTATGTTGCAGTGTCAAACACTTTCATGTATGCTATTCAGATCTTTGCTCAATGAATGAAGCAGCTTCATTTTTTACTGCAGAATATTTTTATTTGTTCCAAAGTTTTGAGGGTAATCTGGATATTTTTGGCCGGTTTTAGACAAGACATTATGTTCCTCTTGCTCATCAGTGGTTGATGTCCTGACACTTCTGCATGGACACCAATTTTGACAATCAGTGTCTTCAAAAAGTCTTAATTCTAGAATAAGTTTTTTATGCAGTTTTGGGAAAATATCTAATAGGCTGGCAACTCCTTGTCAGATGCACCACCATAACTTTTCATTGGATCACACTGGGGCTTGCTGGAGTCCCAGATTTTGAGAAACAGATTAGTACATCTTTCTTGCTTGAGGGACTTTAATGAAATTTTTTGTAAAAATTGACATTTTAAACACAATGTCCTGTCTTTGGGATCCTTCCATAAAGGGATATTTAGGTCATATTGAAGTAAAGTCTAGAACAATCAATCCTGAGTGTGGCATTAACCCTTCTTCAATGAAATCTGGTTCATTTGAAAAGAATCTGTTACTTTAACTCACATTGTATTTTTTAAATACTGCAATTGCTTGATGAAAAAAATAGTATGATGAATTGACAAAAGCACAGGACATGACAAAGGGGATAAACATGTAATTTAAGTCACGGTCAAGGTGTTTGCCTGCAGACTCAGCTCTTTAAATGAAGAAGCAGCATTTGGTTCACTGCATGTCATGCATTATTATTATTCCTACAGATATTTATAGACCTGTTCATAGCTGGAAAGCCACTTGCTGGTATAAAAAAGAAGAAACACATAAACAAAAATCTCTCCCCAAATTCTTCTCTGACTGATCTTAGTCTTACTTTTCCATCTCATAAATATACATCAGGCGTTTTTGCCCGAGGTCTGAGTCAACGCTGACTCATAGTTCTCAACAGAAATGCAGGAAGGAAAAACTCCCTCTTCCCCCAACTCTCTCAAAGAACAGCTTTAGTCTTTCACCGAAGAGACTGTCTCCTAACCTGACAGGACAGACAGTCATGTCCCTAAACATGACTTTACCTGCTTTTTTGCATGCCTGACAGCCCCACCCCCTTTCCTTTTCAGGGGATTAACGCTCACTTCACAGAAACAAACAAAATAAGAATTAAAAACATTACCAAACATCCTGCATGCTAATTGGCTTTTTATGTTTCTTTTTTTTTTGTTTCATTTTAATTATAAAGTGTGCTCATTTCTTCATCTTCAAGGCTGCTCCCCATGGCAAGGATAACAGTACTTTTTCCTTTAATTAGCTTTTTTTAAACTGCTTTTTCCTTTAATTAGAATATATTAACTCTAGAAGGTCCATCATGGAGCGTTCCATTTTTTGTTTGTCCTTCTTTTGTGTGGGTTTTGCTAGAAGTTAATCTTTATAATTTCTAAAAAATTTATTATTTTTATAATTATAAAAATATCTATCTATCTATCTATCTATCTATCTATCTATCTATCTATCTATCTATCTATCTACTATCTATCTATCTATCTATCTATCTGTCTATATATATATATATATATATATATATATATATATAGTATATATATATATAGTATATATATATATATATATACACACACACACACACACACTCTTGTTTTCAGTATACACACTAGTTGTTTTAAGAAAACATTGCTTTAATAACTACAGAAATGTTTTAGTTTAGTAGATGCTACATTATTAATAACATATACAGTACTCTGCAAAAGTTTTAGGCAGGTGGAAAACGCTGTAAACAAAGAATGCTTTCAGAAATGGAAGTGTTAATCATTTATTTTCATCAATCAACAAAATGCAGTGAATGAACAAAAGAGAAACTTAAATCAAATCAATATTTGGTGTGACCACCCTTTGCCTTCAAAACAGCATCAGTTCTTCTAGGTACACTTGCACACAGTTTTTCAATCATAGACATTGATGATCATCAGCACTGTTTGTAAAACTGGTTGATCATACACTGATTATAATCCTACAGAATCCCTGACTTTGTGCAAGTGTGAAAGTGTGTAAATTGATAAAAATAAACAATCATTATGGATATTTCTGAAAGCATTCTTTGTTTACAGCATTTTTTCACACCTGCCTAAAACTTTTGCACAGTACTGTACTTTGATTCTTATATTTAATACTGAGTCAGTTATAGTTAACATTGTTGTTTCTGAGTAAATCTCTGCTGGGAGCAAATTAATATTATTATTTTAGTTTTAATGTATAGTTTACAGCACTGCATAAAATAAATAGTAGTTACAATAGAATAACAGTATAGTAACTGAATAATCTGTGTTAATTACTGTATAATAATGTATTTGCTGTGTGTAATTTACTATACTTATTGCATAATTACTTTCTTTACTGTTTGCTGTAAAATTACTGTTTACTTGTTAGTAATTATATTGAACAGTATTTATTATATAATTAATATTTACTCTATTTTGTTGTAGTTAGCCATTTATTTGCTGTTGTTACTGTATGAGGCAAAATAGCTGTAAAATGTGTGCTTTAGGCAGCGGTTGCCTAGTGGTTATGGTGTCAGCCACATGATCGGAGGATTGGGGGTTCGAACCCCTTCCCAGTAGGTTGCCCTGAGGTACCCTTGAGCAAGGTGCCGTCCCCATCACTGCTCCCTGGCACTTTTCAAAAGCAGCTCAATGCTGCAACATTATGTGTATGGGTGAATGCAGAGAGCGAATTTCCCATTCTTGGGATTATGAATAAAGGATTATTATTATTATGGGGCAGTGGTAGCCTAGTGGTTAGAATGCAGAGGCCGCATGATCGGGAGGATCAGTTCAAACCTCTTCCGAGCAGGGTTGCCCTGAGGTACTTGAGCAAGGTACCGCCTCGGCCACCGCCCTCGGCGCCAATAGCGCCCACTGCCGCACGGTTTGAGGTGCTGGCAAATGCAGAGGTCCACCTCGTTGTGGTTCGCGTGCTGTGCCGCGACCGCAATGACAAGGGTTGTCACTTTCACTTTTTTCACTTTCACTTTTAACTCTGTAATTTACACTGGTTATTGTAACATGTCAGTTATTCTATATTTTAAAGTAGATACTGAATATTTAATGCTAGTTATTCTATAATGTATAGCAGTTACTGCATAATTAATGACAGTTACTATATAATGTTTATTAGTTACTGTACAATTGATCCATTGCTGTATACGTCTCAGGAGTTACTTTAAATTAATGTCAGTTTAACTGTTTCATTAGTGTTTTTTGTTGTAAAATGTACAATACTGTATATGATTACCAGTCAGTCATTTTCTTCCGCTTGTCCCAAGCGGGCTGGGGAGTGCTGGAGTCCATCCCAGCTCACACAGGTCAAAGGGACAGGGGGACACACCCTGCCAGCCTTATCGCAGAAGACGGCACTCAGCTCAAGGGTACCTCAGGGCAACCTATTGGGAAGGGGTTCGAACCCCGATCCTCTGATCATGTGCCAACACCCTAACCACTAGGCCACCGCTGCCCCCTATATATGGGCACATTTGCAATTACGCATGTCCTTACCATAGGGACAGTCCCCTGAGCAACTCAGGTTAAGGGTCTTGCCTAGACCAGGGATAGAAAAGCCAGAGGTGGGATTCGAACCTGGACTTCTTATTTGCAGGTCCATAGGTACATCCTACCACTAGACCAGCACTCCATTCTCTATATATATATATATATATAGTAATATATATATATATATATATATATATATATATATATATATATAATTATTATTATTATTATTATTATTAATGACTCTCATTACTGCATAATCAATCTCAGGTGCTCTTTATTGAAAGAAATTATTTAATATGTTACTGTATCATTTACAGTGATCACTCATTAATTAACACCAGTTTCTCTAAATTATACACAAACACTTTTTAAATAATGTAACTCAAAGCTGTTCCTCATATTAAGCCTCTTCTTAATAAAGATGATGTCAGATGTAGTTTCTTCTTTATGATCTATACAATATCCTGGCATTAATGAAGGGAAAGAAACTGGTCCTCATCACACCTTCTCCTGTTTGCTCTCTTTTTTCTTCTCCTCTTCAGTGGCCATATCTGTTTTGATCAAAATCCTAACAGCTGTGTTCTTCAGTAAGTAAGAGCAAATCACCCAGGAGGCTTTCATCACCCCATGCCAGGAAGACAAAAGTGCAGGCGGGGGCTAACTGCCACTGTGAGCCCTGCTTTCCCCACAAATGCCCCTTTCTATCAGCCCTGCACCGACAGCGCACTAAACATCCTCCTGTTTTACTAGACAGGTAATATCAAAGATGCTGGAAATCTGTTTTATGTTTTAGCAAGTGGTACTGAGTGAAATACCATCTGTACTGTTGGAGGCAAACAGAATACTGACTTTAATCATCAGCAGTATTGATCAATGGCTGCTACCGGGTATCATATATGTTTTAAAGTGTGTTTAAGATATAATTTAATGTTTTAAAATCACTTTCTGTCTAAATAACATTCCCTGTTTTGACAGTGTGATTTCTGATTCATCTTTAGTGTTTTTTATATTTACCATATAACTTTAGATTCACTTCCAATAGTGCATGTATGCCTCTGTAATATTTTACTTACTTTTCAGTAATAATGCTTAAAAATATGGATTTAAATGTTTTTATTTAGTATGTAGTTAGAGTAAGTGTGTTAAAAATTACCAAAAATAGACTTAAATTATTTAGCTAAATTTTGCAATTTCTTTTCCTTCTTATGGGCCAAAATTGGGAGTTGATTGTAAAAGGTTTTGCCTTTTTTCTAATAAATGATGTTCTATACCTTTGACATATCATGATTAATAAATATTAATAAATATTATTAAGTCAAAGTCAGCTTTATTGTCATTTCTCTCAAAAGAACAGGAGATACAGAGATTTGAAATGCTGCTTCTCTCAGAACTCGGTGTAAACATATACAAGAGCTCAAATTAATAATGTTTAAGATTATACAATTGGGCAAATAGAGAACTTATTAATGATTAGTTTGTAATGATACATATAATTTCATGTGCATAACATTATAGTACATAAGGTTTAAGGTAGGCCACAGTAGATCATCGGTTTTCATTTCTTATGGTCTTTCATATAAACCACCTGCATGTCCTCTCTCACCACAGCCATAAACCTCCTCTTCGTTCTTCCACTCTAAGAAAGCGTTTGTTTTCCTAAACTTAGCAGAGACCAGACAGTAGAGATAGCTGGTTGGGCAGCCCATTTTATCCTTTCCTCCAATAACATCAACCCGCTCCTCATGCAGGATCCCAAGGCATTCCCAAGCCAGCAGAAATATATTATGGGGTATCTGCTTCATGGTCTCCTCCCACCTTGTGCTTTGAAGAACTGTCTCCTTTCCATGAGTAGAAGCTCTACTTCAAGCTCCTGAGCTCCTCGCTCTATCCCTAGGGGTGTGCCCAGCCACCCTGTGGAGAAAACTCATTTCTGTATCCGTGATCTCATTCTCTTGGTCACTGCTCACAGTTCATGACCACAGGTGAGGATAAGAACAAAGGCTGACTGGTAAATCAAGAGCTTTGTCTTCCTGCTCAGCTCATGTTATTATTTTTAATGTAAATGTAAATGTAAATTTTTATTTTTATTATTATTATTATTATTATTATTATCATCATCATCATTACTACTATTATTATTATTATTATTATTATGCCTCCATACCATATCTTTTACAATTTCTTATTTTTATCTTATTTTTGACACAAAATATTTGTCGGATAAGGGTCTGAATCCTTTCCCCTACATGTGTTTCCTGGCCTGGAAAAGTTGGGGAATCCCTGAAGCCCTTTGAGGCACTTAATCATTTTATGAGTACTTTAATTTGAATTCAAAGACTAAAAATCAGACGTTCTCCATCCTCAATCACGAGTATGCAGCCATGATCTAAAATTCACTTTACCAGGATCACTGGTGTAGCTGAACGCCTGATCGAAACAACAGGGGGTTCCTAAGTCCAGCAGGGCTTCAATCAAAGTGATTTCAAGCTGTGACACAGCACGGTGCTTCTCTATACTAACCAACTGCTAACTTGATGGTTGCAAGAAATATCTGGGGAAGATCAAAGGTACTGTTGTGAAGGAAGATTGCAGCAAAACAAAGTGAACCCAGTCGAGAGGAGCATTTTGTTTTAACACCCTAACTGCAGTGGTTTTAAAAGAGCAAAGTTCTGATCAGCTTTTCTCAGTCTTTGTGAAGAAGAGGCCAGAACAGTGAGCCACTGCTGAAGCTCATAGACTTTCTTTAAGAAAGTGGAAAAACTGGCTTTTAAAAGAAATGAGCAACACCAAAACTTATCAAGATGAAGATACTTTTACTCTGCATTCCTCCATTATCCCAGACAATGAAAACAATAACTGTTTCACACCAAAAAGATAAGATAGACAGACAGACAGACAGACAGACAGATAGAGAAAGAGACAGAGGATGAAGGAACGTTAGACTGTTGAATATACAGTTTAGACAAACGGGCCGACAATTATACAAAATTTATTCTGTAATTTAAAAAAAAGCTTGTAAATGTTCTGGGGAATGTTTTTTGAAAAAAATAAGTGTAACAATTAAATGTTTTTACATTGTTTAATTCATTTCATGAATGAATTAAATTTAAAAAGAAATAAAGCATCTTAAAATGGCCAGCTGATTGAAAAGGAAATTTGATTTTAAATCTAAATGTTGTGGAAATCTTCACATTGACTGTATCTTAACTAACTGTACGAGCAGGCAAGGCTTAACTGCTTACCTTCTTATTGCTTTTTTTTTTTTAAATATACACAAAATGAGACTTAAAGTTCTCCATAAAATGTCCAGACTCCTGCTGTGTATAAGATCACTGATACCCTCTGGACGACTATGGGATGAAATGGCTCGTTGACTCAAACGACCCAAAGAAATGGAGGCTATCCATTTTCTCTTGATGCTAACGACAGCTTGAGACCGTTTAGCCGTTGTTGATTCTTATGAAGGCATGGCAGCAGCTCCTGAAAGGACAATTACCCCATGTGGAGGGGCTGAGATTAGGGAGAGTAGCCAAGGTCGGGGCTGGAGCCGGACCGCCTGCTGTTTAAGCACCTTCACAAGGACAGGTTCGGAGGTGCCAGCGGGATTCGCTCTAGGTCCTCTCCTCCTGGCCACCGTAAAGGACGTGGGAGTGATCCCCTCCCCTCCATCTGCTCTGGAGAGCCTCCGTCAGCCCATCAGCCTCTACCCAGTAATGAAGGGTGTCATCAAGGTTATGCTCAGCTCTCTGCTCTGGAACTCAGCCTGCTGAAAGCACACCACCACCGCCAACGCCATCTACTTGGTCAGCAGGGGTGTAAAAATGGGTCGGGGTAGTGACACCTTCCGCTGCCAAAAAGCTTATTCGATAAAAGATAGAATAACAGTCTTTATTTCTCTCTGTCTTTTAAACTAGATGTGTTCACATTTCCTGTGCTTTCAAATGGTGTAAAAAAAGATGAAAAATGAAATTTAGAAGCACCTTTCACAAACCCAATTCGCTGCATCAAACAGTGGTAAAGACAACGTATCCTCTAAAGGTACAACATGGTCCTTGAGGTCCAGTTTTGTACCTTAAACATTTTTGTCCAAGTAAAAAGGGGGCACATTTGGACCTTTTCATGAGCTAATATTTCAAAGTAGAACATTGAAATAGAAAACCTGAAATGGGACATGCTTTACAGTGTCTTCAACAAGATGCCTGCACATGATGGACTCATGTTCCTTTAACAAAACATTAGTATTCACCCTCAAAATACAATTTCCTATCATTGGAAGCCTGTTCTCTATGTTCCACTGCTGTGTAGCTCCTCCAGTCACATTTGCTTATCTGTTCACTAGATTTCAGGCCCAGCAAAACAAATAAAAAGGGACTATTTGTCATTGTAAAAGACACAGCACTACAACAACAGAATGCTTCTCTGCTTTTAATCCACACACACACATACACACACCGTAAAAAGCATGGGGACAGCTATTTCCAGCACCCAGGGAGCAGTGATGGGGACGGTATGTCACTGAAGGATACCTCAGGGTGACCTTCTGGACTGGGACTCAAACCCACAGCCTTTTGAACATTCAGCCAAGTCCCTAACCACTAGGTTATTGCTGCCCCATGATTTAAGACACAAGGAAACCCTGAAAATCTACTACATGGGCTTATCTAGAACATGCTAGAAGAGCTGAAGAACACAAGCACAAGAATCTGCAATACAGAACAATGCAGTTAAAACAGAGATAGTATAGGGGCCAGCTGGGCAAGATTACAATTTTAGGGATAAAAAACTGGGGTCAGGTGAGGACCATGACGAAAGGGAATGAGCGAGAGAGTAGAAAAACAAGGGCACATATTCAAGGACAGCTCAATAAATAAGAGGGTTGTCCAGTTACTTTTGGCCAGATTGCGAACGTTGTCAGTAATATTGTCGAAAAGGGAAAAATATAGTTATACATTTATCAATATAATAAACTGTAATTGAAAACTGTATATTGAATGTGGATTGAAAACCTTGAGGGCAGTTCCTAAACAACTCTTTTCCAAAATGAATCACTTGAAGAGTGTCGAGTATGTGGTTTTATTGATGTTGAAAACTTCAGAATGATGCATTGGCACTTCTCGTGGCACATTGGTAAAACTCACTCTCCCAGCTTAATGATGGAGGGATACTTTTTGGGTGAAATTTGGGTGAAAATGAAATAAAATTCACCTAAAATAGAAATCCTTTTTTTATTGTGAGAATGCATGGATCAGGCCAGATAACTGGAATGGGCCAGACAGTGTGGCCAATAGTCACGTCAAGGTTTTTGGCTTTGCTGAGTTAGATCTGAAGAGGTGTGTCTATTGAATTCGGAAGCAATACCTTTAGCCGATACACACGATTTCATCTTTCCGCAGATTTCTCAAATGTCATGCAGGTAATTTCACATGAGATTACGGATACCTGTCAGGTGATGCATAATAAAGCATTAAAGATGAAAACGTCTCTCCTCCCCCAAAGCCTTTGCCACGCAGTTGTCTTCAGCCTTTGTGCGTTATGAGACGGACCTGCCGTTAATCTCGGCAAACCGTGCAATACATTCTTAATTCGTGAGCTGGATGCAGGGAGGCTTTAATCTGTCGTCAGTATTCCAGTCAGCGGCAGCCAAAGCAGAGTAAACAGGGGAGTTAATTCCACTGTGCCACTGTACCCATGCCGCATGCAGAGTCAGGCCTGATTGGGCTGCGCTGGAGCGCAATCGCTCTGCCATCATTGCTCAAAGAGACCAAATCTAATCCTCTACAAACACGAGCCGTAATGATGTCTTCACAGAAGCTATCTTGAGGATCTGTCGTCTTTCTCTCTCTCTCAAAAAAAGGGAAAATCTCTCTTTGAAGATGTCGAGATGGGAAATATTGATATTGGACTTCAGTACGATTCATCTGTATATAGAGCATTATATCTTTTCCTTCGAGGCCAGCGATGAAATCAGGTTAGCAAATATGTTACATGATTTTTTATCGGAACCACTAAGCTTCAACGATGTGGCACAATAAGCAAAATGGATCTGTATGGTACTAAAAGGTTCTAAGATGATGGATCCTTTTTGGTGAGGCTTTTCAGTCCAGGATTTTGATGTTCTCAGTCTGTATTTGTTGTTGGGTTTGATCTTGAACGTCAACTAAGAACCACATACAATCTAAAGAAGGACCATTTAACCATCCTAAGAACCATGTATGGAAGTTCCTTAAAGCTTTAAAAAAAAAACAAAAAAAACACCTGCTAAAGTGAAAGTGACTATTTGCCTTCCTGAAGACACCACAGCTCAGTGGTGGAAGGTCTCTGCATTTAGCCTGCCACATCTTATCAGACCAGGGCGCAGTCATACATACAGGCCCAGGGAGCAGTGATGGGGATGTACCTTACCCAATGGTACCCCAGGGAAACCTACTGGTTCAGGACTCAAATCCCAACCTTCCAATCATGGAGTGTAGTCCCTAACCAAAAGGACACCACAGCTCCAGG
The DNA here is from genome assembly GCA_017165825.1 of Hepsetus odoe. Classification (NCBI taxonomy): domain Eukaryota; kingdom Metazoa; phylum Chordata; class Actinopteri; order Characiformes; family Hepsetidae; genus Hepsetus; species Hepsetus odoe. Next base: position 13,204,314 of record CM029371.1, read on the forward strand.
TGTGAAATGTACCCCGGCACCAGCACTAAGAGTGTTTCAATAATTACAAAGTGAGGAAATGGTAAAATCTTTTGTGCTCCAGAGTTGTTTAGAATGGTTCTTCTACAATACTACTAAAAAAAAAAAAAAAAACTTCTGGCAGGTGAAATGTTAAATATTTCTCAGTAGATTTAGAGACTTTTATATCTTTTTTATCCAGCCTCTTGATATTTGTACTTTATCTAGAAAAAACCCCCTTGGAGGATCAGTCTGCTTGCATCAAACAATTCCTTGAAGGGATGGATTTATGTAAGTGAACATATCTAAAATTTGGCAATCTGATAATCTGATAATATTCCTCCAACAAACATTATTTAAAGATATAAGTATCTAAAAATCTTTTTGTCACTGCTTTCAGCTTCCGCCAACCAGTCCAGTTCTGATTTTTAGTCTGGCTTGTGATTTATCATTTTGGCTTTTTTTTTTTTTAAAAAGAGCATAAGAGAAGGAAAAAACAAAAGAAGAGCGGGGGTGGGGAGGGGTAAGAACAGAGGTCAAATTGTCAATTAGCAGGAAACATCTCATGTACAGTAAAAGCACTGAATGATGATCCCAACAGTTAAGAAGCTGGCCATATTTCATGAACTTAAGTGGACTTGATAGGCTAATGAAATGTAATGATCTTTCTCACTCAAGCAAAGAATTAGAAGCAGCCTCTAGTATTCAGGGGCCTTGCTACTAGCTGTGGGTTGCCGTCAAGGGCAAATGTCCTAATTAGGTTCTTTTTAATGGTTAACAATACCATAGCAAAAAGATGGGTTTCTGGACTTGTGTCCCTTAAGGCCAAGTTAACAAATTACAGTGTTGTGTGTTTTACACTTAAATTAAACAACAAGAGGAGAAAAAGACCAAACATGATGTCACAATAGATTCTCCAAAAAGAGAGTCAACAATCAATCACTCAGCCAACCAATCAGCCAAAAATCAGCCATTCAACTTAAAATTAATCAATCAGCTAATCACCAATTTAACAAACCAACCAGTCAATTAAACAGCAGCTACACAGACTGTACTCACACTATGGTTCAGCAATTTGGAACTACACCTTTTTAATAAAATTAAAATACAAATGTTGTGGGTAGGTTCAAAATGTAGATGGCTTCGTTATAACCAACGAATCAGCAAATCAACCAACCAACCAGCCAACTGACCAACCAATCAATTAACAGCCAACCTACCAGTCATGCCAACCAACCACTCAGAAAACCTACCAACCAATTAACCACCAACAACAAACCAACCAATCAGAAAACCAACCAGCCAACCAATCAAACCAACAGCCAACAACCAACCAGCCAACATACCAACCAACATCTACATAGACTGAATAGACGTACCCACACTATGGTTCAACAGTTTAAAACCACAAATTTTAATAAAATATTTAAACAAATGTGGGGAGGTTTAGACTGTACATGGCTTCACAATGACCGACCTGCTAACCAACTAACATAGAACTTAAAGTATGAACTACATTTACACACTTGGATGAACAGTTGTCATGTCATAACATTTCATAATTTTCAGTAAAATATTCAAACAATAACAGTAGTATATCCTAAATTGTAGGTGTATAATACATCAATAATTACAATATTATATTGTTACAAAATCCAGAATACTTCATATCCGAAACATGACAATCAAATCCCCAGGTAGATTCTTTTTTGAGGACAGCTAGCCTTCCCAAAGCTGTAATATGTGCTTTCTGTCGGCTTTCAATAACTTTCACATAACACTGTTTATATTTTTAAAAAGCCAGGCCTGTTCCCCTGTAAATTCTGCACAACTGAAAGAACTGCTGATACGGCTGGAGGATGAAGCCAAACGCCATGAGTTTTATTCCCTTGTTGTGATGTTCATCAGCAATGAAGTCATATATAAAGGATGGCAGTTTGAGTGTAGACCTAAAGCAATTGCACGGAGCTGAAATCTAATGTTTCTTGAGAAATTGCTTAAGAGGGCAAGATGTTCTAAACTTTTTCATGGGGAGTGTATATACATAGGCTCCATACAGCCGAACAGTCTAGACGATAGCAGCTGAGTACTAATGTTTCTAAAAAGAAAGCTCCCTGTTTCAGCACATCTGCACAGGGCCCCTAGTCAGCTGTTTTAGGGAAAGAATAAACCCCAGTCCAAGTGTTTGACCACACCTTTCTGATGAGAGGAGAACAAAGCCGTAGGTGCCAGTGAGCCCGGGTTAGCGTTGGCATTCATTTTCAGTCTGTCGCCGTGTGATGTATGGGGCAATTGGGTGAACATGGCGGGGAGGGCAGGCCGACCTTGTGGGGCGTCACTCGGGGTCGACCGTTTCCCCGTTTGACTGAGTTTGGGCCCAGAAGGCCCAGCACCAATTAAGAGCACTACATCAGTTTGACAAAGCACAAGGTGACTAATTCCTCAGCATTGTTTGCTCCATAAAAGAAAAAGGGAGGGAAAAGAGTGCAAGTCAGCATTGTGGGGCTAAATATTGAGGACAGTGTGCCTAAAAACAACCTGGAGACACTCGGCCGTGAGTTACTTTTACAAGTCCTTGGACAAAGCTGGGAGAAATCAGGAACTTTTCGTTCATCTGATTAGCAAGCGAAGCTGTCAGAAGCAGATGCCGCTTGTTAGGAAGGCGCGATTGTCCTGTTCATGCGGTCAAACTGGTGGACAGAATTTATATTCAATAGACCAGCCCCAATGTGGACATCTGATTCACCCTGTATATAAAAAATAAAAGCTTCATTTTTGTTCTGTTCCATCTGACACATATATATATTCTCATTTTATAACTGATTCATCCCATTTTCCCCCCAAATAGTCTTGATTTCTGCTTGCCGTAGGTGTGATGGCATACAGTACCCAGCGATGAAATGGCCCTTGAAAGTGCCAAGTGATTCAGAGAATTTATTCCAGGACTCTTGAATGGGCCACCTGCTGTAGAATGGGAGTTTTGTTACCCAGCCTTTTCTCTCTGGCTTGGCTCAGGCTCTTGCTCGGGGTGCCGAGGGAGGGTAACTGGCAACACTAAAACGAATTCTCATCATCAGACCAAAGGCATCTCTTGGAATCCACCACAGCCAGGATGTTATATAAGGGTCTTCACAGACTGTGCCCTGATCTGAATCAAATTAAGAACGGAGAATAGTGTATGGATGGAGTGCGTTCCCAAATAACAACACAACAGGCTGGATTTGAACAGAATTAGTCCAGATCAAAACAATGTTATCATGTTGCAGCTGGGTGGGTTTTTTTTTCCCCCAAAATCCAAGCTGTACAAGCTATTCCGCATCAGAATGTAAACTGACTGTGCATTTCTCCAAGACATCAACTTTAAAGGCAGGCAGACGGACAGTCTGACAAAACAAGGCGAGGCAAACCCTTAATCACTGTCAAGAAAACGGTCAGCCTGAGTCAGAACAAGACAGGTTTGAAAAGTAAAGAAAAACGATGGCGAGGCTTTGCTGCAGGTTAGAGGGTCAAATTGGCCAAATTTGAAGAAAAAAAAAAAACCTAACCATTAATACTTCTGGAATGAGACTAGTTGAGACACTCTAGAATTTCCTCCTTTTGATGAAGTGTCATGAAGGCGGAATTAGATGGATTATTAGGTAGTATTTTGGGATGGATTAAAAAAAAAGGGGCTCAAGACATTTGGAAAATCTACTGTCTGCATTTTTGCTGGCTAGTACAAAGTGAGCATGACGGATTATAAGCGTCATTAAATAAGCCTCGATGGTCAAATGCTATTCGTTTAGAAATGAGTCTTCCAGAGGGACAGCTCAGGTTGGACATTTTGAAGACAAAGTTAGAGAAGCAAGGTTGCGTTGGTTTGGACATGTCCAGAGGAGAGACGGGGATTATATACGAAGGTGGATGTTGAAGATGGAGCTGCCAGGAAAAATTAAAATTGGAAAATCAAAGAGGAGGTTTATGGACGTGGTGAGAGAGGACATGCAGGTGGTCGGTTTGAAGGAGGAAGATGCAGATGACCGGAAGAAATGGAAACGGATGATCTGCTGTGGCGACCCCTAAACAGGAGCAGGTCAAAAGAGGAATTCTGATATAGCAACTTTCTATCCATCCATCCGTCCTTTTAATATGAGTTGGTTATTCCAAGCAGGATGGGAGGGTTTACCACTCCATCACAGGACAGATCATCAGACAAACACACTCAAACCTAGAGGGCAGTGTAGCGTGTCCTATTATCCTGCATGTCTTTGGACTGTTGGAGGAAACCCATGCAAACACAAGAACATGGACACTCCTGGGAATCAGAGAAACCTTCTTGCTGGGAAGCAAACAAAACACTGCACCACCAATCAAATTCATAGACTGATTCTTAGCATTTTGTCACTTTTGGCCATTTGCAAAAAATATTTCCTAGAGATAAGGAATTCATTTTTGACTTGAGTTATCACAGGGTCATTCTCCCAGAGATTTCAGGTTTTGGTACATTAAATTCAAATCAGGCTGATCAATCAGTGCTCCATTGTCATGGCTGCATGGCAGACTGGTGGCGGAACAACCAACCGACCAGAGCACAAAAACCAGCATGAAGAATAACACACAGACAATAAAAAAAACAGACAATTGATATAATTATGTATAATCATAGGTGAGTACCTCAGTACACATGCTGTCAATTTCTAGTGCTGCTTTGTGTGTCTCGTAGACTGTTTATGACTCTGTGACTGTGCAGACCTTCAGTTGCAGTGTGTAAAAAAAAAAATGAATTAAATAACCGCGAGTTCTACACAAGAAATCCATTACTCCGTCCTTTTTCAGTTTCCTTCCTGAGCTTCTAGAGTGTAAAACCAAAATCAGATCGAGGGCAAAGGTTCCACCACAATAAAAATTACATGCAGTATTTTTTTTTTCATCCAAAAATGGATAGAATAGGCCTTTAAGTAAAAGTGTCAGTATGACAAATTTCTTCCCAGACATGCAGCTACTTTCAAGCTCTAGTTATTCCCACAATATTTTACACCTCTGTAGCTGCAAGCCCACTCGAATACTCTTATTTTCTTGTTGCAATGATGAAAAATTGAATCTTCTTAAAATGGTCTCATCCCATCCAACTTGTCACTGATGTGTTTTTCTTTGCCATGTCCGCAAAGATTGGAAATGCCTCCATAGACATTCATACAACGTGTGCAGTAGTAGTAGTAGAGAAAGGGAGGGGCTTCCTCTTTCTTTTTTTGGCCTCAGACTAGTAATCATATCAACAGTTAAAGACCAAAAGCTTAGCACTGGCTTATATCCTGCTTTGTCACAAGCAGGCCTGGACCCTGCATTTCTCAAGTAAACAAATTCCGATTCATGGGTGAATCCAAGGACAGGAGGAAATATACAACCAGCCGAAAGATCTACGCAAGATATTTTCTATCTTAGCCCCATCATAGTGGGAAGCATGCATCATCCCTTTGTCCTTGAGGCATGTTTCTTCTTTTTTTTTTTTTGCTCCCTCTCTGCCGCCCAACAGGCACCTGACCAGAAGACAGATGTGATTAAGCATGTCCTCGCCTGAGAAACTCCACATTGAAATCCCAAAGTCATCATATCCACGGCCATACATATCCCTCCTCCAAGCCCTTATCAGCAAGAAGATTGCCTCTTGTTCCCTCGCTTTCCTGGAGTGTGGAGAAGAGTGCCATTTTACAACCTTAAGAAGTGCATGTGAGACCATCCATTGTTTAAACAGAACAGAAACCATCTTCTTTTATTTACGCCTTTTATTTCAGGTCGGAGCAGAAGAGACCACCTCACAATCTGGAAACAAAAGCTAAGATGGAAGAAGGGTAATTGTAATAAAAAAAGGCTGACGATAAGGGGAAGCCTATCTGTTCCCACAAGTCAGAAGCTTTAAAATCACCTCCATGCGCAGAAAATTACAGTCCACCACAATTCCACTAAGAACTAATGTTGTTTCTGAAGGTGACCGGGAGGATGAAAGTATGATAAGCCTTGCAAAATCGTAATGCTAAAAAAAAGAGCCCCTGGAGAAAAGAATGCTGTAAACACACATATATACACAATATAAGTCGACCAAGCCCAGGCATACGCCGCGAGACCTCAGGAACAATTTGCTGATGTATGCTGCCCAAGGCCGCCGATTTTTTCTGACTTGCTGTGTGCTAACCTTGCAGGACAGAAACTGCCCAGGTTGCCCATCTGTCGTAAGGGAGTGCAAAACAGCCACCGCAACCCTTTTTTGGGTCTGTTATTCTGACTCGTAAGCAACTTTCTTCTCTCTGTGAAAGCAAGGGAGGGTATTGCAGGGTTAGAAAAAGGGAGGAGGTGTTGTCGGAGGCCAGGTGCTGCAAACAGATGCACCTGCAGACAAAAAAATAAATAAAAGCTCATATTTCTATATTCCCATGCAACCTTGCTGGTGAATAATCAAGGACATTTGACGTATAGACTGTGTTGATGCAAAGTTTTGCCATCCTAGTCTTTCATCTGTGATTACCATGCCAAGCACATGGTATTTGGAAAACAGCAAGGACAGGAACTAACAAAATATCTGCACATATCTATAGCAGACCTCTGAAGTGTTCCTAATGACTTGGCCAAGGAGCATAAATGTAGGGTAAGATACAACTGTGTGTATAAAGCGGGATGTTCTTCTATACATAATTGTGTGGTGAGAGCGGACATGCAGGTGGTCAGTGTGAAAGAGGAAGATGCAGTGGACAGGAAGAAATGGAAATATAATTGGCTGTGGTGGCCCCCATGTGGAAGCAGACAATGAAGATGACAAAGAAGAAGAAAAAGCTAAAGTTTTAAGCCACCCTTCAGTTCTTCCAATTTTGTTGGAAAATGTGACAATGGGAGTATTGAATCACATGTTTAGTGAATCATCTGTAAATCCAGTCTAAACACAAAGAGAGTTTCACTTCAACCAGCTTTAAAGACAATATTCACAACCACCACCACCACCGTTATTCTTTAGCACAGCCTCAACTCTCTTAGACCAACTCCTTTCTTTAAATCATTTTCAGAAACACTACTCCAGGATTCTTGAAGGACATTCCCAGGCCTATTATTGGACGTCGGCTGCCTTTTGCTTTCTCTGTGGAGATGATCCTACACTGCTTCTGAAACTGCTCAGGTACAGAGACTGTACTGAAAATGAGAGACAAATACATTGTCCTGCAGGAAGATCTGGAGAACTGTTCCTCAAAAAGACATTAAAAACACAAGAAAACCTGACACTGGGAGCAAAATATAAAGAAATGAGAGGTCAAGATGCTGTTGTGCCATCCATAAAAGGACTTTGAAACATTTTATACATGGTTGTCAATAAAATTACCTTGGAATTATGCTTGTAACAGCTCTGTGTCTGACTCCATCCTCGAGCACTAACACCATGAGCAAGGCCCTTAGCTGCAAGTTGCTCCAGTGATTCCTTGTCACTTTTAGTTAAAAATATTTTATGCTCATTTTAAGCGGGTAGAAAAAAGAATAGTTGAGAAAGGCCTCCAATTGAAACCCCCAACTTAACTGGGAACCAAAGTTTTTTTTTTTAATGCACATTTTCTACAGTGATATTAAATTGCTCTTGATTTTTGCTTGTTCTGACATTCACAACATGGCAAATGGTTCGCCTCTTTACTTGCCACTCTTCAGAGGTCATTGCCATAATTACATAATTGGCCACTGGTCTCTTCAATCAATGGTAGTGGAAAAACTTGGCTTAGACACCTCCGTGACAGGACTGAGTCAGGGTAGATTCAACTCCTCCTCTAGTCAAGTACCCCTTTAGGAGCTACTCGCTAAACTCAGCCCTCATTTGAGGGCACAGGCAGACACTGTCTTACTCTTGGATATGATCTGCGGTGCTATTTTTTGCAGAAGGAGTTTTAATTCCAGCTCCTTCAAGTGTCTAGAGATGACTCATAGCACAAGCCATGAACAATATGTAAGTTATTTATTAAATTAAAACATGCGCTTTTCCATTATTCAGGGAGAATCGTGACATTCACACAATCTGGAGTGCAAGTTTATTTCCACAAAAAAATGGAAACTCTGTCAGAATACCTTCAAAACACCAATTATCGGCCTGCCATGCGGCAGTAATAATAACATCAGTGACAAACTCATCACACATGAAGACAAAAAAGAAAGGTGCCTTCTTCACAACAACTGCCATTATTTCTAGAGACATTTCAAGCATTTGACCTTAATTTTGATACTATAAAGTGAGTAGAGCTGGACACTACAAAAGTAGATGGAGTTTTTTTTTTATATTCAGACAGTTTTTCTTATTACTTTACACTGCAGCTATGAAGCCTCAAGGCTGTTTCAGCTTTGGGACAATGTGACTAAGAGTCCCTGGCTGTGTGTCTGAGCAACACTACATGGCAACCAAAAGGTTTCCAATGCCCACTGTCAGAGCTGCACTACACTGCACCCCAAGAGTGACAATAAACTGAAAAGACATATGGGGTTCTGGGATTCATTCAGAAATCCCACATTGTCGCCACAACGCATTCCGGGGCATGCTTTTGGGCGACACTACATTGCAGCTAAAAGGCATTCGGACACACCATCAGAGCAATGCCATGCTGCAGACGTTTGCTGCAAGGTTTCCTGGACCTATATCCAGAGAGACTCATAACTATCCTGGGACCACCTTCAGGATCACACTATACTGCAACTATTGGTCATCCCAGGCACACTATCAGAGTGATAATGCCTGGTAAGCAGGAATTCCTGGGTCCACTATCCAGATGACACTACACTACAGCCACAGGACGCCCCATGCTCACTATCACAACAATGCTTTGCCACAGCAGTGACTTGGGTCCGTGTGACACTGCACTAAGCTAAAGGGCTAACTTGAGCAAAGTTAGAGTTCCTGAGCTGTGAAGAACATTCCCAAAGGAAATATGCATCAGTGGGATGCTCTGGATCTGGTCATCCTGTACATCAGGGTGAAAAATGCTCCAGCATTGGAACTGATTTCTCTAGAGAGATCCGACTCCATCCAGTTTCCCTGGTATGAACTGAAATGGGGTTTTGGATTCAGAATTAATCCTCATACATCAGTACCTGACCTCACTATGTTCTCAGCACTGAATGCAATCAAATCCTTCACAGATGTTCCAGCATCTTGTCTAAACCCTTCTGAGATGAAGCTGCACTATTAACACTTTTGATTTCAGAAGGACCATCAGGGGTGCAGGTACGGTCTTCATCAAGTCACCTTTTTCTTCATCAAACATGTCTGAGTGAAGCCACATGATTGGCTGGGGTACACATGGCATCCACCAATCACACCAAGGTAGGTCAGACACCATGGCTGCGATCCCAAACTATTGAAGATGAGTGCTGAAGGAGAGGATAGATGAGTGGGGGGACGCCGGTGGGGCACTTCCATGAGACGAGTGTGTGCCAGAACTTGTCCATATCCGACCATATGGTCCAGAGCAGGAAGCGTGATCTGCTCTTCTCCCCTGGCATGGGAGGAAAACCTGTGAGGAGGGGGGGTAGGAGCACCTGTCTCTACATCAGCCCAGGACTAGAAAATGGAAAAAGCATCACTTGGTGCATTCAGATTCCATAAAAATAAAAATGTGAGGGTTTGTTCCAGCAGCAAAGATATTTTGTGACACCATACACTCCTTGGCAACCAATGGGGGATGGCCTATAATTAACTGACACCTGTATTGGTTATATAAAGTGAAAGTGAAAGAGAAAGTGACAACCCTTGCCATTGCGAGGTCAAAGCACAGCAGACAATGAACCACAATGAAATTGGACCTCTGCATTAAACCCATGCACACTCAACCACCGTGCAGCAGTGGGCAGCTATTGAAAGCGCCCGGGGAGCAGTGACAGGGATGGCAGCTTGCTCAAGGGTACCTCAGGGCAACTTATTGAGAAGGGGTTCGAACCCCTGATCCTCCGATCATGCGGCTAACGCCTTAACCACTAGTGTTGCCAAAAACATGGCCAGTCAGTTGAAGCAAAAAGGTGTGTCTGAAAAAGTGGCCAATAACAGGAAGCACAAGGGTGTTTCTAATAAAGTGACAAGTTAATGGAAGCAAAACAAGGGGGACAGTGATGGCGGCAAATGTCATCAAAGCACCTAAATACTGATACCTGGCCCCAAGTGGTGGAGTAAATACAGCACTGAGAAAATCAGGAGAGCGTGATGCAGAAGAACTGATACCAGAACTCAAAACATCAGGAAAAGCAAGTGACCAGCTCTAAACCTGAACAGAACTAAACAGCTTCCTCAACAAAACAAAAGAATGAAGAGAGTTTGGTAATTGACTCAAGAGGCTGGGTCCAAGAAAGGAAACAGGAAGGTTTTGTTTCTTTTGATTTATTTACTAAAAATATGTATTTCTTCAATACAAACCTGAGATGGGAGATGCACTCCAACCTCTCAGTCAACTAAAATCCAAGAAGAACGATTCAAATTACTGACAAATATATAACAAATATACAAAGCACTGCTTTGAGCTGTGGCTTTATAGAGCTGCTGCTGATTGCTGATTGTTGTCAGCTGTAGCTTAGCACCTCCCCCTAAGTGGCCATTCTGGATAAGTACATTACAGGTGATTCAAAAGTTATGGCTCGTGGAAGTGACAACTTGTCATTGTGAAACATGGCACAACACTCAGTGAACCCCAATGAAACTTCCTAACCACTAGGCCACTGCTGCTTGTGATTGCATAATTGGGTATTTTAAAATAATACAATATTTTTTTTCATATATGTATAAATTTTAGCAAATATAGGATCAACGTTGGCCTATTCCAATACTTCCTGCATAGGCTGCAGTGCAACACTTATTTTATATCTGGAGCTACCCTCACACATGGACACGCCTTGACATTTTTCTTTAATCTAACAGCTCAGCTGTCTCTGTAAGACAACTTGCAACACAAACCTTGCACCTGTACCCCTGCATCCACAAAAAAAAAAAAAGAAAAAAACATGCACAGTGTTCTCCAGATGACAGCTCCACCTGCGTTCCTCACCGATGCATCATTCGCCGCGAACACCCGGCAGCATCAGCAAAGCCAGTGCCGTCCCTGACCTCCCCCCTCCCCCCTGCTTACCTGCAGCTGGGAATTCTGATGGTGCCATTGATTTGCATGACGTCATGTCTGGCTAATGTATTCCATGTACAAAAAATCCTGTAAGTCACATGACACTGCCCGCCTGCCCAGGATGCCGTACAGCCCCATTTGTCATTCTAATTGTATTCCCTCCCAACGTGCATCGATTTATTGCACCTTGGGGATAAGCAATTCAGTGTGAGAGCCAGGGTGTGGGCTTGCCATGAACAGTGCTGGGAATGCCACAAATCTCTATTTTTAATCTTAATTCATGCATTTATTTATGCATTTTTCAATTTAATCTTACATCTGCTCATTCACTCTTCCATATTCATCATTCATTCATGTCTGTATTACACTCAAGCGTGCATGCATTTATGTATTTGTTTAGTTTTATTTATGCATGTGCACATTCGCTTATACGTGCACGCTCTGTTATTCAATATTCAGATTATGCACATGTGCACACATGCATTCATTTGTCTCATTCATTTATTCACTTTTATTTTTAGGAGAATTCGAACAGATGAGCTATAGTCTGATTGCATACCCCCATAATGTAGGTATTCCCAGTAAAATAGCCAGTCACCATTCCTTGTAGCCAGGAAGAACAAGGAATGGTTTTTCTAATAAAGTGGACACTCAGGTGGATTTATGCTATGAAGGTGTCCAGATTGTGAAATACAAGGTAGATATTTAAAAAAAAAAGTGGCCAGTCAGTGGATGTTTAAGGTGTTTCCAGTAAAATGGCATGGCAGGGGAACGCCAAGCAAGGTGTTTCTAATAAAGTGGCCTTTTTTTTTTTTTTAAATCACAGCAGATGTTTCCCAAAAAGCAAATGATTCAACAGAAGTGTTTCCAATAAACTGGCCAAATCAGAGGAAGCGCAAGATATTTCCAAATCCCGTGAGTGGAATTACAAGGTAGGGTTTCGAATAAACTGACCAGGCAGTGGAAGTGATTCTAAGGGATTGTGGCTCGAATTATTCCAGTGAAGGAAAATGTGTAAAGGGTTTAAATATGAATGTAATATAAAAAAATATACATCATTTATTGAAGCTTCTACTATAAAGACAAGTCATAAAACTTGAAGTATGGAGGAGTAATCCTGTCTTTGGCATCTTTTTAATAAAAAAGACAAATAGCTTGTCTAGTTTTGTGACTGCAGTCAAGATTTTTGCACAGAAAAGCAGAACGTTTGGAGAAAAACCACTGATTTCACACACATGTGTTTTCATTCATGTCTACTTACATTAAATTATGACTTGTTTAACAAACCCACACTGAAAGGAGCCTTCGCTGTCATTGTGAATATCTTTTCACTCTTTAAGATGCTGGGATTTAGCAGGAACTATTGGATTAGAGAGGATTTTCGCTCCCACTGCAAGGACAATGAACTGGGCTGGGCCCAGCCAGGCGTAATCCACTCTCTAGCTTTAGATAACTCACTGCAGAGAACCCACTCTTCCACTACAACCTCAAACACCTGTGTAGTTCAGTTCAGTCACAGGTATGAAGCTCAGACTTCCCATCACTCAGGTACTTCTAAAGCCACTTCCCAACATACAGCACTGTGGAAATGTCTGGAGCCCAATTATTTAATCATAATTTGCCTGGAATCACCTTGAAAAAGTGCAAAAATATAGAGTATATAAAATATATCTATATTTATGTATATATACTTTTTTTTCTTTCTTTTCTTTTTCATTTGTTTTTTAAGATTGCACTGTATTATGTATTCTTTAAGCTGTGAAAGCTTGATTGGAAGTGCCACCTTGCGCCATTTGATTAAAGTCATCCATAAATACTTTTACAGAAATGACAACTAGAATAAAGTGGCCATTATCTGCCCTTACTTTTCCATACTTTCCTGAAGTGCCCTTACTGAACAAGGCCTTGCCCTTGATTAGGTGGTATTTACCATTAGGCTCAGTGTTTTATGAAGCCTCCAAAGCTCCTTCACAAGCCCGAATCACAAGGCAGATTATTGGTTATGAGACGCAGCGTGAAAATTCAATTACTGCCCACGTTATGCAACTGGGAACCCCCTGGACAGATGCAATCATTTTACTCAGTTACTTCTACTGCTGCTTTCTGTTCAGGTACTTCTTCAGATCTGCAGCGTTTAAGTCTTTCCTTTTTCACTCCTCTGGGACAGGAAGTGTGTATTCAGGTCCTGCTGGGAAGGCTAAGGTTAAGTTCCAGTTGGAAAGAACTACGAGTCGCCCAATCTGTCGTCCTGGCACCAAGGCACTGGTTTTCAGAGCACCTTCACGGAGCCGGAACAGGAAGTTCTGGTTTGGTGAGGTCTGTTAATGATGGCTCCCTGCTCAGGTCCTGTAAAGAGATTACATAGTGAACAGAAAGCGACTGCCATTAAAACTGACATATGTGGCCGGATGGGCCTTGCTAAACAAGACCAATCCGAAAGTACGTTGCACTAATCAAACTAAGACAGCTGGAGTCAGAGTGAAGAATATCCTGAATATTCAGTAAATGCAATTTAATAATTGCTTGAATTTGATTAAAAGTTAAGGGTAAGTTGAACTTGAAAAAGTAAATAAAATCCATTTTCATTTATCAGTTTTTACTAAAAATATGTTGTTATGATTGTTGTATGGTTTACAGACTTGTAACAAAAAAAATGATTTAAAAATATATTTCTTATGATTTTTTTTCACAATAAAAAACTATAAACTATACACCAAAACCAATGATTGATTAAACAGTAAAACAGGCACAATAAAAATAATAATAAAATGAAAACAACAGACAACTGGAAAGAAAATGCCATCAAATAAAAAGACAAAAAAGTATTAATGTATAAAAGTAGAGCAAAATAACATTAATAGTAATTCCAGGTAACAGAACAACAGAACACACAACTGACATAAACCTTCATTAACATTCAGAAAGTCTAATTCCAGCCGGTGTCATTCCACAGTTCTGAGACCAAGTGACAAACTGAACACGTTGCAATAAGCCTTTATAAATGTAGGTTTGTGTCAGTTAATGTAGAAGGTTAATGTAGGTGGCTTGGAGCCTAATGAACTCTGCACTAAGTGAAAAGTTATCAGCTCTAGATGGTAAATAAACCAAACCAACTGTTGCTAATAAAGCAGACCCCACACACAAGCTTGCATTTAGACATTGAAGTGTGTTAAAAGGCACTTGTTAACTTTTATACACTGTTTTTCACCTGACGATTGAAGCGCTCCCCATAAGCTCATGTGTTTATCCAATGCAATCCTTCAGAGAGCTCTTCAGAAACATGTGCAATTACAACATCCACTTTATCAGATAATAAATAACTCATAGTTCATGCTCGTGATCCTCTACTCCTCCAGAACACAGCTCTACTCTCGGATGTGCATTTGGTTGGTGGATCAGTCTCAGGTTTAATCAGATAAAGGTGCTGTGCTTGTATATTAATGAAGAGGTAGAGGCTGTAACTGTACATCCCTATAGTTTCCAATAAAATGTCCAGTGTATAAAGGTACAGTGTTTCTAATAAAGTGGCCAGTGTGTGGATGCCTGAGGTGTTTCTAAAAAAAGTGTCCAGTATGTGAACATACAGTTTAGAAGTTTAAGTGGCCAGTGTGGAAGCATTAAGTGTTTCTAATAAAGTGGCCACTATGTGAATGTCGTTTCTAACAAAGTGGCCAGAATGTGGAGGTACCAGTTGTTCCTAATAAAGTGGCCAGTGTGCAGACATACAATACTGAGTGGATGTACAAGGCATTTCATATAATGTTCCCACTATCTGGAAGTATAGGGTGTTTCAAATATTGTGGCCATCATGCGAAAAATGCAAAAGATGTGCTTCTTATAATGTGGCCAAAATCTGGACACACGTGGTTGCATAAGCTGTGCTTTATGATGAAGAATATTGAACAGCAAAATGGCTTAAAGTTCAGGAGTTCCTATTGTGCAGATCTATTTTAGAGGTTCGATTTACTCTGATGCTGAAGTTAAAGAGACTGCACCATTTGCCCCGGCTGTCTTAAACCCATTTGAAACAAATGGGCTTCCCTCCGAGGCAAGGCAAGGGCACTGGAATCAATCTAATTGAGGAAAGAGGACTTACAAAAAAAGCTTGTGAGCAGTTTTCATACGTTGCACCGGAGCCGACATTAAGGGAAGCTATCTCTTACACTGCTCTCCGGCCTAATGCAGCCCCAAATCCCTGCGCTGTGTCAGTGGAGTGGATTGGGTGGGTTTTTTTTTTCTGCCTGCAAGGTAACAAGCTGGTATGTCAGGCTTAGGCACAACCGAAACTCCAGAATGTCAAATTATGCTGGTTGTCTGAGCAGAGACTGGGCAAAACATTGTGAGTTTCAGTGGAATATGAACAAAAAAAAAAGTTTTTTTTTTTTTTTTTAGACATAAGTCCTTGTAAAGTCATAGCACCGGTAATAAAGTCCACTCCCAAAGCCTGAACTGGATAAAAAAAGGAATAAAATGAAGTCAGTATTTGTTCTGCCAGCCTGCAGTCTCATTTCACTGGAGTGATATTTGATTCACTCTTAAAAATAAAGGTTCTTCACTCCTGGCTTGGAAATATAGTCCTACATTCAAAAGTGTCGGTTCTTTGGATTGGTGTCATTGAAAAGCCACTTTGGTTTAAGGAACCTTGTCGTTTTTTCAAAACATTTTTTGTATTTTTTTATCCTTATAAAGTTTCAAGAACCTCATTTTAAGAGTCAAAGAAATAAAAAAAGGTGCTTAAAATTATTACTGGAGTTTAGATACTTGTAAAAACAAAATAACAAAATACAGGCACAAGTACCGAATTAACTTTTCTACCGCTATCGTCATTCACTAAAAAAAACACAAGAATGTACAGTAAATAAAGTAAATAAAGTAAAAAGTACAGAATGTACTGAGAGTGTAAAGTAAAAAGTACAGGAATGTACTGAGAGTAGAAAGTGAGATGTGTCTCCTCTGAAGGACGTTTGTAGCATCTGTTTGTGCTGAAAGTGAACTGAATCTCACTCCATATCAATAGAATTCAAAGACTATTAAAGCCTCGAACTACATCTACTGAAAATAATGAACATTAACTTCACTGCTTCACTTTCATCCACGTCTCTTCTAGTTGTCCCGTCACGGACATCACACTCAATACACGCCTTTTCTCCACCCTCCACTCTCCCTGTCTTCTCTCTTACGTCTCCTTCCGTCTGTCCTGCACCGATGGACACACAGAGGGACGTCGCTTACATGTGTTTTTGTCCATTTAGGCTGAAATAGGTCTGGATGTTGGAAGGTGATGGAGAATAAAAATAATGGAGGATTCAGCTCAAATTGGGGCAGCGGTGGCCTAGCAGTTAGGGAGTTGCCCTGGATCGGAAGATTGTGGGTTCGATTCCCTCAACAATAGGTTGCCCTGAGGTACCCTTGAGCAAGGCACAGTCCTCATGATTGCTCCCTGGGCAGCTTTCAATAGCTGCCCACTGCTGCATGTGTGTGTATGGGGGAAACGCAGGGGTTGAATTTTGTTGTGTTGTGCTTGTGAAATGGTACAAAAGCTGCCTCTCTCTGGGTAAAAACATATTTAAGATACTAAACTGGACCATGTTGGACATTTGAGGGAACGTTACTACTGTTTGAATGAAACATATACCTGCACAGAACCCTGATTTGTGACTGAGAAGGCAGCAGATGCTACAAAATATCCGCCATCTTTTAGTGTTTGCACGATTTCTTTATATTCACATGTTGACACTGATGTAAGCTGCTCGAAAGCTCCATTTAGATAAGAGGGAAATGTCTCTTTGTGTTCAAGTGTAATGGATTTGTTAAAAGTGTCGCAAAGATATTTTACTGCGTTTCATTTTATCTCCTGTCAGGTTTACCAATGAGACCGAGCACCTCCTCCATTTACACCATTCGCAAAATATTTCTGCTGTTGGCTTATCAACTAATGCAGTAGTTTATATGACTCTCTCCACCATCCATTCATTCAGACCTTCCAAATATTCAAGGCGAGTCTTGTTCACTGCTGATACTTTAATTTATAATTGTGTTTTTTATGCTGTTTTACTCTGGGATCTGGATACATTATTACATTAGGCTAAAATGCAAATAGTGACTGCTTTAATAGTAAAGATCTGTATATCAGAGAATGAGATCCTCATATTTTTACATCAGAGCAATGCCCACTCAACACAGACCCTGACTGTACCCTGATGAACACAAGTGAAAGTGAAGTGAAAGTAACAACTTATCATTGTGAAACACAGCTCACAGGGAACAACAACAACCACACACACCATGCAGCAGGCGAGAGCAAGTAGGGAGCAGTAATGGTACTGCTCAAGGGTACCTCAGGGCAACCTAGTGGTCTGGGATTTGAACTCATGACCTTAGCACTAAACCATCCTGCCATCCAACCATATAAGGTGAATATTTCATTGGATTGTTATTTGTTTTCAATTGCTCAATTGTGAAATTATATATATATATACAGTACTGTGCAAAAATTTTGGGCAGGTGTGGAAAACATGCTGTAAACAAAGAATGATTTCAGAAATATCAATAATGATTGTTAATTTTTATCAATTTACAAAAATGCAAAGTGAGCGAAAAAAAAGAAAAATCTAAATCAGATCAATATCTGGTGTTACTACCTTTTGCCTTCAAACCAGCATCAGTTCTTCTGGCCCCCACAGAGCCCTGATCTCAACATCATCCAGTGTGTCTGGATTACATGAAGAGACAGAAGGATGTGAGGAAGCTACATCCACAGACGATCTGTGGTTAGTTCTTCAAGATGTTTGGAACAACCTACCAGCTGAGTTCCTTCAAAAACTGTGTGCAAGTGTACCTAGAAGAACTGATGCTGTTTTGAAGGCAAAGGGTGGTCACACCAAACATTGAATTGATTTAGATTTCTCTTTTGTTCATTCACTGCATTTTGTTGTTTGATGAAAATAAATGATTAACACTTCCATTTCTGAAAGCATTCTTTGTTTACAGCATTTTTTCCACACCTGCCTAAAACTTTTGCACAGTGCTGTATATGAAATTAAATATATATATATCCATTCATTATCTGCCGCTTGTCCCAAACGGGGTCGCGGGGGAGTGCCGGTGTCCAACCCAGCACACACAGGGCGAGGACGGGGGACGCACCCTGGACAGGTCGCCAACCCATCACAGGGAGGAGCGGGACGGGGACGGCACCTTGCTCAAGGGTACCTCAGGGCAACCCATCGGGAAGGGGTTTGAACCCCCGATCCTCCGATCATGTGGCCACCGCCCTAACCACGAGGGCTTGTACTATAACTATAGGGCACTATAACTAGTGCTTGTGGGTTTATTAATATGAAATGACAGAGAAAAAGACAAATAATAAAATAAATAATAACATTTATAAAATAATGTTAAATAATATAAAAAAACCAAAAGAATTATAAAATAAAAATCTTTGTATGAAACATCACAACAATGCAAAAACTCAGTAACACTTTAGGGTTTTAAGGATTTTGTGACAATTATCATTAAAACTATATTGGAAAATAATCACAATTACACTTTTTGGAGTTAAAAGGAATGAAACATTATTAAATCAATAAATTGTTGATTTCAGCTCTCATAACGTTGCAGCATTCATTTTACCCTGTTTAACCATATAAAGCCACACACATCTTTTCTCAGAAAAGCAGACTCTGATATACTTGATCATCTTTAATGTAATGTAATATTCTCCATTTTTAATACCAGTTCACAGTGCTGGTGGGAAAAGGTGCTACTGCTGTGATTTCCATTATGCCACACTCTGACTCATGAGAATAAATGTGAAAACCTGTGGTCAGAGAAGCAGGTTGTCAACAACGGAAAGAAATGCAGCTAATGAAAAAAAACGGATGTGACATCACGACCCTTTTGAATCCGCCGCTTTGCGAAGTTCCTGCAAATTAGACGACGGGAAAGAAAGAAACGGCAGCAGAGGTCAGATTTAACTATTAATCAGATTCCCTTTGAAGGTGATTGAATGTATCAATAGCATGTGATGTTAATACGTCTTATGAAAGGTTCACATGGCCCCACTGATAGAAAGCAGAGCTGAAGATATCATCTTCAAAGCGGACCTTCAAAGGGAGGCAGCCCCAGTAATTTACACTTATTTCAATCACCGGCCAGATCAGGGGATTTGATTTGCATGTCTTTTTTATCAAGCCCCTGGTTTATAATTACACCTCCCCTATAGTGCTCGCCTTTGTGTCATTGGCACGGTTTTGGCCGAACCGTTCATGTCTGTAATTGTCAAATCTGTTCCCGCCGCAGTCGACATCGCTGGACAATGTGCTGATTAAATCCAACTTTGCTGCGCTGCACTGAATTCACTTGATCCCAGTCTGTGTACGCCATTTCCGCATTAATTATTAAACTGCTTTAATGTCCTACAGTAACTTCAGCAGATCTTCTCTGTTGAGGTTACTGCGGGACTTTAAAAAACATCGCCGTCCACCAGTGGGCACGGCCAAGTATTATTGACCAGTCTCTATCATTTGAACCAAATTCACAACAAATTAAATGTGCTTGTGTTCTTATAAATAGCCATGAAATAAGTGATCCAGTTGATTGAATGGTTTTAGGATTGGTTCTACAATTAGAGCTCACATCTCTTTTAACTATAAAAACCTTCCTGGAAGGTTCTCCAGGTATCTTTCTTCTAAGTACTCTATGCTGCTCCCTGAGTCCACAATGTGCTACTGATATGGTCATACTCAAAAGAGTCCTGGACCAATAGGTTTCCTGAGGTACCCTTGAGCAAGGTACCATCACCATCACTGCTCACTGGATGCTGGATATGGCTGCACATTACTGCATGTGTGTGTGTGTGTGTGTGTGTGTGTGTGTGTGTGTGTGTGTGTGTGTGTGTGTGTGTGTGTGTGTGTGTGGGGAGGGGGGGTGGGTTAAAAGAAACCAGCGTTTCATTGTAGTTCACTGTGTGGTGTGTGTTCACAATGACACATACTCATGTTCACTTTCACTTTTCACTCTGAGACTTTCTCCGTAGTTTCTGCTCTTCTATAAGACTGGACCAGATGCCAGATGCTCATGCCCCCCTGCACATCAGTGAGTCTTGGACGTGACCCTGTCTCTGGGACATAGGTTGTCCTTCCTTGGAGCACTTTTAGGAGATGCTCTGACATCTAAAAAAAAACAGCTTTTCTAACTTTTGCTCTTTTCCAGATTTATGCCACCAGGATCATGCATTCAGTAGAAGAAAACTCCCTCAGATACCAAGGTGCCTGCAGTTTGCTTCAATTTCTGATTTCTTGATTGAGCCGATTAAGGTCTTCAAGAGCACATGATTATTACAAGCCGGCATGTGAGACTGGGAAAATAAAACTCTGCAGGGTGAGAGATCTTACAGGAAGGGTCTGGGTTTTGTGGGATTTTTTAAAATGTCTCTTTTCAACATTATTTAGCGCCACATATTCAAGTGAAAGTGACTATTTGTGACAAAGCACACCACATCCAGCCAGGGTAACCTACAGATCCTTAAGCCTAGTCCCTAAACACTAGACTACCGCTGCCCCAAATGACAATCTGCCAGTTTTACCAAAAAAAATTAAATGAGTGAAACTTTCACCTGGGCAAACATCAAGCCATAATAATAATAATAATAATCAGACCCACAAAAACACTCAGCGGAACCCAAAAGGAGATTTATTTTGTTGATTTCTCCGAGGGGGTGATGTGAACGCTCTTTTCTTGCCGGGGCAGAAACGCGGGGGGATGCAATGCTTTTGTGTGAGCAGATGAAAGAGGGAGAGGATGAAAAAGGGCCTGGCGGTCTGAAACAGCCACTGAAGATGGGTCAATCAATGAAGCCCAAGGAGCAGCACTCTTCCTGTCTGCAACTTCCACTTGTCCCTATTGTGCAACATTTATAGAATTTGCTTCTGTCAGTGCATTTCAGGAGCTTGGCATTGGAGTAAACAAGGCCACCAAACAGGGATAAGAGTGATTCATGATGTGTTTACTTTGGTATTTCACCTGTTAGTTCTATTCTTCTTCATAGCTGTCAACTAATAAGATCCCATCATTAATGTATCGATCTTAAGATTTAATCAGCTTTTGCTAAAACTAATGTTCTAGTGTCCGATCCATTATCTAAGCTGCTTATCCTCACAGGTTATCCGCACTCACAGTTGGTCAGTCTATCACAATATGCATTATTTTCCTCTTTTTGGTTTGATAAAAGCCTCATTCCTCTAATTACTTTGGAAAAGATGCTACATTGGGTCATTGTGGCCCCCATAAGTGTGTCTGCCACATTTTTATTTCATCATCTACTCAATATAGCAAAAGCTGACCAGCCCAACCAAACCGCTTCAACATTTCAGATTTAAATGAAGCGCTAGTCCATGACAGACAAGTTTGGGATTTGAGTAAAATAAAATAAAATAAATAAATAAATAAATAAAACTAGATTCATTAAATGATGATTAAATACATGTATTAATTTTTTTATAATAAATAAATAAAACATAAAATGAATAAATGAAAATCAAACATTATAACATGAAACGTGTGTCTTGATAAAAATGATATATGTTATAAATTATTTTTTTTTATAATATCGAAGGTCATGCAGCACAAAAAAAGCTTCAGTGGAGAACAAAATTCACAAAACTTCAGTAGAGAACAAAATTGTGCACTCCAACAGTCGTCAGACACATTTTGATTGGTCTGTTCAGCACGGACTGTTTACAAAATATTGACGGATGACACTTTGTAATCACAGACTGTAGTCCATCTGTTTCTCTGCTGCTCAGTTGTCAGGACACCCACAGGACCACCAGAGAGAACGTATTCTAATAAAAAAAAATAATAATAATAAAATAAAGAAAACAAAGAGCCACCAGAAAGCGTTCTAGACATGCTGCTTCAGAAGAACAATAAAGTCCCTTTAGAGTCTTCCATGTGTGAGCTTGAAAGGCCAAAGGTTAAAATATCTCTACATTAAAGGGTCTTGGTGTTCTTTATACGTTTCTTCACGAATCCAGTCTAAAAGAGAGTTTAATTCTAAGCAGCTTTAAAGTCAGTATTCACTACCACCACCGTTGCTCTTCAGCACAGCCTTAACACTTTTAGACCCGCTCCTTTTTCAAGTCATCTTCAGGAACATCCCCAGGCTTCCTGTAGGACATTCCTTTTATTTTCTGTTCTCTGTGGAAATGATTTTTTTTTTTTTAAATGCCTCTCTTTTTCTTTTGATGGTCACCAGTTCAATGAAACAGCACTTCCTTTTAAAAACAAAATATAATTTCATTTTCAAACTCATAATTTTACGGCTTTTACACTTCAAGCGTGATTTAATTATGTGGTTTAGTTTGATGTCAAATAGTGAAATAATTTTAAAAATAATTAAAAAGTTTCAAAAATAAATCTGAATTGACACAATACTTCAGTTTTTTTTCAAGCTTTCAGGCAACTTGGTGACTGCTCCAGAAGGATGTTGAAGCTGGCGCTGCCAGGAAAGAAGAGAAGAGGAAGACCAAAGAGGAGGTTTATGGACGTGGTGAGAGAGGACATGCTGGCGATCAGTTGGAAGAAATGGAAGGGGATGATCCGCTGTGGTGACCCCTAAACAGGAGAAGCTGAAAGAAGAAGAAGGCAGCATGGTGACACAGTGTGTAGCGCTGTCACATGCATAGTGAGAAGGTTTGATTCCCTGGTGGGACGGTCCGTGTCCTTTCTGTGTGCAGTGGACATGCTGTCCCCATGTCTGTGTGTGTTTCCTCCTGGAGCTCCAGTTTCCTCCCACTGTCCAAAGACCTCAGATGCACCGGAGATGATAAATAAAGCACCACCCGTGACTGTAATCAGGACAAGCAGCTCAGAAAATGATTGAGCGCGAGCTTTAAAAATCACATTCAAGCCTTATGCTTTGCCACTTTTTACCTCCTCAAGATTCTAAAACGAAAACAGTTTGTTTAATTCTCCTGCTGTTCAAGCGCACGTCGCCTCACCGTTGGGCTTCGTTCTTCCACTCAAGCGTGGCTCTGAGTCTGGTGTGAATCCATGTTACCTGTGACATTACGCTGACTAGATTATTCTTTTTTTAATTAGAGGTTGATGTTACTGGGCTACTGCAGGGTAATAATGAATTCAGCCGCTGTTAATCAGAATCCATGAGGATGATTGCAGTTACTCCCAGTGTCTGCCAGCTTTGCAAATTTTAATTAGCAATGCCATAAATCTTAAGCTGGCTGGGATGGAGCATGTGTGTGTGTGTGTGTGTGTGTGTGTGTGTGTGTGTGTGTGTCTGTGTGTGTCCATGTGTGTGTGTGTGTATTGGGGAGGAGGTGTGTGAAATCACCCACACTTGATTGATTTATTGGATAGAAGATGTCTCAGTTTATTTGCGTGTGTGTGTGTGTGTGTGTGTGTGTGTTTATACATCTCTGCATGTGTGTGCATGTCTGTGTGTGCATTCCTGTGTGTCCGTCAACGTGTCCACATGTCTGAGTGTGTGTCCATGTGTGTGTGTGTTTGAAAGTGTGCATGTGTGTGTGTGTGTGTGTGTGTGTGTGTTCTGTCATCACTTCCACAGACGGACAAAAATGTCACCGTTTTAATTTCATCAAAATGCACCGAGTGGAATAATGACTCGAACACCGACTGGGTGACATGCTACCACAGCCAGGCTCTGAGTGGGGGCAGATCCGTGTGTGTGTGTGTGTGTGTGTGTGTGTGTGTGTGTGCTTTATCCTGTTTGTGCTTGTTTCTTGTTTCTGCTGGATCTTCACCTCAGTGGCATCAAAGGCCAAGAAGGGAAGCGAACGTGAAGGCTGTCAGACTGCTGAGAGGTGGCAGAGAGAGAGAGAGAGAGAGAGAGAGAGAGAGAGAGAGAGAGAGAGAGAGAGAGAGAGAGAGAGACTGCATGTATTTCATATGTGTGAATTCCTTAGACTGATGTAAGCTGTTAAAGAAGAAATATCTCTTAAAACATTGCAGACGGACTGCCGTGAGAAATACACAATTTCTATCTAGGAAGAAAGTAAATTAAAATTGCTTGGAACACATTTGGACCCTTCTTATACTCAAAGCTTTAGAAGTCATCGTGGCATGTCTTGAGTGTACCACAGAATTGTTATGTGTAAAATAGTTTGAAGAGCTGGCAATGTCAAAGGTCAGAGTTCAAGCTGCTTGTAGTGCATTCTTGATCCATGACACATCAGCATGACAAGACAGCGGATTTTAAGAAAGTCAATGAAAGGCTTTATTTTCTGAAAATAAAAATAAGCCAAGAAGATTACTTGAATAATATATGTATAAAGCATACTCATATCCAATCCTACATACATGATCGGTCATGATTTTAATAACATAAAAGAGACTTTTTAATTTTTATAAGTATAATATAAGAGGCCATGATCATGACAAATAACTGAGAACATCTATCTTAGTTTAACCAAATGTAATGAATCACAGGAGTACCAGGAAGAAAAACTCAACTTCAGAAGGTCTTCATTGCAGTGAAATATATTGATGTAATAATTACCCTACCAGTACCTGTTTCAATAAACAAAAACATTTAAATGAGCCTTATATTTGTACCAACTTGTTCTCATTATATTTTGTACTTGGTACATTGCGCTTTGTTCTTGTCATATATGATCTGTCACCTATCCCCTAGTCCGCTACAGTTTCAGGGCAAAGGCTCAATGTATGTAAACATGGATTATCTATCACTCTCCCAGTTTTGACATTCCAGTGTCAGGAGGAAAGATCTTACAATGTTTCAGAAATTAAGTTGTCAAACGTAAGAGAATCACATTCTTGTTCTTCTGTTGTTCTCTAGGCTGTATTTCAATTGCACAATATTTCTGTTTCCATCAAAGCTTTAAACACGTCTGTTATTCAGCAGCAGCACAGATTAAATAGAGGACAGATGAATTCCATAAGAGACAAACTTGTTTCTTATTAATGAGGTGTACATAATATTAGAGAATAAATGATTTTTGAAAACCACTAGAAATCACTGTGGGACTGAGGAATGTTTAACTGTTTGCGATAGCTAATTTCAGTCTATTGAATTTCTTCTTCTTTATCACTATGTACTGGGAAAAGAATAAAGAACTTTAGTCCTGCAATCCCTGTGTTTAAAACTAAATCTAATAAAGTGAAGTAAAAGAAAAAATAAAGAATGTCAGAGACATATCAGAGAAAGAATGTCATTGTAAAGACACCAAAGCACAAAAAACAGTGAACCAGAATAAAATTGCTTCTCTGCATGTAACCCATCCCACATAACTGAAGCAGTGGGTAGCCATATCCGGCACCCACAGAGCAGTGCGATGGAGGGTACCGTACTACTAGAGTACCTGAGAGTGACTTATTGGTTTGGGACTCTAATCCACGAACCTTCTGATCATGTGAAAGAGAAAGTGACTAACCTCGTCATTGTGAAATGCAGCACAGAACAACACAACACAAATTCAACCTCTGCATTTCACCCATACACACACGTGCGGCCGGGGGCAACTATTGAAAGTGCCCGGGGAGCAGTGACAGGGATGGTACCTGGCTCAAGGGTACCTCAGGGTAGCCTACTGGTGAGGGAATTGAACCCACAATCTTCCGTTCTGGAGCCAACTCCCTAGCCAAGTTTGCCCCAGATTGGAGGTGCAGAAGTGCAATTGTGTTTCACTGTGTGCTGTGCCATGTTCCACAATGATAAGAATGGTTACTTTATTAAAAAAAAAAAAAAAAAAA
>CM029371.1:13231196-13303696 GCA_017165825.1 Hepsetus odoe
CTGTTTCTTCACTGCTTCATGTCTTAAGTTAGACGCTTTGTTCTGCTTGAAGGTTCAGACGGAGATCACTGTGTGGATTAACCAACAAAAAACAACCAAACTGCTCAGGTACAGAGACTGTACTGAAAATGAGAGACAAAAACACTGTCCTTCAGGAAGATCTGGAGAACTGTTCCTCAACAACACACTAAAATACAAGAAAGTCTGGATCTTTTGAAGCAAAATACAAATAAATGAGACTTTTGTACAATATCTATGTATATATTTGTTAGCATTTGTATCGTTTAATCATTTGAGGTTTTCTTTACTGATCACTGTACCACACAGACATCCATATAAAATTGCATGCAAATTAAAAATACAAATACATTCATTCATGCAAGGCTGCAAAAATTGCCATTTCAGAGATACAAGATTTGGTCACAAGAGGAATAAGGTGCTCCCATCATCTCATTACCAGCGAGGGTAAATAAAACCACCAAAACTCCTCAGAAAGCAGTCCCGTATCTCTAACGTTTAACCAAGATTCCACCCTTTAGGACAGAAAGGAACTCTGGAGCTCGGGGATGTGAAAGGCTGCTTGGTGGAAAAACAAAAATAGATGTTGACTTATTCTTCTCACCACGGTATTATTCATAGCTTGGCACCGCAGTAGATCAGAGGAGTGTAAATGAGAGTTTATGAAGCCTCCCCTCCACTTCATCCCTTCTCCTTCTCTTTTTCCCCCAATAATTTTCGGCTCCAGTTGTAGCCAGTTGTTTACAGAATCCTGGGCTTTAAGGTCCAGTTATAAAAGCAATGCATTCAGTTCACATTACGTTTACTTCTACTATGTAATTACATACTTATGTACAAATTACATATGACCAGACCATGGTAAAAACCTCTGATCTGCAAGGATTTGTTTCATAAAATTTTTAACTGCGAATGTCATTAATGAACTCATGAAACATGAGTTAGAAAGACAGATCTACATTTACAGGCTCTAGGACTTTTATGAGTATAACTGCAGGATGATTTCTGCTCAGATACTGAAGATAAATGTCCAGAGTTACACAAAAACATGTAGCATCAAGTAAATGTATGAATTTTTCTAAAATTTTTATAATATTTTTATTTTAATAATATTTCTTCTCCTCTTATGCTTTTTTAAACTTACTTGATTTTAAGACTTTTATTATTTTATTATTTGTCATTATTTATTTGATTAGTTTATTGGTTTCTATTTTCTTCTTCTTCTTATTATTATTATTGTAAGCAACATTTAAAGAACATGATTCATGCATTTATATGTATCCTTGCAATAATGATTAAAACAGTTGGCTTAATTGATAATTGTTGTAAAGAACTTCACCAGGACAATTACATTTTAAATTATATAAATCAAGAAAATGTGTATAAAATGGTCAGATTAGGTTTTAACATGAAGATAATAAAAACGGTATCTGTTTTTTTATTGGCTGATTAACTGGAAGGTTGAATCATAGGACTTGACATGTTTCTCTGAATTTGTTTCTCATTTTTGCATTTATTCCTGCAAGGCATATACTGCATATATTTTTTTTACAACAATAAAGTGTCTCCTAAACTTCCTTTCACTAATGTGGTCTGGCCTGAAGTTTCCACACATTTTCTTCGGCTGGTTAAACTGGCGACAAGGTGCGAATAAATTTTCCACAAGCTTTGGGCAATAAATGGGACTTTTAAACTCCCGGAACTTTAAAAAGAAACCATTTGAGTAATTGTGTAGTTATTTGAGCACTCCTGAAGAGTAAAAGAGCAGAAAAAGGCAAACTGTTATGCCTGATGACTCCAGAAAATGGCAAAGTCATCGGCTTCTCGAAAGGCTAATCTTAGGAAGGAGAACGGCGTGTCGAACTCATCTCTCGGACAGCCAAATGAACGCTGATAGAACAGGGCATTTTAAAATGTCTCAGGTTTGCGAGCCGAGTGGAGGTCAGAAGGTTATAATAACAGAAATGAAGCTGAACCAGAACCTTTCTAAGAGTTTCAAAGAGCCATTCGTGCTTTTGCACTTCATTCGTACACACAATTACATTTCATGCAGAGAGTTACTTCAGTTTCTACTAATATGTATCTGTTATTGTGAAACACAGTAAACCCACCGTGCAGCCATATCCAGCAGTGATGGTGACAGTACCTTGATAAATTCTGATTCTGTTCTGGGATTAAAGCCCATGACCTTCCGATCCTCCCCAGTGTAGTTAAGGGTTTTGCTCAGGAACCCAGTACTGGTGGTCCTAGAAGTGGGATTTGAACTTGCAACCTCTTGGTCCATAGACAAGTATCTTACCACTAGACTACCAGCACTTTTTTTAAATATTTTAAAAAATACATTTTTTAATATGATCTTGTTTGTTTGACCATGTTCTTTCCACATCTGCATTTTTATGTGGCTTGTTTGTCTTTTTTTCAGAATCCAAAGAGCTCAGTGTTCCTCCATCACTTCCACCAGGTATCTTGCCTTTGTTGACGCTGAATATATTCACTTTTTTTACCATTGCATGGCTGAGCGGTCGAAGGAGCTTGGTTTATGCTCTAGTGTCTGGATGTGCCACCACTGCCAAACAGTTTTAAGCATTTGATTGGTCTACGGATATGTTTATCACTTAGGGTGCGAGAGGTCCTGGGTTAAAATCCCAGACAAGCTTGATGTTTGGGGCAGCGGTGCTTAGGGACGAGGCCCCAGTATTGGAAGGTTGTGGGTTTGAATCCCAGACGAGTAGTTTGCCCTGAGGAACCCTTGAGCAAGGTATCACCTCCATCACTGCTCCCCGGGTGCTTTCCAAAGCTGCATGGTGTGTGTGGGTTAAATGCAGAGCCAGCATTTTGCTGTGCTTCACTGTGAGCAATGTTTCATATTGACATAGTTAATAGTCACTTTCACTTTCACACCATTGGGCGGCACAGTGGATAACGTCATAGGGTGAAGATTGCTTACACTAATCATTAAAAGGGCCATAATTACATGTGAAAGTGACTATTCTTGTCATTGTGAAATGCAGCACAGCACAACACAATAAAATTCAACCTCTGCATTTCACCCATACAGCAGGGGGCAGCTATTGGAAGCGCCCAGGGAGCAGTGAGGGGTATATTGTATATATATATATATATATATTTTTTTTTTTTTTATGTAGAAACTAAAATGTGGTGATTCAATCTCTTGCATATGGATGTATATGTTGTTTGTTTCCCCATTAAGGAGTGAAAGTGTCAGGCCTGGATACTTTGCCTCCTGCTGTGGGCTAAAGTGTTTAAATGGTGCAGAAGAAGGAAGATGGGTCATTTGTAAAGCTCCCACTGGGCCGCCATGTCCTGTCTGGGTGATGGACTGCACTTCTGGATTGAGATCCGGACACAAGCAAAGCACTTTGGTTACAAATGTGAAAAGAATCCACAGAGCAGAGAGAAGACTGTGGGAGTTCATCCACGACTGACAGAGTGCTTTATTGAGAAACTGTAACATAAGTATATTTGCAGAAAGAAAAATGCTTTTAATTCCTTTTCTAATTAAAAACAATGAAAAATGTGCTTCGTAGTCGTGTATAAATGTATTAAGCACTTCATATATACAACAGCTGCTTTGACTTCTGTTGCTGAAACTGAACAAAAAAGGCAAATTGAACGAGAAAAATGAAAAATGTTCTTTGAAGTTAATCAAGGCTCCTGTAACACAAAGGCTGGGAGGACAAACACCTGAAAACACAGACCTAAACTCCAGAACTCTGACATTCCTCCTCCCTTGATGATGTTCAGGTGTCCCTTATAAGACAAGGAGCCCAAAACATAGCTGGAGGAGATGGACTATACTGTGAGTCAATTTTATTGGTTTGTTTTTAACATTTATACACAATGTACAAATTGGTTGCACCATAAGAAGTCAGATGAACCTCAAATGTAGGGTAACATCAATTTAATTAAAATTTTATTTAATTTAATATTAGGGAAAATGGTAACACTTTATTGCATTATTGCATTCATGATGCTACTTACGTCTTTGACGGCTGACACTCATCTATATAAATATTTTAAAAGGTTTATTCTGAGAAGTGTCCCAGAGGCTGTCATTTTTAACCCAAGTAATGTAACAAGAGGACGTCTGTTGGAATAAACCGATATAGATGTCCATTCAGAGTAATAACTGTTATAAAAGGATTATGAAGTCTACTTGCAATGGGTGCCAGCTGAAATAAACCTTTCAAAATGTCTGTGCAGGTTTATGTCAGCAACAACATTAGCACTGAAGGTTTATTCCAAAAAGTGTCCCGAAAGGAATGACGCTCAACCCAAATAGCGTAATGAAAGTGGACACCTGTTGGAATAAGTCATTGTTAAGCTCTATGTAGGTCAAAGACAACTGTCATAACAGGCTTATGAATGGTTAAATTGTAACCTCTTTACTCATAAAACATGGTGACCTCTGTCCCGACATCAATAAGTATGATCTTTGTTTGAACAGGACTGACCCTGGAACTGTGGATGAAAATATGGATTATCTGTCCAGCCTGGCAATGCCAGTCATGCCATCAAACGACCCCTGGCTCTGCAACATTTAGCTCCACAAAGAACAACATTACCACCACACATCTTCTATTATTAATGTGGTCAATACGCTCCATTAGGCCTGCTTTTTTTCCCCCAGTTCCAGACCACTCTGCCATCCATTAATATTCCATTTTTCCACTTCAGACCCCATTACGGTCGCCTTCCGAAATGGAGAAATTCAATCGTAACCATCACATTTATTGATGGCTGGAAATTACTTACAGTTACGCGTTTGATCTTTTCATCCGACTGATGAGTATAATTGTAAGATGAGGCCAAATGCTAAAGCCTGGACCCAGTTCACTGTTTAAAGATGCATTTACAGAAGCACATTTTCAAAACACACACCGTTACTGTTCTGCAATATTGCAGGGTTTTAAATATAATGGGGATAAAAAAACAAGTTGTTCTGGTCAAAATATGTTCAGCAAGCCAGGTTTTGGGATATAATCTTATATAATCTTTAATTTAATCCCCATATTGTATATCTAATAGAATATCTGCCCATTTAAGGCACCATAGGACAGACTGCCATGATGCTGATCACTCTCATCGCTCAACCTAAATGCTCTCCTCTTCCTCTCTCAGGTTAGGGTTTTTTATCCATCCTTCCGGTAAGACGTGAGGAATATTGTGATTCAGCAAAGTGTGACCTGTGGTCAAAAATACCCAGGCTAATCCAAATGCTATCGAGCTGCCTATCGAGCCGCACTGCTGTATGTAACTAGATACCAGCAGAGCAGAAAACCAGAGAGAAAAAAAAAAAAAACAAAAAAAAACATTATCCTTGCCCTGAGGGTTTTTTTCTTACTGTCAATACACAAAATATTGCTTTTTCTGCCCTTTATCCCTCTGGGACCCAACACACTTTTGTCTGTTCTCCTGGTATTTATTTTTGGGAAATGTGCATGTGTGACGTCCTGCGCTGAAAATAACTTTTTTTATATACGTTTGATTTTAAGGATTCATTCTGAAATAAATGTATAAATGGAGATTAATTAATTAATGATTGAATGTATTTATTTGTTTATATATTATTTGTTTATTTACATTTACGGCATTTAGCAGACCTTTATCCATGTCCTAATTACAGGGACGGTCCTGGAGCAGCTCAGGGTTAAGGGTCTTGCTCAGGGACCCAGTGGTGGTAGTGCCAGAGGTGGGATTTGAACCTGGGGCCTGTTGAGCCATAGGTCTGTAGGCAAGTACCCTACCACTAGACCACCGCCACCACCATTTATTTATTAATCTAGTTATTTGTTTATGTGTGCCATATAAATTAAATTAAAACATTAACATTAATGTATACATTATAATATAATAAAAATATTTGCTCTGATGGGCATTTTCTATTCTCCAATTTTGCACTTTCTACCCTTTGCAATCCAAAACACATTTATTGTATTTTGTTTACCAAAAAAGCAAACATACAAAAAAACAAACATGCCAATAATTGATATTTTATGAGTTTTACTTCTCCCTTCATTTTATGAGTTTTACTTTTCCCTTCAGGACTAAATTAAGTCAATATTTATTAAAAAACGTACACATTATTACAATAAACATAATAAGACAAAAAGTATAAGGGGGTGTTTTTTTTGTATTGGCTTGGCTTTGTTGATTTTGTGACATTTGGATTGTGTAGTTGATTATTCATTTACATTTATCAAACAGAGAGAAACACAAGGTCATAACAGAACGCAAGTCAGACTAAATTGCTATGAAGGAAATGTTCTAAATAACATTGCTAAAACCTTTGAACTCCATTTTCATTCAGAAAGAACTATATGTGGGTTCTTTCAGAAAGAACCCACATATATTTACATGGAAACACTAAAGATTATAACTGATTATAGACTGAAACACTTGATTCTGGGCCCCTCGTTGCTGATCAGCAGCACAGCGAGATCGATGTTGGTCCATCTCCCAGAATTATTCAGCCACAGAAACAGAAACGCTGATGATGAGCTTGAGGATTAAAAAAAATACAAAAAAACACAAACTATTCACCAACAGCTGGGCTGCAGTCTCTAAAACCAGCAAAACTGAGTCTCAAAGGGGGTGTTTCTGATAAAGTGTCCAGTGTTTAAAACCCCAGCAAGGCCAATGTGCCTGATAAACCCGCACCACCTCCAAATCTGGCCATTGGTGGTCCCATGGTAGTCCAATTCCACAGGAGTGTGTGAAGTCAGTAATAACACCAATGCGTTTGGTGTTTCTGATTTAACAGCCAATGGGTGTCGACAAAAAGTAGATGTTCCTATTAAACTGGCAACATAAAAAAAAAAACTGGACATTTCTTCCATTCATTAAGTCGTGTGGATTAACAGCCGCCTGGTTTTGGCAGGCTGGTCGGACCGCAATGAAGAGGAAGGAGAGCCAAGAACCTGCTCCAATTTACTCCACCATTGTGTAAAAGCCTTTGCTAATGCCCCACAATTCAGTGAACGGGCTGAGGCGAACGGGGGGGAGCAACGGAAAGAAATGATGCTTTGCAGCTTATAAACTTGGGGTTATTTCTGGTTTGTGGGCACCTTGAGCTAGAACTTTTGAAAGTGCGAATAATGGAATAGTTATTTTGTTAATTAGCTTCTGGCCATATGGGGCAAAAAGTACAAGGTACAAAAGTACTGCCACATCAAGCTGCGGCAAAAAATAAACTCAGGTGGTCTAAAACTGTGAGCTGTGTGATCATTCACTATTTAATGTAAAAACAACATGTCCTACCATCAGATCATTGCTAATTAAGTTGTACACCATCCTTCTAAAAGATATGTTATAATGTTCTGAATCAGGGTCAAAAGATATATAAATATGTTAACCCAAGTTTGGTCTTAAAATAAGGCTTTTCTAATCTAATGGGTTCTAATGCTTAACCCTTCACTATGAATTATTTCACACTTTTAGCTCAGATATTTGGTTCAAGCTGTGCTAAATCTTCACACAGCATTGATGTTTTTTTTTTTTCTTTTTTTTTTTTTTTAATTATAAGCTGAATCTGAAGGCTACAAGGCAACAATGGGCAGCTTTGGAGCCTATCATCGCTTCTACAAAGTCTTATTCCAAGCAATTTTTTTTAAACTAAAACTTGATTGGACATAGAATTTTACCATGTTTTTAGCCTTCGTTGGTTTATGAAGACCAGGCATGTAGCCTTATGAATGTTTCCCTATGTTCTTTTTCCATGTTTCTTACATCAAACTCAATCACTGAGACATCAAACTCAGTTATTTTCTGAGTCGTTTTGCCCCGATTAGGGTAGCAGGCCGTGCTTCCAGCTCTAAGGGAATGTGGGGACACATCCTGAACAGGTTGCCAGTCCATTGCAAGGCAGGCACACAAACACACTCACACAATGTCTTTGGAGGACAGTGGTGAACGTGCTCACTTCATACAGAAGTGAACCAAACCATCCCATCTGGGAATGAAACCAAGAACCTTCTCACTGTGAAGTTACAGCACTACTCACTGTGCCACTTGACACAAAACTGAAGTTAAAATGTGATCTAATTCACTCAAATTACATCCTTCAATCTGAATACATCACCTCGCAATTTCTACGGGTTAAACAAAGGGCCTCACGTAGAAAGCTCAAGGACAAAAGTGTGGCATTGATGCCAAATGGCATTCATCATAATCAACACACAGTAGTAATGCTTTCGCAGCATACACTCTATTACAATATGCTGAAAGGGGTATGTTGCTCAGGAGCTCAAAACAATTTCCTGCCGGGGTCCCTGCCTTGACAGCGGCAGTAGCTCATCCGGGCTGTGGTGGCGTAGATCATCCGGTCTCAGCCTATTGGATATTGATGAGGAACATGCAATCGCATTGATGGGATTCAGGTCACACACTGGTGATGCACTGAATTTGTGTCTGTTGGAGATTTACTGAGAGCTCCGCCCTCCTGAACATGCCTATCGCTCTAATTCACTCCAGTGCCTCCGCAATAACAGCACAACACACACACAGGGAAGGAGCGGAGCTTGAATGAATGAGACGGCAAAGTGGACTGGTGTCAGTAATGCGGAGAGAGAGTGAGAGAGAGAGAGAGAGAGAGAGAGAGAGAGAGAGAGAGAGAATGTGTGTGTGTGTGCTGGAAATTGAACTCAGTCCAGCAAGTATTGTTGGCAAAAATTGAGCAATTATGTGGACAGGGGAGCGACAGAAAAAGAAGAGAGAACAGAGGAGAGGTAGAAAGAGAAATGGATTAAGACGATAGGAGAATAAAAGTACAAGAGGGAGAAGTAGGAGAAGAGTGAAGAGAAACAAGAGGGATTGAATAAATGAAAAATGAGAGATAAAGAGAGAGAAAGAGAGAGAGAGAGAGAGAGAGAGAGAGAGAGAGAGAGAGGAGAGAGAGGCAAAGAATGGGAAACAATGCAGCCAAGAAGGAGAAAAGGAAGGGAAAGCAAGAGAGGAGAGAGAATGTGTGAGAGAGAAAGAAAAACTGAATCAGTCCAGATGATAAAATAAATATTGTTATGAGAATAAAGCAATTATGTGGACAGAAGAGGAACAGTCGACTGCAGTCCGGTTTATCAGCACTGGGCAGATAAGATGCAAATACGACTGTTAGTAATCTTTAATAAAAAAGAAAAGAGAGAGAGAGAGAGAGAGAGAGAGAGAGAGAGAGAGAGAGAGAGAGAGAGAGAGAGAGAGAGAGAGAGAGAGACAGAGAGACACTAATCCCAAGCTCACTGTCATGCACTACTGAGGTTCTCCCAAGGATTTCACACAGAGATGACACTGTCCTTTCCTTCCTTCAGCTTCACACTGAAAACAAGTCACACAGTCTGAAATATCAATCCACACCATATTAATGTACTGAGCAGATCGTTTATTGTAATCCAGTCTGATGACCTGTTAATGTCAATTGGCTTAAATTTTTTATTTAACAAAATGCCAGCAGTATAACCCCATATCTGCAGATACTGAGCATAAATAATAACACTTAGTGACATAAACATGTTCCTCTGTGGAGGTGGAGTTGCATCTGTCAGGAGTTAAAGATGCTGGAGATTTTCGCTAGGTGTGACGAAATGAGTATATTAGAGGGACAGCTCAGGTTAGATGTCTTGGAGACAAGGTTAGAGAAGTAAGGTTGCGTTGGCTTGGACATGTCCAGAGGAGAGATGAGGATTATATTGGGAGGAGGATGTTGAAGATGGAGCTGCCAGGAAAGAAGAGAAGAGGTGCACCAAAGTAGAGGCTTATGGATGGTGAGAGAGGACATGCAGGTTTTAAACCATTTGAAATGTATTTAGTGTTTATATTATGAAATGTATTTATGTTGTTTAAGAGGAAGATGCTGAGGACAAGAAGAAATGGAAACGGATGATCCACTGTGACAACACCTAAACGGGAGCAGCCGAAAGGCAAAGAAGATTGACATAAACGTGTCTAATTTAAATTGTACAATGTGTTCTTTGTAATCCATCCTTTAATTTTTTGGAAAGCAAATAACAATGATAAACACTGAATATCTTCTGGGATTATGGATCCATTTCTCCATGATGGAAATGTGGTTGCTGGCCAGCACGCATTATCTCATTGCACCTCGTTGACCAATCAGAGGCTGTGTTTCAACATCTATGAATCTAAATATTAGACTAGCACCCTAAATAATATCCTAAATAATAATGGACCCAGGGGGTTAAAAGAAAGGAGCATTTCTTCCAAATGTAGTGCAGGAAGTATTGTTTCACTGCAAGCAATGGGGCAAAAGTAGAACAGTGAGATTACTTTTTTAGTCACTTTATTAGAAGTAATTAGTAAAGGAGAGCTTAATTTAGAGCAGCTACCCCAACACTGCACCTACTGCAGTTAGACACTCATTTTTATTGGCCTGAGCAGGAAATTCATCTTGATTAAACTGTTCTGCTATTAATCGCGGTGGCAAGCTAGACCCATGTTCCTGAATCAGTGTGTTTATACGCGGTCACTGTGTATTAGTTTCCATTTCACGGACTACACTCTGACTGTACGCTACAGGTTCATAGATCGTGACCGCCTGCGCATCGAAGGTTTGAGATCAGGTAGAAGCTCCTCAAAAAATCTGTAGCAGCAAGACTATCATTAGATGTTGAGTGAGTATCACTACTCTGTTTATCAGGTAAGAAGATCTTTAATGATGATACCTTTCAAGAAATTGGGTCCTGAACTGCACGCTGAGTGAAAGGAATCTCAACATGGACTTATTTTTACTGGGCAGCTTGACAAGAGAATGACAACTGGCCTTTTTTAATATTATATATATGTATAAATATATATAAATATTGAGAAAATGGGAAATAAATATAATATCATGTATGTGTGTGTATATATATATATATTTTTATATATATATATATATACATACATACATACATATATAATATTAGACTTATTTCCCATTTAATACTAGTGTATTATTTGACTTGAATTCAGAAGGTTGAATCAAGAGCAAAAAATCTCCAAATCCTGCATTTCTCCAGCCTTTTACAAGGTTCTGCAAGAAGAAGAATCATTGATATGATTGGAATTTATTCAAATTCTCATTTTTGTCTTATGCAGCATCACAGAAAATAGCAAGAATGTAAAAATCGTGACTGTTCCCTTCTCCTTTCCCCAACTCACTCACATCAGGATCTCCACGTCTGCGACAGTCGCTGTCGTCACTTTCCCCCATCACTTTCATAATTCCCTATACATGACTGACAGTCTTGCCATTTTGTCCCTATAATTATGAAGAGGTCCCGATCCCACAACTTAATAATGTCACAACTGTCACTTAGCTCACCGACCAACTAGCTCACTCTATTGATCGCTGACCAGATGTCTGCCTTGAGAATTATAGAGGATAATTGTGTGGTTATGTCACCCAAAAATATGGTGTATGGTAACTTAGGGTGTTAACCAGGGTAAATCAGAAACTGAGGAGCCTTAGGGATTCAAATGCTGTGGATTCATCTTGAAGGCCATTTTTGATACTGGGAATAAAACTATTCAATTCAAAAAACAGACTTGCGCTTGGGCTAATTTGCAATCTTGGAAAGTTCATTTGAAACACATTTGACTGAAGTTGCAAATGCCAAGAAATTCTTTTGAAGGAAGTACATTGTCCTGGGAGGTGGATCACCAGGGTTGAATACCCATGGACTACAGGACATGCATTTCATTTTGATAGTTCTTCATATTCGTTGAGTCCTGGTAGAACTGGCTTTGGCTGTATTAGATTTTCAGTAAAGGCTAAGCCTAAGGATTAGAGATGAAACAGGGCATTAAATAGCATTTTATGCAAGTTTTAATTGGTAGTCAGTATTTTGTTCTCTATTTTACTCATTTTTGATATCCGTCACAAACCAACACGTGAAATAGAACAAGATGGGCAGGAAATGTACCTAAAATGCATTTACAAAACCAGCATAAGCTAAAACCCTAATGAAATAAAGGTTTATAATAAATAAATAAACCTTTATTACTACAACAATGTTATTACACCTTAGTTACATAGTTACAAAGCTCAACAATAGAATAAAATTGTTTCTCCATGGATTATGATGGATGCAAACCTCTCAAGATGAAGCTGATATGTTGTTTTGCAGCCAGGAATCAAAAGGACTCTGAATTTGACAGATCTCCTCCATGTTTTTGTATCTGTGCTTAGAAGAAAAATAGATTTTTTCCTCTTAAATTGACATCGCTTTCTTCTAAACTAATTTGTCCTCTTGCTCGCCTGCTGTCGAGCTTTGTGATCTCTTTTGGATCGATTTCATCGGCTTGGGGTGAACATGTTCATGCTCGGTGACAGGCATAAAACATTCAGCACTTAGCGACAGTACCTGATCGCTGTGTGCATAATATATTCCCCTATTGAGTGAGTGTCTAAAGGAATATGTCTGTGAATGTGCAGTGGCATGAAAAGTGGCGCTAATGCACCGCCGTCAGCCTGAGGCATGAAGGACACGTGGCCTGGACCCCTCCAAAGTGTGTATGTCTGTCACGGTCCAGCAGAGAGAGAATCTAAAAATCTCTCCCCAGGCTTCAGGAGCACCAATCCATCACCCTCGGAATTGCGTGAGCATTAATTATCGACTGTTTGCCGACCTGGTAGGGGTCCAGTACTGAATGGGGGAGTCAAACGTCCAGCCGAGAGAGAGAGACGTTGGAGTTCCCGGGGCTCCGCCAGGCACAGCGGCCCTGACAGCCGCTATCACCAGCAGCCAATCACGCTTAATCCTAAGTGGACTTGTTTGCCTTGTGCAGCCTGTGTGAAGACGGAGTTGTGGAGCTGCTCTCGTTAGCTTCTTCTCCTCAGACCACATTCTCCACCTTATTAAATTACTAATAAGGTGAAAGGTTTGCAGGCACGCATGAGTGCAACGTGAAGGCGGTTTGATCTTTGGAGCTGAAGCGCTATCAGTTTGTATTTTAGCTCAGAGAAGTAAACACAGTTAACAAGCCCATAGAAACTGCACTTTGTGCCAGTGGCAGCTTAAGCATGGTGTAATTTCACCTCAATTATTCCTGCACTGCCGCTTGTCAAAGGAAGTGGAGAAATTGTGTGCAGATTCCAAACTTTCAGTCAACACCAAATTAGTGTTTTAACAGCAGAAGATTTGTCCTTTTGTGGGAAAGAAGGTTTTCTGTCATTATGTGATTTATAGCATCATATTGAGCAATTCTTTGAGAGAAATAATTTATGTGTACTTTGAAAAAGGCCAATAAAAACGAAAAGTTCACAAGAGTTTTCATGCCGAAATGGCATTGAACACAAAATCCATTCAACTATTCATACATTCATCCATCCATCCATCCATACATTTTTCATTCCATTTTCTGAGCCTTAAGGGAGAAATATTTGTAGTGTTGAAGCAGGATCCATCCATCCTCCCATCCACCAATACATCCATCCATCCATCCATCCATCCATCCATCCATCCATCCATCCATCCATCCATCCTTTCTTTAAACCATTTAATCTACAGTAAAGGGTAAAACTATCAGTTCCCACTGCTTTACTAAAACGTCGCAGTGATTCTCAGCACCGATCGCATATTTGTTGTTGCCTGTTTGTCAGAGGTTACATCTGTATTTTCGAGTAACTGAAAATCATTAAATTACTTATATGGGAAGTCTGTTAATGAAATACATGTCAGCTACTTTTTGAATTGCTTTCAAAAGACTAACCAAGATTGCCTCCAGCAGCCTCTGTAAACCCAGTGACTTCTTTCAGGACGTGCCGTTCATGGTTTGAATTTCATAATTAAGGATTACAGACATAAACACTAAATAAATTTCCAAACGGTTTTAATTAAAAGCACAAAGTCGCTAGAAAACGCATGACCCCAAAATGAGTACAATTAATCAACAAGTCCAAAATCCATTTATTTTATAATGAAGCATGACCCAAAAGTCATCACGGAGATCACAACCACCCGATTTCGGAACCAATGTACTGTACATGAGGAATTAGCCTTCGAGTGAGGCGGCGTCATGTTGCCAAACCTTGCACACTTTTGTCCTCTCAAAGTTTAGAGAAAGTACACCTCACTTGTGAACAATGGTGCTTTTCATGCTAGCTTCCTTTTAAGAAAGAGTGTCGACAGTGTAGGAAATAAGGGAAGAGCTCAGAGGGAGGAGGGGAGGGAGTGTAATAGCATATCTGCTAAATGGCAGAGTGATAGGGCGATTGTGCGACTATGAAGGGGAGTCATTAATTAGCTTGGCTAATCTGTTGTGAAGGTAAGCACTTTCAAAACTGCGCTATCGGTAAAAGGGATAAGGCCGCTTGCCCGTGCTTCACTTCACCTGAGAAGTGCTTTTTTGCTTGGCAAACATCCTGATCGTGCCAACATGCAGACCTGGACGGATTATCTGAGGCATGACCTGGATGTCCTTGCCACTGTGACTTGGATGGGTGACGTTGAGAGCAAAGACGAAAGAGATGAAAGCACCTTTATGGTAAAAGTGCACATCCATTAAATAAGTAGAAGTAAAGACCCTGGTAGAAAAATAAAACATACAGGAATGTGCTCAGAGTATAAAGTTAAAAAGTACAGGAATGTACTGAGAGTGTAAAGTAAAAAGTACAGGAATGTACTGAGAGT
Organism: Hepsetus odoe; assembly: GCA_017165825.1. Lineage (NCBI taxonomy): Eukaryota > Metazoa > Chordata > Actinopteri > Characiformes > Hepsetidae > Hepsetus > Hepsetus odoe. The sequence continues at coordinate 13,245,857 of CM029371.1, forward strand.
AGAAAGTGAGACGTGTCTCGTCTGAAGGACATTTGTAGCATCTGTTTGTGCTGAAAATGAACTGAATCTTACTCCATATTAATAGAATTCAAAGACTATTAAAGCCTCGAACTTCAACTCCAATAAAAACAATCTACTGAAAATAATGAACCTTAACTTCAATTTCATCCACGTCTCTGCTATTTCTCAGGTCACATCGCACTCAATACACACCTTTACTCCACTGTCCACTCTCCCTGTCTTCTCTCTTACATCTCATGCCATCTGTCTTGCACCAATGGATACACAGAGGGACTTTCTTGTGTCTTGGGTCTTTGTGTGTGTTTGTGTTCATTTAAGCTGAAACAGGTCTTGATGTTGGGAAGGTGATGGAAAATGAAAATAATGGAGGATAATGTAATGAAGTTAGAACCCTGTCATAAGGAAAAGGACAGATATTTGTGTAAAGTACCTGAAAAGTCCAGCAGCCAAGTATTTGACCTTCATTACTTCTCTGTCATCAACACACATACAGAGCTTCTCAAATGATTCTACTCATCTACTGAACCAGCTCCCCAGAAGGGTTGTAATGTGTGATGGATTAAACACGGGGTTGCAAGGATGTGCAAGCCAAAGAACAAGGGAAAGAACCACCTTTCACACTCATCTGTGCTTGATTGAATTCTCACTCGGCACCTAAACAACCTTGAGACTTCCGCCTGGCAACTTTGTGTCTATGCTAGAAGCGCATTATCTAATGATGCATTTTGTCATTAGGGTTCCAGAGATAGGTCTTCCAGACTAGCAGTCATTCACGCGTGCCCATGCGGTCCCCACAGTGCTATTTATGTGCTTGGAAATGCACCACTAATCAGCCCCTTGGATTCTTAAAAAGCATGGCAGCAGAAAATATCCCCAAAATGAATGGAAGGAGAAAGAGTTGGGACGCCAGTTGGAAGTTCTTTTTTATTTTTCCTTTTCTGCAGCTTCACTGAGACCCTCCATGGTAAATGGAGATTAATAGAGGAATATTTGTAAGGCTGTTGAAGGAGCGGCGGTGGCTGATAACTTCATTCAGGGGATGTCAGCTTTGGGCATGTTGAATGCTGGTAAACTGGACCGTAAGCCCCTTTCAAAACAGTGTGGCGGATTATGCTCTCCTAGTCATTAAAATGTAATGCCGGTCCCAATGCTCGGTAAATTCTCAGAAGAAAAGAACTTTATGATTACATTTCAAATTGATCTGGACATCCCATGGCTCTCCCCATCTCTCTCCCTCCCCGGCAAGAGAGAGAGAGAGAGAGAGAGAGAGAGAGAGAGAGAGAGAGAGACAGAGAGTTGGCTACAGAAGAGAGAAACTCAGGACCCTGGAGGATAGCAGCGCCTTGTTATGAAACGGCTGGCCTACTTCGCCGCTTTGTCATTTGATGCATGTGAAATACGAAGTCATGACGGGTCATTATCAACGTGACTCATTCCGTCTGGCATTCCTGACTATGTGCTTAGCAACCGCTCATGCATGTGTGAAGTACCTGACTAAGACATGACTACTAGATCATGCTCACTAATGTACTCCCAGGCCAGATCATCTTACACCGCCTCGAAGGAGCTGGCGGTAGACGACAGGTTTTCATGTTTGCAGTCGCCGGCCACTTTATTAAAAAACACCTACCTCCCTGGATCAGTGGTGTCAAGCTCCAGTCTTGCAGCACACATTGGTAGCTCCCCTGCTCGAACACACTCCCCATATCTAGCAATAAGTGAGGACCAGGTATGTTTGAGGAGGGAAATGACCAAACTGTGCTGGACAATGGTCCTCCAAGAATGGAGTTTGACACCCCTGTCCTGGATTTTATTTTATTGAGGCAGAGTTTGTCGACGGTCAATGCCAACATCAGCTTCTGACCACAGAGATGCACATTTTTGGGTCAACCATGTGTCCAAATTCCTACCACTGCTACCATGCTACAGTGAGAGCAGGGGTGGCTTAGTGTTTAGGGGCTAGGCCTAAGGTTGTGGGTTTGAATCCCAGACCAGTAGGTTGCCCTGTCACTGCTCTCTGGGCACTGGATGCATCACTGCCCCCAGCTGCATGGAGTAAGATGCAGAGGATGCGTTACATTGTGGTTTACTGTGTGCTGTGCTGTTTCAAAATGACAAATAGTTACTTTCACTTCACTTTCACTTCTGCATAGTCGGGTACCTCAGGGTAATCCACTGGTTTGGACTCGAACCCATGACCTTCTGATATTAGGGCTTACTTCATAACCACTAGACCAGGCAGGTGTAACGATCCTGCGCCAGTAGAGGGCGCCCTGCTCTGATTGTGCACACCTGGGCTGACGAAATAAGTGAATCAGAGCAGGGCGCTGGTCATTCTGTGTGCGCACGTTTGTGATTATTAATGTTATGTTCTACACTTGTTATGTTTAATATGTTTGGTTTTGAGTTCTGTGCATGTTATCAGTCAATAAAGTCCAGTACGAAGCTCTCGGCTCTGCGTTGGCGTCCAACCCTCAACACCACATCCTGACAGCAGGAGTTTCTAATAAAATTGCCAGTTGATTGTTGGAGATGTTTCCAGTAACGTGGCCAATAGTTGAGAGGGGTAGGTGTTTCTAATGAAATGCCCAGGTAGTTGATAAAGAAGCAAGATGTTTAAATGAACTGGCCACTTAGTTGAAGAAGATGGAAAGAGTTATTTAAAGAAGCTTTTTCTTAAAGTGGACCCTTCATTTTATTCATAGATGGTTAGTGGTTGATAGTGTTTGATAATGGGAATCATACCGCAATTTTTTTGGAATGAAACTCTTTTTTTGGAATGACATCTTTGCTCAATTTGATGGGTTTCTGGGCCATGTAATCTTACCATCTGACAACCATCCACAAATGCAGGAAAAGTGAAATGATCTGCTGCACCAGTGCAGCTTCCTGCAGCTTTAGGACCGAAAGGTATTGTGTTTTCTCAGCTGAGTGGGCTGTACACAAAAATAACACAACAGCACATTAACTTGACCCACTGCAGTTCGGTAGCAGACTAATGGTGTTGCTGTTCCGGGACCATGCAGTGCTGGAACAGTAGGTGAAGTGTTCTCCAACCAGCCTCAGGACGCTGGCAGTGTAAACACCTACATATATGTTAGAATGCAGCAGTGTCTATTGACTCAAGACCTGTTAATAATGAAACCTTCTGATGTGACATTGTAGTTTTCCTGTGGCTGAATTCCCATCAAAAGTATTTCTGATGAAGTTCCAGGGGGAGCTTTGCATTGGTTTTTGAAACAGCATCAACAGCATTGCCAACACAATTTAGCTTTAAATGTCAGCAAAATGAAAGCAGTAGCACATTCGCAGCACATTCATTTACCATTTCTCATTGATTGGTGGTCAGACATTTCAGGAGCACAGAAACAAAACCATCTCTCATGGATGTACACAAAAGGAGAAGACCGAAGAATCTGAACAATGCAGAGGTGGTTGGAAAAGCTTTTTTGAGCCTAAAGAATATAAGAAATCCCCAAAAAATATGAAGAAAAAAAATGATGTGAAAAGTAGCCGGGCTCAAAGTATATTTCAGAAATCCCTGTAGAACACGTCCAACATGGGATCTGTCAGCATGGGAATGGTGGGGTGTTGGAGTGTATTCTCGTTTTGAATGATTCAGATGAAAATAATAAAAAAATAAAAAATAAAAAATAAGGAGGAATTTCAGTCCAGGAAGTAAAATAACAAAAACAGAATAAAAACAAAGGGTAAATGGCTAGAATATATGGAAATACACACACGCACACACACACACACACACACACACACACACACACACACACACACTAGTAAATAATACAGATTGGATTTAAATGCCTTTTCTGCTTTCCACTATAAATTTTTTATTCATTAATTTATTACTGTGAAATGCAATTAGAAAGTAATAATAATAATAAAGAAATAATAATAATAATAATAATAATAATAATAATAAACAGAGGACATGTCCTACATTAATATGCAACTCTAAGTGCTTTACATTTTTAAACAATTAATAAAAAATAAATAAATGGGTGAAAATTGCAGTTTATGGATGAAGATTGTTTTATATCATGGATAATATTCATTTATTCATTTTCTGCCGCTTGTCCCAAGCGGGGTGCTGGAGTCTATCCCAGCTCACACAGGGTGAAGGACGGGGGACACACCCTGGACAGGTCTTCAGCCCACCACAGGGAGGAGCGTGACGTAGGACGTAGCATTCTATAAATGTAAAATTTCTTTGAAAGTAGGCATGGTGAGCAAATGCTGAAAGTATGTACTTTCTGCATCTGTACGACATAATTTGCAGACTGAGTTATTTTTAAGTAAGATCTGCATGGTGTTATCGGAGACTATATCCATGAGCTCCAGTCATCACATTATTGAGAGCATTTTACCATATGGCGCATTCCTCTAGTGTCCCAACACCTCTGCTCAAGACACAAAAGCGCTACAGTGAGCTGTGAGTCTGGCGTCTGAGGCTCTCCCTCGTAGCTACCACGGACTGAACGACTCAAAGATCAACCACAAGAGGATTCATTTTACGGAAAGTAAGTTGCCAACAAGAGCCGAATGGCTTTCATTCATAGCTACACTCAAACAATGCATTTCGTCACTGCTTGAACTTTACCATCTGCTGTCAGTGGTTTCTTTGCTCCTCAGTCTGCAAACGTCTCCCTCAGTGCAGCATTGACACCACCGTTTATGAACATTTTTTGCATTCTCCGTACCACATGTTTGTATGAAGAATATTCTCTCATTTGCATCATGTGCACAATTGTGCTAAAGTATTGATTCCATCCCTCTTTTCTTTTGATATCTTTATGAAAGTAGGACAGCAGATCAATGGTTTCTGTACAAACACACATGTAAATCCAGTCTAAACACAAAGAGAGTTTAATTCTAACCGGCTTTAAAGTCATTATTTACTACCACCACCGTTATTCTTCAGCACAGCCTCAGCTCTCTTAGACCAGCTCCTGTCTTTAAGTCATCTTTAGGAACATTTCCAGGCTCCTTGAAGGACATACTAAAGCTCTTCTTTGGACCTCGGATGCCTTTTGTTCTCTGTGGAGATAATCACACACTCGACCCCTTTTGCCCTTTTAATAGAAACACCAACCTAGTGCTTTCACACACTGGCCAAATGTTTCTTCCACACAAGCTCCTTATCTCTCCACTGTTCCACAAACCAATAACTAACTTTGTCTCCAAATCGTCCAACATGAGCCGCCCTCTTCTATATTTATTTCTTATCCTGTCCATCCTCGTCCTTCCCAATGCCAATCTCAGCATCTTTATCTCTGATACCTCCAGCTCTGCTGCTTGTCTTTTCATCAGTATAACCATCTCCAACCCACATAGCATAACTGGTTTCTCTACCATCCTGTAAACCTTTCACTCTTGCTGATGTCCATTTGTCAAAGATCACTCCTGCCATTTGTCTCCACCCATTCCAACCTGTCTTCTTCACCTCTCTTTCACTGTTACTCTGAACTGTTGATCCAAAGTATTTGAATTCCCCCATTGTTGTCACCTCTACTCCCTGCATCCTAACCACTACACTGTCCTCCATTTCGTTCACAATCGTGTATTCTGTCTTTGTTCTACTAACCTTCAGTCCTCTCTTCTCTACAGCACAGAATTAGAAACATGTTTGGAAAGAACTCAAAAAAGCTGATCACAAAGTTCCACTACAGATGTATGGTTCAAGACAACAGCTCCAGTTTATCAGCCTTCCTCTAGTCCGCTATCAAAGTGGTCACTTTCTGACCAGCTGCTGTCCACCAGATATTGGTGGCCCTTTCTTAGCACAGCAGTGACACTGATGTGAAAGCGTGTGTGGCACTGGGACTAATGTATCAGGCACAGCGGTGTTGCCGGGGTTTGTTACAAACGTCAATGTTGCTGCTGGGTTGTTAGTGGCCCCCCATCCAGATGATAAAGGGCTGGAGGACAGCTCAGGCAAACCATGCATCATTGGATGGGTTGCTGTGTAGGTGGGTTTCTAATAAAGTGTCCCCTCATTGACACTCATTAGCGAGCTACACCTGCTTTTCTGCTGCTTCAGGATAATGTCCAATAATTAAGCCATGGATATACTACATATGGATGTGGTGAGAGAAGACATGCAGGTGAAAAGAGGAAGATGCAGAATATAGGAAGGAAAGGAGATGGATGATCAACTGTAGTATTCCCAACTGGAAGCAGCCAAAAGAACACTTGCTTGGAGACAAAGTTAGAGAAGCAAGATTGCATTAGTTTGGACCAGTTGACAAGGACTAAATCAGGAGTTGAGGATGTTGAGAATAGAGCTGCCGGGTTCATAGATGTGATGAGAGAGGACATGCAGGCTGGTGAGAAAGAAAAAGATTCTGAGGACAGGAGGAAATGGAAACAGGTGATCTGCTGAGGCGACCCCTAAACAGGAGCATCTGAAAAAAGATAAAGAAGAAGCAGGCAGTAGAGAATCAGGTGTAAAATTTAAATTTAGCAACTTCCATTTCCTGCTTATAGGGACAGTCCCACAGGAGCAACTCAGGGAAAAGGAACCCAAAGGTGCTGAGATTTGAACCTGCGACATACTGCTTCCAAGGTAAGTGTCCTACCACTAGATCACCCCCTCATTTAATATGAAGGAAATAAAAATGAAAGAGAAAGAAACCCAAAGTAAAGCACTGTGTGATCCATTCAGACCATGTAGCTGCTTTTACCATTGTAGGCCACGTATTAAAACAATGAGACTCGTGTGTTGTGCGTGTGTGTGAAAGTTAAAAGTAACTATTCTTGTCATTTTGAAACACAGCACAGCACACAGTGAGCCCACACACACCGTGCAGCAGGGGGCAGATACAGAAAGTGCCCGGGGACCAGTGATGGGGACGGCACCTTGCTCAGGGTACCTTGCTTCAACCTACTGGTCTGGGATTCAAACCCACGACCAACTTCCTAACCACTAGGCCACCGCTGCCCCCGTGTGTTTGTGTGTGTGTATGTGTGTGTGTGTTTCACTGATTTCATTACCTCCAATCACATTCATATGTTAATTTGCGCACTCCGCTGCAGAAATCAAAACTGTGTCAATTACGCCTTTAGATCAAATCTTCCATTGCTCCTAGCCACTTTTCCTCCACAGGGTATAAATTAAAACAAACTTCTCGGTGGTGCAAGGCGCGATTTCTATCTGTGATTTGCTTTCCTGCTTGGGTTGTGTGAATAAATATTTGGGTTGTAATGGTGCTGTATTGGATTTGTATAGTGACAGGCTTGCTGCATGCATGCTGTGATAATGGCAGGCTTGCCGCGTGTTGAAGCACATATGCCCTTAAAACGCTCATACACGAGGCTTCATCGTTGCAGATTCGTGGCATGTTTCACTCGGGAAACTCGTGCAAAATTAGCAGGCTGGCTGACAGTGAGTAATGCGCTTTTGCTAAATTAATGTTTTGCTTTTTTATTTAGAAACACTATGCTTTTTCTGACGATACAGTGAACAGAAGTGGAAGAGTGTTTACACCGCATATCGCCATGGCAACAGGCAGTACATTCTGACTTATTATTATTGTTCAAACGACCTATTTTGACCTTTTTTCATTGCATATGAGATCTTGGAAAACATAATATCTTCTAATTGCAAATTGTATGGATTTTCCACAGTTTTTCATTGACATCCACATGGACAGCAATGACTGTGTCTTCTTTAATGTTGGACTGTGAAGCTGGTTCATATGTGCAGTGCCCTCTACATGTAAATAATCACAGTCTCTTGAAGACTCAGTGGTTTATTACATCTTTATTTCAAGACATCAAAGCTTTCTCCTGCCATCGCTGGCCTGAAACAACACCTAAAAAGTACCTGGTCCTTCTTTCCCAAAGATTAAAGCCCTGTGACGCAGAGCTAGACGTACTCCTGAGACCGAGAAGCAGCTGGGAGCCTCCAGTGTTGTCTTACAGAGTATTAATTGGGACTGTCTTCTTCGTAACAAGCACCACATGCCATCTGAATGCTCTCACCTTCTCTTTGTGTCTCTTTCTATGATTTCCTCAAATTGCATCCTTCATGTGGAGTCCTTTTCTCTTTTAAAATGATCTCTCAAGATCACCATCACTTCCGAGCAATGTATTTGATCAGATTCAGAACCCTTTACTGTAAGGATGAAAGCCTTTGGATCATAAATGTATGATGCTATTGACTGAGCAACATTCTTTCAAGTTCATCTTAAAATACAAATTTAATTTGTTTAAGCTGATCAAATCAAATAAACCTTAAAATATTTTGAGCGAGGGGAGCCTATCCCAGCTTTCACGGGGCATAAACACCCGGGACAGGTTGCCAATGCCCTTGAAGGCAAGCCAAATGGATGCTTTCATTAAATGTAAGAAAAAAAACTGGACAGGAACAATAGTCATAGACTGAGCTGAAAAAAACAAAAACTTTGTCCTTCAGGAAGCCTGGAGAACAGTTTCTCAACTTCTTCTTCTGCTGCTCCCTATTAGGGGTCACCACAACAGATCATCCATTTTCATTTCTTCCTGTCCTCTGCATCTTCCTCCTTTAAACTGAAGAACAGTTTCTCAGCAATATATTAAAAATACAAGGTCTGGCTCTTTGGAGGCAAAATACAAAGAAATGAGGGACTCAAGACTTTTGCACGCTATACATGTGAGCTAAAAACTTTATTTGACTTTCACCCAAGCAGAAGCTTCATCCCCCCAGCTGGGAGTTCTGCTCTGGGGTCTGAAAGCAGATACTGCATTGATTTGGCTATGCATTGCTTGTGACCCAAGCTATATTCCTCGCTGAGTGACAGTTCTGACTGGTATCAGTCTCCCCCAAAATCTCAGAGCATGACTGTCACGAATGCATTTGCTTTTCTTGACGCAGCGAAAAAGGAATTCAATCACAGCAACCTTTTGATGGCTTTCGGTGAACTTTTCGATGCGCTACCGTCTGAAGCGCTAAACCAAAATAAAGCAAAGCATCAGAAATAACCTCAAACGCTTTTTCATCCACTCCCTCTGGAGAGTGACGTACTGAACGACTCCCCTCCCCGCGGGACTCTTCTCTGTTACTATAGAGATTTAGTTCCTCCTTTACTTTGCACAGCCTCTCAGCAGAGTGGCCTCTCATTAAGATCACTGCCAAAGGTTGAACCCTTGTAACAGATGCTGGACCCTTCCAGCCTGCAAGGGTGAAGAGGCTCGCGGGAAACATTTTCCACAAGAGTTGCAGCTTCCATCATAATAAACAGACGTTTACAGAGCATTTTTCATGCATTTATCTGCAGCTTAAAGTGCTTTACACTGGGCAGCAATTATTATAACAAATGTTTCTTTGTCAAATGTAAGAAATAACAAGAAATTAGAAACATTTATCTTAAAATATATCTTTAAAGCGTACTTTAAAAAAACCAGAGTAAGTTATAATGTGGCAAAAATAAAAATGTATGAACAGCAAGCTCTGCTAAATGAAAATGTTTTTAGCTCTTTTTAAACTGCAATTATGTTTTCTGACACTGATGGATCATTTTGGTCCAGAGCTTTGGTGAATAAAAACAAGAAGCTTCTTCTCCACTGTTTTTGTGATTAAGGGTCCTTCAGTTTGCAGATCTTGGGGGTCAATCCATTAAAACAGGATTTTAAAATCTGTTCTAAACAGGGCAGGCAGGTGCAATGAAGCTAGAACAAATGTTCCATGTTCTTGTTGTTTTGTTGCCTTGACTAGTCGTCTAGTCAAGAGAATCTCTTCTCCTTAAAAAAATAGAGAAAGACTTGCATCAGGCCTCGCTTCAGTCCTAGTTCCTCAGTGGCAGAAAGAACTTCCTCTTGTGGTCCGACCTGCTGAGTCCCTTCTGCATTTGAACCTGTTCAAGGAACATCTATGAGTCTCACCTTTCCCATCTAGCCCTACGCTTATCATTTTCTCCACTTTCTTTACTTTTCTGTCAAAGAAGAATCTTTTGGCGCATAAACTCTAATTCCTGGTGTAAATTGGTGTAGATTTGGACTTGTTCAGTGATGGCATTTATAGAAAATAGACAAAAGGCAGCCATTATATATATATATATATATATATATATATATATATATATATATAGGGCTTGTTTTTCAAATAGTTCAATTGATTGATTGATTGATTTATTCATTCATTCATTCATTCATTTATTTATTCAGAGTCGTATCCGAGACATCAACATATTATTTGAAACCATAAAAACTTTCACGTTCCTATCTCCAGCACTTATCCTGTATTTTCCCTCCTTCTCCCTCATCTTCAACTTTTTCTTGGTCTTTAAAAAGTAATGACTGTTTCCCACTGTTCTTCACTTGAAGGAACCCCATTACTCCACCTTTGCTTAGTGCTGAATAATATGTTCTCCATCATCTGCAGAACATCAAGTAATAAAGATTAGCAATAAAAACCTGAACAAATTCCATGTTTCTGAGTTCATGCTTAATGTGGGTGGATTTGTGGGCCTCTAATTTTCTGATTTACACAGTAACCATTATCTACACAATCTATCTATATAAGGAGACCTACACCTCCCACTCCTAGTCCTCACATGCAGCATGGTGATTGGGTTTTTTCTTGCTGCAGTGTCAGTGATCATTTTGAATAGCCAGAGGTAATGTTGTTACCGTTTTGCTGTGCTCTACTTTCTGAAAATAGTTCTACACACACATTCCTGTATTCCTGTCTTTCTAGAGTAATTCCATGGCCTGCGGTGTGACTGTAGCCAGGGCTGTATTACGGCATTCTGGACTCACTTAATCTTCAGTCCCTTATCAATGCATTTCATACCAACTTCCAAAAAGAGTCAATCATGCAGGTTTAGTTTTTAGGGTCGTTCTAATAATACTGACAGTAAGAAGCCCGCAATTTGCTCCATCAAAATTAAATGCAACTTCTGCTTTTCACCACAATGTGCAGCAGTGAGCAGCTATATCCAGTGCCTGGGGAGCAGTGATGGTGACAGTACCATGCTGGTTCAAAAATCACACCCATGACCTTCCAGTCCTGCAGCGTAGTCCCTTCCTACTAGGTCACCACTCCACATTTACATTCTCAACATCTGGTATAAACTCTCAGACGTCCATCCATCCATCCGTATAATGAGGGAGAGAAAGAGAGATATTTGTCCAATGACATTTTATGTGATCATTTTGATTGAGGATCAAAATCAGAAGTGGGTTTTCAGCTGCTCAAATGGAGGAACACATCAATAAAAACATTGTTAAGTCTCATGAACTTCTGAAGATGCCTTTGGGGCGACACCTTTTCAGAATCTAAAAAGGAGAGTCCCATCGTTGCTGGTTTTAATTTTGTAGCATTGCTTCAGATTTAGCTTTAGAGAATAGTTGGTAAATGACTGGTCTACCACACTTAATAAAATATTCACCATGTATATATATCCATGTGCACACACAGTTACACTATTGATCTTTATATGTTCAAAGAGAGCTTATTTCTTAAAGCATATCCACCCATTTTTGTACTGTAAAAGCCTGCTGGGTTACAGTTACGGTTATACGCTGTTTACAGGAAAAATCTTTGTTTTGGGATGCGGTGTCATTGAATTTTCTATTTCAATATCAATTTTATTTCCTTTTCATCATCTGTCCTTGAGATTCTCAGTCTGACCTGCAAGCTGCTGCTAACATTCAAGCAAAAAAATAATAAATCTAGATTTCATGATACAGGATGCAGTATTAGCTTTAAAGTGAGAGGGACTATTTATCATCATGAACCCACCACAACATTCGTCTGCATTTTACTCTTCACACACTGCAGAAGGGGGCAGCTACATCCAGTGCCTGGGGATCAGTGATGTAAATGGTCCCTCATTCAGGATTAACTCAAAGTGGCCTACCAGTCTGGGACTCTGGGACATTTTGATCACGGGCCCTGACTGATAACTAATAGCTTATCTTCATGTGTAGTTTACAAGTTTGAATTTTTAAAAATGTAACATGATCTGATGACTTTTCAGTGCTTATCCCAAACATGTTCACATAAGCCTGTCCCAGCATTCATGGGGCAAAAGGCAGATAAACACCCAGCACTGGTCACCAAACACACAGAGTCACACCACATCTGAAATCCAACTGATGTGCTTTTAAGCTTTTAGGATAGCCATCCTGTGATCAACCCAAGTCTTGCAAATTCAAACACCCCTCAATCCACACCAGGGGTCATCACACATGAGTCAGGGTGCATTTGCACTCAGTGGAGGCATCCGTGGCCTGAGGAAATGGGATAGTTGTTGGTTAAGTCCTCTGGATGTGTGAAGAGTGGGTCAAGAATGCTTTTCCGCTCTTACCTGATTAAAGTGCTCGTAGGAAAGGCATTAAACCCATAACTGCGAGCAGGTATGCAGCCCGGTGTGTGAGTGTGTGTGGGTAGGATGGGTTCAATACAGAGGACGAATTCAATGCTCACTGTTGTGTAACAACCATCAGGTGATATTCCAACTTTAGATTGCTTGGACTGTAACGTTCCCATTTTTTCAGACAATAATAAATTAACCACCCATATGCACTTCTTTTTTATCTCTGGGACACTGGTTTTAAAAGTCAAATGATCTGTCCCAAATCTTTGGGATTGCAATCTTTTTTTCAGTCTGGAATTGTCCTCATGTTTTTTGTCCTTGTATTCGGACCATGTACGACTGTAGTCAGAAAGCATCAATTGGTATATTTATTTATTTATTTATTTATTTATTTATTTACTTTCCAGCCAGAAAAGGGAGCAGGCTAATGCTGCAATAAATACAGAATCCAACAGCCTTTGCAGCTCTTAGTGGATTCATTTCACAGTCAATTGGCACTGCAGGGCTGTCGAGCCTCAGTTATTGAAGACCTGCTCCAGCGAGAGAGAAAGAGAGAAAGAGAGAGAGAGACTGAGGGAGAGGGGGAGAGAGAGAAAGAGAGAGAGAAAGAGAGGTGCGAGGCAAACTTTTTCATGCCTCCTGCCTTTTGTGGGCCTGCCGTCTGGAGCTGACAGCTTTTACTAGGAAGCTTATCGGGACAACTTCTGTCGAGCCCTCTGAAGAACCGTATGGGTTACTCTAGAGGAGCCCATTGTCTTCTTTTTGCTTTCATCTCTCTTTTTATCCTTGAATTCCCATCCAGTCTTTCAGAGTTTAGTCCTCACAGAGCTCTACTAACATTCCTGTTTCCTGGTGTGTTTGCATTTTAGGGACAGTGATCCATTTCATTTTTATTTCAACAATTTTTTCCAGAGTTATTAATAGTTTTTGCTACTTTGACCTTTCAAACCATAAGTAACAGTTTGGGCTCAAGCCCTGCCACTCACATGCTATTGCTATGGCTCCCGGACTGCAGGCTTTTTGGACAAATCATTTGTTTAAATAAAGTTCTTTCAGTGGCTTATGGATAATTCAACAACCAGCAGATGTGGCAAATATACACATTCTTTACAGCAGAAGTACTGATTTAGCTTCTTTACTCAATGTACTGAGAATGTAAAGTAAAAAGTACAGAATGTACTGAGAGTGTAAAGTAAAAAGTACAGGAATGTACTGAGAGTATAAAGTAAAAAGTACAGGAATGTACTGAGAGTGTAAAGTAAAAAGTACAGGAATGTACTGAGAGTAGAAAGTGAGACGTGTCTCCTCTGAAGGACGTTTGTAGCGTCTGTTTGTGCTGAAAGTGAACTGAATCTCACTCCATATTAATAGAATTCAAAGACTATTAAAGCCTTGAACTTCAACTCCAATAAAAACAATCTAATGAAAATAAGGGGTTCAATAGCTTCTTCCTACTGCACGTGTTTATATGGGTAAAACGTAGAGGTTGAATTTTGTTGTGTTGGGCTGTGCTGCAATTCACAGTGACAAGGGTAGTCACTTTCACTTTAATGAACATTAACTTCACTGCTTCACTTTCATCCACGTCTCTACTAGTACTCCCATCACAGACATCACACTCAATGCACGCCTTTTCTCCACCATCCACTCTCCCTGTCTTCTCTCTTACGTCTCCTTCTGTCTTTCCTGCACCGATGGACACGCTGAGGGACTTCTTTTCTGTATGTTTTTGTTCATTTTGGCCGAAATGAGCCTGGATGGACGAAAAAAAAAAGGAGAATACAAATGCATTTATACTAAAATATGGAACAGTTCTGGAAATGGAAGGAGGGAAAACCATTTTTGTTGTAAATGACATAAATGACACTTTATTATAAGTTAGTATACATGCTCTGCAGACAATACTTACACAAATTAGTTCCAGATTTTTGTTATTTGCTGCATTTAACATATTAGACACAAAACAAAAAATTAATTGAGGTTTGATCAAAAGTTTTGACAAGTTTTAAATTATTATTTTTTGAAAATGTATTGTTTTAAACCCTGAGTTAATGTAGCTGAAAATCATAACTACATGCTTATGAATCTTATTTTTCCTTTCTAAATACTATAAAAAATATGATGAACCAATTGAAACAAAGAAGCTGTGCGGAAGTGAAAAGTCTGGATTCTCAACTTTCAGTCTATATTTTCTCAGATGTACTCTCAGTAAACAGTGGGTGGACAAAGATGTGATGCAAATACACACATGGCCAGACATTGTAGATGCAGAGTCTGGCCTGGGGCTATTTTGTGCAGGACACTCCCATGATAAAAGTAGGCATATTTCAATTCTGAATAAAAAGGGAGGATGTTTGTCCTAACCTAGGACACCTACATAAGAGCCTGGGCTTTTCTTCCCCATAAACCTCAATAAAGTCATGTGTATTTGGTACCAGGTGTAGTATCAGTCTGTTCTACAGATCAGACACTAAACCTTTAAAAATAACACTCGCTGTCTCCGAGGAGTTACCAGATGAACTGCTAGAAAAAAAGTGCAATTTTTCTGCTGAAAGTAAGGGGGGAAAAATCTGCAAAGGTTTAGCTAGAATTAATAAATCCATCCATCCATCTATCCATCCATCTATCCATGCATCCATCTATCCATCTATCCATGCATCTACCCATCCATCCATGCATCCATCCAGCCATCCAAACCAGTCCATCTTTATATGTCCATCCATACATCCATCCATCCCTTTATCCATCCATCCATCCAAACCTGCCATTCATACATCCACATCTGTCCATCTGTCTGTCTGCTGCAAAGTGCAAAAAACCAAAGTTCTAGATAAAGATTATTCCTCTTATCCAGAGCGACTTCCATGTCCTATTTACAGGGACAGTCCCCCTGGAGCAATTCAGGGTTAAGGGTCTTGCTCAGGGACCCAGTGGTGGTTGTGCCAGAGGTGGGATTTGAACCTGGGAGCTCTTGAGCCATTGGTCCAGAGACAAGCACCCTACCACTAGACCACTGCCACTGGTTGTGTCTCTTTTTTTCCCTACAGTCCCTGAACAATTTCAGAGGAAAGAAGCAACGTGGGATGATCTTGATCTTTTGGAAAGAATATATGAACAAAATGTTTCTTAACAAACTCAAACTGGATGAAAGTTGCTCAGCGTGTCCAGTTAAACAGTAATTTTATCAAACATGCTGGTATGTATGTACCTTCTTCACCCTTGAATTTTGGATGATAAAATCGACAAACTCCACTTATAATGAATTCCCTTGATAAATTTACAATTTAATTGGTCAACTCTGAGCAAACATCCATCCAGTGTAAGTGGATTAAGATTACATGTCAACATTTTAGTTTTAGATCAAAGGTAAACCATTTTTTGGACTCTGGCTCAACAACATCTAAGGTACACAGAACAAAAAACGTGTAAATCTCTCCATTTATTCCTTTAAAAGCACATTTTGAAAAGCTAGCTGTCCCAAAGCTGTGGTTAAATATAACAGAAGAACAGGGAACATGGAAGTTGGCAGGAACTCTCACAAGGAGTGCAAAGCGTTGTCTTTATAAAGGTCATCTGATGTGCTCCATAGATCCCTCTGGAGGTTTGAGCTGCAGATTGGCTGCCCTCGCAGAGACTGCACTATAAGAGTGCCCATAAAGGGAAATGCATATGGTTCTGGGTACTTTTGGAAGGTCTTGTAAAATGATGCAAAAAGAACGATTGTGAATTTGAATTTAATAAAAAGAGGGTTTGGATATTGAGCAGAAAGAGGATATGTGTAAAGCACAGCAGCTGCTGGCTCATTTTATTTCTCCGGGGGGTCAGAGTCTCATTATTCATGCAGACTTCACAGCCAGTAAATGAAAAAGAAAGTTAATGTAAAACATGGACGCAAAAAAGTAGTCAACATTTCGCAGCTGATGGATTAATTTTTTCCTTATTAAACAAAAATCTCTCAGTAACACAGCGATGTAGTGATTAAGTGAACATGGTTTCTTAAGGACAGGGCTGGTTCTGGACTTCCTCCAATCTGTGGGTCAATCATAGTTTTGAGGAGGACAGTTTATTTTCACTAGTGCATGAATTTATATTATACAGCACAGTAAGCTGGATGTGTGGTTAGTATTTCAGAAGGTTTCCTCTCTTAAATCTCACTTTTTGTTGTTCCTTCATGAAAAGATTTGAACATGCCAGTGGTTGATGATTGGTCATCTGCTTTGCCAATCAACAAGCCATGCTCATATGTTATTATATTTTTTGTCATTGATGTTGACTAAAGCTTGGAAATTGAGTTTTTTATAATCATAATAATAATCTCTCACTCACTCACTCACTCACTCACTCACTTACTCATTGTCATAGCCGCTTAATTAGGGTTGAGGGGGGTGCTGGAGCCTATCCCAGCATTCACAGGGCAGGTCGCCAGTCCATCACAGGACAAATAATAATAATAATAATAATAACAATAATGAATATTATCTCAAAAATGAGTCACAGCAATTGACCAAAACTGTAAATTCTAGGCCGCAGGATCAAAAAGTTGTGGGTTTGAATCCCAGACAACCATTGAACAAGGTACCATCCCCATCACTGTTCCCCGGGTGCTGGATATGGCTGCCGCCTGCTGCATGGTTTGTGTGTGTGTGTGTTAAATACAGAGGAAGCACTTTGATGTGTTTTACTGTGTGCTGTTCACAATGACAGTCACTTTCGCTTTCACTTTCAAAAGCCTCAAAGTGGCTGTGCAAAGTGTTAAAACTTTCCATTTCTGTGACTGTATACCAGCAACATCTTCAATAAGAGAAACACTAAACACCTCCCTTCGCAGATCAAAAGCCATTAGAGACGTGTGCATCTTTTTCCATTAGTTACTATCGAATCGCATTTTAATATGCAGTCATTTCATTCTAACCTTGAAGTAAAGGGGGAGCGGATGTGACACTTTTCCCCAGCGCTGCCTCTCTGTCGCTTTAAGTATCTCCACACATCAGAGGGTGCCGAGGGCTGCCGGCCTGTGACCTTCTGCTGCGTTCGTGGTGAAGTGCCTGTGACGGCACTGCCGTCATTAGCTGGCAGGGCAGCAAGTTTGCTGACTCTGCAGCCTGAGCCAACAGATGGGTAGCATTCAGTATCACCATGACACAGGAGGACGCCTCAGACAGCGAGTACACTTAATTAGATCATTAGAATCTCCGCCATGCTTTAAGGAAACAAATGAATGTCGAAGTGGGTTCAAGCGAGAAAAGCTCCATTTCGGCAGTAGGTGGGGGGGCGTCCCACAGGATCATCATACAGTAGTGGTGTGTGCAGAGTGACTGGGAAGGGTGACTGCAAAGGACAAAAAATCAGCAAGACATCAGCTTTTAAAAAGAGCTTTATATATAAATATATGTCCAATTGTTGGCGTCATGGTCGGGTTGTGGGTTTGAGTTCCAGCTTATTAGGTTCCCCCGAGGCACTCTTGAGCAAGATCCTGTGTCATTCACTTCTCTCCAGATGCTCGAAGTATGGACACTGTGTGCGTTCCCATTGACAGAAATTCACTTTCACTTTCACTTTCACTTTATGGGTTAACAATGATTATATGGGGAACAACAAGGAACATTCTAAATGTTCAATTATTACTAAATGTTGTGCTGTGTTGGACTAGCAACCTGTCCAGGGTGTTTCCTAACCCCAGGACTTTTTTGCTAGGACACATTATTTATAATAATTAAATATATTTAATAAAAATAGACTCATATGTGGTTAACCAACACTTTATCACAGAAGTGTCCATTTATTTCTGCAGAAATTCTTGTAGGTACTCATGATCATATTCTCCAGTGAAAAGATTGTAAGATACAAGAAACAAGGCATCATGAGAAACCGCCTTTTGTGAACCTTTCATTAGAAATGGCCCTCATTCTTCATCTATTAAGATCAGAGACGTAATGAAATATCATTTCATTGCTGTACATTATAGATAAGACAACATTCTGGAGGTTTTGGAATGACAAGATACATTTGGAATGATAAGACACATCTTCAGTGCACGGAAATGTGTTGAACACATAAATAATTGCCCCAAATGTATTCTAAACACGTCCCCCACCAGTTGCAACTGAATTTTCATTTGAGAACCTGTATCTCCGGCTATACGCTCTTGTCATAAATCATGTATCCATTGTGGTGAGTGTTTACTTCCCCTCGTGCTCGGAGGAAGCCTCTGCTGCTCAGGATTTGACTCGCTCTGATTAAGATTTGGACGCTCAGTTTGAGGGCGGTTGGGCCTTGGGCAGATTTAATTAAGATTATGAGGTGAACTGGGGGGTTATGAGTACAAACAAACTCTCCAATATCGGATGCATCTCTGACAGTATCCACCAGAAATAATGGCATTATTGACATTCTCCTCAAGCCAAGACAAAGATTCGGTCGGGACAAGAAATAGTGGCAAAACTGCAAAAACTGTAATTCCTGGAAAAGATTTTTTGTTGTTGCCTTAAAGTAAAAGAAAAAAAAACAATAAATAAATAAATAAATACATACATAAAATTACAAGAAAATCATTTTTTGTTGTTGATTTAAAATAAATAGATAGATAGATAGATAGATAGATAGATAGATAGATAGATAGATAGATAGATAGATAGATAGATAGATAGATAAATAGATAGATAGATAGATAGATAGATAGATAGATAGACAGGCAGGCAGGCAGACAGATAGATAACAAAATGAATGAAAAAATACATTAATTGATTAAAACACCTAGTAGTTATTTTTTTGGCTTTAAAAGAAAAGTATAAATGATTTAAATAAACAAAAACAACTATTAAATAAAGTTAACCACAATACAGGAGCCTCCATTAATAGAAAATTCCTTTTATAGTGTAAACACAGCACATGGTTTGTGGTCAGGAAAGCAATAAATCTACCACAGAACTTTAAGTTATTCACCATATTTTATTTATAAAAATAAAAAACAAATTTTCACATTTTAAAAATGATCTATGGAGTTTTTTTTTTAGGTTTAGAAAAAAGAAAAACAAACATGTGTCTTTTTTTAAGAGTCCTGTGAAAATCCCTGAGCTATTATACTTCTGCTCTACTGACAGTAGTTATTATTCTAGTCACTTTTGGTTTATTATTATCATTATTTTTTTTAATTTTATTTTTTGCTATGGTTTTCTGCAAAAGCTTCAGAGACGTTTCGCCCCTTGCCTCATGAAGTCACTCTGTGAAAACAACAGCTGAAGAAGCAAAATTTTAACAAAACTGACCATATACATTGACCATATCTGTTCCTCTGATTTTTTATGTTTTTCCATATTTGATATATCCAGAAATGATTTAGATGATCAAAGTAAGTCAGATATTAGACAATGATACACAAAGTAAACGCAAATTTCAGGTTTTAAGTGGTGATTTTCTTTATTAAGGTCTACGTGACAAAGTGATCGCCCTTCTCGTTAAATCATGAAGTAACTGTGGTTAATCACAGTTTTTGGACAGCGGAGGCCTTTTTTGCCTTTTTCACAGCACTGTATATGCAATATTAACATGTTCGCTCACTTCTGGCTCAGTGATCCGACACCGTGATTGAATAATGTACCGGGAAAAATTCAGCTGTAAAGGCTTGAATCTGTTTAAGTTCATAAATGACCTACAAGGAATAATGCTTTACTCAGCAGTTCATACAGAATATAGAGGCAGTTAATATAGTCTATTGTGTATAAAGGACTTTTATAACACAGTCCAGAGCTTTTGACATTTACATGCATTTATTCTACACACACACACACACACACACACACACACACACACACACACACTCACACACACACACACACACACACATATATATATATATATATATATATATATTGTTTTGTTGTTCCTAATTTTATTTAGCATTTTAATTTCATGCTACTGGTGGATCTATCGGTCAATTAAGCTGTGTTTCTGAATGTTTCTGAAACCTGTTACATAAACTGTATTTCATTTTCTGTCCATCTCTTTTTTACAGTGTTGTGCTAGAGGAGCATTATTTTTACCATCATGTTGGCATTGCAGTCTTATTAGGCTGCAACTGTTTTACCACCTCACGCGCCCACCCCCCATACACCCCCCAAACCCCCACCACCAACCCCCTGCTCGCCTGAACATGACGAGATGCTCCTGGACGTTTCCGACACCCCAGCTCAGCTCTGTTTACTCTCTTGTTCCGAGAAGGTGCGGACATGAAGGTGCGAAGGGGTGAAAAAAACAGAAGTAAATAAATAAATAATTGTCTGTCCCAAGCAGATTGCCAGATGCTAGCCAATTGTCATTCTCGACGGACCGTGTGCTGTCATACACCGTCACTATGGCAACTGATTACTCGCACTGTCAAGGCGGTGTGCATGTGGCAGCTCGAGGCCGAGCTGTGAAATAAAGTGTTGAATTCCACCATCAGCACAGCCAAACAAGCACGCACACACACATACACACACACACACACACACACACCCTCTGCAATAGCTCTTCCTGCAGTCTCACCAACTTGTTTTTTATCTTCCAACCTCAGCAGTACTTACTGTGCACTTGCTGCACTTGCATGCAGTCCAGTATGTACTGTGTGTCACACAGTGTGTGTTTGCTGATGTATTTTTAATAGGTGTGTATGATGCAGTGCTGCCCTGGATTTAATATAAAATGCCACCTAGTGTACAGTTTCTATGATGCACAATCCATATAGACATGAACAATCTAATACCCAGTTGCTATACAGGAGAATAGTGTACATATAATTCAATGTTAATATAACGTGACGTTTAATCAGTATGCACTATCTATCTATCTGTCTGTCTGTCTGTCTGTCCGTCCGTCCGTCCGTCCGTCCGTCCATCCATCCATCCATCCATCCATCCATCCATCCATCTATCTATCTATCTTTCTATCTATCTATCTCTCGGTCTACTCACGATGTGTACAGTGCATAATCCAGAACACATTTACTGCTGTGACTTTTACGGTGCCTGATCCACTACCTATGTACTATGCCCCAAAATCCAATAGGAACAGGCTAAGGGTCATGATCCAGTGAGAATTTCTGATAAGTAAGATTGCTTTGAGCATAATTTAGTGTGTATTTGTTAAGTTTGTGCCTTACTGCATAGGAGTTTAAATACTTGGGATCAACAGTTCAGAGTAACCGCGAGTGTGGAATAGAGGTGAAGAAGAGAGTGCAGGCAGGTTGGAATGGGTGGAGAAGAGTAACTGGAGTGATTTGTGACAGACAGCTAGAGTAAAAGGGAAGGTTTACAGGAAAGTAGTGAGACCAGCTATGTTGTATGGGTTGGAGACGGTGGCACTGACGAAAAGGCAGGAGGCGGAGCTGGAGGTGTCAGTGTTAAAGATGCTGAGATTTTAGTTGGGTGTGACGAGGATGGACAGGATTAGAAATGGATATATTAGGAGTCAGGTTAGGCGTTTTGGAGACAAGGTTAGAGAAGCAAGGTTGTATTGGTTTGGACATGTCTAGAAGAGAGACGAGGATTATATTGGAAGGAGGATTTTGAAGATGGAGCTGCCAAGAAAGAGGAGAAGAGGAAGAACAAACAGGAGGTTTATGGACGTGGTGAGAGAGGATATGCAGTTGGTTGGTTTGAAGCAGTAAGATGCAGAGGACCAGAAGAAATGGAGACAGTTGATCCGCTGTGGTGACACCTAAACGGGAGCAGCAGAAAGAAAAAGAAGAAGAAGATGTGCTTTACTGCATAATAAATAATATATTGACTATTGGGGCAGCGGTGGCCTATTGGGTAGGATTTTGGCCACATGATCGGCGGATCGGGGGTTCGAACCCCTTCCCAATGGGTTGCCCTGAGGTACCCTTGAGCAAGGTGCCGCCCCCGTCCCGCTCCTCCCTGCGATGGGCTGGCGACCTGTCCAGGGTGCGTCCCCCGTCCTCGCCCTGTGTGCGCTGGGTTGGACTCCAGCACTCCCCCGCGACCCTGTTTGGGACAAGCGGCAGGAAATGGATGGATGGATATATATACACACACACTGCTATACATATCAGATCTCAATTGGAAAAAAAATCATGAGATATGGAATGAGTAATGTGTTAGGATGCTAGGCTGTGTTAGTTCATTCGAAGTCACCAAGAAATTTAAACTAAAAAAACTGATGCAGCAGGCTTGTCCAATTTGCTGAATTGTCAATGCAGCAGCTCAAAATGGTACTCAGTAATTTGTATGGCCCTCACATGCTTGTATGCATGCCTGACAATGTCAGGGCTCCTTATGAGATGATGGATGGTGTCCTGGGGTATATCCTCCCAAATCCTGACCAGGGCATCACTGAGCTTCTGGACAGTCTCAGGTGCAACCTGGTGGCATCAGATGGACCTAAACATGATGTCCCAGAGATGTTCTATTGGATTTAAGTCAGGTGAGCATGGAGAGAAGTTAATGGTATCAATTTCTTCATCCTCCAGGAACTGCCTGCACACTTTTGCCACATGAGGCCAGGCATTATCATGCACCAGGAGGAACCCAGGACCCACTGTACGAGTGAAGGGTCTAACAATGGGTCTAAGGATTTCATCCTGATATCTAATGACAGTCAGGGTGCCATCAATTCTCCTGTACAGGTCTGTGTGTCCCTCCATGGATATGCCTACCCAGACCAACACTGACCCACCACCAAACCGATCATGCTAAACAAGGTTGCAGGCAATATAACGTTCACCACAGCTTCTCCAGACCTGTTCACGTCTGTCAGATGAGCTCAGACTGAACCTGCTCTCAACTGTGAAAAGCACAGGGCGCCATTGCGGGACCTGCCAATTCTGGTGTTCTCTGGCAAATGCCAGGCAAGCTCCACGGTGCTGGGCAGTGAGCACAGCGCCCACTGGAGGATGTCAGGCCCTCAGGCCACCCTCATGAGGTCTTTTTCTAATGGTTTGTTCAGAGACATTCATGCCAGTGGGCCGCTGTAGGTCACTTTGTAGGACTCTGGCAGTACTTAATACCAGTCCTGCTGATGGGCTAAGGGCATCTGATGGCCCAGTCCAGCTCTCCTAGAGTAACTGTCTGTCTCCTGGAATCTCCTCCATGCTCTTAAGACTGCTGGGTGACACAGCAAACCTTCTGCCAATGGCACGTATTCATGTACCATTCAGATGGAGTTGGACTGCCTGTGCAACCTCTATAAGGTCCAGGTTTCGCCTCATGCTACCAGTAGTGACACTGACCCAAGTCAAATGCAAAACTACTAAAAAGCAGTCAAATAAAGATGGGGAGGTACAAAATGGCTGTGGCCTCCACCGGCAAAACCATTCCTGTTTTTGCAGTCGTCTCATTGTTGCCCCTTTAGTGCAGCTGTTGTTAATTTCATTAACACCAAAACAGCCAACACCGATTAACAACCCCCCCGCTACTTAACTGACCAGATCACTATCCCAGAAGTTTAACTGACTTGATACTTTACTCTGATTAAAAAGTGTTCCATTAATTTTTTTTGGCAGTGTATGTATATATATATTTTTTTATATTTTTATTTATTATTTTTTTATTTATTATTTTATTTATTTTCTATAGTGTATGGCCCAGTATGTATTTGCTATAGTGTATGATCCAGCATGCACTTGTCTCTAATCAACACCTGTTGCCATTAAAAACCACATCATTTGTTGTCCATTGGTGTCCATTTTTATTTTAACATATTAATTCCAGAGCAAATTCAATTCAGTCCTTTTCAATGTGTTAATCAGTTGACAGAAGAAGTGAAATGAATATTTTATATTCTGTCTAATTCTGACCCCAACCTCTTGCTAGTTCCTTTCAGAAGTGGGACTAAAACAGTCGCTCTTTCTGCAGTCTTTTTTTTTTTTTTAATTTTCCAGAGCGCTTAATTGTTTAAGAGCGCAGGATAAAATAGCTGACTTTTCAACAGTGCTCTCACATCAAAGCGCATATTCTAATTGAACCCTTAATTCTCTCTTGATCACTTCAAACGGAATAACACTGAAACCCCCAGCACAGGGAAATCAATACAAATTAAATACATGCCTCCATTTGCCAAGGTGATGATACCCACCAATTTCCCATCGCTCCTCCCACAAGCACTGAAGGAGATGGGGACCTTTTAACAGCGCCAAATTGCAAATGACGAGGAATAATTGTGCAGAGACCTCCATTATAGGTGAAGCTGCTTGAATGATACTGTATCTTATTTATTTATTTTCCAAAATTGCTCTTCTTCCCCGTTTCAGCAGCCTTGACTGTCCCCCTGTGTTGTTTTCTTGCATTTTATTCCACTCAGCAAACCTTGAGCAGCGACACGACGCCCTTAGCAATGGATCTTTGTAGCGGAATATCAAAAGGTGTGTCGATGGCGTGCTGAGGATTGTTTTTTTCTTTCCATTCAGACAGCGTTGCACCCGTTCTCCTCTGTTTAACACTTTCTAGCTTTCCCTCTCACTCAACACAGGATTAATGCTCACAAATTTTCACCCCCCCTCATCAGACTCGAGTGTTAAGACGATTAACCTTCTTGAGCGGCGGTTTCTTCAAATGGCTACGTTTATCACTTCAAATGGAGAAATAAAACCCTGCCTTTGAGGCACAGAGTCTTCAGTAATATCCCTCCAATTGGAGCCAAAACGTCTGGCCTGCTGCTGGAGGTTGAAGAAATCGATGTAAATAAATAGCGCAAATAAATGGATTCACCTCCTCAGGTGTTTGACCTTTGTCACAACCATCCGTTCTGACTAATTAGTTCCTGTGAAACATTTATGATCCATGATTTAATGCAATAATAGTGGCCGTTTTGCATGAAAATGGCAAGCTTTATTGCACTATTCTCGCAAATAACAGCACCTACACTTCCCACCAATACATTTACGCAAGGAACCATTTCAGGCATGCTCTACAACTTCCTAGTTATAAAGGAGCTGTATGTGGACATGGGTAACATATTTAACATAATTGTCAAAAACTGTATATATATATAGCTGTTTTATTATTGGATGGATGTTGAGGATTGTGTTTTTTCCTCGATCTGCGAAGAACCGTGCTCTTCATTTCAGTCCCTTCTCACACAGAGACACATGAAAAGCTCCAGACAAAAAGACACACAGCATGTGATGTTTATGAAGAATAACAGAACAGATATAAAAACAAGATAATGAGCAGATTGCTTGCTTTCTCTACCTCAATGAAACTTCACCCAGCAAGAAAGATTCCTGCGTATTGTGACAACATAAGTGAGTCAACACACTCCTGGGTTATGAAGCCATGCGAACTTTAGGGTTTCAAATAAAATCAAAGAATGTCTGCAAGTCCAGAAATCTTATTCAGTTGACGTTTTGTCAAATTACCTCACTCATCTTCCAGGCAGGATGTTTTTAGTAGGAGCCTCATCGAGTAAACTCTTTCAGCATAAAGTGAGCTTTCCCTCTATGTTCATGCACCCTGAGCTGAACAAAAACACTGCCCAAAATTAAACTCTTCTAAAATGTTGAGATCGATCCAGAATGGACAGAAAAAAGAGAGAAGAGAAGACAGGGAGAGTGGACGGTGGAGAAAAGGTGTGTATTGAGTGTCACGTCCATGATGGGAGAGCTAGTAGAGACGTGGATGAAAGTGAAGCAGTGAAGTTAATGTTCATTATTTTCGGTAGATTGTTTTTAATGGAGTTCGAGGCTTTAATAGTCTTTGAATTCTATTAATATGGAGTGAGACTCAGTTTACTTTCAGCACAGACGCTACAAACGTCCTTCAGATGAGACATGTCTTGTGTTAACATTTCAGAGCATTTACTTTAACTTGTGGAAAGTGGAATCAGTCCTCCTACATGTACAGAGGTTGAAATTTTCACTTCGTCCTAAACAGGACATCACAGCTAAAATAATAAGGTGGAACTACATGATTTGAATGTCAAACTTCAAGATGGCCTGAAGTGAGTAAGAAACGAGCAAGCCATCCTTGAGAAAGTAAAAGCATGAGGTGATGAAAGAGCTGTTTTGGGACATTTGCTTTGTTCCCTTAACAAAGACATTGCCACCCCATTGCTGCCATTCTGTGTACCTGCCTGGACCCATGTGTGGATTTGGGTGCTACGAGGGAAAATTTGACTTTTTGATGAGCATTCTTCTTTTCACAGGTTTACAAAGAAACCAGGCTGATTCAAATGAAAGAAACAGAATATCTGCATGGTATTCGCTGGCCATGAAAGGTTGTTTTTGGTTTTTGCAGAAATAACGCAGGAAAAAAGTGTGATGTCGAAGCCATCCAAACATGACGTACATGTCTCCTCTTTGGGAGGCAGATGGGTTTTAGACGGCAAGGGAGCTTGGCCAGCCTTTCCAGCTAGCTGCCTGTGTGACATAAACCTCTTTTTTTTTTCCTATCAAAGCATTATCATCCAGAGCCAAGCGCCAGCCTGAACAGCCAGTACACACCCGCCGATAAAGCAACCACTGAAGTGAGAAGAATCTCTGGACTCCTGGGCAACTGCTTTTGGTTTGCGCATCAGTAGCTATGCCAGGAAAGTCCCATAACCGAGATAACAGGGGGCCAAACGGAAAGAGGAAGGGGAGAGTAATAGCAAAAACATCAACTAGCCCATCCCTGACCTTGGGAGTTCTCAGCTTACTGATGTTTTATCCACACTGAACACGGCTAGGTTTCTAAACACCACTCCTAATGTTGACTGACACACAGAAGCAGGAAAGCCTCAGTTGTTTAGAGACTGTTTTATAGGCTTAGACAGATGTTGCTTGTTCCCTTATGCCAAGTGCATTAATCCACCACACACATTAATGGCAGCTTTATATCTTAGCACGAGTGGTCTGTTCATTAGCATCTCACCGGTCTCAGGCAAGCAGATCGTGAGACAGGAGAATATCATCTCCACTGATCTGGTGCTTTCTTGCTTTTTATAAGTTCTTGATCTCAATGTTCTTTAAAAATTACATCTTTCTGGATATTTTTTCAGCCAATAAAAACATTTCATTAAATCCCCATTTGTCTCATAGCACATTATTGTTATTAATAATATATATGCCCTAGTCATGTAGATCTTTAGTAGAATGGGGTCTTAGTGTTATTCTATTGCATAGATCAGAGCCACACCCAGTCATAAACACAGCCTCTGATTGGATGATGGGCTAAACCATTGCATTGCAAGCTCTGAGGCTTGGTTCTTTCTCAAAGAAGGTTTGCCTTTTTGATCTTTGGTTTTCCTCAGCATTTTCCCTCATGCTCTAAAGAAGGTTTATCAGAGTCTTGCTTCCTCTCAGTATTTTCCCTCATCCTCAGAAGGTTTAACATTTGAGTCTTGCTTCTTCCCAGTATTTCTACTCATCCTCAGAAGAAGGTTTATTATTTGAGTCTTGGTTCTTCTAAGTGTTTTTCCTCATCATCAAAAGAAAGTTTAGCATTTTAGTCATGGTTCTTTTCAGCAGTTCTCCCTTATGCCGGAAGGGACCTTTTGAACATTGGTTCTTCTCCATGCAGCTTCATTGTGCTCCTTAGGAAATCCCTTTTTTGACTCTTGGTTCCTCTTTGTGGTTTTCATGCTTTGTATTTCCTGACACTGACAACTTTATCCAAAGATATTTCTTAAAAAAGTTATTTTAATAAGCATGTTATAGGATTGAATATGAA
Source organism: Hepsetus odoe (assembly GCA_017165825.1). NCBI lineage: Eukaryota > Metazoa > Chordata > Actinopteri > Characiformes > Hepsetidae > Hepsetus > Hepsetus odoe. The sequence continues at coordinate 13,273,833 of CM029371.1, forward strand.
TGTACTGATTTAAAGATGTTAGGTTTCAGCAGGAGTCCAAAGACCACTGTTTAAAATCCAAAACTAAGCTTCTTTTTTGAGGCAAATGTCTCAGGGTTTGAATTCAATGATTATTTGAAGTGTAAACACATAATGGTATTGACTGAGCCAGAGATCAAAGGAAAATAATTGGTCAAAAACCCACTGAGAGAATGACCTGCTATAGATCAGTGAGCTGAAACCAAAGACAAATGTCAATAAAGTATTCTTACCATATCAACAAAATATATAAACAACTCGAAATCTGAAGCAATTCAATCAAAAACTGTAAAAGCAATTTGTGATAGGCTATTAAACTCATGAAACCTTCCACAGAACCATGAAAAGCTTGAATACATTTCATGTGAACATATAACATGGCTTTTTGGGGGTCCTGAAATTTCAAGACCTTTAAAAATTCCCTCCAGGAATACAAATTCAAGCCACCGTGTATTTTGCACAGAGAAGCTGAGGCTAGAAATTCTATTACACAAAGTTAATATTTACTCCAGTCATAATCCCGGTCCTGGAGAATGTGTACTTGTCCCATTTTCTCAATTTCAGAGCCTGTGGGTGTCAGATACTTTTGCACACTCAGTCCAGCCGATATTCAAAGATAGTCATATTTCATGCGCAAATATGCTCTAAATTTTTATTACAGCAATGGCTGACAATTCTTCCAGTGCTTAACTCTCTAAAAAACCTCAAATGTGGGTTCTTGAGTGGTGTAAAGGCTGTTCTCATGGCTGAAGGAACAGTTAACATCTCTGAGGAGGTACGATAGCCCTCCCTCTCCCATAATCACTGTTGCCAAGGTAACACAATAATCAGTTAGTACCTCCTCCAAATGTGTAGAACCGTCCAGTGATGTAAAGCTCAGAAAAAGTGTGGTGGTGCTTGGAAAACCTGTCCTCTCAGTTTGGTAGAATTGTGTATCTGGGGGAGACCTGGACAAAAGATAGGACTGACAGTCATTTTGCTGGGGAATAAAACTTTAATTGCTTTAAAAAGCAACCTGACTCATATTTAAATCTTTATTAACACTTTCTTTTACCATCCTTTATATTTAAGGTTATTAACTGGATGAATTCTTAAAAATGAGTATATTAGAGGGACAGCTCAGGTTGGATGTTTTGGAGACCAAGTTAGGGAAGCAAGGTTGTGTGGGTTTGGATTATGGGTTTGGGTTATGTCCAGAGGAGAGACGAGGATTATATCGAGAGAAGGTTGTTGAAGATGGAGCTACCAGGAAAGAGGAAAAGAGGAAGACCAAAAAGGAGGTTTATGGACGTGGTGAGAGAGGACATGCAGGTGGTTCGTTTGAAGGAGGAAGATGCAGAATACAGGAAGAAATGGAAACGGATGATCCACTAATAGCTGGAAATTCTTGGATTTTTCAGTTTTTTCAAGAAAATCTTTCTTGGATCCTCATTTTACTTCTAATGTTCTGGCTCTTTGGACTTCTTTCTGTACCTCATACCTACACAGCTATTGCTTAGAACCTAAGGGACTGTGATACAAAACATTACCAAAATTAACCAAACTGTGTCCCAGATTCCAGCAATCTCGCATCTTCTATTTTTTAAGCTGTAATGATTTATCACCTCATCTTCGATGACTGCAGGTGACTAAATGAAGTCTTCTGAGAGGCCGACAGCTTTGGTGAATGCTGCGAAAATAAAGATTATGATCTAATTCTGCTCTGGCGGCTTACGACAATCCCCAATCCCTGTATACACATTTAATGGAATCAGAAGCTGAGGCAGTGCTGGGGCTGGGAAGGAAAAGATCTCGTTAATGAAGACTAATGGGGGAGATGGGCACAGCGAGCAGCCAGTCTAAAGAGAGATTACAGCGCCTACCTGAGAGATCCACACAGGCTGGTTCGAAGCTAATTACACTAAGAGAAATGCTAAAGTAAAGACGATAAGACAACACATGGCTGTTGCGTTGTTTCGCTTGTTAAAAGCTCTATTATCTGTCTCGATGGCGGCCCCGATCGGATCAGATTGGGTTTCGGGGCGTAGACGGCGCTGGCAGATCAGCGTGCTATGAAATATGAACTTGATTAAATTGAGCAGTGTGAATAAATTATCAGCCGCGATAAAAGACAAGGGAAGGGAAGAAAATAAAGCAGGCCAGAGGCCAATGGCAAGTACCCATCTTAAAAAATGAGGCTCTGTGATCAATGTATTGAAATACCAGCCCTTTGAAATGATTCTACGCGGGGGATGTTGTGGAGTGATGTGCTCTGGTAGTGCTGTTTTCTCTTTTTTTATTTCTCCTCTCTGACCTGGCTTTGGATATCTAATCAAAACTCGCCCCATTCTGTTCGGTGTCGGCTGCCAAATGGTTGACGTGACCGTAGCTCCGCCATTTCACCCCCATCAATCTGCCGGCATGCTTCAGCCCCTTGGATGGCCAAATGATATATTCCCCTTTCCGTGCTCTCGGAGGAGCAGTTATGTGCATCACGCGTCCATTATTCAAACAACAAACAGATGGTCAATTAACTTTCATTCATTAACTCGGATAAAAATGGCTGCAATTTTATCATACCGCAATGAGCGCCACTATCTTTCTTCTTTTAACACCCTATTTTGGCCACCATCACCCACGCTGATCTTATTTTCCGTTTAACACTTTGACAGTTAGAGCACTTGTGTAAGCAGAGAATAACTTTTAGGCAAAATACAAGAATTAGAACCAAGATGGACCATTCCAGTCTGTAAAAATCAAAGCTTTTTGACCTGCTTTTGATTTAAGACTAGAAAGGTTATGCAGAGCATTTTATCGATCCTTTTTTAGCAATGAATTGAAACCTTGGCTGAACAGGAAGAAGGTTTCCAACAGGAACAGGATTTTAATGATTAAGTTGGGGATAAATGAACAGATTTCAGCTTCTGTCCTAGGAAATGGTGGATGGTGTGTTCATATACATCATGCAACAGCCTTAGATTGACTTTTTCAGGCTGCAGAACTTGAAAGTAAATGAAATTTAAAAAGTAAAATTGAAGTAAGGGTACCATTTTGCAAAACATTTTTGGGCAGGTTTGGGGCAAATTCTGCCTGCATTTAATGCTCCTAACCAGGTAAAAATTGTGCCTCATTTTTTCAGGCATGCAATGGGGGACAAAAGATCATCCCAGGGTGGCCAGTTTGGGAACACTTTTCTTTTAAAACCGGGTGTAAACTGGCTTTACTTTTGGAATCTGATGGATGGTACGTCTCTCATTTTCAGTACAGTCTCTGTACCTGAAGAGTTTGATGTGTTTTGTTGGTTAATCTTCACAGTGATCTACATCTGAACCTTCAAACAGAACAAAGTCTAATTTAAGATTGTAACTACTCAAGCAATACTAATGGTAGTGTTTCGTAAAGTTAGTTTTTTTCAAGCCGGAGAAGAAATAAACCCCAAGACAGGAGTTTTATTGGGAAGAGCTTTATTTATTAATACACCCATCTCTTCATCACTGAATTTTCCTCTTTTCTTCTTAAACTTCATTAATTGTATGTACATTTTGTATTGTTTTTATCGAGTGAAGAAGTGGAATCAGTACTTTAGCAGTTGTTTCATTTACAAAAGTATCTGTCCTTAAAATAAATGTGCACTTTTCTACCACTTCTAATGCCTGGAATAATCTGTTATGTTTAATTTGTTCAGATGTTTCACCTTTAATTCGGGTTCAATCAAAAACAGAGTTAGAAAGTGCATGATCCAATCCTCAGTTTCCAGTTATGATGCCAATTGTATCAACAGTTGCAATCTGTCCTGCCTTGTTGCAGCAAAAAATAACAGAAAGAAAAAGGTGTTAGTCGTATCCAGATGGTGTAGCCCAGGGCAGAATCGTCTGGAAATCAAAACTGTCTCGGTAGCAATTAGTCGGGTGAAGTGCATGCTTAATTGAATTTATTGAACAGTTCTCTACCTTGCCGTTTCATAGCAACTGCTACGGGGATCGTATCTATCATCATCGGGACGATTTAAACGATTCAGGCCAGCCGTCCGTTGTGTTTCACATCCAAGAGCGCAGCTCCGGCCAGTAATTGTGAGCTGGTTATACTTGGACTCTCACGCAGATGATCTCCGTCCAACAACACAGACGTCCGCTCATAATGGACAGAGATGGGAGACATCAGAGCAATTTCCAAACCGATAATTGAGTAGCAGAGATGACATCATTCACAGCGCCGTCATGATGTGAGGCTTGGCAGCAAGGGTTTTATTTTTCCATATCAGACATGACACCGCAACTCATGCGGAGACAATTACGCCGCTCCTTCGCTCTGATCGAAGGCGATGTCGGGAGTGGAAATTGTTGATGGTTCAGCATGCGCTCACGGGCTCCGAGGTAGAGAAATCTGAGTGCCATCTGTACCCAATCCACGGGATCTTAACCAGCAGCATTTATTGCACATATGATTACTGGGTGCCATGCTGTTTTCTTTACAAGCCATCTGTCCAGGAGAGGCTACATGAAACCACAGAGAAAATAAATAAATAAATAAATAAATAAATAAATAAATTAATGGATATCCCTTAGAGTCTCTCGAAGCTGTCACAGCGTTTCATCTGCTCTACCTTTCAAAGATAAAAAAGGTAAGAAGTGGGCAAAGACTACTTCCTCAGTTAGGCCCTGCAATAATGCGCTCGTAAACGTATTCTTAAAGTTGCTATAAATGCGAAACCGAAACTTCTCAAAGTTTCTAACAATTTTACAAAGTTCTATTGTAAAGTTTACAGATAAGCCATGAACATTTGATCGAAACACTGAGCTCTTGTTTTACTATGAAGTTTATGGTTCCCGATTCTGGTTTTTGATCAGTGAGGTTCGGCAATAAGTTTTCTAAAATTATTTTCCTGACATTTCCCAGGAAAAATTTTAGATGGTTTCTAGGGTCTTTTAGAGCTACTCTATAAGTAAGAATGTCCCAATCAGTCAGACTGGACATTAAAATAAGGTTACCCTCCCAAACCTCCATGTCCATAGTCTATGTAATGTCCAATTGAGTTGATGTGAGATGGTCAGTTTTTTGGAGAATTTAACATCAAGTGTGAAGAATGTGTCTGAATGTGAAGAAGAAGCTCAAATTCACCCAGACACCATTCAGAAATCTAAGTGGAGAGACAAGGAGATCTCTGAATCAGGGTCTGGAATCGTCCTACAAAGACGTCCTACAAAGGAAAGACTCGGCACTTTGTGGGAAAAATTAGGAAGTAGCTAAATGGGTGCGTCTTATCCTCCTGCCTGCTCTGTCCAGGTACCACCCTTCACCTAAATCCCCCGGTAGATGAAAACACATCGCAGGTGGACATGTGTGAAAGGGCAACTCTGTCCAAACCTGATTCCCTGAACATTATTCCAGAGTTCATGTGAAAAAACTGCCATATTCTTCAATCTGCGTTTTAACAAAACCTAAAATAAAATTTTTACTTCTAATGAAGTATAGATGTGAGGACTGTAACTGGGCTATTTAAGCCACTCCTTGGTTAATATAATCAACCTAATCAATGAAATTTCAAAATAAATGGCAATGATTACAAGATGGCAGCATCTGTACATGTTTGCTGTGGGTCACACCTCTCATGTAGATTATTTTAAAAAAGAGAAAGTCAGGGACTAATAAAAAAGCACTCCAGCTGTTTTATCTTTATCTTAGTCTTTGTCTTTATATATATATAGACAAAGAGCAAGTTTTTTTTTTTATTCCCTGGTAAAGTGGGTTGAGCAGTCCCTGAGTGAAGTGTCAGTGAAAACGTATTTACTTTTCTTTTCTTTTTTGTCAGTAAGTTGTTCAACTCTTTTATTTTAAATGTCCTTTTGGAGCTGAAATATCAGTGAAAGTGAAAACTTGTCATTGTGAAACACAGCACGGCACACAGTGAACCACAACCAAATACAGTCTCTGCTTTTTACCAATACACACAAACATGTGCAGCATGGGTCAGCTATTTAAAGCACCCGGGGAGCAGTGATGGGGACGGGACCTTGCTCAAGGTCCCTAAATACTAGGCCAGCGCTGCCCTGGCCTGCTCTAAATGAGGAGTATAAATCTACATTTATAAGCAAAAAAGAAATTAACAAATGGCTAAAGCTCACCTGACTATCCACATACCGCAATGATGGTCCAGTTCTGAAGCTCTTGTGCCCCTAAGGGGCCAACATGGGTGCTCTGGCTGGTCTAAAAGCTGTGATGGATTGTGTTTTCTGGTAACTTTCTACCTTTCTATCTATTTCTTACTTTTCCAGCAGCTCTTTTATGGCCTTGGGTACCCCCATGACCCTGTTGCCCATGGTTTTCTCACCCTGGAGCCCATTTCTTAGGTGCTTACCATACCAGGAGCATCAAACATGACCTGCTGCAAATGCTCTGGAGCAATGATGCTCTGGAGCAAAACAGACCTGCTGCATATGCTCTGACTCAGCTGTTCTCATAAATAAATGTTGAAGGAGGTCTACGTTGGGTGACAGGGTGGTTTGGGACTAGGCCTCATAATCAGTAGGCCATGGGTTCAATTCCCCAGCCAGCATGTTACCTTGAGTTACCCTTGAGCAAGGTACCATTGCTATCATTGCTCCTGGGTGCTAAAAAAAGACAGAGGATGCTTTTGGTTGTGGTTCACTGTGTGCTGTTTCACAATGAAGCATAGTCCCTTTTACTTCACTTTCACTTCAGTTCCTTAAAGCCCTGCTGCCAAAAAGTCCTGACTGCCAAATGTGTCCCACTCTTGACAACAAGATCAGCAATGGTTCAAACCTTCACCAGGAACATCTCAATTACTGCAGTATCAGTTAAGCTGCTGTTCAGAGTTCAGGAGCATCTCCTTACAGACTATCTTTGTTATCTCTTTACTTGTTTAACTAGTTTTTCTTCCACAATAATGTAAAACAATGCTTTCAAAGAAAAATGTATGCATGTGATGGGTATCACTAAAATCAAGCTGTTCATCTCTGATAAAGTGTTTTTTTCCCCTTTAATTGACATTTTGACAATTTTGGCCTCGACAGTTTAGAAGTTCATAGCCTTTGAAATCACATAATAGCCCAATAATAATGATAAGCTCAAACTATTTGTATTTAAAGGGAAAAAAAAGTGGAAAGAAAAATCGCTAACAATCTGCCAGATTCATTCCAAGTGCAGCTTATATAGATGTTATATAAGCGCTCCATGCTGCACGTCACTCTGTCTGGCTGTGCCACTGCGCTTGCTGCTTTCCTCAGTATAAATAATAAGTACCAATTTGAGGGAGCACACGTCTTCTCTTGTTGCCTTATCTTTCAATCTGCTCGGCGGCACTCCGGGTTAATAAGGGCCAAACCTGTCTTGTCCCATTCTCCGCAATCAGCTTTATCTGACACTTTGACAGGGGCCAATTGCAAAAAGGCAAAAATAACAGCGCGGGAGAGGCTGGCGGTCTAAACGGGGCGAACACCTAATTTGGAAGACAATGGTCACAGTCTAGCCTTACTCATTTATTGGACTGGCCTAGTGTAATGGCTGACATGTTGATACAAGTTCATTCGTCCTATTTTGGTGCTGAGGGGGCGTCCGGTTAAAGCAGCTGTTGCCATTAAGTGAATACTCCAAGCAGGGATTTAATAATCAGTGATACTGATTACGCCATGCATGTCTTGGGACTCTGAAAGCTTCTCATTTGGTGGGAAGATTCAGACAAGTTTAGAAAAAGTTTTTTTCCGGCACTGCAGGTCCATCAGGAGAAGATAAGACCTGTCACTCACTGGGAGAGGACATGCAATCGCAAGTGCCTCTCCAGCTCCTTCTGTGACTATTCATCAGCTCAACGTATATGTTAACTTATATGTCTTTTTCTGGCTTCATGGAGTAAAAGTGTGAACCCTTCATAGTGTGAATGCATGAATTTTGTTGTGTCTCACTGTATGCTGTGCTGCGTTTCACAATGATAAATAGTAGTCACTTTGACTTTTTTCATATAAATCTGCAACGCCCAGCAAGGGTTTATTAACCCACAAGTGAAAGTGAAAGTGACTACCCGTGTCACTATGAAACATGGCACATCACACAGTGAGACACAACCAAATTACACCTCTGCATTTAACCCACACGCACATGCAGCAGGGGGTGGCTATTGAACGCGCCCGGGGAGCACTGATGGAGATGGTACCTTGCTCAAGGGTCCTTCAGGGCAACCTACTGATATGGGATTCAAACCCATGACCTTCTGATTCTGGGACAAAGTCCCTAACCACTAGGTCACTGCTTCCCATAATGTTGATGAACTCTTCATTATTATTTTTGATACAAGTGACACAAATAAAGTGGCCCATGAGGAAAGTACAAGGTAGGTGTTTCTGATTTGTAACTCTGCGAATGGCTCAATCTATTATATGTATTATTACATATTTCTCAAAGAAAGCAATATTAAATTTTTTTGCAGCTTGGAGAAATATTTGTCAGTGGTGGTAAAATGTAGTTGGGGGTGTTGTGGTCTGCTTTCTCACATCACATCTCCTCAAAATGCCTTCTGCCCTCTACTGCTATAGATATCAGAGAATTATCTCATACCTCCAAATGATCCATAAAATCCCGTCCAGGTGCTGCTCGGAGAGAAGATGGAGAAGGTTACCTTTTTTAAATCAATGTTCAAAAGTTCACAGATAAAGCAGGAAAGTGTAGCTTTATGTTATCGGTTTCATCGATCCCAATATAGACATCAGGGGAGGAGCAGACATTATCTCCGAGGAGTCCATGGTGAGATGAAAATAGAGCTGTCGATTCAGCTGGAACAAAGTAGATGAACATGAAAAAGTGTTCTGCTCCAAATTCTTCTGTCAAGTTCAACTTGTTCAAATTGAACTGTGTGTCCTGAATACTGCATACATTGCAATGATTGAATTGATTGAAGTTTACATTTAATTATTTTTTTTTTTTGACTGATATAAAGAAATGAGTACAGGAAATGTAAGCAAAATTACTGAAATAATTGTTTAATTGGTTGTGTGTGTTTAAAGTGAAAGTGACTATTCGTTATTGTGACCACGGTGAATCACAACGAAACAAATCCGATTTTTACCCACACAGATCGTCCAGCAGAGGGCAGCCATATCCAGGACCCAGGGAGCAGACTTGGGGACAGTCCCTTGCTGAAGGGGACCTCTTGGCAACCTACTGGTCTGGGAATCAAACCCACAACCTTCTGATCCTGGAGCCTAGTCCCTAAATACTACACTACCACTGTCCCATTATATACCTCATTACATAGTAATACATATATTTTAATCAATTCATTAACAGTATTTCCAGATTTAAGTCAGAATTAAGTCATTAAGAATGAAGTAATTGGATTTTTCCCAAAAACAAGGGTTTGCTTGACTTCCTGTAGTTGAAAAGAGCTAAAGAAAAAAAGAATAAAAAAATGTCATGCTTTGTCAGGTTAAAAAACCTCATTTCCCATTTCATTAATGCGTTGTCATGTCAGTGGGGATGATGTGTTCTCCGTCTCTGCTCTTTAACTACCATTGAACCTCTTTCATCAGAAATTCCGCTTTTCCCGTGAAACACAAAAGTCCTCCAAGGTCTCTACACGCTGCGAGGGATTGAAAAGTTGAAAAACTAACAGCGAGGTTGAAAGACTGGAGGGAAAAGGCTGGAGGAGGTTTGCTCAGTGACAACAAACAGGAAGCATTCAAGTGTTTGCTAATCCTCCCTCCTCCTCCTTCAATCTCTTCTGAGTGACAGCACCAGGTTTCCACATGCAAACACAAACAGGCAATCTGACTCGGAGGCCCTCGAGCCATTTAATTTACACCGGCGCAGAAGGTGAGCGTGTGATTACGAGACGTGGCCGGGTTGAAGCCGGGCTCCACACGCTCTCTGGTGAGTTTTCGCATTAACATACGGGTGGCGGGTAATTACGGCACTGCCTCATCAGCACTTTGGAAACTTTATGAGTGTTATTGTGCGCCGAGGCCTTGGGGCTTGGAAACATACCTTCAGACTCTGCAAGACAGTCAATCGCTCACACTTCGGGTGATATTATTCAGATAATGTTGATGAAATCATGAACAATGGCAGAACCTGAGCTGTTGCCAAATTTCAGACAAATCCCTTTTTCTGCAAATGTTCACAAGCTGGATTTTCAAGCAGTGCTATTTGAGAAGGATGTTGTGGGTGCAACTCCCCAGTTTCTTTTGAGGTACTCTTTTAGCTGTGGTTCAATATGTGCTGTGTTTTGTGATGACAAATAGTCACTTTCACTTTCTCTTTGGCATTTAAAAATGTCCCTGGTCATAGTAGGCACAATTAATCATGTAATACAACTTTGAAAAAACTCAAATCTGATATTTGACTTGATTGACGAGGGTCTAAACTGAATCTGAACTCGGACACGAAGTTTAGCTCAACAGTAGAGTGGATGTGCATGTATGAGATCCCAGGTTCAATCCCTAGCACCTCCAGCTTGGGCAAAGTGGTGGTCTAGTGGTTTGGGACAAGGCCCTAGAATTTGAAGGCCATGGGTTTAATCCCCAGCTAGCAGGTTGCCCTTAGGAACCCTTGAGCAAGGTACTGTCCCCATCACTGCTCCCTGAATGCTGGATATGGCTGCCCCCTGCTGGACAGTGTGTGTTAGAAGCAGTGGATTCACTGGGTTGTGTTTCACTGTGTGCTGTTTCACAATCACACATAGTCACTTTCACTTTAATTTGCCACCTTTCTCTGGAGCTTCAGAGCCAAGATGTTTCATTTAGTCCAGTAAGCAGCTTAAAAATGAAGAGAAACACTACACTCCCCAAGCAGCAACACTGTTAATTGCATCTAGTTATTTATTTTCCATCACATAATGGCAAGGAAAAAATATATACCCCTTATTTACTTTACAGGAATATGTAAGTTATAACCAAGTCAGCATTATGGCCCATTCATTTTTCCCATTACAGGTGACTTATCAACTAAACACAGTATGAATTTTTTCAACCTCAGAATTTACAAAGCAAAGCTTCTGCCAGTGTAAGATCCGGCTGACGCTGGCATTAATAAGACTAGCAATACTGCACTGCTTCATTAAGCTGCCCTCATGATAATGACTGAGATAAGCCTAATGTGCAGCAGGGGTCATTTAAAAGAGCTTTAGAATCAGACTCAGGCTTAAAGGACAAACCCAAGAAACAATGAACAGCTTCATCAGATCTCAGTCGATGAAGAAATAAATGACTCTCTGACCTTTGAGGTGGGTTGAAAGAGAGAAAGAAAACTAAAGGAGGACAACAAAGTGAGTCCATATTTGTATAATCTACCTTTGGATTATTGTACTTAATTTTTTTTTACTTCTGTGAAAATGAAAACAATAAAGATTAGTTTATTCTTATCTCAGACCGAAAACTATCTGTCTGTCTGTCTGTCTGTCTGTCTAAATGTCTGTCTGTCTGTCATACTGTCTGTCTGTCTGTCTATCTATCTATCTATCTATCTATCTATCTATCTATCTATCTATCTATCTATAAATATGAGTTGGAAGTTAGAAACTATACATTACATACATTACAGCATTATTTATGGAGTTATTTACTGTAGTTGTTATAAAGAATAAATCAGTTTATTTATCCATCCATCCATCCATTTTCTGCCGCTTGTCCCAAACGGGGTCGCGGGGGAGTGCTGGAGTCCTACCCTGCACACAGAGGGCGAAGGATGGGGGACACACCCTGGACAGGTCGCTGCCCATCGCAGGGAGGAGCGTGACAGGGATGGCACCTTGCTCAAGGGTACCTCAGGGCAACCTATTGGGAAGGGGTTCAAACCCCCGATCCACTGATCATGCAGCCAACGCCCTAACCACTAGGCCACCGCTGCTCCCAGTTAATTTATTATATTACTAAATGAATTATTATGTCCTGTCTAACATCACCCATTCACTGTAACTTACTCAAAAACCAAAAGCCCAAAAAGTTTCTTTGTGCGCATTTGGTCGTCCCATTGAAATTAGATTGCACTTGGACAGAGATGAAAGATTCTCTTGTCCCTCGTAATAAGCTCCCCTCCCCTCCCCAAGTGAAGCAGGCAGGATGTGTCTCTGGGGGGAGGGGACAGAGGGACGCATTTCCCACATGAACATCCCAGAGCTCAGCAAGCTCGCTCTCTCCTGCCAACCCGCATGCTGGGTGTTGCTGGCTTTGCACGAAAGTACAAGACAGAAAGATTGTCTCTTTTCTCTGAGACGGTGACACCATGCGGAGTGAGAAAAAAGACTGTCTTTCCACTCCTGACAGTTGACTTACTACAGACTCCCGTGCAGAGAAACATGGCAGGGTTTGACAGGAGGAGATAATTCAGGGATTTCACAGCTGATGCTTTACATGCCCAAAAAAATCTGATGGAAACGTGTACGTATGTATGACCTGATCTATCGAATCTGCTGGGTCCACAATGAAGTTTCTGGTGTCCCTGCCAGTGGCTCAAATATTTTTCCTTGGTCTTTATCATAGTTGATCTACTCCTGCACACATATTACTATTCAAAGTCTTGAGTTGGCCTTCATTGCTTTCAATTTTGAAGGAAATGAGACAATAAATGCAATGATGTATGTGCAAATTTGAAAATACAGCCTCTCACACAAAGTGAATTTGAGACCTTATTTATTTTATTCAACAACAGAGAATTTTTATTCCCATACAAAATGTAATTTTTTTAAAAAACTGGTCACTTGAATTCATGATTTGTTTTTTAACCTTTTTAAGATCAAGGATTTTTGGCCACTGTTGCAGTTCTGTGTTGTTTAAAGTAAATTTTAAAGGCTTCAGGAATGTGCAGTATTTAAAGGAAAGTGAAATTAAAGTGACTATTTGTCGTTGTGAACCCACAGTGAACTACAAATACATTCTCTGTATTGACATTAAATATATCCCTTTAACCCACACACACCATTCAGTCATCTGTAGTGCCAGTGGAGCTGTGATGGGGAAGGCACCTTGCTCAAGGGTACCTTGAGGTAACCTACTAGCCCTGGACTTGAACCCACAACCTTTCAGCAGTGTCTTAATGGTAGTGTTTAGGGAATATTACACAATATGGTTTTAACACTAAACCACACACATTGTATCTATCCATCATAAACCTAAGTGTTAACGTATTAAACGTATTAAAACATGTTAAAATAAAATATGATTTAAGAGGCTCATCCAGATGTTTCCATTGTCAGTGCTTGGGGATGCCATGTTCATCTTGTCTGTGTTTCAAATCCAGCGCTTGATGACAAGGAGCTTGTTCATTAGTGAATAAGCTGAGTCTGCAAATCAAATGTGCTTGATGAGGGAAAATAAAGTGTGGGTCATCAGGATGACCAAATAGTGGGCAGTTTCTTCCTAAAGCCTCAAATACACTAAAAAATACAAACTTTTCATCTCAAGAACATATTCACTCTGTTTTCATGACTGCTTACTTTGAGTTGATCAATGAGGTTAATACTCATTTTAACGCTAACGCTATTTTAACCCACTGCTGTGGAAGTCCAGCAACAAAACAACAAAATGTCTGCTTACAGCCATTACATTCAGTCAGCCTTTAGGGTAAAATGGAGATTAATCATGTTTTCTCAATGAGTGTCCAGTATAAGATGTGTTGCCAAAGGCAAATCAATGGGAAAGTGAAGAACACAGAATTGAAACACTATATTATTTCCTAGATGTTTGGCTAAATAGTGCCCAGCTCTGGTCCTGGAGAGATGATGTCCAGCTCAATGGAACAGTTCTCCTCTCCAAACACTCACATTAAACCTGGCAATTATCAGGTCTGCTGAGCAGAGAAATTGCCAACCAGTGTTGGACACCAGCTCTCCAGGGCTGGACTATAGAAATGCCTGGATTTAACAAAATGTCCCACATTCTTTATTAAATATGGAGGAGTTTGGGGCAGCGGTTTAGGGACAATGCCCTAGGGTTGAAAGGTCATGTTTAAAGGTCAGGTTTCAAATCCCTGACCAGTAGGTTACCCTGAGGTCCCCTTGAGTAAGGTACTCTCCCCATCACTGCTCCCAGGGGTATGGCTACCAGAAAAGTTTGAATGTTAATATAAGATTTGTATGTATTTTATGGTCAAACATAGTTACTACACTCATTTGGTGTCTTGTCCAATGACATCGTGTTGAGGCAGCATCAAAATTAAAGTGTTTACTAATATGAAATGTCGTGGTTCAAATCCCAGGCCAGTAGGATGCCCTGAGGTACCCTTGAACAAGGTAACATCCCCATCACTGCTCCCTGGGCACTAGATATGGCTGCAGTGCATGTGTGTGAGTGTGTATGTGTTAAATACACAGAAGAAATTTTGGTTGTGGTTCACTCTGTGCTGTGCTGGGTGCTCACCACAAAACACACATTTACGGCATTTAGCAGACACTCTTATCCAGAGCGCCTTCCAGTTCCTAACTACAGGGACAGTCCCCCTGGAGCACCTCAGGGTTAAGGGTCTTGCTCAGGGACCCAGTGGTGGTAGTGCTAGAGGTGGGATTCAAACCTGGGACCTCTTGGTCTATAGGTCCGTAGGCAAGTGTCCTACCACTAGGCCACCACAGAGTCTTTTCCAAGGTGATCAATAGATGTTTATAATGTACATGATATTGGACAAATGTGATTTCATGGAAAACAAATAAAAGCCCTTTCGAAATAAGCCTGAGATAATGGATGGGCCTCATGTACATGCTCAGGAGGCGCGTAACATTTTCATGAACTGTTTTGGATCTCTATTTTTATTTATTTATTTTTTTTTTCAGTTCTGGTCTGATTTCCCTGCAAAAAAAAAGAAGAGAAATGACAAAGTTTAAAAGTGCATGGTTCAGTAAAGAGTTTTAAGTGATTGAAGCTGAAGTGCACTTGGAAAGCACCTCCTGACAATATCCAGGTTACCATTCATCCATTTTAAAGAGATAAAGAGAGGGAGAGAGAGAAGGTGGTGATTTATCCAAGTCTTTTCTTTCAGTCGTGGTCTTAACTTTACCCTTTGAAATAACAGAGGAGGGGGGTTTTCTTCTCTTTGTTAGAACAAAGCCGAGCACATTTAATTGAGTGAGACGTGTTCTGCACAGAGCCGTAGCGAGGTTAAAGTACATGAATATAAATTACAGTCATTTAAAATCGATGGGAAGTAGTGACACTGCAATAGTCAGGATTCATGTACTTTGATGTTTATGCAACAGGTTTGTCACGTCGTCACTTTGGCTCTGGAGAAGTTTTAACATTCACCTTAACAGGAGGCACATGCTGAGCAAAGTATAAAAAAAGACAGACACTTAAGCTTTTAAACTCAAAATGCATTGTTGATTTCATTGAGGGTTCACAGTCAAACCATTGCAAGTCTTGTGGAAAATGTTGGAAAACCTCCGGAAAGAATCATCAACCTGATGGAAAAGTGAAAGTGACTACCCTTGTCATTGTTAAATGCAGCACAGTACAACACAACAAAATTCAACCTCTGCGTTTCAGCCATACACACACGTGCAACAGGGGGCAGCTATTGAAAGTACCCGGGGAGCAGTGAACGGTCTCTTGCTCAGGGGTACTTCAGGGCAACCTACTGGTGAGGGAATCCAACCCACAATGTTCTGATTCAGGGCCAGTTCCCTAACCACTAGGCCACCACTAACCCAGTGCTGAAAACTATTGGAAACCATCATAAAATGGTTGAAAAATATTTGAAAACTATCATTAAACTGTGTTGAAAACCATTGGAAATTTATGGAGAAATGGATGGAAAAGTATAAAAACCCATCTGAAAATACTGTACCATTCTTTGAAACCGACAGAAACTAAATGAAAAAAATTTGAACAATCCAATATCAAATGACATTTGGCTGATTTTCCACACGAAAATCCAAACTTTGCAAATAGAAAAAATTAATCCAAATCCTTTCCCCATTTTTAGCAAAGAGAAAAATTTGAAGGATAGCTTGTTTATCTGTAATATACAGTACTTTGCAAAAGTTTAGGCAGGTGTGGAAAAAGTGAAAGTGAAAAAAGTGAAAGTGACAACCCTTGTCATTGCGAGGTCACAGCACTGCACACCATGAACCACAACAAAATTGGACCTCTGCTTTTAACCCATGCACCCAAACACCATGCAGCAGTGGGCAGCTATTGAAAGCACCCAGGGAGCAGTGACAGGGACGGTACCTTGCTCAGGGGTACCTCAGGGCAACCTACTTTTTGAGGGAATTGAACCCACAATCTTCCGATGCAGGGCCAACTCCCTAACCACTAGGCCACCGCTGCCCATGCTGTAAACAAAGAATGCTTTCAGAAATATAAATAATGATTGTTTATTTTTTATCCATTTACAAAATGCAAAGTGAGCGAACAAAAGAAAAATCTAAATCAAATCAATATTGGGTGTTACTACCTTTTGCCTTCAAACCAGCATCAGTTCTTCTGGCCCCCACAGAGCCCTGATCTCAACATTATGCAGTGTGTCTGGATTACATGAAGAGACAGAAGGATGTGAGGAAGCCTACATCCACAGAAGATCTGTGATTAGTTCTCCAAGATGTTTGGAACAACCTACCAGCCGAGTTCCTTCAAAAACTGTGTGCAAGTGTACCTAGAAGAACTGATGCTGTTTTGAAGGCAAAGGGTGGTCACAGCAAATATTGATTTGATTTAGATTCTCTTTTGTTCATTCACTGCATTTTGTTGATTGATGAAAATAAATGATTAACACTTCCATTTCTGAAAGCATTCTTTGTTTTCAGCATTTTTTCACACCCACCTAGAACTTTTGCACAGTACTGTATTTTCACTAATTAACAGCTGTTTATCACCTGATGCCTGAAGCTGGGTGTAAGTCAAAACATGGGTGCAAACTATTGGAAATAATTCACATAGAAGATATACATCATACACATTTTACAAGTTTCTTTTTTTGATGATTCTCTGCTTGTGCCAGCCCTGAGCTACTCCACCCCCCCCCCCCGAGCAGAGATACTTTCATGTGTGATTCACTGCAGCAACCCTTTGCTCCCGCCTACCATAACCTACTGCAACCAAGAAAGAAACCTTCAAACAGTTGCTAAGCAACCAATTACTTTTACAATCACGACAGCTTATGTTCGCCTCAAAAAGATGTCACCACTGACAACGACTTTATGTCCCATGGGAGTGTCGAATGCTTGAGTTTGGCATTGAATGAAACTAGTTTTTGAGCAAAGTAGTGTCCACTGTGTTGGACGCCTTTGCTCAGTTGTTATTTTATGAGCTCCACTGGGTGGTTAAGATAAGGAATTGATGGATGGATGGATGGAAGGATGGGCCGCATCATTGCTGTTGAACAGCAAAGTAGATAAAACTTACATTAATTCAGCAATTTAGCCCAGTAATGGGCTGGCAACCTGTCCACAGTGTTTGGAGTCAGGACCTGTATGGGTGGTCAAGACAGTGGATGGATGGATGAATGGATGGATGGATGGATGGACAACAGTTTTGGCCACAGGATTGCTTTTGAACAGCATAGTGGATAAACCTAAATCTCCCAAAAATATCCACCCAAGAGTGACTTCACTGGTCAGAAGGAGCCAAGCAGAGCAGTAAAAGATGGACCATTAGTTGTATCAGCAAGGTGGAGCTAGGAGTGTTTCCATTAAAGTGGCCAGAAGATCTTACTTGGTACAAGCTGGACTGTACAACATTAGAAGAGCGGTCAGTTTCCGCAACTGTGACTCGATAGACTCATTAGGAATAAGAATAATACTGACATTTTTTTCCTCACACATTTTAATAAATCACTTCTTTTGTGTAAAGTTAATGTCCCGCCTGCCTGAACAATTTTTCCTGTTCAACAGTTTCATACATCTAAAAGAAAGAAAGAAGGTTTGGGTTATTAGACTGTTCCTCTCAAGTGCAGCACATCGTCAAAGAAGTGCATGATGTCTGTCAGGATGAGAGCGGATGAACAAAGTCACAGGGCTTTTTTCAGCCGCCGCTAACAAGCCTTTTGTTTCGGCACCCTTCAAGGACTGAGTTATTCTCCCCCGAAGATCCTTTTTTTATAGTACATGACATGCCGGCCCTGCCCACTTCTCAGCTCATCCAAAGAAGTCTAATCTACGAAAGCCTCTTTCTTGATAAATATACCCATCAGCGGTCCTCCCACAATCTCCCATCCCGGGTTCTGCTCAGAGCCAAAGAGCTACTCTATTACCAACAAGATTGGAATCCACTCGTCTCTTATCAGGCCTCGCATTGTCTTTGGAGGTAGAACTTTTATCAGTTTCTTCTTAAAGCCTGGTAATTTTTGTACAATGTGATAAACTATGACAAATGTAATAATCCGATAACGCTGAGACGACACTAAAGTTGCTACAAATAGGGGTTTAAACTTGGTGATGATGAATATTTCATTAAAGAAAAGCAGGGATGAAGTATTTTCAGAAACTATGTGCTGATACGGACTAAGCAGGATATATGGATAATCTGAGCCCAAACTACAGTCTGGACCACCAGTCCAGCCCTGTAATAATCTCTCAATCCCTAGAGTCTGAGAGGGTTTCAGTGATGCTTAGAGGGCAGTGTAAAAGTCTTGAGCCAGTCAGTTCTTTAAGTTTTTGTAGGGAATCACCTTGTTGTTGCAAAAGATTCATTTCATGCCTGACAGTCTTATGTTTGTAATATTGAGTTAATTTAATGAAGAAAAAAAAAAAATGTTTTAGTGCTCCTGGCTGCAAAGTGACTAAAGGTACAATATTCTAGATAAAGTATTTCCAACCACTCAGCTTTCAGAAAACTATAAAATATTTTGAGAATAATATAAAAAATATTATTTATAAATAAAAATCTAAATAAATACAATGGAAGTCTGAATACATGAAATTAAGTTTCAATTTATCCAATATATTGAATTAGTTGATCCTTAGATTTAAATTAAAACATTTTCAATTATTTTTTCATTTTTATTTTTGTTTCTAACCACTTTGCCATAATATATCTAATCTAAAATGTAATATCAGCTCTGCATTTGAAAACAAGTGATTAGCTATTTAAAGGTATGTCACTACAACTCAGATTTTAACAAGATTTCTATGCTGTCTTTAGCTAAATTACATTTACTGCATTTAGCAGCAGATGCTCTTATTCAGAGTGACTTCCATGTCCTGAATATTCCATGTCATATATATATATATATGATATTTTTTATGAATTAATTTTTTTCATGATAACTTACATGAAAATACATAATAATTTTTTTTGAGCATGAAAAAAGGAAGCTCCTATCCTCTTAGTAATAAACTTTCCTTTTAAATTTTTGTCATCTATGGACTATTGAACACCCCCATCATTCTCATTTCAGTTCATTATCAGTGTGTCACATTTCAAACAGCCATATTTAATAGGAAGCACTTCACATGTACAAAACCTCCTCCACATCCTTCCAGCATGTATCCATCTGATACCTAATGTTTCATCACAACTTAATATTCTCCCTGATTGAGATGGTGAATGTTAATTGCATATGTGTATATACTTTTTTTTTTTCAGCCTTCAAAGTATAAATGATCATGCTAGGCAACATAGATATGAGCTGAATGAGGTTTAAAACAGGAAATGGGACAGAAATCTGAGATTTCTATGCTATTACACATCAGTAACCTTTAAGCTTTTTTTTCAAATCTGGGAGGAACTCTGAAGTGCGTTCATTTTTAGGATGTGTGGTGTTTTTCTTTTCCTATTGGAATTAAAAAATCTAATTTTTATCCAAGTCAAAGGTCCATCTGATGGTGTTACATAAGACATGCAATTAAGTTTGAGCTTTCTTGACTTTTCTCTCTCCACACGTCAATACTGTATGCATCCATGTGCAGTAACGTGGTGGGCTTTCAAGGCCATGCATCTCCTATTACTGCCTCTGGCGGGGTCTGTGTACAGCTCTAGTTCGCTTTGCTTTTATTGGTTTTCTTTTCTTAATTACTTCCAACTTCCTGTTTAACGAGCTCAGCAGTAAAGACAATACAAATGCAAACTGTGTAGACATGCTATGTTCAGCACTGCTTTGCTATAAACTGCAGAGGCTTTGTTTAAGGAAGTGGACAAAGAGAGACTGCTGGAGAAAGCCTTGACTTGAATACAAAATAAATAACATCCACGTAATTAATGGCAAGGGAAGATAACGTTGTCTTGATGTGTATGGCATTTGAATCAAGTGCACTGAGCTACCACTTTTATGTGCACAAAGAAGAAACTTTGCAGGGAAAGAATATGTAAATGTGTCCTCAAAGTGCAACTTGTCAAATTTTGTACTTCAGTGTTTGTTTACCCCAAGAACATTAGGAAGTTTTTGTGTCTTTTCTTAGCGTTTCAAGACAAAAAAGCCAGATCAGGAATGCTTTTAGAAAATTTCATCTTAAATGTCTTAAGTGTCCATTTTATCTTAAAGATACAAAAACAAGCTAGAATGGGATAAAATTAGTGGCTTAGAGTGTAGGGACTCAGCTCCAGGATTGGATGATCATGGGTTTGAATCCCAGGCCAGTAGGTAGCTCTGAGATACCCTTGGACAAGGTACCATCCCCATCACTGCTCCCTGGTAGCTGGATATGGCTGTTTTTTTTTTTTATTATGGTTCACTGTGTGTTGTGTTTCATAATGACAAATAGTCACTTTCACTTCCTTTTTACTTCACTTATGTTTCCTTATGACTTAACCAGTAGTGCAAAGGATAGCATCCTAGTCACTGTTTGATATATGTCTTTCTTAATCTGAGATTTGGGAGGTGTGGTGGTAAGTGCTGTTGCCACAAGGTCGTAGGTTCAATTCCCAGGTAGGGACAATCCACTGACAGTTAATCTAACAGGGGACCAAGTGAAGCATCAAATTTTGCACCATTTGCACCAATAATAATTGGAACAGAACCTAAAATAAAAAATAAAAATAAACCCGGACAACAAAGTTGGGTGTGTACATTCTTCTTAACTTCCATGGCGTAGCTCCTCCATACCTGATTACAATAGCTCCATAATGGTGGAAATGCAGATGGATTCACCAGATGGTACCAAGATTCAAAGTTTCCTGAATGGAACCAGATCAAGGACCATTTCTCTGGTGGTGGTAAAAAGCAAAGAGTGGTTCTCTTTATTTACTTATTCATTTATTTTTGAGGAAATGTGCCACTGCGAATCTCAGATTAGGGTGGTGTTTAGCACTGTCAACAGCAAGAAGGTGCCATGATTCCCAGCTAGAAAGGCTGAGGCTCTTTACTGTGTACATGTTTCCACTGGGCTTTTCTCCCATAATCCAAACCATGCACATCAGGTGAATTAAATTTGTTTAATTGCCCTCTAGGTATGTCTGCATGTCTGCCTTGCATTGAATCTGAATCCTGAGTTGTTTGTCCTCTTAGGGCCATGATAGGCCCCTGCAACCCCCTGTTAGAATTAGTGGTTCAGATAATGTATGCCATTTCTCTACACTTTCAGCTTCAGAGTTTCCAGACATGCTTGCTGTTACTATGCTTTGGTGCATTGGAAGTGTTACAGTTTTCCATGCTGCCTGCATCTCCTGATCCAGCAAACTGACCAATTAGCAAAGCTTTCCTTGGTTGACTGGGTGTGTAAAGGCAGCAGAAACACTCAAATATTCTCAAATGTTCCCAAGGGCAGCATCCAAGTCTAAGGAATCTTTTCCTTTGAGAAACCAGTTTTGCTTCCATGAAGAATCTTTCAATGAAGAAACTTTTTTAGCAACCATTCGTGAGCAGGAGATCCAAGAGCTTCCACACAATGTAGTACTGTCATGCTTTCGGTCTGAAGGAAAAAAGGAGCGGAGAACCATACGCACAGAGAGCAAAGAAATCCACAAAAGGTTCATTTATTCTGACAATTAACATACACAGCACAATGGTGAATGGACAACTCCGGATCAGCTTCACTACATTTAAATAACCCAGCTTCAGGTGTTGTAGATTCTGAAAAATGAGGAGAGGGAGAAGGTGAAAACCAGGCTAGTACTCCGGGGACTGGGACCAAACTCTGGTGGTGCCATGACAAGTATTTACCTCAATTAAAGGCTCTGTTAAAAATATGTAGCTCCAAGACTAGAATCTTCTAAAAACCTTATTTTTAGTATGTCTTCACCTAATCAGAAAACAGGACACAGGTAAGAGAAGATCTCAGACTCATAAGATTTCATGATTAATGATCCAAGATCATGGCCCAGGTCTTCCTCATGAAATTCAGCAAGTCTTCAAAATCAACATATGCACTGTGGGAGGCTTTCCCAAGGGATATGCTACAGCCAGATGCATCAGAAGCTCATGGCATCATCATAAAGCATTACACATCCAGGTGGAAGGAATCAGAGCCATTACTGGAAAATACATTTTTTCCACCCAGCACATCTACACGCAGCATGTGACCCCAGCAGAAATGGCAACATAATCAAGGGCCACAGCCACCCTGGACCCACACTGTTCTTGATGCTAGCCTCAGGCAGGAATGTTCAAGCCTGCAGTCTTGGATTTGTGAAAGAAGGTATATGAGAACACAATATAGTGGGCACATAAAACAAAAGGCACACCAAAGTGGATGCAACATGCAACAGGAGTCTGGCAATAACGATGATGCCTAGAGATGCATTTAGGTCTACAGCCTGCAAGAGGGACTTTTGGTGCTTTTGACAAGCCAGCAAAATTGGGTCTCACTAAATATATGTGCACCTAATTCAGAATTCCGCTGCCAGGGTCAGGTATGAACATGTACTCAGATCATTACACCAGCTCCCAGTCAGCTAGAATAGACTTCAAAATACTGCTACTTGTATATAAGTCATCTAATGAGCTAGGCCCTACTTACATTACTGATATTCTGTAAATATACAGACTGGACCATTCAGATCAGTGGTGTCTGACCTGTTTACGAGGCAAAGAAGCTTTCAGCCACTACCCTGTTTTAATTTGAACTACTGTACAGCAAAGTAGTTTTAAGGCTCCCTGTCATGAGCCTTTTCTACCATTGACCTACATAGAGTGAAAGTGGGAGTGAAAGTGACTATTTTTGAAACACGGAAGAGCACACAGTAAGAAACAATGAAATTCAATCTCTGATTTTTACCCATACACACCTAGCAGCAGGGGGCAACTATTTAAAGTGACCGAGGAGCAGTGATGGGGACAGTACCTTGCTCAAGGGTACCTAAGGGCAACCTACTGGTCTGGGAATCGAACCAATGACCTGCAAATCCTGGGGCCTAGTCTCTGAACACTAGGCCACTGCTGGCCCAATCTTATTCCAGGAAGTGTCCAGTAGCGTTACATTTTCTAGGGTTTGATTAAAATAGGATTTAAAACATGTCATGCTTGTTTGGACAGCCTTTATAAATGTTAGTGTTGGTTTTAACACTTTGTATAAGTCTGATGACAGCTGACATTACCCTACAGGAGCAATTATAAAGCCTTGTTTCAACAACTGCTGTGATATTTCCTGTATTGTGGGAGTGATAAAAGTAGACTTTAATATGACAAATTAAGTGACATTTGGAATAAATGTTTATAAATTTTAATATCAATTTATATCGACTGTCATAAAGAATTATGGAGTCATGAAGTCTTACTCATGTTGAGAAATATGCAGACTGTAACCTTCCTTCACATGGAGGAGTCTGTTTAAATGCCATTCTGACACATCTTTGGGGTAGCAGTGGCCTAGCATATAGGGACTATGATCAGAAGGTCATGGGTTTAAATCCCAGTAGCCAACCCAATAATGCTCCCTGGGCACTCAATATGGCTCCCTCCTGCTGCACGTGTGTGTTGGTGAAAAGCAGAGGTTGCATTACATTGTGTGTCACTGTGTACTGTGTTTAACAGTGGCAAGTAGTCACTTTCCCTTTCACATAATCAAACTGGAATTTCGTTGTCCCTATTGATTGTTTTGGTGCACATTAATACATAATAATTAATACATGTAACAACACTGTAATTACTGTTGCAGATAGGAACTATTACGGCAGGCACCCAGGAAGCAGAAATGGGGGCAGTACCTTGCTCAAAGTTAATGCAAGGCAACCTACTGGATTCAAGTCCAGAGCCATCCAATCCTGGGGTCCATTCCCAAAACACCACAGCCCCAATTGGCATACATATGCAATGTTGCACTACTGTAATCTAGCTGTAGATACACTGTTATTACATGTATTGTTAATGTATCTACTAATCTACTTTTTCTTTTGGCTGCTCTTGTTTAGGGGTCGCCACAGTGGCTCATCCGTCTCCATGTCTTCCTGTCCTCTGCATTTTCCTCAAATGCTTTGTTAATGTAGAATTACATAAAATTAGGAACCATTTATATATAAAGTGACCGAATTTGTTCATCCCTACAAATGAACGTCTATACGGATTTACTGCACTGAAAAAGATAGCTTCTAAATAAATAAATAAGACAATTGATTTGAGTCAAATACAATGGTGTCTGTAATGTTTTGTCTCATTTTTGACCATCATTTTGTGAAGGTAATACATTTTGTTGACGTGGAAATGATGTGCACTCGTAAATCATTTTTGTCAAAAAGTGTTAACTTACAAAAAGACTTCAGACATAACAGTCTATGATATCTCTGCATGAATGGCTCCCAAAATGCCTCAAAGGTGGTTCATCTATTCACCCTTTCTCCTTCACATGCGAATAAGACTGGAGATTCCTGTCTGAAAGTGGAGTACTCTCAGATGTGGCAGTTTCGGCCTTTGTTTTCTCAGCTTGCCCATGGCGAGGCAGTGGGCTTGAATGGACTCCTCACGTGTAATTCACTGCCTGTGATACATTTCCTTCTTATTTCAGCACAATGGCAAATCACTCTCATTGTCGTCTATCAAATCGGCCTCCTGTGTCTAATTTCTCTTTTCTTTATTGAAATGTAGATGCCAAAATTGAAAAAAAATGTCATTATCAACTTTGCCTGACACCTCTCATCTTTTCTTCCTTTCTCCCTCAGTCTCCTTTCTTCTCAAGTGCTCCATTTCAGTCTCTTCTTCAGCCGTCTGTACTGAAAAAGAAGGGTCTTCAAATGTCTTATTGGTTCTAGGAAACACCTCAGTCTTCCCATTATCTTGAAGGTTCTTAAAAAGGTTCCTCACATCTACATCACATCTGTATTCCAAGAATCAACCAAAAGTGGTTCTTCAGCATTTCCAAACCCTTTCAGAGTGTCTTACGTTGGACTTCAAATTCAACACCCAATATGCCAGTTATGACTAATGTATTTATCATAACCCGCCATGTCAAGGACTTCGTGGGCTGACTGTTTGGCACAGCAGCGTGGGTGTTGGGCGCAGATGGCAGTGAGGTGCATTGTGGTCTGTGGGTGGGCAGTGATGCAGGCAGGCAGGCAGCTGTTGGCCTGAGAGCCTGTCAGAGCACTGATGTGCTGGCTGAAGAGAGGTCAGTGCCGCCCACCCTACAAGTGCTGAGAAAGAGACTGATGGACAGCTCCACGGGGTTGGACTCTGCTGGACCTAAAGGGCTGCTGAGCAAGAGAAGGAACAGGTGCTGGAGGCTTGGTCCATCATGGGCTCTGGGGAAGGTACTCAGTGCAGGATCTGTTGTGCACTTAAAGGTAAACTCTCGGCAACCAGATTTTCCAAAGCTGACATAACCAGTTTGTTTAAAATCAAGAAAATTACAGTAAATATATAACAATTCCACCTGCAAGAATGTATAGACACTTGCACATGGACACTTCAAAATGGAACCAACCTGTACAATAAAGACAATACAATTTCACTGACTGCCTACATGGGAAAAAAGTGGATGTTTGGCTTAATATCATGGGACTGTATGGGTGAGGCATGGTTTTATGATAATAAATAAATAAAATGAATTAAACTAAAAATATAGCTCAGTAAGGACAAATACATGCTTTCTGCAATTAATTTACATTTAAATAAAAAGTGTTTATTAGTGATTTAATTTGTTTAAATTTCAAGTGAGCATACAAAATGATGTGTAGTCACCTTGATATATATATATATATATATATATATATATATATATATATATATATATATATATATATATATATATATATACACTGCAGAGAGAGAGTGAGAGAGAGAGAGAGAGAGAGAGATAAAGAAACCAGTAACACAGAACCAGGTTTAGAAAAGTTTAACTTTTTAAATATAAGATTTTTAAAATGCACAAGGTGGTAATAACACTGTGAACGAGATTTCAGGAGTTGGTTCAAGGTAGATGCTCCAGTAGCTCTGGTTTCCAGAAATGGCATGTGGACTACAGATGTTAAATTGCCCCCTCATGTGAGTGCGTGTTTGAGTGTGTTTCTGTGATGGACAGTAGACCTGTGTATCTCTGCCTTTTACTCTGATGGTGGGACAGGTTCCAGCTCCTCCAGCAACCTTTTAGAAGAAGCAGGATGATAAACTCTACAAAAACTGTTCAGCACCCTCAGGTGATTACTGTAGGGTTTGCAGAGGTCATGTTGTCTTCCGCTGGTGATCTATGTGGCTGATGGATGGCGTGCCTTTCACAGTAACCTTATAGAATATTACAGTTTTCTCACATGGGTGCTGAATGTCCAATTTCTGGACAACTCCTGGTCTGACGGTCTGTATGATTTGTCTGTTAAGCAGTAATGAAAAGGTTACAATATCATTCTTCAGAAAGAATAACCTCCATACAGCAGAAATGAAGCTTCCTGAGATGGAGAAATAGAAGAAAAAAACAGACAGAAAGATGGACGAATGGATGGACAGACAGACAGATAGATAGATAGATAGATAGATAGATAGATAGATAGATAGATAGATAGATGGACGGACAGACAGACTGATAGATGGTTTGGTCATTTTTGTTAACCCGATACTCTTCCCCTTTAATTTATTTTTCTTTTGTTTCTTGACTGTGTTTTCCCCAGACCCTCTTGCCCAATCAGAAACCTCTATAATCTAATTGTGCATGGGGCCGGCGCGCTCCTCTCCAATCTGTAACCTTTTCCCTTCATTATTCTCTGCTGGGCGGCTGCAAGGAGATGAATGGGCGCGGTCGGGACTGTTTTTTTATTGCCTTGCATGTTTAAGGCTCTGTCAGTTAAACAGTAGTGCAGTGGGAGTTTGTGCATTTGATTAGCCGGTTGCTCCAAAGGCCAGCCGAGCATTAGAGGGAGCAGGCTGTAATTCTGAACAGCTGACACAGGAAAGTCTAATTAATAAATATGGAAGGAGAAAAAAATGGAGCATCGCTTGGATCCCCTGTGACTTCAGGATAAGGCGGAATGTGTTTGTCACGAGAATGAGCATTTGTCAGACTCCGGGAGTGTGTTTATGCACAAAGGGTGTTTAATCCTCAACACTGAGAGTCCTGTGGTAAACTGGCAGCATCTAAATAATCCCATTATAGCTTCTAATTTCAGCCACTCAGCTGTGCTACATGTCCAGCAAAGGAAGGTCAGGCTAGTCTGACAACTCGACATGCTGTAGTTCACAGTCCTTACTTATCCACACCTTATTGATCCCTGAATTAGAGAACAACAAGAGACATTCCTTCATTAAAAAAAAAACCAAAAAAAAAAAAACACCCTCATAAATTTACTAAAGCACATGTGTTCAGGGCCATTTTCCAAATAAAACACTTATCCGCATGGTGGTTCTGTCACCTCACAATGAGAAGGTCCAGGTTTTAATTCCCAGGTGGGATGGTCCAACTTTCCGTTTGGAGTCAACATGTTTTCCCCATGTCTGGATTTCCTCACACCACTAAAGACTCACATGTCAGGTGGACTGGAGATGCTAAATTACACCCCTGGGTATGAGTGTGATTGTCTGTAGGTCTTCCCTGCTCAGAAAATGAGACAGTGAATAAGTGAGAGTGTGAGTGAGTGAGTGAGTGAGTGAGAGAGAGAGAGAGGGGCGAGAGAGAGAGAGAGGTAGAGAGAGAGAGAGAGAGAGAGAGAGAGAGAGAGAGAGAGAGAGAGAGAGAATCCGTGAGAGTCAGTGAGTGAGTGAACGAGTGAGTGAGAGAGTCAGTGAGTGGTAAAGTCAGTGAGTGAGAGAGTTAGTGAGTGAGAGAGTCAGTGATTGAGAGTCAGTGGTAAGATGGTCAGTGAGTGAGGGAGAGTCAGTGAGTGGGAGAGTCGGTAGTGAGATAGTCGGTGAGTGAGAGAGTCAGTGAGTGAGATAGTCAGTAGTGAGAGAGTCAGTGAGTGAGAGAGTTAGTGAATGAGATAGTCAGTGAGTGAGTTAGAGAGCTGGTGAGTGAGAGAGTCAGTGAGTGAGAGAGAGAGAGTCAGTGAGTGAGAGAAAGTCAGAGAGTAGGAGAGTCAGTGAGTGAGAGTCAGTCAGTGAGTGAGAGAGAGTCAGTGAGAGAGAGAGAGTCAGTGAGTCAGAGAAAGAGAGTCAGTGAGTGAGAGAGTCAGTGAGTGAGAGTCAGTGAGTGAGAGAAAGTCAGAGAGTAGGAGAGTCAGTGAGTGAGAGAGAGTCAGTGAGTGAGAGAGAGTTAGTGAGTGAGAGAGAGCCAGTGAGTGAGAGAGAGTCAGTGAGTGAGAGTCAGAGAGTGGGAGAGTCAGTGAGTGAGCGAGTCAGTGAGTGAGAGAGAGCCAGTGAGTGAGAGAGAGTCAGTGAGTGAGAGAATCAGTGAGTGAGAGAGTCAGTGAGTGAGAGAGAGTCAATGAGTGAGAGAGTCAGTGAGTGAGAGAGAGTCAGTGAGTGAGAGAAAGTCAGTGAGTGAGAGTCAGTGAGTGAGAGAAGTCAGAGAGTGGGAGAGTCGGTGGTGAGAGGTCAGTGGTGAGAGAGAGTCAGTGAGTGAGAGGAGTCAGTGGTGAGAGGCCAGTGAGTGAGAAAGTCCGTGGAGTGAGAGAGTCCCAGTGGTGAGAGTCAGTGAGTGAGAGTCAGTGGTGAGGGGTCAGAGGTGGGAGAGTCGGTGAGTGGCCGAGTCAGTGGTGAGAGAGGCCAGTGGTGAGAGAGTCAGTGGTGAGAGAATCAGTGAGTGAGAGAGTCAGTGGTGAGAGAGTCAATGGTGGGAGAGTCGGTGAGGTGAGAGAGAGTCAGTGAGTGGGAAAGTCAGTGGTGAGGAGTCAGTGGTGAGAGAGTCCAGTGGTGAGGAGTCCAGAGAGTGTGAGTCAGTGAATGTGAAGATTAATTGAGTGAGTGAGTGAGTTAGTGAGTGAGATGAATCAATGAGTGAGAGAAAGTCAGTGAGTGAGAGAGTCAGTGAGTGAGAGAGAGCCAGTGAGTGAGAGAGAGTCAATGAGTGAGAGATAGTCAGAGAGTGGGAGAGTCAGTGAGTGAGAGAGAGTCAGTGAGTGAGAGATAGTCAGAGAGTGGGAGAGTCAGTGAGTGAGAGAGTCAGTGAGTGAGAGAGCCAGTGGTGAGTGAGAGAGAGCCAGTGAGTGAGAGAGAGTCAGTGAGTGAGAGTCAGTGAGTGAGAGAAAGTCAGAGAGTGGGAGAGTCCATGAGTGAGAGAGAGTCAGTGAGTGAGAGAGTCAGTGAGTGAGAGAAAGTCAGAGAGTGAGAGAGTCAGTGAGTGAGAGAGAGCCAGTGAGTGAGAGAGAGTTAATGAGTGAGAGAGCCAGTGGTGAGGTCAGTGAGTGAGAGTCAGTGGTGAGAGAGTCCAGTGAGTGGGAGTCAGTGGTGAGAGAGTCAGTGAGTAGAGAGTCAGTGAGTGAGAGAGAGTCGGTGGTGAGAGAGAGAGCCGTGAGTGAGAGAGAGTTGTGGAGTGAGGCGGTGGTGAGTCAGTGGTGAGAGTCGGTGAGTGGAAGTCAGTGAGTGGGAGAGTCAGTGAAATTGAGAGGCCGGTGGTGAAGAGGGAGTGAGTGAGGAGAGAGTCAGTGAGTGAGAGAGTCAGTGAGTGAGAGAGAGTCAGTGAGTGAGAGAGTCAGTGAGTGAGAGAG
>CM029371.1:13306196-13501634 GCA_017165825.1 Hepsetus odoe
TTACATCAATCCATCCATCACGGGACAAGAAAGAGAGAGAGGCAAAATAGGGGAAAAGTTACAAAAAATCTCCACATCCAAGATTTGTCAGGGACAGGCAGGGACTGAGATTAAAGCACCAAACTTTCTTGGAAGATTGCCTTTTTGGTGCAGATTTTTTTTTGGTTTTTTTTTTCAACCAAATCAACAGGAATGCTTCAGATTTATACAAATCAGCCATGGCCATTGAAGCAGGAGTGACAGGATCTGAGCCACTTTGACCAAAACAAAACTTTGACCACTTGTGGAAGTTCCCCAGTGGACTGAGGAGGGACAACCGATAAACCAGAGAGAAGGTCAAGGACACCTGATCCTCCAGAAAAGTTACTGAAGCACAAACTCCTGGAAAATGTCACGCTGGTTCTGGTAGAATCATGTCAAATCACTCAGCTGTGAACAGGGCCGCAGACCAGTCAGAATGCCCATACTGACTCTTTCCCACCATCTGTCTGTCTGTCTGTCTCTCTATCAGTCTGTCTGTCTGTCTGTCTATTGGTCTGTCTGTCTCTCTATCAGTCTGTCTGTCTGTCTATTGGTCTATCTATCTATCTATCTATCTATCTATCTATCTATCTATCTATCTATCTATCTATCTATCTATCTGCCCTTTATTAATTTATTTACTAACTTACTAACTTACCACATAAACTCTTCTTTACTAAAGATGAATGTCCCAGACAGGCCCATCAGAAAGAGACAGAGAGTGAGCCAGAGGGAGAGGGGGTTCAGCCTCAGCAGTAAACTCCACAGGGACGGCTGGCGTTTGGGGAGATTTTCCCTCACCACTGTTTCGTTCATTTTATTTATGCATTCGTTCCCCTCTGATGCATCAGGCCCAGCTGTTCCCTCCATACATGATGTTTAGTCAGTAAAGGAAGAAAAATCTTGCGCTTGATGCAGGATGAATGGAAGAATGTACTGTTTTTAGAGCATGCTTTGCCTCAGAGGATTTTCTGTTTATGCTGATCTGCAAACAGGCATTATGGACCACCAGGCACTGGAGCATGTCTAAGTGTTTTTCAGACTGTTCCCAGAACAGGTCATAGTGGAAACTTCCATCAGTCCCCATGAAGGACGCATATATATAAACATGAGGTTGAGGGGGATTGTGTGGGTTTATGTTGTATATATTTATATATATATATATATATATATATATATATATATATGTCATTCAACATAATTTACAAAAAATCACTTTCATTTCACAAATTTCAATCCAGGAAATTCACATGCTGCCATTTTGAATACCTAAACCGGTGACCGCGTACATAGCAACTCAACACATTTTACCATAAATCCCAGTATTTCTGAGTTATATGATACACATACAAACACATATAAGCATTTTTGCCTATATGTAATCCAAAATCTCAAATGTCAAGATCATTTTGGATCAAATTTCAATGCCAAATCAGGGGTGCGACTTATACACACGTGTGACTTATACACAAGTATATACGGTAATTGTGCGTGTGGGTGTGTGGGTGTGTGTTAAAAGCTTTGTTTTGCTGACATGAATGACATATAAATATGTTCCAGCAGGCTCCTGGATTAAGAAATCAGAGGGACTTGAATCGCACTCATGTTTCAGCACTAATGCCGTCCGAATGCCATGACTAACATACTTTGTTATTTTTAGCATCTTTGAAGAATCATATCTGGTGTAAGCGCAGGTATCTGGAGACTAGTACATCTCTAAGAGAACACAGATGTCTTAATCCATCACTAAACTACAGGAGAACATGTTCTCCAAACCGCTGCATGATCTCATCACTGATATACAAAAGAGTGATGAGTGTCACTGTTGATGTTAAAAAAGTGTGAGGTATTATATTTTGATAAGCTTCTTCTGTCTGTTATAATAAGAGAAAGGAAGTAACAAAATGTAAATGTGTTGAAAATCTTTTTAAAAACATAAGATTTCTCTTTCTGATGATTTTTTTCCAGACCCATTTCAACCTAAATGGACGTCCCTCTGAGTGTCCATCTGTGTAGGACAGACAGAAGGAGACGTAAGAGAAAAGACGGAGAGCGGACGGTGGAGAAAAGGCGTGTATTGAGTGTGACGTCCGTGATGGGAGAACTAGTAGAGACGTGGATGAAACTGAAGCAGTGAAGTTAATGTTCGTTATTTTCAGTAGATTGTTTTTATTGGAGCTGTAGTTCGAGGCTTTAATAGTCTTTGAATTCTATTAATATGGAGTGAGATTCAGTTCACTTTCAGCACAAACAGATGCTACAAATGTCTTTCAGAGGAGACACGTCTCACTTTCTACTCTCAGTACATTCCTGTACTTTTTACTTTACACTCTCAGTACATTCCTGTACTTTTTACTTTATACACTCAGTACATTCCTGTAGTTTTTACTTTATACTCTCAGTACATTCCTGTACTTTTTACTTTAACCTTTCAATACATTTGTGACAGTAGAGGGCACTCTGCTGTTCTGTGCACTTTATGTTATATTGTTAAAATTAAGTACAAAGCAGCTATGCATTCGTGTCCAGCCCACAACACCCCATCATTGCAACATTCCTGTACTTTTTACATTATACTCTGAGTACATCCCTGTACTTTTACTTTATACTCTCAGTACATTCCTGTACTCTTCACTTTATACTCTGAATACATTCCTACACTATTGTAACGGTGGCAGGGTGCAGGGAGGACGCCAATGCAGAGCCAGGAATTCGTAACATAAATTTATTAACTATATTAACAAAACAAAACAAAACCAAGGACTGCAGTCCTAACTAAAATCAAGGAACTGCAGCCTAAACCAAGAACACCAGATTATCAAAACCACCACAGTGTGTAGGCTGAGCCTAACAAATGAGCCGCGCTCTGTTCTGACTCATCGGGGCTTAAATAGTCAGCCCCAATGAAACACACCTGTGCCTTCATTAGCTCAGGTGTGTTCCGTCAGAACAGAGCGCCCTCTATCGTGCACAAAACACCTGATCCGTGACAACTATTTTCTTTTGTAATGAGTAAAGTTGTTTAATCAGTACTTCTACTTTTCCCAAAAACTTATGTAGACACTTCACAAACCAATAACTTAATTAAAAAGATCTTAAAATATAACACAAAAGTGCTACAATTTTTTAAAGGTTCGGATCTGCACTTTCAACAAAATGTGTCCACTTTTTCTTTCATAAAGTTAGAAAATAATTACATCTAAAACTGCAGCACTTTTGTTTTTGTGGCTTTTACCGCTTCAAATGAAACCATGCTGAGCGCATAAATTAACACACATTTACCAATAATGCATAAAACAGCTCCACATGTTGCAAACTGTCACTAATATCATTATCAAAAGCTCAAATTAAATCTGCTCCAGTGCTGCTTGAAGGCAGGCCTCTGTCAGTCAGTCAACAGCCTGGTCTATTGGAGTGGGAGGGGCAACATCTAATCCTCCTGAATCACCGTGGGTCCCATCGCAAGCGTCTCTTTGAGAGGCATTTAGTTTATTAGAAAAGTTGGTTACCTTGGGAAATCATGATCAAAGCTGAAGGAGCAATTAAGCAATACTAGGCTGTAATGAGATTTGATTTGGCTTCTCACTATGATCCGTTTGAACCAGCTGTAGCACGCGGGGCGCCCTCAGATGAATACTGATTTGTACATTAGCGCTCATATAGTCCCAAACATGAATCAATATTAAAGAAAAGCCAGGGAAAAAGCACTCACTGTTGGGACTCTGCAGCGTAAATAACAACATAATGAAGTAATGCAGTTGTGGAGTCAGGCAGTTTTTGGGCAGCGCTTAACTTGCCTGATTACGAGTGAAAACAAAACGACAGCTGAGGTCAGCCTCTGTTTTGGAGCCATCCTTCCATCCTTCTGTTTTTTTCGGAATTTCCTCCTGGGATCTGAGCACACAGTATTTTTTGTTTATCCTGATGGCCACCATGGCAGATTAGGCAATCACAGTGCCTGAAATTCTGGCAGCACTACAAGTATGACTCATCTTTGACGACCTTGTTCAAATCTTTCATTTTCAGGGAAGGGGGGGGGGGTCAAGAAACTGTCAATCATGGCTACAGAATCATGCTGGCAGCCTTGTGTTCTGAAAGAAAAATATAGAAGAAATGATGGTGGAGCTGTTCCCTGGCATCCTGAACAGGACAGGATGGACTGTCTAAAGAGAAACCAAGGAAACTACGTGTGTCAAGGGCATCACAGAACTGTAGCTCCAGGTTCTGGGTCACTTGAAGAACCTTCCACTGTTTCTTTGCTCCTTCCCACCTCCATTCCATAATTATGATTCTATCTTGAAGAGACAACAAAGAGGCAGAGATATTGTTGCCACAACTAAGGTTTCTCACCGTTCCTCTTTGTTTTTGTCACTCGTGCACCAGGCAGTCCTCTCATCTTGGTGACCAAAGGCAGAAATATTTGTGAGAAGATCAAACTATGAAAGAAACTTAGAAAAAGGTCTGAGACACTTTTTCATTTAATCGGGGTTTCATTTGGAGTCCAAAATGCCATGGACGGTAAAGGCACAAATTCATTGACAACATATATATTCAGACCATTTAGATGATGTTTGTCCACAACGGCAAAATCATGTTAAAAAAAAGCTAAAATTCTCTAAAAATAAAAAGATTACTAAATGAATGTGGCTTGAATAAGAATCCTGAGGCTAATACCTTGCTCAAGGAGACCTCAGGGTAACCTACTGATCTGGGATTTGAATCAATAACTTTCTGATTCTGGGGCCTAGTCCCTAAACACTTGCCCACCACTGCCCCCATATCACTGACCTAATTCTCAAACTGTTATTTAACATGCCTTAAACTTTCATCAGATGTCATGATTTGTCAGGACAATTACTGACTATGAGATTTAAACATATATCACCTGGCATAATTACAGCTGACATAATTGGCATGTTTATAGCCTGGTTATGTCAATGTTATATCAGATAGTTAAAGTGTTGGAGTAAAATATACACTTATCATTAGAAATTAGACTACCAAACTCAAACAGGCTTGCTTATGGGATTCCAAGCACTGGACAAAGATGCAACTTTAAAGCTATAAAATGCTTTGATGATCTTACACGATGTTCTTTAGTCCACTTTTTGGAATATCAGCGT
The DNA here is from genome assembly GCA_017165825.1 of Hepsetus odoe. Classification (NCBI taxonomy): domain Eukaryota; kingdom Metazoa; phylum Chordata; class Actinopteri; order Characiformes; family Hepsetidae; genus Hepsetus; species Hepsetus odoe. The sequence continues at coordinate 13,311,341 of CM029371.1, forward strand.
CATACAAAGTGAATATTCACAATCTGACCTGTAGGGGACATATAACTGTCTCCACAACCATTGGGATAAATGAGTAGGAAGGATACATGGACATGGTGCAGAAATAACCCAGCTGGGTGGGGGACGGGCGCTGCAGAGTAGGACACTCTGCAACCATATGGAAAGTTCCTTAATCTCCCTTCCTGGATTCCAATTGTGGCATTCTGGGGGAACCAGGACATCATTCTTATTCTTAGCAAGGGGAGGACAGCTGGGGGAATGTTGGTTGGGGGTTGGAGGTTAGCAGCAATGAGAATCTCTCGCTGTCATCACCCTGCCATTGTTTTTTTTTTTTGTTTTTTGAAGAGCGGGAGGGGACTCAATAGGAAGAGAGCACTCTGAGGTATTTATAGAGTGTTGGGTTTTAAAATGAGATTGATGGTGAGAGTGAAAAACCAGAGACACTTTTCAGTGTGCTGATGAGAGCCTTCAGAGCAGTGTAATGACAGAAGAGGATAATGAGCATATTGTAAAATGCTAGCCTTCTGAGGGGAGATGTTTACTGTATCGAGATGAAATGTGCCACCAAAATTGTTGGTAAATTGTTCCTTTTCCAGTGCGGCTCTAAACAGTGGTGAAATTAGCACGCAATCTGCCTTTCTGAGCAAAAATGAAACTTCAGTCAGAAACATCTAATGTGTGCTGAGTATATGAAGCACAACCTAAATGCTGTCACCGCACAATGAGAAGGTCCTGGGTTCAGTTCCCAGTCAGGGTTGCCTTGGTCCTTAATACACGTATCCTTTCAGGTCTTCATTTTTTCTAATCCATTCCTCCCTGTGATGGACTGGCAACCTGTCCAGGCTATTTGGCCACCTTTTGACAAATAACCACTGGGCACCCTTGAACCCTAAGTCAGCTAAATGGACAGAAGAGATAATTCGGTAGATATGAAGCAGAGAGCACCAATAATCAGCTGTCTGAGGCTTCCACTAAATGATTCGCCTTTAATAAAAACACATATTAAATAAATATATAATATAATATATAATAAATATAACTATAAATATAAACTCTCAGAAGATGAAGAAGATCCTACCATTTCAAGCAGAGCAAACAAAAAGTTCCAATTACCAAGAAACCTTGGCATATGTTCTGTGTTTTTTTTTAATCACAACTTAGTCTTCTTTATGATTTTTCAATATATTTCTATTAAAATAAGCACATACTTGCAAAGACTGCATGAGTTTTCATCTTCAGAAGTCTGCTTCCAAGCTGAAGGTCACCTTTTGTGACATTGTGCCTCTCGCTAGCTCATTTGCTTGAAGAACGGACTTGTTCCCATCCAATCAAGTGCTTGCCGAAGATGGCTGGCCCACTCATTCCTTGTGACAGGCTAATAAGCCTTGATTTATCCAGTTTAACCAGGACATCCCTAATTGGACTCTCTCCTCGTTGGCACCCAAAGTGAGGGTTCGCACAGGGATTGTATTTTTCCGTCCAGAAACCCTCCGCAAGGTGATCTAGACTCAGATGTAGCTTCTTGTGTATGAACGATTTGAAAGAACTAGTCTAAATCAGCAATGTTTTCTAAGATGCTTGATCGATGTGTTTTGAGGGGACAGTCTGAATCAGTGTTTGGCTGAAAAAGTATACATGGAAATGGGGAAATTATATATGGAAGATATAAATCTGTCAGAGAGACAAAAATGTCAATATGCAAAGTAATGCAAAGGAATCTCTGAGGTGCCAAACTCACAGTCCCTTTCAGCTTCAATCATACAGAATTTCAGTTAAAATATTTTACCATATTATGCTGTTTACTGTAGGGCTGCTTTAATAAGACAAGAATAAGAATAAGAATAAGACATCTGCATAACGTTTTTTATGACACGAGACTTTGTCATAAATCTACATAGACATTTATAAAGGCTCATTCTAACAAACATCTATTATTGTTCCACTTTCTGGGGTAAAACTGGTGAAAGTGGTCTAAATGAGAAGCGATACTTGGTGGCCTGGTTCCTGTTTTCCTCCCACAAACCAAAGACATACACATCAGGGGAACTGGACATACAAAACTGTCCCCTTGGTGTGACTCTGTCCCTGTCCTGTGCTGGACTTCTGACCTGTCCAGTGTGTTTCTTCACCTTTTGCCCTACAAGAGCAGGGATGGGCTCCACAACCCCAGATAACAAATGGATAACATTCAGAATTGCAGATCCAAACTAGCTTTTTTTCCAAGAGAAGGAAGTGAAGAATTGCTTCCAAAACTGCATTTCTGGAGCTTGGTGGACAACCCAGTGCATTCAGAGCCATTGGCTTTGGAGCACCAAAACCTAAAATGTGTAAACACATGACCTTGGCTTCAGAGATGACAAAAAGTGGAAAAAAAAAGATTGTGGGGAGAAAACAAGTTTGCTTTCTTCAACCAGCACTGCCTCTTTATCACATCATAAACTGTGCTATGTTTTGATTAATTTCAAATTGCTTGTCTTGCTTCAGTAGACTGTGAAATGCACTTTCCCTTTTGTAAGTTTTCAATTTCTATTATTCTATCCAGGAGGAAGGGGGGAAGAGACGAAAATCAGAATGACGTTCGTTCGTATAATTAAGAAACAGAGGCATTAATGCAGCCAACAGACTCCAATTCATCACTCACACGGTTAATTACGTTGTTTATACAGATGTCCGTAAAATGGTTCAAGCGATGTTCACTCGCTCGTTCCGACAGAGGGATATAATTCTTCAATTTCAAGGTAATGAGAAAACCGAGCACAGCGTATGTTCATTTTCTTAAGGTGAACAAGTCATTATGAGAGAAGTGCGGCCTTTATTAGAGCCTTGGAGTCGCTCAGGTGTTAAAAAGAAAGCGAAACCTGAATAAAGTTTGCCAAAATGGTAACTTGTTGCTAAGCGACTGTAGGCAGATTATCTTTAATGATCACCTCTCCTCATAAAGAGCAGTATTCACAACTTTAATCAAGTGGCCTGATTGTCTATTGTGAATGTGATGCCTATTGTTGCTTATTTTCCTGCATTTCTTCCTCAAACACAACAGGGCTCTTGTTCAAAGAGCATGTTCTTGGTTTGCTTTTAAAAGAAGCTCCAAAGAATGTGGTAAAGTTATCCCAGGGTTCTGTTGTCAAGAACTATCTCTGCAGAGTTTGTTGCATTTTTCTGGTATCTGCATATTTCAACAAAACAGGCATTAACTGAAGAGTACACATGACAGAGGTTACATCAGAAGGTGAATGAATGCTTGAAGCTTGACATTGCAAATTTGAGTCTGAATGATCTCTACAGATTATTTGGTCCAGAACTCCAGAGCATTTCCCAAAGTTCTTCAATACTCTGAGCTACTTTCCAAACCAAGTTGGCTGCTTATAGGAGTAAGAACCCTATTCGGGTCAGATCATAGGACAGACATGAGAAACATTAACCTGATAATCCCCGTTACAACCAGCAAGGCAAACCAAAGACAAGCAAGAAAATTACAGTATCAAATAACCACGATGTTGAGTTGAAACATTTTGCTCTGAGTGTGAATCTGATTGAGAGTATTGAGAAAAATCATCTGCTTTCTATCGTTGAGGGTTGTTGGAGGAAGGAGATGTGTTCAGAGTGAGGGGCAGCAGTGGCCTACTGTTTAGGAACTTGGTCCCAGGATTGGGTTCAAATCTAGCAAGCAGGTTGCCCTGAAATATCCTTGAGCAAGGCACCATCCCCAAAACTGCTCTCTGGGTGCCAGATATGGCTTAGACTGCTGGGTTAAACCATGTGAGTGCTCACAATCACAAAAATCACTTTCATTGATTAAATACAGTTTCAACAGAGTCCTGATCATGACTAATAAAAAAACTCAAGACACCTTACAGATGATACAGACCAGGGATAGAACAGGGTTACTGAAGGGCAAGGGATCACACCAAAATAGCACATGGAAAATGTTCAGGGATACATAATAACAAGGAATTAGGACCATATACAACACAGCATGTGACAAACTCATGGAAATACATCTCCAATCCACCTGACAAGGAGAGTGGACCAAAACTGAGAAACCCAAAAGACATAGAAAGGCCTTTCACCACACATACAGGAGGCTGAGAATCCAGAACCTTCTCCCTGTGAGCACTACACCACTCTCATCTTACAAATTTAAGAACAGATTAATAAATTAATATGAGATATGTGATTCAATGATTTGTTTAAGGACATTTTCTTCAAATGTACAATATGGTATAAATGTGAAAGCAAAAAGTTGTGTTTCCAATAAAGAAGCAACTGGAGGTTAGAACGAGATGGTTGTTTCTAATGAAGCAGCCAGCGAAGCGAAATAAAGCTTTGGTGTTTTTTTTTTTTAAGGTGGCCAATAAAGGGGAAAACAAGGTATGTGTTTCCAAAAATGTGGAAAATGAGTGGAAATAAGAGTTGCACAATTTGGATACAGTTCAATTTGTGGAAGTAAAACTTTGGTGTTTCTGAATAAATGGCTTGGAAGTTAAAGGTAGCGGTTTCCATAAACAAACAGGATGATGACTGTACATTTATGCAGATTAAACACTGGCCTTGGGATTGGGTTACGTGCATTTTATAAAATAATTAAACCCAGATAACTGCTGTTAACTAAAGTCCAGCGGCATGATGGGTCAGGTAATTACAATGTCGCTAAAAGCATGTTCAGTCTGAGGGTCAGAATGGCCAGAGTTAACCTGGTGAAAGGGCTGTGTGAAGACCAGCTGTCAGTTGTCTAGCCTTGCTCTGACATCAGGCATTAGGGGAGGAGGGGGGTCTCCTGGGTGTCTGACTCACTCTCCAAGGCTTTCGGTGCAAGGCGCCTGGAGCCCGCTGCTCTTTTATTAGATCACTGGGCTCTTCTGGGCCACAGCGAAAATGTCAGCCACAACACCAGTCATGTTCACCTCCACAGGCCCCCCAAGCCTTAGCTAGACCCCTAGAGTGTTCAGCTGCTGCCGCTAGCCTCTTTGGTCCCACTTGTTTGGCCTGTGCTCCAGTTTTCCCTTTATCTCCGTGCTTAAGGGCTCAAAGTCTGGCCGTATAGCTAAACCATAAAGAACGGTAGACACTCGGGTGGGGGGGGGGAGCAAGGGAGCTTTCCTTTCAGACAGAGAGAAAGAGTGACTGCAGCAGAATGACAAGTAGATACCTTCCAAGGCAATCATAAATCAATGACGTGACACACTGTTCTGTTCCTGTAATGTGGCCAGGAGGTCATACTAGCAGGGCTGAAGGCAGAACCAGGGATTACCTCCAACAGTTAACAGGCCACTCTACTGTGTCCAGGGCTTTATGAAGGCAATCTGTTGCTTTTCTATAAAGACTATTTTTAAAATGGTGCTACAAAGATGGAATGGAAGTTGTGTCTTGCACAGATTGACTGAACAGTCACTAAACCTGGTAAGCCAGTGTCTGATCACAAAACTGCCCCAGACTAGGAAGGATCCTGCCATGGAAAAACCTTTATCACCCTTTCTTTACCCTTTACCATCCCAACTATTGGAAAGGGTTTTAACTTACAGCTACATTTATGGCATTAATCATATGCTTTTATCCAGAGTGACTTCCATTTCCTAAGTACAGGGACAGTCCCCCTGGAGCAACTTAGGTTTAAGGGTTTTGCTCAGGAACCTAATGATGGTAGTGCTGGAGGTGGGATTCAAACCTGTGACCTCTTGGTCCATAGACAAGTATCCCACCTGCTGACCACCAACACTAACATAGCGTAACGTTATGAACATCAGAATTACAATTGGTTGAACCTGAAATAGCTCTGCACCTAAACATTAAAACAATTACAATAAAGGGTAATGGGGATTTAGTCATGTCCCGTGCTAAACTTCCAGATTGATAACTTGCATAGGGAATGGATGTGTCAGCTGATAAAATCTTATTTATAATTTTAGGCTATTTTTTTTAAACACAAAGCACAAAGTATGTACACTATAGAAAAAAGGATACTTTGAAGGTAAATGTTTGGTTCATGAAAGAACCAGCAGTTTAAATCTACCTTCCAACAACATGGTCCTTGAGGTTTATATCTTAAATAGATATTTTACATGGAAGAAAAAGATTTGCACCTTTAACCTAATGTTTTAAACTGGAAGAGTAAAAAATCCTAGTTTTGCAAAAGATTCAGAGTCAGAAAAAATATCTGCAGAGAAAGTACTGAAAGTGCAGCCTTGAGACTGGTACCCCACTGGCACATGAGGTACCACCAGTAACAACCCTGTGCATTTTTTTCCTGAGTGCAGCACATACAATGAAGAAATGTACACTTGTTGTATGTCACTCTAGAACAATTCTTGTTAGTTTGTGCAGACCTGCCACGTGCAAAGCAATCTCATCAAACAGCAGCTCAGAGGCTCTGCACTCACAGGTGAGTCCCATCAAACAACCAGAGCAAAAGCAAGGATAAAATACAAAGTTATATATATAGTTGAATTTGAGTGTGGCATGCAGGTACAGCAAGATGAAGGAAGTCAAAGAATCCTGAGTGTTAAGAAACTTCTCAGGAGGGTCACATAATATAAAGGATCTTTACCAGTTTGAGGATTCCTCCAGTATGATATGGAGGATCTTTAAACTTTCAAAAGTTTTATACCTATCACAATTTTCATCAGGGTATGGTCTTCTGAAACCCCACTTTTTATAGTGTTTGTAGATGTGCTTTGTTCTATAATGCAGAGAGTCAATCCTCATTTCTTATGGCTTACTAAGAAAAAAGAGACAGTGGGTGCAGTGACATCACAACATGTCCAAACAAACATGTAAATCCAGCCTAAACACAGAGAGAGTTTCATTCTAACCAGCTCTAAAATGAATATTCACTACCACCACCGTTATTCTGTAGCACAGCCTCAACTCTCTTAGACCAGCTCCTTTCTTTAAGTCCTCTTCAGGAACATCTTCAGGGTTCTTGAAGGACGTCCCAAAGCTCTTCTTTGGTGATCGGCTGTCTTTTGTTTTCTCTGTGGAGATGATCGCACACTTCTTCTGAAACTGCTCAGGTATGGGCACTGAACTTAAAAGAGAGCCAAAAAGTCCTCAAAAAAGCCTGGAGAACTGTTCCTCAACAATAAAAAAAACAAATGAAAGTCTGTTTTTTGGAAGCAAATAATGAAGAAACTAGTGGTGACTCAAGACTCAGTATTGTTGATGTTGGTACGCGTGTCTCTCCCGTTACTCAGTCTCATTATCCATCCTGTTGTTCCATGCGCTCAGTCTTTGGGGGAACTGTGACCTTGACACTCATCTGTGACTCAACTTCTCCCTATGAAACACACATACACTGCACACACAAACACACACAGTCGTCCTCCCTTCCTATTTAACAAGCCTAGACAAGCTGTCAGGCCTCTGAAACTCTCACATGACCTCTAAGCGAAGGACAGGGAGGATAATGGTCTTAACCCCTGCTCGATCCATCCAAGCACATGGATTCGTCCCTCCATCAGCAACACATTGAGAGGGACGGGCCAGATCAGGTAGGGAGAAGCTAAATGGATAATACAATCACATAAGGCAATACCGTGACTGGCCCAGACGAAGATGATGAATTGCATCGTGCGGTAGAACTGAAAGCGGTTGTAATAGATTAAAATGGTATTTCTACGCTGCCCCGTCCTGTGCTCGCCCTCGCTCTTGTAAATGAAATGGGCCAGGTTCATTAATTCATCATTTGTCAATTGCTAGGAACATTAGCGAGAGGACTTTCAAGAGCAGGCCTGAGAAGAAGGCGCCATTAAAGGTCTATGAGAAATCCAACAAATGCACAGGTCCCATTACCAACTAACCATAATTGCAGTGTAATGTGCAGTGACGGCCATAGACTTCAGTGGGGTCACGCAAATCTCAAATTCATTACACTTCCAATCTTTACATTTTTCCTTTTACGCATGGTTTGCTACCCAGGTCTGTTTCGGTCTAGTTGATTTATTCAGACATTTTGGCCCAACCCATTTTCCTATTACACCTTGCCCTGAGCTCTTTGCCCCTTCCCATTTTGAGTGTCCACAACTAGGAGTAAGGTATCCCATGTGAATTTGGGATAGAGTAGAGGAAAGCTCTACATGGCTATCAATTGGCATTTTTCAGAGGGTAATGAGAAATTTCCCACAATACCTTGTGCATCACTGGCTGTGCAAAGAACCAAGCACAAGTTTTTCTTTCATTTATTAAGATTTAAAAGTTGTTTACTATATTCTGGTCCCTGAATTTGACAACAAAGATTGAAAAATGACTAGTGACCAGAAAAAATTAGGCCTGTTTATATAAAACCTCACAACTAATGATAAGGTATCAGGCTCTTGAGGGCCCATCATATTTATTTTGATTAGAAGATTGATTTTAACAGATTAATTTTAGGAAAGTCATTGTATTAGATTTAATGTGCTTTTACATCACTTCATTAGGCTATCGCATCAACTGTTCATTTATTCATGGTTTCTAAGCGAGATGTGGAGATTGTTTTTGTCATGCAAAAATTTGGAAAATGGTCAGATGAAACTTTGTTAATTGATAATAACGAATGAATTTGTTGAATGAGACATATTCTGATGGCATACTTTATATTATACTTTACGGTGGTGCAGTGGGAGGCACTGTCACCTCACAACAAAAAGGTCCTGGGTACAATTCCCAAGCAGGACGGTCTGGTCGCTATCTCTGTGGAGTGGACATGTTGTCCCTGAGTGTGAAACACCTGAGTGTGTTTCCTCCAGGATCTCAGATTTCCTACTGCCATTCAAAGACATGAAGATCAAGTGGACTGGAGACTCAAAATCGATCGTATGTGTGTTTGTATGTCTGCCTTGCGATTTACCAGCAACCTATCCAGAATGTACCATCTAGCACCCCATGAGAGCTGGGATAGACTCTAGCACCACCCGCGACATGATTTAGGATGAGCTGTTCAGAAAATGAAGGAGAGATTATGGTTAGTGAGAACATTCTGGGATGGCTTTTCTCTCTGCCATTTATTTGTTCTCTTACCAGTGTGTTTTCTTTGTTCCTGGTTAGGAAATTCAGCTCAAATATTAATGGATGGTAGTTTATTTCCAATATACCATATAAAGAACACAATATGTGTTTTTTGAAATGCACCAAAACTTCACGACAAATGTTTGGCTTTGTTTCATGTTTAAAGATGGGTTGTTGGGTAGGATGTGTTCTAATTGCATGTGAGAGCAGTGGAACACAGTGCAAGCACTATGCTAAGAAAGGTCAGGAGCAACTGTGATAAGAAAGCAAAGATACATCTGCACACAAGCACAAGAAGACATCACTGCAGAACGATCCATGGGGGGTTGTTGTCATGGCGATTTCCATGAAATCATACATACTGTAGCACCTTCGCTGAAAACAATATTGATTGCATTCCAGCTCTCACAGCCACGGTACTAAAGTGCAATGGCTAATTAAGAGAGGTGACTGAGGGCACTCTGTAGAAGAAAAGAATCCAAAACCAGCCGCCCAACCAGTCCCCCTTCAATTCTTTTCCAATAACAAAACGTTCACATCTGAACGACACGCAAAATCAATTTGCGCACACTCACGAATCACGGCGCAGGCCGACAGCCGTACAGGATCAGAAGTCGACCGGCAGAAGGAGGCAATTCTTTCTCTTGCTCACACTCAGATCTTTTGGTCACATTTTGTCATTGAAGGAGCAAGTTGATTATAATGATTTCTTCCCACCGCCGCATTTTCCCTGTCATTGAGCGCCGCGGTTGATTTGCTTGACTGCACATTGATTAACCTCTCCGAGCGAAGAAAAGATTCGTAAGGATACCGAGTGGCTCTCAAAGCGCTTCCATCAACCTCTGCCGACGTGCTCTCACCGCACGCCGACTCATTTCCATGCGAACAAAAGGAGGCGGCTTCCTCCATCAGCAAATAAATATTTATGAAGGCTTTAAGTTGAAGAGTGCCGCGAAAAAGTCTTCTCAATTACGCAACTCACGAGCTGCAAGCATCAGCAAGGTTCACTCGTCTGGGTAGTTCTATCTATTTATTTATTTAGTTAAACTGTGTTTTCAAATGGTAGTGGCATGATAATGATGGTTTGATTGTAACAGGGCACAGCTCAATCCCAGCATTATGGTTTTTAAACCTTAACACCAGTTCATTTATTACAAATAGAAGTTGAGAAGCTGCCCAAAGATCTAGAAACAGAATGGGGCTGATCTCATGTTATTCCTTTGCACAGATCAGAACTATGCCCAGGCAGAAACACAGACTCTGATTGGTCAACAGGCTGAACCCAACTTGCAAAGGGATTACTGGTGGTGGTAAACAGCTACCCATTTCCAACATGGAGAAATAGATCAATCATTCCAGAAGTGTTGGAATTATCATTCTGGGATTAGTTTATGCTGTCTTTATAAAGGACACTGCAATGGTCATAAATTTAAGACTGACTCCTAAGTCAGGGCACAGTTCATCTACACATCTTTTGGTCTAAATACCAGTGAGCGGCAAAGCATTTAGAACCAGATTTACATGCAAGATGCACAACAAAATTTCATCTAAAATTAATGCATTAATTTACTAAGACTGAAGCATAGCACTCAAAATGTGTTTAGCTCCATCAGCTGAACTCTCAGTTGCTGGATTTAAAAGGCACCTTGAAAAATAAAGGAGCCACCAACAAGTTTAAGATTAAAGCAAAAATGAAAGTTCGTTGGTGAAGCAATAGCAGCATTCATAAATCATTCAACAAGTTATTTCCCACCCAACACCCTATAGGGTTGTTATTTTACTGGAGGTTAGAAAATTCTTAGGTATGTCTTGATCTTTCGTGGTGTATTTTGTGTCCCGTCCCAGTCCCGAAACTTTAACACTGATATTCTGATGGTAAATAATCTTTAAGGAATTGTTAGTGTTGTCATGTTCAACAGCCTGATATTTTGGCTCATACACCTTGGCAGCCATTTATGTTGCCTATGCACTGGAATGCATTCACATTCACATTAAATGCATTTACCAGATGCGTTTATCCAGGACTTCCATGTCCTCATTACAGGGACAGTCTACCTGGAGCAACTTAATGTTAAGCGTCTTGGTCAGGAACTCAGTGGTGGAGGGATAGGATTTGAAGTGAAAGTGACTACTTGTCATTGTGAAACACAACACACATTAAACCACAACAAAATGCTTCCTCTGCATTTCACCCACAAACCATGCAGAAGGGGGCAGTCACACCCAGTGGGTAGCAGTAATGGGGACAGTACCTTGCTTAAGGGTACTTCAGGGCAACCTGTGTTGGGACTTAATCCCACAACCTTCCATTCATGGTGCCTAGTCCTTAAGCGTATGCCATCCCACCTACCACCTGTAACTTCTTGTTTCAGAAGAATCTTACCCCTAAACTCTACTTGTCTCTTCACAATACATCCAAATGTGTCCAGAAAACTTGCTAAAAATGCTTTTTCTTCATAGGACCACGTTTGAACAGCCCAATACAATCAGAAAACAAGCTAGTTAAAAAGCAGCACTGAATTCAAGACCTATTTCTACAAATCGCAACATATCTCCATCCAGGATTCTTTCTTCACCACGCACATAAGTGTTGCTTTTTTAGTCCTCAGATTTGCGTGCTCTTACTCTTTGCCATTTCGTTATTTTGCCTTTCGTCTCATGATCTCTGGTGGGCTCGGTTTGTCAAATTGGCACCATATGTCGGTCTCTTTCCCTGCAAACGGCAGCGACGTTTGAAATAGGTAGGCTAATCCATGGCACCATCCTTGAATATTTATATGTGGAAGTCTGGGGCACGTGCCAGAAAAAGCACATTTGATGTCTACCTGTGTTTGATGCTCAGGTTTTATGAGGTAAAAAGTGCCTGGAGGATGTCCACCCTCGTTACGCTTGCTCTTTGATATCCCTCTTCGTCTATAGGGTTTTGATGAGCTATTGCATCCAGGCTCTGTGTGCAGATGCACTTTGTTTTATGACTTACAATGAATGTTCAAGGGCCAATCTGTTTTATATGTTCCCTGTTAAGTGTAGTTTGCTGACGAAACCCCATCCCTGGTTTTATGTTTCTTTTCCAGTGCCGACAAGATTCAGGAACAAATGAAGTGGCTCGTTGCCCAAATTAAAAGAGACCCAATTTATACAACCCTGCCAATTTCACAGCACTTAACGCCCACCAGTGGCAATCTCTCTGACAGTAGTAGTTGAGTGTGATAAATTGTTGAAAGCTGGCTTTCTAATGAATTCCTCCATAACACAGAACCTTGTAGGCTACCAGTGAAGCCTACCATATAGGCAAAGCACATGTAAAGAAAAAAAAACAAAAACAGACTTGAAAAGATTATTGACACATCTTGGGAATTAACAGACCTCAGTATATTCTGAGCCAGACTTCTTAAAGCTACTCTTTATCCCGTTATAGAGATCTCAGATAATAAACAGTGATAAAAGTAAGTAGCATATAGATAACCTTATGTCAGCATTGCTTGAAGTGAAATCTTTTTCGAAGGTATTACTGAGAAATGACTTGTTAAGCTGGTGATGGGAAAAATAAAGAATGAAGAACAAAAGTTAGATGATAAATCTGCTGAGGGAAACACAAATTGGCAGGAGTTATAGAAATATACTCCTCAGCTTTGCCTTAGGCCAAATCATAAAGTATGCATAGCACAAACTTTATTTCAAGTCAAGTTCCAAACAATGCTGTTTGAGATTAAATGAATCTGATGTGCTGTATTTCTTTCTTTATTGTGATTATTGTCCATGTGATACATATCCAGTCATGGTCAGTGATCACTGTCAGCATATCACAGGGATAAATCTTGTCAAAGATTGTCAAACCACACTTGCCAAAAAATTAATTTTGTAATGTTGGTAAGATTTTTTGTTTACAAATAACGTTTACAATTTGTGAAACAATTGCTGAATTTATTTTTTTTTTATTCAAGGCTTTCTCAACAATAATGGTACATAAAGATATGGACAGCCAAGAGGTAGCTGTCAAATATATTATAAGCCTAACAGACCTGGTCCAGCAGTTGGTCTAAGCAGTGGGGGGTATCTCTGTCAACTAAGTGCGAGAACAGCTGAGGACAATAGCTCATTGTTGGTGCTGTGTGCAGCCCTGTCTATTTTGGATTTCTTCCTTTTATAGTGCGCCATAAGCCAGACTAGTGGGCCTGATCTCTGCTCACTGGGGTGAGATGATATAAAAGCTTTGACGGACAGTTTCTGCCTCTGTGCCCTCGGCTTCCACCTATTGCCTGACCCCCTCTCACTTTTTCTGACCCTTAGCTGGGAGCAAGGAAGCTCTTCGTGTCCACCGCAACATGGCCCCAAAGAAAGCAGAAATAAAGAAGCCGGAGCCCAAGAAGCCAGAGCCTAAAAAGGAAGCTGCCCCAGCCCCGGTGCCCAAACCAGCCCCTCCAGCAGAGCCTGAGCCTCCCAAGGAGCCAGCGTTTGACCCCAAGAGCATCACGCTGGAATACAGCGCTGACCAGATCGAGGAGTTCAAGGAAGCCTTTCAGCTCTTCGACCGCACTCCCAAGGGTGAGATGAAAATTACCTATGCTCAGTGTGGGGACGTGATGAGAGCCCTAGGTCAAAACCCCACCAATGCCGATGTGCTGAAGGTTCTGGGGAAACCCCGGCCCGAGGAGATGAACACAAAGATGGTGGACTTTGAGACCTTCTTGCCCATGCTCCAGCACATCTCCCGGTCCAAAGATCAGGGTAACTTTGAGGACTTTGTTGAGGGTCTTCGAGTCTTTGACAAGGAAGGCAATGGAACCATCATGGGGGCTGAACTCAGGCATGTTCTGGCCACCCTTGGAGAAAGGATGACCGAGGATGAGGTTGACCGCCTGATGGCAGGTCAGGAGGATGCCAATGGCTGCATCAACTATGCATCTTTTGTCAAGCATATTCTGTCTGGTTGAACTGGGCATAGAGCAACTACTGAAGCAATAATGTAGTCAGCAACTTCCAAACGAAAGGATAAGGATGTAGAGGGGTAAACTGGACTCTGGTTTTGAACTTTTTCACCTAAACCTCACCATCTAGTATTTTCCTCATCCTGCACATCACTTTATCCCTTAATACCCCTTCATACATGTAGACGTCTGATAAAAAATGGACAGAGAGTTGAAACCAAAAGGATGGCCATTTGTATGGATTGGACAGTTATGTGTGCATAGGTTTTGTCCACCTTTAAATATATATTCTACCAGAATGATGTGCATGCAGCTCTGACAGCATTCAGACAAAAATAATACTTTAGCCTTCATTAAAAATGCTCTAGGGATGTTACTACACTGGAGGCACTTTGTTAGCCTTTGCATCAATGAACAAATAAACAAATAAATAAATATATTCAATTTCTGTATATTTAAAACTCTCAAACCTCAGCTGAGTACCAGACACTAAAGAGCTCAAGCACCGAAGGTTTGTGGGTGGAGAAGACTGCTGATCAGATGGCATTTCTGGAATTACATGATATGGAACTCAATGTCATGCTTTCTATGGAAGTTGTTGTTCTGTCTTTTCTCGTATCACAAATGCACACTCAAAAATAAATGTTCCCAAATGGGTTATTTGGGCTGAGATCATGAAAGAACCAATTGTTTCTTTGACTTACAGACTTTGATTGAATGGTTCTTTAGAAAGCCCATAGAAATTCTTCTGCAACATCGCTCCATCTTATGTAGACTGATGTCCAGCACATATTCAAAGCTGATATTATAAGCGGTAACCACAAACTTTCTAGATCTGATATGATTGAATTCTTGACGAAAAGTCATCTAGACAGAAAGCATCGGGTAGAGAAGCAAATTTAGAAAATGAAAGACATTTTTTGAACATTTATGCGTTTTGAAATCCGCACTTGGTTGCACACTGCAGCTCTTTGAGACCTGACAGGGTAGAGGGATTGACATCAAACATTACTCACCCCAATCTCTCAACAGCCTCAACTTTATTCCTGCGTTCTTAAAGCAGTGAACTTTAGCCAGGCAGCCCAGAGAGAGAGAGAGGGAGAGGCAGCGAGGCGATGGAGAAACCTCAGGATTTTGCTTTGATGCAATTTAGAGGGCTCCCTCTATTCGGGGGCCAAGCACTGGGGCTGTGAGTGCATGCATCAATGGGAATGTAAGCCATGTAATCTCAGCTGAAGAGAGGCACACAAGCAGACCTCCCAGTCATGGTGTTAGGCAGAGTGGGGAGAGTGAGAGAGAGGGGGAGGTATACTCGATACACCTCCAGAACCCCCTGCCCTTGTCATCAGGCCGACAGCTGCCCCATGGACCCTGCTCTATGATCCCTGGTGTCAAGCAGGCACTCGGTTTAGTCGCCACGCTCTGGGCCTCAAACATGAATTTCACACTCAAGGCCCAGAAGAGGGATAGCTTCCCCCAGCCAAGCCGATTTGGAGATTTTGTAAATAGCTCAGTAAACCATGCTCATGTGCAAGAGTCAAGCCTGTGGATTACACTTTTCAAAATTAAGGTCTCCTAAAAGGTTCAATGCAGCTAGACTCCATTTTGGTTCCTATCAGCAGATGATTCTTTGAGAACTTTTTTTAAAAATCTAATTGTACTTTTAACTGATTTGCACTGTATTTTGTCATTTTTTCGATGACAGTTTTTAGATTTCAAGCTTAAAGCTTTTTAGTGTGCTTGTATTTTTACATTTTTCTAAGTAAAAATGTTATTTCGCCAACCAAGTCTGCCTTCTAGTTGTTAATTGTTAGGTGTTAGTTGTTTGTCAGGTTGTTAACAGTACCTTGCAGAGCTCTGAGTTTTGGCTGAAATAATGGTGTGTGTGTGTGTGTGTGTGTGTGTGTGTTTGCTTGTGTGTTTGTGTGTGTGTGTGTATTGGGTTACTCTGAATGCTTTTAGAAGATTAACTATTCACGTTTTTTATATAAAGGGGTTCCAACCACTCAGCATCAGCAGTAAACGAATCACCTGATCATCTGAAATCATCTGTACCTGTTTCTTCACTGGTTCATGTCTTAAGTTAGATGCTTTGTTCTGGTTGAAGGTTCAGACGTAGATCACTGTGTGGATTAACCAACAAACAGCAATCAAACTGCTCAGGTACAGAGACTGTACTGAAAATGAGAGACAAAAATACTGTCCTTCAGGAAGATCTGGAGGGCTGTTCCTCAACAGGACATTACAAATGCAAGAGTCTGGATATTTGGAAGCAAAATGGGAAGAAATGAGGAGCTGAAGAATTTGCACAGTACTGTAAGGGGTAGAAATGTAAAAATTTTACTGTGACCATCTAGTGCTTACAATTAGATGTTTGAGGTTACAAATCCAAAGTTGAAGAATTCCATACCAACATAAGAAGGTTTTAATTAGCACATGGTAAATAAAATGTGAAAAATGTAATTAAATAAAATTAAATTAGATTAAATCACATTGAATGCATTTTAGTCAGTTTGATCATTTCCACCCTTCATTTTATACACCACTGTCTGTTTGCAAAGGTCCAAGCAAATAAAACCTTGGTCACCTGGAATATGAGAAAAATGGGAACAGGCGATTGTGAATAACATTAGCACGTTTTGCCTCCTTGCTTGGCGTAATGGTATTTTAAGCAGGCTAAGAGTTAGTATTATTTTCTGTTGCCACAAAAGCAAGCATGACACAAAATGAGACCTAAAGCACTTAACGCAGCAGTTCCACTTAAAATCAGATACAATTATAAACGAGCTCTCAGAGGGAAATTTGTCATTATGCTTTGAGGGAAAGTTTTCCAGCTTCACCACCGTAATAGCTTTGACAAGAGTATTTCTAAATAGACTGTTATTGCTTTAGAAATATAGAAAATATTGCTTGTCTCCATGGAAACTATACAGAAGCAAGTATGCTGTGTGAAATCTCGAGTATCTTGAAATGTTCCCCAAAATAGGAAACAAGAATGCAGTGACCTTTCTCCATTTCTTCGTTCACATGTTGACTGATTTCATTAAACATGAAAAGAGTGTTTGTAGAGTTTTAAGAGAAAAATGCTTCCAGGTCGGCTTTCAAGCTCATCCCCTGGAGAGGCTATCATGATATCACAGGCAATGTACAACATTTGGGTCCCGAGTTTTATTTTAATTTGTAATTACACATTAATAACCATGTAACCACAACGTAATTACAGGGGTAGTATTCTCAGACCGTAGTAGAGGGATTTAATGCTCCATTGATTTAAATCTTTTGTGTATACTGTAAAAAACAGCTAAAACATTCTGTTAATTAGGAGTTTTCATGAAGTTTTAAAGGTGCAACATGCATTTTGAGGTCCAAGTTTGTACCTGTCTGTTTTTTCTTTTGGGAAAGGACAAAATTATACCTTTAAAGACATAATAATATGACGGTGAAATAGAAAGCTGTGAAGAATGTACATGACCTTTAATAATCTACCTGGATTGGATTTGATGGAGTTATGTTCCCAAACTGAAGGTGCTAAAGGTGTTTACAGTGAAGATACCAACTCGGGGACCCTAAAGTAACCTTTTAGAGAGTGCTCTATGGGCTGAGAGCTTGCACAAGAATTTTCTTAATTATCCAATGCATGCAATTTGATGAGGTTAGCATGAAACCAATTGATCTTCTTACAAAAGATTATTAAAGACTGGTGATGAAGGAATTCTTTAGGGGTAATAAAAAAAAACCAATATTTTAACCTAGCCACTAGGGATGCACAAGCCAATGTATTTCTTCGTGCCGGTCCCAAGCCCGGGTAAATGGGGAGGGTCACCCTCATAGGTCACCACTGCCCCAAAAACTAGTGACACCGATGTGATCACTAGTTAATCAATGTATAATCAATGTTCACTTCACCTCTTTGACCAAATTTGACCAAAATATGATGAAAAGTTCCAGTTCTGTGAAGGTCTGTCCTATTTATATTGTGCCGCACTGCTATATTCATCATGTGGAATATCTACCGGATGCATTCTTGAACACATGCAGCATTTCTTGTCCGACAATTTTTGTTGAAGGCCGAAATATCCAGCAATTCTCTCTTCCCCCGAGGGGTTTCTGGCTGTGGCTGAATGTTTTAGTTGACAGTGGTCTGTGACAATGTTATCTGGGTGGACCTGGTCAGCATTGCCCAAAGCGGAAACCGCACAGTGGATTGGTAACCGAGCTTGGGCCCATGCACCTGCATCCCTCAGCCTTCAGATGACTACACACAGTGCCTGGCATGGTGCAATTGTCCTGACACTATTACAGCAAAGGGGCTGGAGGAATTCTGATGTAACGGCTGCCAAGATATGGAAGTGACCTCACAATCTTATTGTCACGGCATTCTTTTGGAGGTGGTTGCCATGACGTAATGAGGTCACAGGTTTTGTTGTGCACTGGTGATGGTTTCCCAAACACACACATTTCAATAAACCTCAGTGGAAAACAAAACTCACACACACACACACACACACACACACACACACACACACACACACATACACATACACATACACATACACACACACACACACACGGGTGTACATTACGTCATGGCATTTAGGGAAAATTTTATTAAAGAGAAAACATTAATAATAATAATTAATTATTAATCCTAATCTCATATAATCCTCTATAAAATAAGCCTCTATATGCAATATTATTGCTAATAATATGTTTAAATAATTTATTTTAGAATGCATAAAATGCATTAAAATTTATAAAGACTAATATTGCTCATAAGTAATACAATTACAGTATTTAGCAGACGCTCTTATCCGGAATCACTTCCATGTCCTAATTACAGGGACAGTCCCCCTGGAGCAACTCAGGGTGAAGGGTCTTGCTCAGGGACCCAGTGGTGGTAGTGCCAGAGGTGGGATTCGAACCTGGGACCTCTTGAGCCATAGGTCTATAAGCAAGTATACTTCCGCCAGACCACTGCCACACACATAAGCTAAAAAAAGCTTATTTATTTTTTCTATATTTTCAAAGGGTTTTATTTGGGCTTTGCACACTTATTTTCTCAGGAAAAAAATAAAATTGTATTTATTTACAGTAAGCAGTGATTTTATGTATTTGTAAATATTGTTGAAGCTCTTCCATGGATCCCAGTATAAACAGCAGTTTCTGATCGGTCCCAGGTTTGGATAATCAATGCTTCATTAAGTTAAATCAGGTGCTGCTGATGGAAGTGAACTTTAAGAGGAAATATGTAGACGTTCTTAGTACTTTTAACTTAATTTATATTTACTTTACATTTATTCTGGCCTTGCAGGAACATGTTGAAACTACATTTTTGCCACATTTGCTTAAGACTTTAGCAAAGCGCTGCACCCGACCAATTAGCAAATCAATCCACCATCTGCTTAAGTCGTCATAGCAGTTCACTCTTTATTTTTACTTTCATGTCATGCGCTCTCAGCGATTCTGAGGTGCAATTATTGCACTGAAGATGCCAGAAGTCATGCCACTCTGTGTCTGTAAGAAGCTTAAGCCGTACGGCTGCAGAGAGGGATCCAATTCTCGTGGATTTACTGAGTCAGTCTGCAGGTCTTGCAAGAGAAGATTAGCTTCCACAAAACTTTGCAGAAACTGTTCCAGGAAAGTAATGACTGAAATTAGACCTTGTGCAGTGATTGAGTTAGCTCAAATTGCTTCTAAATAGCATGGGCTTGAAGCCGGTGCTTCAATCAAGCAGAAATAATATAATGTTGATGTATTCGCTGCATCCGCATTATCGTCTCAATGAAGTTGCTGATAAAAATGTAGATGTTAAAGCATGCTTCTTCATTGCTTATCTTAAAAACAAGCCAAATACCATCTGCCAATCACAGCAGTAGATTGGCTGTTGAGATTAGCATTTATGTACTTTACAGATTCATCATGTTCTATTGAATCACTTCTAACTTTCATGGACATATGTGTTTTAATACTGTCTCTATGGACTAACCATTCAGGTTCCACCCTCTTTCTTAGCAGGTCTAGGGAGACTTTACTGGGAGTGTTCATGAGGCTGCAATAAGCCTATTAGGACAAGTGACATAAGATTACATTCATTCCAAAGAGCATCATTTGTCATTAAGGCTATTTACATTTATTTTAATGTAATTCCCAAAAAGCGTTCCCAAAAAGTGGACGCTCTAGTTTCAACGACATGCCAAAAAGTCACTTATGAATTCTAGCCTACAGTAAAGTGTTGCCGTACGTTTTCACCTTTTCTAATTTCTTAATCATCCATCACACATTCTGGAGTTAATCAATACACACTTTCATTAAAAGCTTTCAATAAAAAGTCTAAAAAAACTGAAATTGGAAACTAAACATCTTTCCTTAAAAACAAGCATTTAAGAAAACATAAAATATATTCTTATTACTTTTAACTGAATTTATCTTTATTAGGCATTCATTCTGATTAAGCTATGCCTTATCAACTTAAAACTCTATTTTTAAAGGTTAACAGTTTTAAAATGATTTAAAAACAAAAAGTTCTCTTTTTTTATACAACTGTGTTTGATTTGTTTAAGTACCAGATTTTTTACATTTTTTTGAAGGAAAAACATAAAGGTGAGCTCAAAAAGGTGGGGTGTGTATTTTGGATATCATAAAGAGATGGCTTCCAGTAAAGCATGTCTGTAGTTGGAAGTTCAGCGAGCAAATAGTTGTGACTCTGCCCAAGTAGGTGCTGACCTAATCATGTGATTCTGCTTCGAGAAACAACCTCTATGCAACAGTAAGATAAGTGTGAAAATCTAAATTTTAACCCAAAACACAAGAGGATAAACAGTGGTGGCTAACAAGCATGCTAACAACATCAGTACCTATTTCCAAAAGGATCAATAGTCCCAATCTTTCAGGACTGGGTTTATTATTCGGGGTTTATTCTCCAACCGAACAGTGCAGGTCATGGAGGGACAAGAGATGCCATCAATGTCCTTTTTGCAAAAACATTCCTTTTGGATAAAAATGGCGTGTCGTGGGTGCAGATTCGGTCTTATTTTGCAGACCTAGGAAGCTTAAAAATAACTATGATACTGTGATGGTCATCATCCTGCATATTTTAACATCAAATGGTGATGTAAAGCAAAACAATAGCTTACATTTATATAACCATCATTAAAATTTGACAGCTGACAGAGATGAGACAACACCAACCTGTTTAAATCCCAAATTGTCAATCATTTTTAAACAAAAGCAGCTTTAATGGCTTTGTATGCAGAACGAACAGCAACACACCAAGTTCTTCTCTTTAAATCAAGCTTTTGTTTGTGCTTTACTGCAGAAATGACCATCTTCTCCCTCTGCAGGACTTGGTTTTAGAGGTCCCTCGGGCATAACTTTGCAATGGGTAGCTTTGAATTTTAATCCCGTTCCCACCAAAAACTGCCTTGTTGCTAAAAGAGCTGAAAGATTGACCGGTGTTTTGGATCATGGTGGAACAGTTGCTTAGCAGTGAGTGGAGTGAAAAATGAAGCAGACATTCAGGAATGATTAGCCATGATGCATAATGCAAGATTTGCAACGAGGGCTCTTTAAAATTAATGTTGTTTATGGATTAACACCACTTTTTATCAGAGAAGTATTTTTAAAAAAATCACTTTTTGGGTTTTTAAAAGTGAGTTTTGGAGTGAAACCCACACATCTGGTATAGCCAGAGGTTATGCTGCTATCTGGGTAAGGGGTCAAGGGTGTAATGATCAGTGCAGATTGACTGGGGTTGATGTAGGTCAGTTATATTTGTCCATTAAATGTGGCCAAGTTTATCCCATGGACACACAATGGTCAGGATCACTGGTGAAAAGAAATTTTTAGGAAACTTGGTGCTGAACACCAATAGAGGGCCAACAAAAATATGCAAAACCAGATGAACCATGATATGTTCTTTACATCTTCATTGGACTACATGTGTCTCATTGAGTGGACAGTGAGAGGACATTCTAGATCAGGAGTAGGTAACTCCAATTTTGGAGGGCTGGTGTCCTGCACAAAGTTGCTTCCTCAAAAACACTGATCAGGTCTGAGCAGGGAAATCACCAAACCGTGCAGGAAACTGGCTCTCCAGGACTAGAGTTGTCCACCCCTGATCTAGAAGCCCTGGCGAGTGTGATGGACATTAAAGCAGTGAGGCAGCTTCCAATTAATATTAACTCCATTGCTGGCAAAGAGCCTAAAGCCACTGAAAATGACCTTGTAATGCTCACAAAAATAATCCACCTACTTTTAGTCTCATTATTCAAAAGTTATCCTCTTCTCAGGTGCTTCACTTGCTTGTCTCGCAGTCTTGCATGAGGAGCCACGACTGATGATTTAGAGTCTGTCATTTTAGTCAATGTTACTAAATTTACACAAGCCGCATCCGGAGTAGTGGTCCATTTTAAAGGACTATAGTTATTTCAAAGCCTTTACTTCTCTGTCTGATTTGTCTAATCACAAGACACGTTTCTAATAGACATACAGCCACAAGATTAGAACTACAAGTGATGTTAATGTGGATTACTTCATTACAGAGGCTCCTGTCAAGGGAACAGTTATTTTTTTAAGTTGAGGAAGTAGGAGAATAAGGATTTTAATCACTTTGACAAGAAGAAAACTGAAGCCTGGGTCTGAGCATTTTGGGGAGGTCTTGTGGAGTGTTTCTGGTAGACAGGGATAAGTTCCTAACAAATGTGGTCCAAATAAGGACAACCTGTAAACTGGGAAAGGGTTCATGGCAAGCCAAGACTAATTCATTTAGTTGCAAAGAAAAGCTTTTGTAGTATAAAGTGAGGGAGATGTTAATGGCTTTGATAGAAAGGTGTCAGCACAGTACATCCCTTCGCTGTTAATGGGACTGCAGTCCAATCAGAGCCCTGTTGACTGCCAAAAGTGCCTACAGTGAACCCAACTGGATAGAGCAATGGAAGAAATGAGATGCTTGATTGGTTCAGGAATTACTTACAAAATCCTACATTTCCCAGATCTCAATCTAATTAATCATTTATGCTGGACAAACCAGTGAGTATCAAACTCATAGGTCTAAAGGAGCTGTTGCTAAGATACCCCAGCATGAGGTGTGGCCTTGAAAGTTCAAAACTGTTTTGATAGCATCATTAGTCCAGGGAGAGTAATATTAACCAATAATATTGTGCACACTCTCTCAGTAACCTTGCCAATCAGAGGAATCCTTTATTCAGAAATCCTTCCACTCAAATTCCTGCACACTTTTCCAACACTGACTTAATAATTCAGTTCCCCCGATGTGACAATTAGGTCACTTCCAAAACAGACCCTCAGTAAAGAGAGAGAGAAAAAGATTAGATAAAGTTGAATTACATTTTCAATAAAAACTATTTTCTTAGCATTAAGAAATGCCTTTCAGCTCCAGCAGCACAAAGATAATAGTATGCGTCCAATTAGCTGAAATCTTTAATGGCCCCAAGGCGCAGCAAGGTATTTGGAGCTTATGTGCACAGTTTGCACAATATGTGTTACAATGAGAGCGAGAGAGAGAGAGAGAGAGAGAGAGAGAGAGAGAGAGAGGAGAGAGAGAGAGTACATGAGTACATCAAATATTACACAGGTGTTTGCATAACAAATCCTGGTGTACGTCATCAGGATATACCAAAAATGGTTTTTAAATGATAAAGACAACGTCAGAAAGAAGCGTCAAAAAAAAAAAAAAAAAAAAATAAATATATATATATATATATATATATATATATATATATATATATATATATATATATATATATATATATATATATATATATATATAAAATAGAATAAAATAGGATGAATAAACTAGAATAATCCTTTATTATCACGAATGAGAAGTTAAGGTGTTACAGGGCTCTTTAACAGAAAGAACAAGAAGAAAGAAGAATATATAAAAACACAAGGAAAAATATCCATATAGAGCTATATAAATATACATATTTATAGGGCAATTAACAAAAAATAAAGACTATGGGCAGCGGTGGCCTAGTGGTTAGGGAGTTGGCACCGCATCAGAAGATTGTGGGTTCGATTTCCTTTAGAAGTAGGTTGCCTGAGGTACCCCTGATCAGGTACCGTCCCTGTCACTGCTCCTGGGTGCTTTCAATAGCTGGTGTTTGTGTGCATGGGTTAAAAGCAGAGGTCCAATTTCGTTGTGGTTCACGCTTGCTTTGTGCTGTGACTCATGACAGGGTTATCACTTTCACTTGCTTAAAGTATAAAACAAATTAACCTTATACACAGAGAACATATAATGTAATAATGAATAAATATAATATAAATATTTAGAAACAAATTATAAATAAATAAATGTAAATAGATATAAATGTAATGCATATATATATAAAACAGAAAAAGAACAAATGAAGGAAAGGATGGTAAGATTTAGTGGAGGTGTGAGTGAGCAGGTGTAGCCTCATGTTGGAAGGTAGAATGCCAGTTTAATGACAGTGCCTTGGCGATTTGTAGATGGAGCCGCTGCCATAAAATGAAGAAGCGGCGCTAAAGACATCTCCATGCAGATATACCATCCACACTCCAATCAGGCATAAAATGAGGACTGCGAAGTAAAAAAAAGAGGGATAGGAAGGTGGGATAAGAAGACAGAGGATGTAAAAAGAGTGAGAGAGAGAGAGACAGAGAGAGAGAGAGAGACAGAGAGAGAGAGAGAGAGAGAGAGAGAGAGAGAGAGAGGGAGTGAGATGGAGTAAATAGAAGGCAGAGGAGGCAGAAAGAGAGAGGAATAATGAGCAAAAGAGGGAGAGTGAGAGATTGTGGGGCAAAGGAACCAAAGAAAGAGAAAGAGAGGTAGAGGGTGAGAAGGAGGTAAGCGAGGCAAATGGGGGAAATACAGGGGGTAAGGCGAAATATTAGAATCAAAAGGAGAAAGAGACAATGGAGTATTATGTGAGGAGAATGAGAATAAGAGAGATGTAAGAGAGAGATATGAAAAAGAGAAGAAAAACAAGTGAAACAAAGAAGGGAAGAAATCAATTGTACCTTCCATTCATCTGTTTGTTCTTCATTAGTAGACAACTTATCAGGACAAAACAATAGCAGTTTCGGTGAGGACGCCAGATGGAAGGATGGGAGTTCAGGGAGAGAACCTAGAGAGGGTGTGAAGGGACAAATCTTGTGGGAGGTGCATGATGTCTCTTCCCAAATGGGCCAACAGAAAGAAAATGTGGCTATAAAATGTACTATTTAAGTCCTCTTTAACTATTTAAAATAATTTAATTCCTGTAAAATAGATTTACATTCTAGTATTAAAATTATTATGCATTGAATTAAAAACTGTTTTTTTTTCATAATGTTTTTATGTTTCTTTTTAATATTTTTTGCAATATTTTTGTTTTATGGATGTTACTGTTTAATTGTTTTGCACAAACTGGATATATATTGTGTATTCCTTCGAGATTTTGAGATGTATACATTTGCATATACATTAGACTTCTATTAAAACACATTTCTAATAAACTTCTCTTTCTGGCACTCTAACTGCTTTGTCTTTAGAAACATAAACTAGACTAGGCTGGGACACAAACTGAGGCAAAAAAAGTTGATTTAATTTCCTAGCTGGGGAAGAGAAAGAGGGAAGAAGCCTCACTGGCCTACAGGAGGGAATAGTGCAGTCTGACCCAGTGGACTCACTTAAAGTTGGAAGCTAAATTAATTGGCATCCTCATAGGCACCAAGCAAGTAGCATCTTCTACCACCTAATGTCACATTTGGCTCACGACATTCTTAGCAATGGCTGACTCGAAGGAACTCAGAACACATATGTCCAGGAAGGAAGACCTTATTTAACAGACCTTATGCATTGTCCATGATTCAACATACATTTGCTGGACAAGGCAGCTAACCCTTAAAATGTTTTTAATATTATCAGCACCTTGTTTGGTCTCAGTTTCATTCCATCCATTAGTGAACCACTTATCCTGACCTGGGTCATTGGGGGAGGGTGTGTTAGAGGCTATCTCAGCACTCACTATGTGAAAGGTAGACTTAATCTCCAGTCTACTAGGCTGTGGGAGGAAAATGAGGTCCCGGAGGGAACCCATGCAGACGGGGTGGAAAAAAAACTACACAGAAAAAACTCAAGCTGTCCCGATTGGGAATCAATCCCAGGATCTTCTTGCTGTTCAAAACCACTGCGCCATCTATTTCCACAATAATTTCAGACTTTTCCCCCATAATTAGAGTTTGAAAAACTGAAAAAAAGTTCACTCACAAATAATCCTTTATTTATAATCCCACGAATGGGAAATTTGTTCTCATTTCACCCATACACATGTGCAGCAGTGGGCTGCTATTGAAAGCGCCCGGGGAGCAGTGATGGGGACGGCACCTTGCTCAAGGGTACCTCAGGGCAACCTACTGGGAAGGGGTTCGAACCCCCAATCCTCCGATCATGTGGTTAACGCCCTAACCACTAGGCCACCGCTGCCCCAATATATGCCTATATAATGCTTTATATACAGGCATTGAATGCAAATGCAAACCTGGAACCTTTACACATTTGGGTCTAAATGATAAGAGAACCAAGAGAAAATCGGCCAAAAGGAAGTCCAGAAGCTGGAGAAACAAAGTGAAAATTAAGTTATGTCTCTTGCACCTCATAATCTGTCAAACTCCTTCCTTCAGAAATTTCCACAGAGCAGAATCTGTCTCCATTAATTAGCAGCATTGTAATGTGGATTGTAAAGTTTTCATAGGCTCCTGCCTGTTCACCATGGATACCAGAAATGTTCAACTACTGGATTCTGCTCAAGCCCAAATCTCAAACACGTGAACCACCCTTCAATGTTTCAAGTGGACCGATGATTAAAAGAAGATTTCAGTTAGGGAAGGGGACTCTTCAGGAAAATTAATTTTCATAAAAAATTCATCAGACACCCTTTCATTTTCTCTATATTTTGCAGTGGGTGAAACAAGTACAGCAGTTTATGTACAAACATGCAAATACAGTCTAAACACAGAGTTCTCTATTCTTTATGGAGATGATCCCACTCTGCTGTCTCTGAAGCTGCTCAGGTACAGGGACTGCACTGAAAATGAGTGACAAAAACTTCATCCTTCAGGAAGATGAATTGTTCCTCAGCAACACCTTAAAATGCAAGAAAATTTAAAAAGTTATGAAGAATCGAGGGCTGGTTCAAAACTTGCATTTGGGTCTGTAACTGCTTTCAACTTTCTGGTTCACAAAAAAATGGTTCTCTAGAGAACTACCAATTGAAAGGTTCTTTAGAAGACTGTCACATGTATATCAAAAACACCTTATTAAATTGAACCCATAGAAGATCTCAGTGCTGCATCTTTACACTAAAGACAGAAGCAGATTTTCCCAAGACGGATGCCCAACAGCTCAGGCGGCTGATGATTTCTTTCCTGTTATTAGTTCACACCTGCATGAATTAGACCATGTTTCTTGGGCATTAGATGTACATATGGGTAAAGTGAGATGTATTATTTAAATACAATGTGTAATAAAGGGACCAGTGGGTGAAAGCAGGTGTTTCATCTGTTCCACTCATATCAGCACTAGTTTTGTTGTCAGTAAGAGCCAGTCTGGCACCACTGCCATTTCGAACATTTTCTCTTTGCATTCTTTTTAATTGGACTAGTCAGGATCTTCGGATGAACCGTGAAGGTTTCTGGATCTGGCCTGCACTAAGCACTCTAGCCAGGGAGTGAATACACATTGTAAAGATTTCAAATGAAGTGAAAAGTGAGAGCATATTTACATTTGTAGTTTCTGTCCTTATAATTACTTC
The DNA here is from genome assembly GCA_017165825.1 of Hepsetus odoe. Classification (NCBI taxonomy): domain Eukaryota; kingdom Metazoa; phylum Chordata; class Actinopteri; order Characiformes; family Hepsetidae; genus Hepsetus; species Hepsetus odoe. The sequence continues at coordinate 13,339,032 of CM029371.1, forward strand.
ATGGAATGGAGGGAAAGTAGCCCATGGATTCCCTTTGCTATAATTGTCAACGTAGGGAACCAAAGTCCAGTCAGTGATTTCACCTTTGCTATTTACAAACTTTGTTTGCAACAACATGATGGTAGGTCCATTGAGGTAGGACACTCAGCTGTGGACCAAGAGCTTGTTAATCTGAGACGGACTCTATCCTGCTTCCAGTGCTATAACCATTTAAGCAAGGCCCTTCACCCTCAGTTATCTCCAGGGAAATGTTCTCTATCTTCTCTAGGAGTCAGTGTCTGATGTATGGCTTAAATGAAAATGTAAATGGTAAAATGGTTAAAGAAAAGTAATTGAAGATCAAGAATAATTATTGGGTTCTCCATGTTCCCTCATATTTTAAAAAGACTGGACTGGATTCTCTCTTTGTTGACTTTATTTCACTGGGTGTTCCTCAGAGTACTCTGGCTTCCAAATACATGGACATAACTAGGTTGGAGATCCTAACCTGTAAGTGAAGCCTTGTGATCACCTGTCAGGGGTGTGCTGAGTGATCCTGATAGACTCCTTGCTTCTTGGATGAGTGCTTTGTATGGATGGATGGATGGCCTTTACATCTAAACTATATGTGTCCCTTACAAAAAAGTGACTAGTCTTATTCTGCAGCTCCATTGCTCATAGATCCCTTCAGCTGCCACCCAAAAAGAAGAAAAGGAACTAAGAGATGGTGGTGGTCTAGTGAACAAAGTGGTTGCAGGTTCAAATCCCACCTCAAGGACTACCACCATTGGGTTCCTGAGCAAAAGCTTGAATCCAAAGTTGCTCCAGGGAGACCATCCCTGTTATCAGGAAATGGAAATTGCTTTGGATAAGAGCTTCAATTAAATGCCACAAAGGTAAATGTATTAATCAAAAACAGGCTTGAAGAACAAAAGTCTTCATCGGTTCCATATTAACCCTTGGCATCTCTTGTGCCAGCTTTCAAACTAATAATTTAAAAATGAAGAAACTCCACATAAAAGCATGAACAAAATCAAAAATCTGTTCACAAAACAAGAAGGCGCAACAGAGTGAATAATTCCATTCAAATGAAGACATGACCACATCGGTGGGTCTTGGTTTATGCAGCAACAGAGTCCTCGGCTTGATGCCTGCTTTGTTTCTCTGAAATAACAACCGAATCTCCGTATCTTCCGGCGCCACTAACAAATCTTATGGTGCGGAAGAGCTCCAGAGATGCTTTACTGCCGGGCTGAAGCCTCTCAGAAATCGGCCGGGCTGTCAAGATAAGACCTTCTGTTCTCTCTCTGTTTCCTTTTCTCGCTCGCTCTCTCATTCCACCCTCCACCTCTCTGTCTCTTGATGTAATTTTCTCTGTTATCCAAGTCAGCAGCAACTGTCAGCAACAGTGGTTTCGAGCGAACTGATAACTGCTCGTGTTTGCTCTGGCCAAAAACGAAAGAAAACCTTCTCTGGTTACTGGCTGCAGTGGAAAAAAAAAATGTCAGATTAGTCATGTGATAATCACGTTAGGGGAAAAAAGCTTCATGACTGTCGTGGCTTACGATCCTTCATAGCTCTTATTAACTAATGGGATGTCAAGGCCATGTTTACTTATTATGTCTCCCTGCCACAAAAGCAATTTGTCCACATCTTTTTTTTCTTCCTCCCCCATGCATCTGTTTGCTTTTCCAACATGTCGACTTTTTTTGGCACACCTCTGTTTCTCGCCCCTAGCCATGGTTAATTACTCGAAAGTTTCACACATCTGCCAAAGCTCCGAGATCCAGATGCTGTCCCGAGGATTCGATCAGGAAATATTTATAACCTGCTGTGTCAGACCACGCCGGCAAATTAAGCCAATTCCTCAGGCGTCCGTCTAAAAACAGATGCTACATCATCAAATAGCCAATGCCGTGCCATTCCCTGAAGAGCGCAAGCGATTCCTTCTCACACTGTTCTGAGAAGACGAAGAAGTGTCTGTGATAGACAGCCAATCTGCTACATCCCTCAAGGGTGCTATGTAAGGCCACTTGAACTTTTTTTTCAGGGTTATCCTGAGCAGATTGTTCTTACATTGTGATATGAAAACATTGATGTGCATCACAAGTGTAGGGAATCTATAAACCCAAAGTAAAATGGGAATTTGTTTGGATTTAAATATAAGACAGCTGCTTTTCCAACTGCACCTTTTACCCTGGAAATGGATGTGAGATGTTTTGCAGATGATTTGCAGTAAAATGGTTTGATCAGTTCTCAAAGTCAAGGATTTATTAGTGCCATTATGGAAAAACTATAAATAAAAATATTTTTTCTTATTTTATCTGTTATTATGCAGCTATTATGTGAACCTAAATCATCTAGATTATCCACACTTCCACACTTTAGACATAGTTTTGTGCATTATATTGTACTATATTTCCATATATATATATATATATATATATATATATATATATATGGAAAAAGGGGAAAAAAAGACATTTACATGAAAAATTACAAACAGAAGCATAATGATGAAACATATATATATATATATATATATATATATATATATATATATATATTTCTTAATATTTCTTAATTGCTTCTGTTTGTAATTTCATGTTATTCCTTTTTTTTTACTTCTTTCAAAAAATGGTATCAATAGTGGACAAGCTGAGTGTGCTACAACATGACATTCTTGTAAAACTACTGTCACTAGTTTAGCTAGACAATGCAAAGTTTTTGAATGAGATTCATTAATCACAAACTCTGATTCTGAAAAAATGATGCTGTCTGTGGGCTTCTGTTATCTATAGATGTATAGATGCAAGTTGATTCTTTGCCCTTTAGCCTTCAGGGCTTTGCTAGCTTCTGCTGCTCTCAGCCTTTGGCACTTTGCTGCAGACACAGCTCAAAAGTTTTAATTAGTGTTTCGCTCTCGTCATGCAAAAGCTTTTTAAACACACTTACTTTCTTTTCTTCCTGCAAATGTACCGTTAAGAGTGAGCATTTAAGCACTGCTAACCAACAGAAAAGTCACCGAGTAAAATGAGCTAGCTTCAGCACTGTTGCAGTGGGGTTCTTTATGCTACGTTTAAGTGCCCAAATTAGCCAGCATGTAGAGGAGGCAGCTTGAGGCAGTGGCACTTCCTCCTTGTGGCACATTCTAATTGGCATCAGGTCAAACAGGCCTAGTGAGCATTGGTCTAGCAGCGGCCTTTGCACTAAAAAGATCATGATGTTGGCACATTTTTGTCCTGGTCCTTTCCTTCGAGATTGAGACAGCCCAGGTTTGGCCTGAACCACGTAATAAGGCCCTAAATATCCCTGAGGTTTGCCCTAATGAGGAGAGACTAATGGCAGATGGGTAAATTTGAGAGGAGGTGTGAACCCTAGGTAATGGATGACCTGCCTGTCCAGATTTGCCAAGAGGTGGCCCACTGCTATGTTAAACCACGGCCATGTCTAATGCGAGATTCAATTGGCCGTGCTCTTGCCCAGCCATGCTTTCCCTCAAGTCACGCAAAGCCAGATGTTGACCGATCATGGAACAAGCTCTCAGGTTAAAGTATGATTTTTCTACAGATCTATACATGCTGAAAGAAATGTACAGATGTAAAAAAAAAAAAAGAAGAATGCAAAGTATGGTTTGATATACAGTATCTGCAGCCTGCATTTGCATTTGGCCCCAAATCTACTTAACATGCCAACACACAACACAGTTTGACAGACACTTAGAAGATCATTTAGAAGATGGTCACCTTGAAGTAAAGAAAGTGCTCGTTAAAGTTACTCAGGATTCTCATAGTCTTGTTCTCTGTAAATATATTCTAATTTCCATTCAATATTTGCACATTTAAATCAATTTAATCCATCTTTTATATTCATATATTCACTTTTTTTTTTCTCATTAGTTAAAACCCCACTGCTATTTGAACTGAAATGATATCACTGACACAGAGACTAATAGCCAGCAAACACAGGCTACTTAAACAACCAACAAGAGAAAGAACACTGAGAATGGGAGGAGTCACAGACTAGACACAGGTGAGCACCCTGATGAGGTGATGGGACTATGGCTGGGCAAAGACAGGCCAAGAAATAATAACAAAACAAAAGGACATGGACATGAGCAGATGGGGAAGGTAAACAAAGACACAGACCAGGCACAGAGGCAGATGAGGATAAAATATGAAAGCAATAGAATCTATTAGCTGTGTTACAGTTTTACCTTTTTTTCACGTTCAAATTCAGGGAAATGTGATTTGATTGGAGAGGATTTCATGAGATTGTCCATTACACAATGGAGTGCATTTGCAAGTACATTTACATTTACATAATTACTTCCTTTTTGACTTTTTTGATGCCTGAGCTTTTCCTTTTCTACGTTGCACAATCACAAATATGTAAAAGTGACAAAGATTTTAACAAATGAACCAATAATGTGATGTTGCATAATGTGATAAAGCAATATCTCATTTATAAACACTAACACAAATATTTCCGCATTCAATGACTAATGAGTGAAAAAAAAAAAAGGATTTCAACCTGTTTTGGATGTAAATTGCATCTTTGAAAAAAATCTCTCAAGAACACTTACTGATCAGCACAGATTCCCAGCTAGGCCCATAATAGACCACACAGCTTTAACTCATGAGCACACACAAATGCTCTTCACGCACTCTGTTCACCCTGTTCAACCACAGCTTACATAAAGGGAAAAGAAATCAAAGGAAATCTGGCTAAACTTGCAGACGCGGCCCTCGATGATGAACTGCTTCCATTATTTATCGCCTTGCTTTGAGACTTAAATCAACATGGAAAGCTACGGAAGGAAAATTGAACTTTTATCAAACAGGCAGCAGTTCATCGCCTATCTCTGCCACTCCGCTGTTCCTTAGTGGGAGATGAAGGGCTGGAGAGGAAGGAGGGGAACTCAATGTTCTTCCACAAAAACGAAACAGGTCAAGGGGGTCTCCGTTCCACTTATGTCGGCATGTGACGCCGAATAGATTGTCTGGGCCTGGAGAAAGGAAGCGGAGATAGCTTCAGTGGGCAGCTCAGAGGGGTCAGCGTCCCCCTCCTGCGTTGACATAGAAGTTTAGATTAGTTGTGTTTTTGCCGCAGTGTTGCATGTCACACCTGTTAGCGCTGGCAGAAAATTAGGATAGAGCCGGTGATCCGGCGAGGGAGAACAAATAGCTTTCCGTATGGGCATGATTCATCTCCGGAGCACATGTGGCAATTTTCAGAGCTGACGTGGAGGGTCTTGCAGAAGCAACCTATTTATAGTCTCATTTTAAGTCCTTATCTGGAGCCTGTTTTGCTTTCAAAACTGCCACCAAACTCAGTATCCTGAAAAAGAATGCTCTGACACTGCAGTTCGTGACCAAACCATGAATAACCTTCACTTATGTAAAGATAACTATCATGTAAGAGCTGTGGAGACAACACATTCAGATTGGTCATTTGTTTCCTAGTTTTAGCTCCTTTTTTCAGATCCAATCAAAGAATGCATTGGCCTCTAGACATTTTCTACCCGGTTTGTTTCTGGCTCTGTACAGCTATAACCAAAAACCAGCACTTTAACAAAGCAATATTGAGGAACGGTCTCCAGGTTTTCCTGAAGAACCATGTTTTTGTTTCTCATTTTCAGCACAGTCCCAGTACCTGAGCAGTTTCAGAGGATTGTCTTTGGTTTGGTGAGCCATCACTGGGTTAGTACCCACCTTCCAGTACTTTTATTTAACTTTCATAAGAATAGAGGTAGATTGGATGTTTGTGTGTTGAGTCATCTTTCAAAGTCTTTAAATAAGCTTAGTTTGCAGTTGTGAGCTAAAATATTCAAGTGCTGGATTAGGTTGCCAGTAAAAACTTTCAACACAACCTTATTTTCACATATTACTCACTTTCTTTGATTAACCCAGCCACTAGGGATGCACAACCCAGTGTATTTCTTCGTGCAGTCCCAGAAAGCCGGGTAAATGGGCAGAGGAACACATGGAAGGGCATCGGTGTAAATTTTGCCAAATCAATGTCACGGACAACGATACAGAATTCATGCCGGATCGGTCGAGGCCGGGTTAACCATGACCGCCATCAGTGTGCTGTTAGCCTACAGGGTGCTGGTGGAAATTGGACTACTGTTGTGAAGAAGAAGAAGGAGGAAAGGCATCCAGAGGAGGAGAGAAAGAAGGAAGTGATGAGGGTGGGACTTTGAATGTTGTATGACTGGTAAAGGTAGAAATTAGCTGATATGATGGAGAGAGGAAGGTTGACATTTTATTATGTGCAAGAGACTAGATGGAAGGGTAGTAAGGCCAGGTGTGTTGGGAGAGAGGGAGTTTAAACTGTTCCTACCATGGTGTGGATAGAAGGAGAGATAGGAGTAGGTGTTATCCTGAAGGAGAATTATGTGAAGTGTTTTGGAAGTGAAGAGGGTGTCAGGAGGTGATGGAGTTTGACTGGAGTTGAGGTGTGATAATGAATGTTGTTGGTACTTATACAAGTTGGTTGTGGAGATGAAAGAGAAGGAAAAATTCTGGAGTGAGTTAGATATGAAGTGATGAGGAAATTAATACCCAGGAGAGAGAGTGATGATTGGTGCAGATTTTAATTGTCATGTTGGTGAAGGGAACAGAGGTGATGAGGAAGTGATGGGTAGGCATGGTGTCAAGGAGAGGAATGCTGAAAGTCAGATGGTTGTAGATTTTGCAAAAAGGATGGAAATGGCTGTAGTTAATACTTATTTTAAGAAGAGAGAGGAGCACAGGGTGACGTATAAGAGTGGAGGAAGATGCTCACAGGTGGATTATATTCTTTGCAGGAGGGTCAGTTTGAAAGAGATCAGAGACTGCCAAGTAGTGACAGGGGAGAGTGTAGCTAAACAGCATAGGATGGTGGTCTGTAGGATGATCTTGGAGGTCAAGAGGAGGAAAGTGAGGGCAGAGTCGAGGATCAAGTGGTGGAAGCTGAAGGAGGAGGACTGCAAGGTGGAATTCAGGCAGGAGTTAACACGGGCACTGGGAGCTACCCGGATTGCTGAAACTACTGCAGAAGTGATCAGGCAGGCGGCTAGAAATGTACTTGGTGTGACATCCGGAAAGGAAGAAAGGGATAAGGAGGAGACCTGGTGGTGGAACCAAGAGGTCCAGGAGTGTATACAGAAGAAGAGGGAGGTGAAGAAGACGTGGGACATACAGAGAGATGAAGGAAGTAGACAGGTGTACAAGGAGATGAACGCGGGGCAGAAAGCAGTGAGTGAAGGCCAAAGATAAGGTGTTTGGTGAAGTGTATGAGAGGTTGGACAGTAAAGAGGGAGAAAAGGACCTTTGCCGATTGGCTAGACAGAGAGACAGATCTGGGAAAGATGTGCTACAGGTCAGGACGATTAAAGAGAGTGCATTTGCAAGTACATTTACATTTACATAATTACTTCCTTTTTGACTTTTTTGATGCCTGAGCTTTTCCTTTTCTACGTTGCACAATCACAAATATGTAAAAGTGACAAAGATTTTAACAAATGAACCAATAATGTGATGTTGCATAATGTGATAAAGCAATATCTCATTTATAAACACTAACACAGAGAAAGAATATTTCCATGTTCAATGACTAATGAGTGAAAAAAAAAAAAGGATTTCAACCTGTTTTGGATGTAAATTGCATCTTTGAAAAAAATCTCTCAAGAACACTTACTGATCAGCACAGATTCCCAGCTAGGCCCATAATAGACCACACAGCTTTAACTCATGAGCACACACAAATGCTCTTCACACACTCTGTTCACCCTGTTCAACCACAGCTTACATAAAGGGAAAAGAAATCAAAGGAAATCTGGCTAAACTTGCAGACGCGGCCCTCGATGATGAACTGCTTCCATTATTTATCGCCTTGCTTTGAGTCTTAAATCAACATGGAAAGCTACGGAAGGAAAATTGAACTTTTATCAAACAGGCAGCAGTTCATCGCCTATCTCTGCCACTCCGCTGTTCCTTAGTGGGAGATGAAGGGCTGGAGAGGAAGGAGGGGAACTCAATGTTCTTCCACAAAAACGAAACAGGTCAAGGGGGTCTCCGTTCCACTTATGTCGGCATGTGACGCCGAATAAATTGTCTGGGCCTGGAGAAAGGAAGCGGAGATAGCTTCAGTGGGCAGCTCAGAGGGGTCAGCGTCCCCCTCCTGCGTTGACAGAGAAGTTTAGATTAGTTGTGTTTTTGCCGCAGTGTTGCATGTCACACCTGTTAGCGCTGGCAGAAAATTAGGATAGAGCCGATGTGATCCGGCGAGGGAGAACAAATAGCTTTCCGTATGGGCATGATTCATCTCCGGAGCACATGTGGCAATTTTCAGAGCTGACGTGGAGGGTCTTGCAGAAGCAATCTATTTATAGTCTCATTTTAAGTCCTTATCTGAGCCTGTTTTGCTTTCAAAACTGCCACCAAACTCAGTATCCTGAAAAAAAAGTGTGCTCACAACCTGCAGTTCGTGACCAAACCGTGAATAGCTTCACTTACTGTAAAAGATAACTCATCAGCAAAGAGCTGTGGAACCTTTGTTCAGATTGGTCATTTGTTTCCTAGTTTTAGCTCCAATCAAAGAATGCATTGGCCTCTAGACATTTTCTACCCGGTTTGTTTCTGGCTCTGTACAGCTATAACCAAAAACCAGCACTTTAACAAAGCAATATTGAGGAACGGTCTCCAGGTTTTCCTGAAGAACCATGTTTTTGTTTCTCATTTTCAGCACAGTCCCAGTACCTGAGCAGTTTCAGAGGATTGTCTTTGGTTTGGTGAGCCATCACTGGGTTGGTACCCACCTTCAGTACCTTTTTACCCACAACTTTCATAAGAATAGAGGTAGATTGGATGTTTGTGTGTTAAGGTCATCTTTCCAAAGTCTTTAAACAAGCTTAGTTTTTAGATTGTGAGCTAATATTCAAGTTAACCTGGATTAGGTTGCCAGTAAAAACTTTCAACCCAGCCTTATTTTCACATATTACTCACTTTCTTTGATTTGACCTAACTGACTTGTGTCTCTTTCCTAAAGCTCCTCCACCACCCTGGTCAGAGAATGGATTGATGGACGTTTACATACAATCACTACTGTTTCACTACAGTAGGAACACATTCAGTTTGAATGGGAATTCATAGAAGCTTTACTGTAGTAACTGTCCATCCCATCCCACAGGATGAAATAACATTAGTGCTAAACAGGGTTTTAAAGTCCAACACAATTGCCCAAAATGATACTCTTAGCAATTATCCTTGAAACTCCAATTTATTTCCGAGTCAAATCATTTCTCCACGCTGATTCTGGTGGCCTCCTCAGCATACTGGATACCTTTTGGCAAAATGGATTTGGCTGGAGGACTAATAAAGTCCAAATCAAATAAAAGACTCTGCAGATGTGTGAACCCCCCTAAGCAGGGCCCAGATTTCCATAATGACTTCATTGCAGTGCATTTCTAATACAGCTCTAAACTAACTAAACTGCAACAACACATTGCAAAGCCTGGGAGGAGACTGCTCCATAAACATACGTCCAAGATCTCCTGTCTTCTTCACTTATTGACTTTCCTTAAGAAATTCACCCACAGGGAAAAACGTGTGGTGTTACTTTTAAAATAATGTGTGTCAGATTCAATACCATTGACTTCAAGTGTAGTTGATCAGCCTTGTTTGGTGTCTGTTGGTTGTTTTGAATTTATACTGGAGCTACAAAGCTAATGTGATTAACAAGTAATTACTGCTTGTGTAAGCCAGTGTTGCATACAGAACACATTGTGCATATTATGGGGAAAAAAAAAAACTTTACCACTTTACATATTAATACATTTCAGTTTCCATCATATGCAGCCATCTTTCTTCCATGCCTCAGTGCAAAAGTCTTGATCCCCTTATTACTTCATATTTCCCTTCCAAAGATCCAGACTTTCTTGTATGGTTAATGATATGTTGAGGAACAGTTCTCCAGATCTTCCAGTTCCAGAAGGACAGTGTTTTTGTCTCTCATTTTCATTCCAGTCTCTGTACCTGAGCAGTTCTCCAGATCTTCCTGAAGGACAGTGTTTTTGTCTTTCATTTTCAGTCCACTCTCTGTTCCTAAGTAGTTCTCCAGATCTTCCTGAAGGACAGTGTTTTTGTCTCTCATTTTCATTACAGTCTCTGTACCTGAGCAGTTTGATTTGTTTTTTGTTGGTTAATCCACACACGTCTGAACCTTAAAGCAGAGCAAAGCGTTTAACTTAAGACATGAAGCAATGAAGAAACGGGTGCAGATGATTCCAGATGATCAGGTGATTCGTCCACTGATGCTGAATGCTGAGTGGTGGGAACCCTGCTATCTAGAACCTCTGGTTGGATGAAACTTTTTATTTTGAGAGTGTAAACTGCAAAACTAAACACCTGAATCTTTGGTGTGTTTTCATTGTGTCAGAAAGCAGGAAGTGTGAAATGATGGTGAGTTGGTTTCCTCTTGTTCTCACTGTTGTCAATTGCATCATCATAATGTTCCTCAGGACCCAGAACTGAACATAATTCCAGTCTGAACTTTTCCACATCGTACTTTTGTTTAATGCATTTTCACAAAGAGCACAGTATAGCAATCAGGCCACCAAATGATGGAGTTCATCAGTTCAAGCAATCAACTGCCTTGTGCTGCTTTAAAAAATAAATCCCTAATTAATTTCATAAAGTTCTGGTATAAAGATTTAATCACACAAGTGGCTTCTCTGCAATCAATATCATAATTCAAAAGCATACTGAACATTTATTTGGCCACTTTTTTGTCCAAATTCTGATTATTATTTTTCTTCGGCCTCACCCTTTTTTTTAAGCAGCAGCTAAAGTCTTGAACAGCTCCGGCAGACAGCTCCTCTCACCCTGGCTATCAATCAACACTCGCTCACCTCTTGCGAACGTTCGCGCTCATTTCACTCGCTGCTCGGGTTTAGAGAAATGTCAGGTCACTTCACAGCACTCCAGCAGCTGCTGCTTAGGACCAGTCTCGTCATAGGAGGGTATTTCTGACAGGAGTAATGGATAGAAATGGCCAAGTAAGGGGAATAGAAATGCTGAGCTTGATGCATTAACTATCACACAAATGACACTGAAGATAGTGTACATGAACAGATATTATTACTGAACTTCTTCTTTTAGCCCCGCATTTATCATCCTTGGAAGCCCTGCCTGGTAGTAGAGGAGTAGTCGACAGCGGTTTGTTAAATTTCCAAAAGAATCTTAAATTCACAGACATATAATTTCAGTAAAAGGTTATATTGCAGTTAATTCATATGCTCCATCTATAAGCTAACACCTGTTCCTATGGAAGCGGCTTGCTTACATTACCTATATTCAGGATAGCTACTGTGGTTGGGGAGATCATTTAGAGTAATTCCACTTATCCATCATCTGATTTACCCTGTACGTTCACATTGGGAGCAGTGAGCGTGTCAAATTTCATTTCAGCCAGCTTTAAAAGGATGCTAAACAAGCAAATGTGTTGACCTATATTTGTGCTGAGTGATCAGAAGTAAACTGTCAACTTGTTAATAGCCAATGAACCGCAATAAAAAATTAGGATTGTCTATGATATAAATAAATTAAAAAGTGCTTCAAAATGGTAATGAAGCAACAGGACAGCTCATCAGTCCATCACTGTGCAGACAAAGACAGTCACTCCTATGGAGTCATTTAGAATCTGCAATACATCTGAATGTCTCTGGACTGTGGACATGAACAATGAAACTCAGACAAGCTTTCTTGTCATTTCTTTAATTCGTCTTCAGGAATAGTTCTCCAGGCTTTTTGAGGGATGTTCCTCTTTTGTCTTTTAATTTGTTCTCTGTGGAGATGATCCCACATTGCTTCTGCCTCTGAAACTATTCCGGTACTGAGAGTGTGCAGAAAATGAGAGCCAAAAACTTTGCCCTTCAGGAAGCCTGGAGAATTGTAATTATGCAGTTTACTTTCTTAAATCAAGGAGGAGTTTGTCCTCCTTTCCTAACAACCTCTTCTCTTCTGGGGAGACATATATTTGAAAGTGAAAGTGACTATTCATGTCATTGTGAAACAAAGCACAGCACACAGTGAACCACAACGAAATTACATCTCTGCATTTTATCCACACACAAACACATGCAGCTGTTAAAAGCACCCAGGAGCAGTGACAGGGAGGGTACCTTGCTCAAGAGTACCTCAAGGCAACCTACTGGTCTGGGATTCAAACCCATGACCTTCTGATCCAGGGGCCTAGTCCCAAAACAATAGGCTACCGCTGTGCCAAAAGGATATCTTTCCATCGGGGGGATCAAACTCTGTCTTCCGTGTGGCAGGTGGAGATATTGTCCACTATAAAAACTGTCCACTATACCAACATTGCTGTGAGGATTTGATTGCATTAAGCCACTTTAGTGAAAACAGGTACTAATGCTAAAGTTCATGATTTAATATTAACAGGACATTGTTTGGGAAGACGAATTAGTAGCCAGTTTGAAAATGTGGTCTGGTTATCTTTGGGAAAAGGGTGCTGAGAGCTTTCCTCTCAAGAAAAGTTCTGTTCAACTTTAATACATCAGCAAGAAAACAGAAAAGTTAAATCATCCGTATCCAGTTTTGAAACAAACTGTCTCGCAGCTCCTCCATCCTCCAGCCCTGGCCCATGTAGGGGTGACTGAACACACACACAGACTCCATTTGCAGGGAGACCCTGCATCAAATGGGCCCTGGCCCGGAACCTCCGTACCCACCTTTCATTTCCCATTTCAATCAGCGAAGGCGGTCATTACCCCACCCCATTTACCGCTGCATTATGTTGACAAAATAGCCCATTACTGCCATAGGTTTGTGGAAAGCAACAGGACTTTTCACCTGATTTAATTCCAGACTTCATCCAGAGCTGGAATTATGACTGTAGAAATGTTACGCTGCAGGCTTCATTTACTCTGTGCATAACGTAGGGCCATAAAACTAACTCAGATGTGGATATTCTCCTCCCTCTTCAACACACATACAAATATGGACGTATGTACAGCTTGGACGGTGTTGATCAGAGCATGAAAGAGGGCAGTTTTTGTGCAGCGAATGAAAAAGACGCTATTATAACTTTACAAACACAAAGACGCAGTAATGGCTAAATCAACAAAGATTATATACCAGCAAACAACAGAGTACAGACTAACTCAGGGGACTATTGCATGTACTGCATGCTAAAACAGACAGTAGAGTAAACATATCACTACACCAGTCCCTATTTTCACTCCATTGCTGATTTATATGTCTTATTTTTAACATTAGGGCAACTACAAATTAGTTTTTATGAGACATTTAGATAATTTTAACATAAAAACCTTCCATGATCATCAAATATATCAGGAATGCTGCACACTGTGAGCTGCACAAAAACCATTATATTAAACCCAGCAGTGATCTAACAGTTAGGTACTAAGCCCCATGGTCAGATGGTTGTGGGATCGAGTCCTGGATCAGTAGGTTACCCGATGCAAAGTATCATCCTCAACACTGCTCCCCAGGTGATGGGATGTGTTGTGTGATGGGTTTTGGTGTTCACTGGGTATTCACAACGATGAATTGTCACTTTCACTACAGCACGAAATGGGAGTTTTGTCGTTAGTATGGTTGTTAGTCACCACTAGCAATCCCATAATGTCTTAGGTTGAGTCTGTCCACCAATCAGTGGCTGTTTTTCTGACTGACTTTGTGCACTGGAATGGCCAATAGTGATACAGGCACAAATTAGGTAGACTGATCAGAAGTGATCAGAAGACATGTTGATCAGAAGTGGTTGAGGGTTGCCATGTTATTGTTACTTGGCAGCATGAAGAGCACCTGAAATGGCTTTCAGGAAAAAATAACCCCAAAAAAAGGAAAGACACTGCTGAGAAGTACTCAAGTCACAAGCTCAATGTGAGAAATTAGCATCGCCCACTTTCTCCAATTTTGACAATCAACTTTTGGAATTACAACTACCAGGCAGGCACTCATGGTGGCCAATCATGGCCCATTTCAGACATGCGTCTGTTCCTCTGTAGGAGCTCTGTCCTGATCATAACTCCTCTATCTGTACTAAAAAAAAAAACCCTGCAGTTTGTAAATGTCACACCTGAACTGAAATAAATAGATGATAAACATTACCACACTGGGACTGTTTCCATTTATTTCCATTTTACTTTAGCAGCTGTAGGACAAACTTCTTAATATCATGTTTGCAACTTCAATAACCCTTTGGTTTAGAATGACCAGTGCAATTATGCGATTAGGGCATGTGACTGAAGACATGGGCCACAAATATCTCGGCGCAAATGATGTGAGAAATGCATTAAAAGAAAAAGGCCATTACATCCCGGTCATTCTAAAGAACATTTTGTCCAGTTCATTATTTCAGCATGCAGACATGTATCCCTGTAAGTACTCTTTCTGATAGCTTAGTGGGAAGAGATCCGCAGGGGTCTTTACCTGAGCAAACCTCATCAGAGAACATCAACCTGAGGGTTGGAGGAGCAAGGAGGGGTCAAATCAACACTCAGCCAAATGAAATCTAACCGCCAATAATTGGAGACACTAATGTGTCCAGCTCTGGCAGGAGACCACAGGAGATTATTGGAAAGAGCAACTGAAGTGGATAAAGAAAAGGAATAATACTCAGAAATGTTCCGCAGGAGTCGCCCAGACATCACTTTCATATCAAAACATACATTTTTTCGATATTAATTCAACTCCAAATCATGTCAAATGATTTACCAACAAATGGAATGGAAATGCATTCAATTATGAACAAACTGCTTTTTTTTGATGTTAAGAAAACTGCATAAGGTTACAGACAGGTTAAAGGTGATGTTTGCTTGTTTGCACAAGAGTTGCCATTTTGGAGATTTTGACTAAAAGCTTCCATTATCTTAGCTGGCGTTCAACAAACATCCTGTAGAAGTTGGCAGCCAATCACAGGGCAGTTCCATTTACATAGGGACATTTTAGTATCTTGAATCTGTCCAGCTAAATATATCATTCACAACATGTTGTTTGGGTGCCAGCACCTTTGAATATGGCATGTCAACAGATTGCATTTAAATAATAAATAAATAAAGGCAATACATGATTATAGTATTAAAGTATTACAATTACGTAAGAAATGCATGTTTCAAATTAAGCATTTAGAGTTTAATATTTTATCTTGTTTGGCTGTCATTGACGTACTTAGTCTGATGTACACAGTGCTGTGTAATGATTAATGAATGAATTTCAAGTAAAGGCAGGGTGTGACATGTCGACATGCATTATATGCTGAATATCTACATTATAAAAGAAACATTTTGGGATGAACCCTGTGGTCAACAGCAGATCAGCAGGACCTGAAAAAAGGGCAGAAAAAAGAAAGATGGCTAACATTAATGTTCATTAAGCCTAATTTAATTTACACTGTAAATACGGTTTCCCGAAGAAACAATGTCATCCGAGTTTAACAAACATGTGAAGAGTCCAAGGCAGCTTAAAACAGCTCATTCCCCCAAACGACAGAATAGCAGGCTGTAAAGTCCCCACAGTGCTCTCTAGTACCTATAAACCTTTATTTAATGAGCCTTCCATAAATCCCACTTTTTATAATAATCTATAAATCCAGGTTTTCAGCTGGTTTTTACTCTTTATTTGCTTGAGTTTTAATAACCTCATTATGCAATGTGGCATTTTCTTAAGAAGATCATCGCTTTAGTAGTTGGATTACCTCTGCTGTGCTTATGTTACAGCTTGGAGTTGCTGATGAAATTGCTCAGGGGGGTACTTCTCCATAGAGGGTGAAGGGGGCGATGAATTTTGGAGATAAATGCTTTTTACTAGCTCTATTTTAGGACAACCTGTGCAAGTGTTTGTCCACCACTCCTCCAAATGTCCTCAAATCCTCAAATTTTGTCCCATCAGAGAAGTGAAGTGAAAGTGGCTATTTGTCACAGCACACAGTGAACCACAATTAAATGCACCTTCTTCTTTTAACCCACACACTGTGCAGAAGGGGGCAACCATATCCAGCCCCCAGAAAGCATTGACGTGGATGGTACCTTGCTCAAGAGAACCTCAGGACAACTTGCCCTAAACACTAAGCCACTGCTGCCCATGATAGTAAAAATACCTCAATTTCAAGTCAAGGTAGATGAACACTAGACACTATTTGGTCTTACAGATGGGCTTCTAGAACTGTAGAACATGGCAGATCTCACAGAAGTCAAATTTACTCGCCAGGCAACTGGAAAAGTTCCCTCTCTGTCATGAATGTTTATTTATAATTGTGCTGCAAAGTGCAATTTTGGCCGTTTTTCATTTGCGCAGCCCAAAGCACATCATCTTTCCACCGACTTCCCATGTCACAACCCACATCAGGACATTTAAGCGTCCGCTCTGTTTCCATTACGTCCGTGCTATAGAACGCGTGTTCAATGCTGAAGGCTACCACCGTGCATCAAAAGACGCAAGCGGGGCGTAGATTGAATCCTATTTTGAAACGCCGCTGCCGGAGACGCTGAACCATGATGCTTCAAAGCAGCTGTGACAGAACACAAGTGTGTTTTATGTGGCTCCAGCTTCTCAACCCAGCCTCGTATCAAAAGCAGATTTGTCAGCTCCACTACCCCTCACACTGATGTAGAGCATGCCCAGGCTTCTACTTACCATGGAACCCCACTTGCTCTGAACATACACCCAAGCAAGGTCAACACATCAGTCAACTGAGCTGGACCAGATGCTTAACAGAGAAGGTGCCAAACAGGGTTCTTTGTTTTGATTTTTCTTTTTTCTACCGCTAAACCAACAGGGAATGGGCTCTGGTTGCTGCACCTTCTGGAACATTTTGACCAAACATAGGCTCAGAAATTGAATATGTATCAAGCTTATTTTTCTTGTGCAAGATCATTGGGCAAATCATTCATGGAATAAACAGAATGCAGGAGGAAACAAAGTTCTTGATATTTGGTTTTATTTTTTGGATAGAAAAACTAATTTCAGAACAAAAGCTCTATAATCAGTGTGACCTGATTTTGCTACTACTTTTGGCTTCTGTGCAACTTGAGAAAAGAATGCTGAATACAACCAGTTTGAGAACCCTCTCCTTTTGGTCAAAAACCAACATTGTTGGATGGTCAAACAACTTTTGAGAATCTGTGATGGCTGCCTGTCCAGAGTGTCTCTCCATCTTCTCCAGCACCTCCTGTGTCCCTCCACAGGACAAGAGGTTGAGATAATAATAATGACATTTTAGTACTCCAGGCTGCAAAGTGGCTAAAGATACAAGGTTCTAGATAAAGGGTTTCCAACTACTCAGCGTTTTGCATCTGGAATCATCTGCACCTGTTTCTTCACTGCTTCAAGACCTAATCACTAGACAAAAGGTTGAGATAATGAGAAAGAGATAGAGAAATTGAGTTTTTGGGTAAATTCACCATGCAAGGTGTTGATCAATCTGCCTAAATGTGCCGAAGAAATGTTTAGAGATGTTTAAGTTGACCAATTGAATTGAACTCCTTGAGTATTTTTACAGTCCTCATTCAAGTAGAAGTACAGACATTTGTGTGTAAAAAAACAAAAAAAAAACAAAACAAAAAACAAACGAAAAAAACTTGGTATGATTAGAAGTACTGATTCAAATACTTTGTTCCATACAATTGAAAAAGTGAAGAAATGTATTTAATTTAGGACATTTGTAGCATCTGTTTGTGCTGAAAGTGAACTGAATCTCACTGCATATTAATAGAATTCAAAGACTATTAAAGCCTCGAACTTCAGCTCCAATAAAAACAATCTACTGAAAATAATGAACATTAACTTCACTGCTTCACTTTCATCCACGTCTCTACTAGTTCTCCCGTCACGGACGTCACACTCAATACACGCCTTTTCTTCACCATCCACTCTCTCTGTCTTCTCACTTACTACTCCTCCTGTCCATCCTGAATCAATGGACACACATATGGACAGTCTTTACCATGTTTTTAATCCTTTGAGGTCAATGTTTGATCCAGGATTTGAGCCCATGACCTTCCAAACCTGGAGCCTAGTTCCTAACCATCCACAGAAATATGTAAAAAAAAATTCAAAAAATAAACTGTAATAAGAAAATGAACTAAAGGTAAGTAATTAATATTCATAAAAGTGAAATTAATATTGCTGCAGATCAATCCTGGTGATGCACTGTTCTCTCTAAAGCTTGACTGTCCAGTCAACCATGAAGGATTGTAAAATTAATGTTTTATTACACTGAAACCATAATGCATGGAATGCAGTATTGAATTGCTATGTAATGTATTTTATATTCATATGAAATACAATTTTAATAATAACCATTTTTAAATCGTTTTCTGATAAAAAAAAAAAAAAAATCACATTAACGCAATTCCTGCCAAGACTATATTAAATGAAAAGCAAACACAGTGCTGATGTGATATATTGTGGAGGTGAGGATGACGCAAATCTTTGAAACGAGAATTCAGTGCATTTTTTTTAAATGTAGGAAACTAGAGGACAATGGAATCGATTCCAGCGAATCAGCACAGCAAACTCCAAAACCACCCTGACACTTAAAAGAGAAACTGATGGAGTCGGAGAGGGAAAGCGAATCTCTAAAGAGTCTCCAAAGCCCGACCCTGTCCAGAGTGGACTTGTTTGTGGTATTTGATGCTCTGCTGCAGTCAACCTTTCTTTGAAGCTGCCTGGGACACTTATTCAGCACAGTAACCTCTGTATTAAATGTCATGCCTGAAAGCGCCTTCGCTCCACCAGAGATGAGCGAGGGAAGACCACAAAGGTCTCACTGCCAAAAAAACTGCCCTTTCGCTATGCCATTCAGGGGAGCGGGGCACACAGATTCAAACAAACACAAGTGTGTACCATCCCTAGAAGGTGGAGCCACGGATATATCACATCATTGTCATTTTTATCCTCTATACAGTACTGTGCAAAAGTCTTCATCCACCCCTTCTTGTGGCAAAAATACAATCTCTCTTTCTTTGGCATACTGAGTAGATGGAATGAAAATATGAACAAATGTTTTAGTGGCTGCAAAGTGTCTGAAGAAAAAAGGTTCGAAATGAAAAGGTTCCACCCACTCAGTGTTCAGCAGTGAACAAATTTCCTGATCATCTGGAATCATTTGCATCTGTTTCTTCATGTCTTAAGTTAGACGCTTTGTTCTGCTTGAAGGTTCAAACGTAGATCACTGTGTGGATTAAACAACAAAAAACAATCAAACTGCTCAGGTACAGAGACTGTACTGAAAATGAGATACAAAAACAGTGTACTTCGGGAAGATCTGGAGAAATGTTCCTCAATGATACATTAAAGATACAAGACAGTTTGGATCTTTGGAAAAAAATGATTGGTGGATAATGTTTTAAGTGTAACTTGCAAAAACAAGCATTTCAAATTTCAATACCCACCACACTACCCACCGTGTTTGAAGAAAATTTTTATAATTTTCATGGAACAGCAAGAAAATGTCATGTCATGGTCAATACTAGATGTTGAATATTAGTAAATGGCAGAAGTGTGTCCTGGTGAAAATAAACTGGTGTTATATGGCTTACACTGTTTTAATGCTGATATATGTATGTTGTCATGGTTTCCTCACATGTCCAAGAGGTTTGACTACTCTCCACTAAGGTGCCTTGGCAACCCTTTAATGTGCTGACTTTGTGCTGATTCTTGAACAGACCAAACTCATTATATGAACTTTCAGAACTGAGGGATTTGGTTTGTTTGCTGAGGTGGAGATGTTAAAGCCTTGGTTTATATGAATTCAGATGTTACATCCCAGGGACCAATTTATATATATAAAGATATAAAACCTTCTTCGCCTTCTTTTTCATCTTCTTACCTCCATCCTCAACATACTTCTGCACATATAATCCTCATCTCTCCCCTCTATTACTACTACTTTTTCTTCTTCTTCTTCTTCTTCTTCTTCTTCTTCTTCTTCTTCTTCTTCTTCTTCTTCTTCTTCTTCTTCTTCTCGGGGCAGTGGTGGCCTAGTGGTTAGGGAGTTGCCCTGGATTGGAAGATTGTGGGTTCGATTCCCTCACCAGTAGGTTGCCCTGAGGTACCCTTGAGCAAGGTACCGTCCCCGTCACTGCTCCCCGGGCACTTTCATAGTTGCTTACTGCTCCACGATGTTTGCATGGGTTAAATGCGGAGGTCCAATTTTGTTGCGGTTCACTGTGTGCTGTGCTGTGACCTCGCAATAACAAGAATAGTCACTTTCACTTCTTCTTTCAGCTGCTCGATCGGGAGTCGCCGCAATGAATCAACCATCTCCATTTCTTCTGGTCTTCGACATCTTCCTCCTTCAAACCAACCACCAGCATGTCCTCTCTCACAACATCCATAGACCTCCTCTTTGTCCTTCTTCTTCTCCTCTTTCCTGGCAGCTCCATCTTCACCATCCTCCTGTCAATATAATCCTCGTCTCTCCTATGGACATATCCAAACAAAATGTCCAACCTGAGCTTTCCTTCTAAAATTCTATTTTCTAATCTTATCCATCCTCCTCACTCCTAAAGCAAGCCTCAGCATTTATAACCATTTATTCATCTATAAAAAAAAACAATGTATTGTTTCACAATCACAGCAACAGCACACTTACACAGCAAAGAACAATTTTGTTTTTTTTTTGTTTTTTTTTAATCAAGTGCTGTGCACACGAGGGATGACAGTTCTGAAATTGTTTGGAGAGACATTTAAAAAGGTTTCATTGTGATTGGACTTTGAGAGCTGTCACAGTGAAGGTTGTGTTGCTCCATTCCTATTCAGCTGTGGCGAAATAATCAATCCACCCTTTTTAATTAAAGGCCAAAGCCGTATTACACCCATTTCCATCAAAAAAGAGTAGAAAAAAAAATAGAGAATGTTGAGTCTAACTCTTTATTTGCTGGGGAGCTGTTTCTAGGGAGAAATAGTTTGACACAGTTGGCATTTGTTTGGATGTGTGACCTTTTAAACATTCCCGAAATCTACAGCAATCTTGTTTTCCTTCACGAAAGCCCCCAGATGTGACATGGGGAGGGAAGAAATCATGGGGAAAATAACACTGAGGCCATGTTTCGGCCTGCCGCATTGTCTCGGAAGCATGTTTGTCAACCGCTTCTTTGGCATGGAAAAAAAAAAAGACACTCCGGGTGAGATAAAAACCCTTGATGGGTGCGAGAGGGATTGCAGAATGTGACAGCTTTGTGTTTTTTTTCGCTTTTTTTCTCTTTTTTTCCCCCCTCTCATTTCACATCCTGCAAATGCAGACAAAAGCAAATAAATTCCCACCAGTTGTCTGAAACTGAGAAAATAAAGCTAATGAAGTCAATTAATCAGGACGGAGATGGGAAAACAAGCCGCCTGTATCCGATATGCAATGCATTATTTATTGTTAGCCATTTTATTGTCCTGTTTTTCCAATCCGCCGATAAAGGGGTCCCTGAAAACTGCAGTGGAAGAACCACTTTTGAAAAAGAAAATTTGACACATGTTTTGTTTTGAAAAACAGTTCACTGAAGAACCGTCTGCTGATGGTTTGTAGGGAATGAGAGAATTTTGAATTTTTAGGAGTGCTTCAAAATTAATTATTAAGTGCTAGACAGCTATCTGTCTATAAGTCCATCTATCTGTCAATCGATCTATCTATCTATCTATCTATCTATCTATCTATCTATCTATCTATCTATCTATCTATCTAGATACTGTAAAATCTGAAAGACTCTTGTTTGAACAGTGCAGATGTTATTAGTGGAGTAATCAGTAAGTAATGTTTAGTTGTCATGTGAAGTTCAGAAGAAAAAAAAAGACAAAGAGACTCATAAACAAGTGAATCTTTGTCAGTTAATAAATGAATATGTATCATTTATTTGGTCAAATAATTGATTTTGTCATCAACAGGCCGGCTCAGCGGGCCCAATAAGATCTTGTTGTCATGGTAACATGAATAATGCTGCTCAGCAAGCTAATTTAAAGATATCCTGTTAAGCAGAAAAATCTAGTCTGCTGAATTTTTATAGAAACACAAATAATCACTAGATAAACATTCTTTAAAAAAAAAATGAATACTAAATGACCCATCAGTTAGTCTGGATGGATGTGATAAAAATAAAACATTTCTCTCATATGAAGGCATTCATTCTGCTATTATATTGCAGAAATTAACACAAGATCCAACAAGGTCATATATATTTCTCTTATGCGGGTCCTTCTCATCTATTTGACTATTGGGTAGTCAGGACAAAAGAGTAGTCACCTGAAATTCACCTGAATTTTTCAGGAAAGTTTAATGTGGGTTTGTGGGAGAAAACACTCATTCATTCGTTTATCAACTTATCCCGAGCAAAGCGCAAGGTGAAGTCTATTTAATTATATATAGACATGAAAAGCAGGACTGTCATGGTTAGGTTTTGTTTTTGGTACGGTAGAGGGCGCTCTGTTCTGACTGAGCACACCTGAGCTCATGAAGGCACAGGTGTGCTTCACTGGGGCTGGTTATTTAAGCCCCAATGAGTCAATACAGGGCATGTATTGTGTGTATTTTAAGGCTCAGCCTTAAAGTTAATGATGGTTCTGTAGTCTCTTATGTTTTGTTTTAGTTAAAATGAGCAATGAAGTCTTGTTCCTGATCCCTGGCTCTGCGTTGACGTCTTACCTGCAGCCCGCCACCATTACAGAAATGAGCCACTGGACATCGCAAGCCTTGGAAGCTGGTTTGAGCAGCATGGGCAGGCACTCAGAGTAACGGTGGAGGTCTTCAGGGCAGAGGTACAGCATCTGGGGACCTTGGCGCCAGTGCAGCAGGCTGCGTGTTCGCCAGAGCTCAGTGAAAGCCCCCTGTGTCAAACAAAGTGGGAAGTCAGCGGAAACCCCCCCTACGTTGTTCAGTGAGGGAAGTCGACCAAAAAGACCCTTTGGATCTTAGAAAGCGGCATCATGGAGTTGACCCCCAAGCCCATCTCACCTAACCACTCTGCCAGGACGTTAAGGACAGCAGTACTTCCACAAAGTAAGGAAGCTAATACTGAAATTCCCTCAAACAAAATGTCCAGGAAGAAGTCAGGCGGCGCAGCTCCAGGTTAGTGGGAAGGATGGAATAATCAGTGGATTGACTTTGCAAGTTCAAAGACCGGAACAAATGCTTCAGGAATCTGAAAGGAGTGGCTGTCTGTTCTGAAGGAATAAAGATAGGCCAAAAATGTTCTTGCTGAGCAGCTCCAGGAAATGGAGGCTGAACTCACCGCCATGGATCACGATCACGGAACCAGGATTTTGATGTCTTGAATGTTAAGGTAAAGGATGCTACACTGGCCAACTGTCAAGTCTCAGAGAAACTTCAAGAGACCAAATTAGAGGCTGAAGTAAGTAGAAACCCCGTCAAGGATATTTTAAACATAGTTCAAGCCAAGGAGATTGAGAATGCTGATTTGAGGCACGCGTTGCATGCAATGGAGGCAATGTGCCAGAGATTGGAAAATGAAATGGTCTCCCTCCAAGCCATGAATCACCAGCTGCAGGAAAACAACCAGAGGTATGTTCCCTTCAGGAAGAATTGGCTGAAGTCAGTAGGGAACTTGAGGAAAAACAGGCTGGGTAACTAGAATATGAAAAGGACTGTAAAGACTAGGGTGAACAGATCATTTGGTTAACTGAAAGCTTGAACAGTACCCAGGAGACACTAAGGACCAAATCAGAAAAGCTCAGACAGGCCAGTGTGAAGCATAATGCACTTCTCATGAACATTCACCAAAGAGATGAACAGATCAGCTGCATGACCATTCAGATCACTCAACAGAAGGAGTTGCTGACAAGGCTCAACCAACAGCTGACTGAGAGAGAAGCCTCTGCCTTGCAGGCAATCACCTCAGCCACAAACAAAAGGTTGAAACATGAGGAAAAGATCACAAGACCACAAGACCAAAGGAGTCTTGTCTCTTTGTCAGAGGGAAATCGAAACCAGGGAAACAGAAAGAAAAGCTCTGGCTCAAGACAACGGTGAGCTTCAAGGAGAGGTCAGTAAACTCATGAAAGAGAAAGAGGTCCTGAGGATGATGCAAGCTGTGATTGTTGTCTGAAAACAGATGAACCGGAGAACCAAACTGCCCACAATGCAACAAAGGGAGTAGAGATTCTAACCTTGCAGGAGAAGCTGGTGACTAAAGTGGCCACTATGGAAGAACAGCTGAATTGGACCAGGGCAGAGCTGAAGCAGGTGCAGGACAACGCACCTGCTTCACAACGCATTCTGCAGGCTGGAAAAAAGCCTGGAGAGAGGCCAATAAGCTCACAGAGCTGCAAGAGCATGTCAGAGGTTTGGAAGCAGAATTGAAGACCTGGTGCTCAGATGTGAAGATCTCGAAATCTCAAATCACTCAGCAGACCCCAGTGCAGGCTGGATCCGCAGACTTCAAAACTGAACTCAGCCAGTCTGACATGTTCAATCCGAGGTTACAGGCAAAGGTTATAAAACATCTCCTGCAGTGGAGAGAACGGTTTCAACCAGGCCATTGAACTGTCAGCTGAGGTCCTTTCCAACACTGAATTCATTCAAGAGAAGAAGATAATAGGTTGTTATTTAGAAATTTGAAATTTGGTATCACTCTGGAGATCGTCCCAGACAAAAGTCAGAAGGGTGCACAGAGCTCAACAGAACACAAGCCAAACTCTTTCCACAAGGAGATCATAAACACCCTACCTTCAGTTTATCCCCACGTTTAAGCAGACTCAGAATAGAGTAACTGGTTACGGTAAGTTGCACTGCAGGCCCAGAGGGGTCAGTGCGGAACTTCTCTCAGTGAAACCAAAATTCATGGATCACAATGGCTCCCATTCTTAATTATGTGCCCACCTTGGAGGCCTTGCAGGTTCTTGGCCTGGATCATGTGCCTGAAATTGTGAGCGGCGCTCATGTTCTGGATTATGCACCGGTCTCGGAGATCAGAGTTTCTGAGACTGCTCAGGGTCAGGAGCACTCCGAGGAAGGAGAACACATGACACACTGTGGAAACTTCAGTCACTGTGACAATGGCAACAAGGGCCTTGCAAATAGTTCAGATAAGAACTGCTTAGACAACCATGAATGCATCGTTGATAGCTGCAATGCAAAGCATTGAGATGAGAGAAATGTGAGTCATGTGAACACTGTCTGTCAGGACTTTGAGAAATTGATGTCAGGTACAAGAAGCTGTTCCTATGACCATGGGGCCCAGAGGTGGATTGGGACTTTGGGATACCCCTCACCACTGCCAGCAGCCCTGGACATGGCTGTGGCTGGTCAGAGGTCCCTTTTTGTTTAAGTTTGTTTTTTGTGGGCCTGGCCATGTGCCCCATTAAGGGGGTTGTTTGTTTGATGTTCTGTTGGCCTCCCCTCAAGGGTCCAGTTTGCAGGGTGTGAAATTAAGCACCCCAAGAGCCCCACAGTTATTTTTTACAACTTAAAATATAACGTTTATATTTTTTGATTGTTTTTATATAATAGGATAAAATACTACTACTACTACTAATAACAATAATAATAATAATAACAATAAGAATAAGAAGAATAAGAAGAAGATGAAGTTGATGAAGATGAAGAACAAGATAAAGAAGAAAAAGAAGAATTGCTTCAAAAATGCTTAAAAATACAATTTTATAAAGATTATTTCAGATTAACTTTAAGCAGGGCAGTAATTAAATGGGCAAAATACCCTGCATCTTTTAAGAGCTATAATTATAATGATATGATATATAATTATAGAATAATTATAAGAGTTAAGGTCCAACATAAAGAGTACTTGTCCACCAATCACGTTGAATATCTGTCAGTGTGGGATATTATTACTGATCACCTTGAGTTTAAATCACTTCTAGATCAAGACAGGTTAATATGTATGATAGTTAATGTAGATTTGTGATCACATTTGTGAAGTAGACATGTTGATGATTTCTTGTCAAAGAATGGATATGAGCTTGAGACATTTTAGAAGATAAGATACTTTTTCACTGAAAAGCAAAACATTTTGTACTGAAATTGAATCCCTGTATCTGCTGAATTTGGGATCTGCTGAAAAGTCCAGTGCAAGAAAAAGTCAAATTGCTCCAAAACCAGAACCCTCTTGCAATGAAGCACCATTGAATGTGTCACTCCATGACAAATTGGTGTCCCATTGTCCACTTGACCCTGAGGACATGGCATGTGCCCTTCAGCCAGCTGCTCAACACAGGCTGCTAATAGTGTTTGGACTGCTGATTGAAGGTGGGTCTTCCATTTAGAGGCCATCGGATCCTGTTCTGCCGGCTCTCGTTAGCCGCCACGCGTCAGACAACTTCTACGACATCTAATTAGCCCTGGCTCTGGGTTTGGGTCGACACCAGGCTGGCTCGTCGGCACCGGATGCTGAACAGAGACTTTGCAGCTGGATTCCCACTGGCTTTAGCACTCCGGCATGGCAGATCAATATTGTCTCTGTTAATGAGACTCTTTGATGAATGGGGAAGTCAACACAGTTGGCTTTTCTCTCGCCCCATGTGCTCTACCCTCTCGATCAACAGCACAGTTTGAATGGAATTTAAAAGATAGCAATTATCTTTTAACGTCCATGTAAAAGCATGTTGATGGTAGACAGAAAGGTCTTTCTCCATCAGTAGAAAGGGATGCCAGGTGATATCAAGAAAGTAAGACTCTGAATACATAACCTGGTGTTACCAAAACATTATAAAGAGAAAGTGACTATTTGCCTTTGTGAAACACAGATCGGTAACCCACACACAATGTGCAGCAGGGAATAGTAACGGGGAAAATACCTTACTCAAGGTTACCTCATGAAAACCTACTGGTCCTGGACTTGAACCCACAACCTTCTGATCCTTTGGCCTAGTCCCTAAACACAAGTGGGATTCAAACCCAAAGCCTGTACAGGCCTGGTATCAGAGTTATTTAGGCTTTTATGCCAGGAACCAATCCATACCAGAGCCACAAAATTCTGGTGCAGAATTTAACGATTTTAATAACATTTTGAGCCTGATTTGTCCTGATAACAGCATTTTGCAGGGCCATAACTTGTTCCTTTCTATTTAACACATCATGCAACATGAAGGTTGTTTATGTGATATAATTTGCAAATCTGGTGCTGCCTGGCACCAGTGACCAAAATCAAAAACAAAAAAGCATCTTTCCAGCTATTTCTGTCATGGTAGGCAGTGCTCTGCTCTGACTGTGCACACCTGTGCAAGCCCCAATGAACGTTGATCATTTTCTTTGGGTTTCTTGGCTTCCTTGGGTTTTTTGCCATTTTTGGTTTTTGATGTTTTGTGTCTCTGGACTTCCTGTGGTTCTCGAGTTTTTTGTTTCTGCCTAATAAAGTGGAGCACAAGATCTCTGGCTACACAATTACGTTCAACCAACACCCCCCTACCACCCACCCCCATGACAATTTCCATATTTCCACCAATCAGTTATCGGTGATGCAATATGAAAGTGAAGTGACAATTCTTGCAATTGTGAAACACATCACAGCACACAGGGAGCCACAAATGGGGCAGCTATTAAAAGTGCCCAGGGAGCAGTGATGGGGGTTGTACCTTGCTCTAGGGTACTTTAGGGCAACCTGCTCATCTGGGGTTTGAACCCATGACCCACGATCCTGGGGCCTAGTTCCTAAGTACTATGCCCATGTGCAATGTGTTCCAATAAGGGTGGAGCCTTCGATACTTGCATGGTTCCTGGTTGTATGTAGTTAACTCACAATGAAAAAATTGCTTTTCACAATGTGGGTTGTGCAACAGAGGAAAAGTGGTCACATTTCTGAAATAAACACTTTTTGGGCCATAAAGATTCTTATTCTATGTATTAAGCAAGTGTACTGCAATAAATAATGGTCAAGCCCAACTGACAAGTCCAACTGATCTATATTCCTCCTAGATGGAGTCTGGTAGAATATGACCCTGATTTCAAGCCTGGGTTAACTGAAAAAAAAATGTAATTTAATTCAGTGTTTGTGCTGATGTTGATACACTTACTATTTTCTGTTCCAATTGCGGTTTTCTGTAAAGGCTGCTGTCCTGTTATTAATTCACAGATACAAGTTAGGAAATCCTGACAGATGGCTACAGCTGAGGACAGGTCACCAAAAATGGGCTGTCCCCAGAAAACGAAGACATTTCATCATCTTATTTAGTGTGCTCCATCCAGCTCAGTCACTAAAATCCCATTATTTTTTCAAATATCTATAATAAAAAAAATGTATTTATAGTAAAAAAAACCCTGGAAAAATGAAACTAAAATTCAGGATCCTCTGTAAAGAAGTAGCAATACTCCTACACTTGATTAAGTGAATAAAAACAACTGACTTTAGGACAAAAGCAGAACAAAGCATCTAACTTAAGACATGAAGCAGTGAAGAAACAGGTGCAGATGATTCCAAATGATCAGGTGGTTCATTTACTACTGATGCTGAATGCTGAGTGGATGGAACCCCTTTATCTAGAACCTTGTATGTTTGGACACTTTGCAGCAGCACTTAAACATTTGTTCCTGTTTCTTTCATTTAATCCTCAATAATATTTTTGCAGGTGATTTCTGAACTTTAACAAAGAAACAAGAGGTCAAGCACCTGTAGATAATCTTTAGGGAACATTGGAAGAAAGTGTGAGGATATTGTTTGCAACCACAGCCACAAATGTTCAGAAACAGTAATTTTTAATGTCTAAAAATTTAAAGCCTGCACCACTGGGCTAACTCTGCTGCTAGCCGTGGTCTTACCCTGCTAAGATGCAAACCCACCGTATCTCTACATGTTCACAGAGCATCATGTGCTTTTGTGAGCTGCTAGTAGAGCTGGCGGCGCCACGGCCGCTCCGGGGCCCCTGAAGCAGGATAAATCAGAGTGAGGCAAATGGCTAACAACATGTTTCGTGGGGAGCCCCGCCGCTGCAATGATCAGAGAGTGGGACGGGGGGCCGGGGGGGAGCTGAGGCCTGCTGCTGCTGCTTCAGGCTTATCATTATAAATGAGGAGAGGACCGTGGCGTAGAAAAGCTGCCGCAACACAAACAACGCCAGACTCCCCTCCGCTTTCCCTCTGTTTAAACTCCTTAATGAGGTTTCTGCCTAATGACTCCCCAACACCCCCGACGAGGAGGCCAAATCCTGCCTCGGCTGTTCCGACACGGATGGCTGCGGTTTCACCCCCCCAATTGTAGTCTCTCGAAGTCTCTCGCCGCTTTTGTTTGTCTTTGTGCGGTTTTTGGACGTAGGGCGGTGGTGCGAAATGTGAAAAACAGATCAATACAGTGTGGTCCACAGCGAGGCCTAAGCCTATACATTTTAATGCAGCTGCGTCAGGCAATGAATGCGAAGAGGAGATGAGATGCGAAAGTAAAGTGAGGTTTTGAGGGAGATCTACGGCACAGGTTGCCTTTTATAGAGCAGAATCATTTGGAGGGAAGAGGAGGAAGAAGAAAAGATGAGGAATTCTCCCGGCCATTTCTATTTCTGTCATTATTTGTAAAGGCACATATCTTCGGAGGATGTCTTTGCCTATTCGGATGCAAATTAACACTGCTGCTCACTCGCTTTGCAGAAAAGCATTGCACTTCCCTTTCGAGGCATCATGTAACATTTCTCAGGTGTTTTATCTGTGAGCTGTCACATCCAAATAATCCAGCCATTTTTTGCTCCTCTTCATGCTTTTACAGTAGAAAATAAGAGCATTGTCCTTCATAAAGATGAAAAATGGTCTTGTACAGGATGTTGACGTAGGCCCTAAATAGACAAGAATAATGGGGCTGCAATTGTCTAAGCTATTTGGCCACTTTATTGCAAAACCTTATTTTCTTCTTACAGTACATTTATTATCTGCCCTTCTAACTCACTACTCATATTTCTGACCACAGGACTGCTATTGTCCAGATATTATTTGGCTGCAGTCCATTCGCAGCCCAGCAGCAGCATTGAGAAACGGCGGGCATGGTTGTTTCCACTTTTCTACACACATCAGTCCCACTTTACCAGGTTATGACTGGTCCACTACTTCAAAAGATCCAGCCAAGAGCATCTCTAAGGTCAGAAACTAATCACTGTTGAAAGACAAGAAGAAATATGAATCAACATACAGGCTACAGTTTCTGCACCAGGAATGTACTTCAAGGGTGATGTTTCCAATATCGTGGCCAGTGCATGACTTAGGTTTACTTCCAAAACTAACTTGCATTTGGTGCCAATTTGAAAAAAGTTGAAAAAAAAAATAGTCAAAAAAATATTCAAAATGGTGATCAGAAATCAGAAGATTTAAAAAAGAAATTACACAAAAACTTCAAAAATGTATTCACTATCATATATTTCAGCATTTACTGTGTCAGCCCTTTATTACAGCTTCTATTCTTTTTTACAAAACTAATTTTTAGAGAAGAAATCAGAAGAGTTTTTAAATTTTTAATTTTTAATTTCTCAAAGATGAAAATTTAACTAGTGTTAATGGAAAGGAGAACAAATTCTGGTGGTCTACCAGGCACAAGATCATTCTTGCTTGGCTAATAGGAATCTCATTTCACTGTGTGGTTACATGTTATCTTTTATAGAATCCTCATACATCTCTATTCTTTTTAGATCCACTTTAGAAGCACACTGGCAGCTGAGGTGTGTTTGGATAGCTGCTTATGTTTTATCAAGTATTTAGGAGCAGCTTTTGCTGGGAAGACTCAATTTTAACAAGTTGGCTTTAACCATCCCTTGAAGCTTCATACTCCAGCTGTGAACTGCACTTTTCTTTCTGAAGTCATGATGATCAACCCTTCTTCTGATTGTTTATCCATGCACTTGTTGTTAACATGGTTGTTAGCCACCACTTGCCACCCCTTGTGATGACACAGTTGACCAATCAGAAGCTGTACTCACTGGGTATGTCTCTAATCAATGGGATAGCATGAGATAAAATATCTTTTCTATCTACTCATTATAGTCTATATGTATTAAATAATGTGATCAGACCCAGACGTGTTTTGGAATTAGTAATAAGAGACTCAAAAAGTAAAAGAAAAAACTGACATATTAAACTGATTTTGAGTCTTTTTTGTCATTTCAATTAAACATATGCCTTATTCAAACTTATTCAAAATCAGAGTTAAAATGACTGAAAATTAAAAGTACAAAAGGATGATCTCTGCCTTTCGGCACATTATTGAAGTCTAGCGCATTTATCAATGCATCTGTCTCCTTCACTGCATATTTCACAAGCATATAATCCTAACATAATCCTCTGTAGCACATGCTTCTGCACAATCACACATATTGCTCGTTCATCTTGGCAGCAAACAATTAGGCATTAAGCTTGTGTTCCTCCAGATGACGAGGTTTTATTTCTCTTTTTTCAAGCCACAAAAGAATTTGCCCTATTTCTGTTCTCTGCCTTCAGCCAATTTAAGACTCCTGTGTTCGATCTTTCTCCTTCTGACACATTTCTCTCACCCCTCACCACCTTTCTTTTACTGACCCCCCACCTTGCCCTTTCCTGTGGCCCCCGTTTGTCATTACAGACTTGGAGCAGAACATCGCACCTCAGCATGGCGCCTTGCCTGAGCAAGGCAAGGTAAAACCTGCTGTAGACTGTTGGGTAAAAGCTCTAAAGCCCTACCCCCCCTATCTACTCACCAACCCCAAGGACTGCTTTCTATCTCCATCTCCCTCAAACCAATTTCCAACGCGACTGGCCGTGCTGGAGATAGTGGCTATTGAAACGCACCAAAGCCATTTGGATTAAGCCTGTTTTAGGCCAACCAGGATGAGACCACGTCAACAAAACAGCAATTAGGCTCTATGGATCCTGGCAGCAGCTGATTGGCAGAGACGTGCGCGATAGTGGACGACTGCTGAGATTGCAGTCTTAGATCAATGGCCAAGAAAGTGAGGAAAAATGAGAAAGAAAGGTTAGAGGGAGCAAGCCGAGTAGAAGAAGGAGATTTAATGGCAGAAAAAGTAGAAGATTGAAAGAACCGACAAGTCCCAGGAGTCCACTTTGTGAAACGTGTAGGTGCCTGAATACTTAACAAATCTGACATTTCATTAAATTCCTGCTATAATTGGATTAATTGTTCAATGTTTTTTATGGACTTTTTTAAAAAGCTGTCACTGCAGGTAGTGACTCAAAAAAGCTCTTGTATTTTTTTTTCTATAAAGGAAAGTATTTTGTCACAGCACTTTGCGTCTGTCAAGCTGTCAGACTGGCTTTATTGTCAATGCAGTCTTTAAACTGCCAAACTGTGCAAATCAAGCACGACGTCTTCATTCCACTTGTAACAGGGCACGGTTTTAGATTGGTGCAGGAATGGGATGGCTAGGCGTCCAAAAATTGCACTGGCGACAACGATGGCATTGTTATTTAGCATTTCAAACACTTGGGAGCGATAAGTTAAGTTGTGAAGGGGAAAGAAAATGAAGCCGAGGGTTTTCATCTTCAGCTTCCCTCTCCCTATCTGTAAAGGTGCGGCTCAGTCAGGGCACCAGCAAAACCGGCAGTATGTTAATTATGGTAGAGGAAAAGGCTCGGATGCTGGGAGTCAGGGGGATATGCCATTTTAATCCGTCCAATTCCTCTGAACATGAAGGAGGCTCTGAACACAGCAGTCTGTCTGTTTCAGAACCTTACCAAAAAAAAATAAAAGAGTAAAAGTCACACGAGGGGCATGCGCAGCTAGAAGAATTCGGCAAGGTGTCTGTCAAATGGTAACTGAGCTTTTCTAAGAGAGATCTACTGTAATTACATATCCAGAAAAAAACAGCAGTCAAATTACTTTAAAAAATGGCAAATTTAGTTTTGAAGGAAAGTGACCAGTTTGTAGTTTTATGTGAGATTTGGTTGATCAGCTACAATCTAATCTAAACCAGAGTGCTGGAAATCAAAGCTTCAAATATAGATGAATATTAATTTCTTTTTTTTTTTTCAAGCCAAATCATGGAGAGCTATATTTTTTTATGAAACAATGATCTGTGTGTGAATTTATTCATGGTTTGAACTGTTCCGGACAGCAGTGGCCTAGTGTTTAGGAACTAGGCCCTAGGATCAGAAGATCATAGGATCGAATCCCAGATCAATAAGCTACCGTCCCCATCACTGCTCCCTGATCACTTTCAATAGCTGCCCCCACTGTGCATGTGTGTTTGGGTTAAATGTAGTGGTTGTGTCTCACTGTGTGCTGTGCTGTGTTTCACAATGATAAGAATAGTCACTTTCACTTTTTGAGGCAGCGGTGGCTAGGGTGGTTAGGAAGTTGGCCACAGGATCGGAAGATTGTGGGTTCAAACCCCTTACCAGTAGGTTGCCCTGAGGTACCCTTGAGCAAGGTACCTTCCCTGTCACTGCTCCCCGGGCGCTTTCAATAGCTGCCCAGTGTTTGTGTGCATGGGTTAAATGCAGAGGTCCAATTTCGTTGTGGTTCATTGTGTGCTGTGCTGTAACTACGTAATGACAAGGGTTGTCACTTTCACTTTCTTTCACTTTCTCATTTGGCCTAAAACAGCTCTATAAACATGGAAGTGATGAATGTTATTTTGTCACTCCTTGCTGAGAAGAGTACCTGCGTGTCCTCTCTCACCACATCCAAAAACCTCCACCTCGAGCTTCCTCTTGTCTTCTTTCCTGGCAGCTCCATCTTCAACATCCTTCTCCTGATATAATCCTCACCTTTCCTCTGGACATGTCTAAATGAACACAACCATTCTTCTCTATCTTTCTCTATCTAAAATGTTTAACCTGAGCTGTCCCTTTTATATATTCATTTCTAATCCTCTCAGCATACCATACTGCTGTTCACTAATCATCACCTCTTTTCTTAACCTCGCTTCCACTACTCTTTCCCATAACTTCATGTTGTGGCTGATCAACTTTATCCCCCTATAGTTACTACAGCTCTGTGCATCACCCTTATTCTTAAATATCGGTCACAGTACACTTCGTCTCCACTCCTCAGGCATCCTCTCACTTCCAAAGATTGTGTTAAACAAGCTGATCAGAAACTCCACTGCCATCTTTCCTAAACACCTCCATGCTTTCACTGGTATGTCATCTAGACCAACAGCCTTTCCATTCTTCATCCTCTTCATCACTTCCCTTACTTATATCTTGCTAATCTTCTGCACTTCCTGGTTCACTATCCTCATATCACCCAACCTTCTCTTTCTCTTGTTATTTTCATTTATCAGCCGCTCAAAGAACTCCTTCCATCTGCTCAACACGCTCTGCTCTGTTATACCAACATGTCGATTAAAGTCTGTACCAATCACCACTCTCTCTCCTCTGGGTACACTCTCTATCACTTCATCTACCTCACTCCAGAATTCTTCTTTCTTCCCATCTCACAACCAACTTGTGGGGCATAAGCACTAAAAACATCCATCATCACACCTTCAGCTTCCAGGTTCAAACTCATCACCCTATCTGACACCCTCTTCACCTCCAAAACACTCTTCACATACTCTTCCTTCAGGATAACACCTCCCACATTCCTCCATCCATCCACACCATGGTAGAACAGTTTAAACCCTCCTCCAATACATCTGGACTTACTGCACTTACGCAAAATAGTCTCCCACAGAAAATATCAACCTTCCTTCTCTCCATTATATCAGCTAATTCTTTACCTTTACCAGTCATGCTGCCAGTCAAAGTTACTACCCTCACTGCCAATCTCCTCCCATTCTTTCTCTCCTCCTCCCTTCAGATATGCCTTCTTCCTCTTCTTCTTCTTCTCCTTTAGCCAACATATATTTCATAATTCTTTTCAAAATCCTACTAAACCCCTCTAGGTCATCATTCCCATTAAACTCGCATTGGACGTTTTGCTCAGAGGATTTTTAAGAACAGGACAGATCATAAATCTCAAATAAACCTCCCAGCAAAGTTCCATCATTTCTTTTTTTCTGTAATGAATTATGCACACATTTACAGTAATCTTGGGAATAATAATCCATCTGAGATACAACCACAAAAGCTGTTCCCTTCTACACACTAAACAAAACAGTCAACCGCTGGGAGGGCCGGTAATGATCTACAACCTTACTCCGATACCATCTGGAAGCAATAACGCAGAAACATATGTCCAATTTATATTCATATTGAAAATAACAGGCTGAAAAAAATATTCACTCTTGCAGATACTTTATCACAGCACAATGTGCTCTGGATGAACTCAGGAGTGGGTGCAGAATTTATTCCAACAATGCAAGGCCTCTAAACATACAGACAGAAGAAATGAAGGCTGGACTGTGCAAATGGTACTGGAGATATTGTTCTGTGCCCTTTTTGCAAGTCATATATATATATATATATATATATATATATATATATATATATATATATATAGCAAAATGTCCTTCTGTCTACCAGGTTCTAACCCTTTAATCTCTGAGAGTCTGTATGTGCTTTCCAGGGTGTCTACATTTAAGGATTTCTGTGTAGCTTTTTGTGCAGCCTTCAATGAATAATTCATTGTAGTTATTGAACAAAATAACTGAGTAAATAAGAATGCCAGTTCCAGTACCAGATAAATGCGGATGGTTACGTCAGGGCATCCAGTGTGAAGCTTTTGCCAATTCAAATGTACGAACAACATAACAGACTTCCATGCCAGAACGGTTGAGGCCCAGGTTAACAATGACCGCAACCAGTAAGCCAATAGGGTGCCCTTAGAAATTTGGCTACTGTTGGCCCTAGGAGGATAGGCAGAATTGGAGGAAGGCATGTCTGGAGAGAGGAGGAGAGAAGGAAGTGTAAGAGAGTGGAAGTGACGTGTCATGATGGCATGTGTGTTAGAGAAGGAGACGTAGAGGCGTAAGTGCAAAAGAACACTTTAACTAAAGGTTTAACTGTACAACAAGCAACTCACCCATATAAAAAAAAACAGAACAGACAAAAACAGGGCTCAGATTAGCGACTATGAAATAGGGTTTGAGGCTGTGCAGCAGAAGGGGAAGGAGTGGATAGAGCAGCAGGCGTTTGCAGCTCCAGCCGCCGCCTGAACTCCGCATCCACAACCGACAGCTGGTGAATGGCTCGGCCCTGTTCTGCCAGCTGTCTCAGGAGCTCTTCAAGTTCCCCACACTGCTCCTCAGGGGAACACTGCCGGCTGTGCCTCTGGGATCGGTCCGTTCTTCTGTCATGACAGCATGTGTGTATGAGAAGGAGACACGGGAGTGCAAGTGCACGACAAGAACAAAAAAACACTTTTACTAGAGGTTTAACTGTACAACCAACACACCCTTAGAAACAAACATAGAATGGACAAACAGGGGTTCCACTGTCAACTCTTCAATAGGGGATAATGCATGAGAGGGAAACTACAGAAAACAGGTGAAGGGAGTGACTGGTGATTCTGGAATCATGGTTCAGTAGAACAGGGACTGGGAGCATGGTAATGCCTGGATGAAGAAGTAGTACTCAACTAGTTAATTGTTATAGATACTCAATATTTTATAGTAGATGCTGAACAATCCATGTACAAAATGTAACAATGAATGTAATTAGATCCATGCCTATTAAAAGCTTAACTTTAATGCTTTAGATAAAAAAAAAGATTTTTAGGTTTAGAAATGCTTTCCAGCCATTATTTTCAGTAATTCAGGAACCCGAAATATATTTGCCCGTCCAAATCATAACCGGATTGTTCTTGAAGCAGACAAAGCCCAAAAGTCAAGAAGTCATTCTAGAAAGAGAATCCATCAATAAAATAACACGGCATTGGTAGCATGTAGGTGGATCTTCAAACAGTGAACAGTCCTGTAAGGCATCTGAATTCACAGAAATTCATAGAAAAAAATACAACCATCATTTATTAAATAGAAGTTTGTTTGTTTATAGAAACACGAAGAATATTCCTTCCTTTCGATGTAGGGAGGCCCCAGAATGAAAACAAAAAGTTTAGGAAAAGCATGAGATATGCACTGATGCAAGACTATCCACTCATCTGAATCCTCTTCTTCTCCACATCTCAAGTGGTTGAAAAATAATTTCAGAGAAGAAAAGGTTGACCATGAAAGTGAATGAAGGCTACTTCCCATCTCCACGGTAACGGTGGAAAAGAAGGGTAGGACAGAAAAGCTTTGGTGTCAACAAAATGGGATTTGAAAGGGCGAGGGAGGCCGGGCTAGGAGACAGGATGAATGAAAAACGGAAGGCTCCTGGTCTAATTGACAATCTGAAAGTCTGCTCGCTGGTTAAGGTAAGAGGGTGATGAACGATCTTTCTGATGCTGTCTGCAGTTCCCGTGGTTTTAGTTAGTGATGGTCGATGCACACGGATATTCATGGAAAGCGCAACCTTTAAATCATCACCTGAGATATGAAGAGACATGGTGAACCTTCAGAGAAGGAGCTGCAGATGCAGTGATGTGTTAAACCTTATAATGCAGACACAACATGCCAAGTGAGGATTTCATCACAAATACAATGCTTGTGGTCATGGCAACATCATATTGCTTGTAAAGGCAGCTACACTGTTATGCTAATGGACAATGTGTCATGGGAGCTAATGACATCTGCCATTTATTTACATCTGAGGGATAAAATAAAGTTTTCCTAAAAACAGTGTTGATTCATGCAATATTAATGCTATAAATTT
Organism: Hepsetus odoe; assembly: GCA_017165825.1. Lineage (NCBI taxonomy): Eukaryota > Metazoa > Chordata > Actinopteri > Characiformes > Hepsetidae > Hepsetus > Hepsetus odoe. Next base: position 13,376,595 of record CM029371.1, read on the forward strand.
AGGCATCAATGAAAATCCATTCACAGGAGTGATCTGCAGTGCTCTTACATTTACGGCATTTAGCAGACGCTCTTATCCAGAGCAACTTACATTTCCTAATTACAGGGACAGTCCCCCCTGGAGCAATTCAGGGTTAAACCTCTTCCTCAGTAGTGGAAGTAGGATTTGAACCTGGGACTTCTTGAGCCATTGGTCCATAGGCAAGCGCCCTACCACTAGACCACCACCACCCCAGGTAAGAAAAGGCTCCTAAGGGTGGCTGTTTTAACACTTACAGTCCTCCGCTTTACCTACTGAGCTATCGACGGGAAGTGTCGCTTTCTGGTTGGGTGCAGTTAATGAACAACAGAATGATTCTAACAATATAATGAATGAATTAAAGCTATTTCAGGTTTCTCAAGAGTAAAGTGCACAGTGCTGAGGTTCTTGCAGTCATGATGTCTAGTCCTTTTTGCTCACTTGTTTGTATGTAGAGCACTGTCACAATTGGTTGCAATGGCTTCCACGCAATCCTTGCTTGGGTTTGGGTTTGTGTAAAACTATTAGAAGTGACATAGAATTGTTTTGGAGCAGCAAGGCCAATCTTGTTGAATTTATTTTTATTTTTATTTTTATTTATTTATTTTTTTACATCAAGATTACTGTTTTTGATCATTGTCTTTTACCCATCTTCTGATCAAAAGATCAGATGTCTTCATTCTGTATTGAAACAAATGAACTGATCTTGCTGTTCAATACTTGGACGAGACCATATTTGAGGTTTCACAAGAGCAAGTCATCCAGAACTTCAGCTCTGCAGGCTCCCATCACCAGTTGGTTGAAAGGCTCCTAAAGTGTAACTAATCTAAGCTAAATCAGCTATTTAATCCTTTATGAACTGTGCAGTGCTCAGGTTCTACCAACTGTGACTTTTTGTCCTTTTTGTGCACTTGTTTGTTAATGAGAGCAGTGGCACAATCTGTCTCAATGGCTTCCAAGCCATCAGTGCTTGAATTCTGGTTTGTGTGAAGCTATTAGGAGTGACACATACTACAGACTGATTAGGAACAACCATCTGAGTCTTTGTCAAGTCTTGACATCTCTGCGTTTTCGGTAATGTTTCTTGCTTTGGCTGCTATGTTGTGCTGAGAGAGCCTCCATTGCCACATCTTAATTGTTTTTTTCCTTCATTTTTCTGTGTATCAGATGTTTCTACCATATGTCCCTTTGATGGATGATGATGGATGTTCAGTTGGTTGGAAACAAAATAAGCTCAGTCAGTGACTAAGAAACAACTCAGTGCTCATAGCGACTGGCAACAGTAGAAAGTCAAGGCACATTTAAACTTTAGCAGTGTGTCCCAGCGCCCCTGGTGCTTAGCCTTGGCAGAGAAAGGCTATTTCTGCAGTTAGTTTGTGCCCTTTCAAGCATATGCTAAGCCTTTTTTTCCCTGTTCTTTTTTATTTATTTATTTATTTATTTATTTATTTATTTATTCCACAGCAGAGGCATCTAAATACTTCTGGCATTATAAGCCAGGCAAAGAATGGCTACCTCTCAATTATGCAAAGTAGAGAAATTGGCTAAAAAAAGAGAAAAATTTTAATGCATAAATGAGCACACTGGATTATTTCATCACTGCAATAAACTGGTCAGTCCAAGTATTAAAACAGAACATGCACTTTTCTCACTTCTTTGGGGAATTTCTTTCAAAAGCATTAGATTTTTGATCAACCAGGTTGCAAAATGACAGATTTACATTTCTATCTATATTTACATGTATTTATTTATTATTTATTATTATTTACTATTATATGCTCTCTGTGTATAAGCTTATCTTTCCGTTTTCATATTCTTTATTGTTAATTGCCCTGTATATATATATATATATATATATATATATTAATTATATATTCTATTATATATTCTATTCTATTCTATTCTATTCTATTCTATTCTATTCTATTCTATTCCATTCCATTCTATTCTGTTCTATTCTATGTCAGATCTTGGATTCAGGATTCCTTGTAGACAGCACCTTGAAGACCTAGTGCATGCTTTCATGGCAGACTTTGAGGACCTCTAGGATCAAGTCCTCCTTACATAAAAAAACATTGTTTTCTTTGTTTGATGAAGTTCTTTTAAACCTTTTTTAAACCTTTTTTTTTTGTTTTGGTCCATTTGATCCAACCAAATTGTAAAATCAATCAATCAATCAATCAATCAATCAATCAATCAATCAATCAATCAATCAAGTTGTAAAAACATGCAACTGAATAAATTTTCACATATGCAAAATTATATAACCTAACAGTTATATAAATTATATTACAGTCCTCAGCAATAAGGCAAATATGAAAATTTGGGTATTTAAACTGTAAATTAAATTACGTTTAATTTTCATTTATTATGTAACATGATCACTAAACTTTTCCTTTTTAAAGAGCCTGTCTTTCTTCAGAAACATCTTCAGCTACGATGATTCAGGTTTGCTGAACCTTGAGCAATATAGAGTTCCTATGAAAGGATTCCTTCCTTTAAGGTTAATTGAGAGTCAAGCTCACACTTGGGCCTCTCCAAGGCAGGTCCTTCACAGGGACAGTTGTTGACATGGAAATTGTGGCAAAGAGGCGAGAAGAGAGTGAGTCTGGTGGAGGGGAGATAACAGCAGAGCAATGAAAACCATATAGTTCATTTGAACCAGCTCGCCGGATTTGGCTCACAGATTGATGGCCGACGAGTGGTGGTGGTTCGGGGAGCTAGAGGTGTTTCTGAGCTGCACCTGTGGCTTTCGCTTTACGGTTCTGAATCCCTCCATTTAAACCTCTCGCTGTCCAGTCTTGCCAAAGCTTAAGAGCAACTTTGGTCAGTAGAGAATATGAAGCATTGCTGTCTCTAAGGAGAGAAGTTATTTTAATTTGTCCAGGATGGGGCTAAGCTGTCCATCCCATGGGTACATGTCCACTCTGGTTGAAAGCATTTACACAGTTGGGTCATCCATATCTGCCTTTGTTGGATTTAAAGGCACCCTTACACAGTTTTAGTTGTTCAAAAACAACTCAAAGCTTTAAAATCATGTTACAATGAAAGATTCATGTTTGTCCGGAGACAAATTGTGTTTCTTTTTCTTTCCCTGAAAGAAATTATCTGTGCATTTGAACCTGCAGCTGAAGAATTTTAATCAAAGCTTTTTCATTACATTTTATAGAAAACACTACTGCAACTATAAGCAATTCAACATAACTCAGCATAATTTAATTGGTCAACAAATATGTTGTTAGGAGAAAATGGCTTTTTTTTAATTTCCTGAACACATGCTGTACCTACCTTAATTATCCCCAAAAACTCCATCTCTTTACCTTGTGTGCACGTTTATTAGGTAAGTGAGTATTTTGTGCATATCATCATTTTTCTGTATATATTCCAACTCCAAGCTATATAAACTTGAATGCTGATTGGATTTAAGCAGATCAGGTGATGTTTGTGTAACAAGGGGGATATGGCCTAAGGAGATCAACACCCAATACCAAGGTGTGCAGAATTATTAAGAACTTTTTTCCTCCTCAGGTAAAATGAGCCTAAATGAGAGAGAACTAACTGAAAATTCAGAAATTGTAAAACATCTTTCAGGTGCAGCACTCTCAAAATGTCTAAGATATTGGGATGTGATGACAGAACCATCAAATGGTCTGTTCTAAACAGTCAACATGTTCACAAGGACCATATTGAGAAAAAAAGATACAAATGAACTGGCCAAGATTTGAGAAGAATCAAATATGAAGCTACAAGGAACGTATGATCCTCTAGTGCTGTTCCAGAACTGAACATACCTGGAGCGTCCAGAAGTACAAGGTATTCAGTGCTCAGACATGGCTGAGGTAAGGAATACTGAAACCCACCACCACTGAACAAGAGACATCAGCTGAAACATCAAGACTGGACCAAGAAACATCTCAACGAAAGATTTTTCAGGTTTTCTGGAGATGGATGGGCCTGTGACTGGAACTTTAACAATCAACTGTGGTGGCTGCTGCACAAAAAGTTGATCAACAGATGAAGAAAGTGACAGACTCCATGACTATGAAGGATTATGTAATTGAAAAGAATGGTGGCTGTATTGGTCACTGATTTATTTTTCATGTCAGAAATGTTATTTGTAAATTTTGAGTTGTTTATTTTCACTTTAACAGATGAAAATAAATGAGTGAGATGGGAAAATGTAAATTTTTTATTTAGCTGTGTAACAGTTCTGTGGCAGTAGAGGCTGCCCTGCTCTGATTGTGTACACCTGGGCTTCCAGGACTTCAAAGGCATCCGCTATCTTCACCGCAGAGGAGGTGGGGCTTGAGGGACGAGGTCCAAGTCCGCCGGAGGAGGCGGGGCTTGAGGGACGAGGTCCAAGTCCGCCGGAGGAGGTGGGCTTCGAGGGCCGAACCCGCCAAGAAAACCGCGGTGAGAGCGGACCGTTCGTTTGGACTTAAGTTGGACTGTTTGTTGAACGTTTGTGTAACCTCTCTCCTTTTGGGGGTCCTGCTTTGGAGGAGGCAGGGTCTGGCGCCTCGGGAGTGGCGCCTTTGGGGAGGGGTACTGTAACGGTTCTGTGCCAGTAGAGGGCGCCCTGCTCTGATTGTGCACACCTAGTCATTGGGTGCCAGGTTTGCCTCATCAGGGGCTGGCATTATAAGCCCCAATGAATCAGAGCAGGGCGCTGGTCATTCTTTGTGCGCACTTTGTGATTATTCATGTTATGTTTTACACTTGTTATGTTTAATATGTTTAGTTTTGAGTTCTGTGCACGTTATCCGTCATTAAAATCCAATACGAAGCCCTCGGCTCTGCGTTGGCGTCCAGTCCACAACACCACATCATGACAAGCTGTGTAATATTTCTGCACTAATAATGTCCTAATAATTGTGCACACATATGTTCCCCTGAGAATGTTCACACTCACATTCCCTTTATAAAACATTCAGGCTTCAGAATTATTAACATTCTGGATTGACTGATCTATATTTACATCATTTAGCAGACGCTCTCTTACAGGGACAGTCCCCCTGGAGCAGCTCAGGGTTAAGGGTCTTGCTCAGGGACCCAGTGCTGGTAGTGCTAGAGGTGGGATTCAAACCTTTTGAACCATAGGTCCATAGACAAGTATCCTACCACTAGACCACCTCCACCCTAAGAACTTATTTAATTGAATTATTGTTCTAGATTTAGCCTCAAAATAATTACTAGTCTAATAGTCATGCACACAGTGTGCTGTATAATTTGTGAGATTTGGTTTGTGTGTCAGGCCATTTCAGACTACTGGACTACTTACACATTTTTATCTTTCATGATCATTATTAGATGGTAGCAAAACATTTTTGACACCCAGACACGCTTAACCAGAGTGACATACATCAATGCTTCACCTCCACTTTTGTTCTTCATAACCAGAAGGTTATGCCAAAATACGCTTGAGCAAGGTACCGTCCACAACACTGTACCCCGGGCATGGAATGATGCTGCCTCCTGCTGGTGTTCTGGTTCAAAACGTGCTGCAGTGTAAACTCATAGTAGTTGCACAATAATGTATAGTAGCTTCTAAAAATTATGCCTCAAAGATTCAAAACTCAAGGAGTTTAGCTCCACCAAAGCAGCATCGCTCTTTCAAAAACTCCATTACAGTTTTCCCAGCTTTATTTTCTGCCCTTAATACCCAGAGGAAAACTTGCTTGGTGAGGTTGCACGACTGAGGTCAGAATTTTGGGACCTTTTCTAATATGTCGCTTGTCTGTGCTTGGCTTGCTTTCTGTCTCTTCTTTATTGATACTCCTGAATATACAGCTAATGGAATTTCCATTCTCCTCGCACTCCCGGCACCTTGGCCGATCGCCCAGGTGAAGATGGATTGCTAAGATGGCTGTGTTTCATCAAAATCACATCCATAAACAAATGTGCGGATGCAGCGTACTAGTTTGGTTACAACTTCATCTAAAAGGATATGTCTTCTTCTGTCTTGCCTCACCTGTTAGAGGCCAAGGCAAATGGCAAAAAGTGGAGGTTTTTCTTTTTTTTTTTTCATCCTCAGTTGCTCTGAAATATGACTGCTGATGTTAAATATTACTCCCCAAAACCACAACTCTCTCATATAGACTGGAGCAGGGGAGGGAGTAAGAGCCCTGTAAGTCACGCTCATCGTTCATCACCGAGCCATAGAGTACACGACTCACGCTTCTTTAGAAACCCATTAGAGTCATTTGACCTTTAGCGTTGAGTTAAATGGAAGCCTGGAAGACGGACCAGGCCACTAACAGAAAGCAAGGTGCAGAAATATGACAGGCTATTCCGGGCTCTCTGCTTTTTCAAAGCCCAAGACCTTGTGCTTGGCTGTTCGTGAAATGCAAGTTTGGCTCTGGACATCCATCCATGGCCATTGTTGGAGATTTCTGCTCAGTGTGCTGTGATTGGGTTCATATTTGCATGTGCGTATGCATGGATGCCCACAATGCCACTTATCTTTTTTTTTCATACGCATATCTGCAGTTGCTCTTAAATTAGAAGTAGAACGACTTAGCGAAATTGTTAGGCTTGTTATTTTTGTCGAAAACGCATAAATGCACAGACGCTCAAATGCTGATGAGGCCAGCTATCTTTCCCATATACAAATCTGCAGTTGCACTCAAATTACTACAGGAAAAGCACATTTTACACATTTTCATGACACCAGTTCATATGCCTGCCTACAATTGCTCTTGAATTTGAAATAAACCAGCTCAAGACTGCTGCAACAATCTTTATTTTAGTAAGACATATGCATGAATGCTCATGGCACCGCTTATCATTTTCCACATGCATATTTGCAGCTGACTTAAATTTTAAATAAAGCATAATGAAATCTAGTCATTTGTATGACTAATATACTGCTTAAAATGCATAACTTCAGTTCCTCTTGACTTCAAAGCTAATATTCTAAATACATTTGTGGTATTTTAATGTTACATGTGTTACATGCATACAGTACTCTGCAAAAGTCTAGAGCCACACCTAATTTTTTTATATTTTACAAATAAAATTGTGATTGGAAGATTTATTGTAGCATATGCAACCGTACATGTGGAAACAGCTTTTAAGTGAGAGTGAAAGTGATTAATTGTCATTGTGAAACACCACACATGGTGAGCCACAATGGGTTCACAATGGGTTCTCTCTAGCTTTGTCTCCAAAATGTCTAACCAGAGCTGTCCCTCTAATATGCTCATTTCTAATTCTAATTCTCGTCACTCACAACGAAAATCTCAGCATCTTTACCTGTCTCTGCCACTGTCTCCAACCCATATAACATAGCTGGTCTCACTACTGTCAATATCTGTCACAAATCACCCCAGCAACTCTTATCCACCCATTCCAAACTGCACTCTCTTCTTCACCTCTCTTTAACACTTTTTGCAAAGCTGTAACATTTTGTAATTGCTTCTAAAATAGAGATTTTTTGGCCATGTTTATGCTTGAGTGCTCATGAGGTCAGATCTTGCTCAATATGCACAGCTCGCTCTCAAATAACCCTTGCAAAACACTTGCAAGTAAAAACTCATTTTAATAACACATTCATGGATAAACATGGAACTAGTGCTTTCTTTATATGGACATTTGAAGAAATTAGTTTCTATTTTGTGGTCATTATTTCATCTGATTTCATGTGCATATCTTTGACTGGTTAGAAATAGAACAACTTATTATTATTTCACTCCAAACTGCAGTCTACGGGCACCCTTGGTGCAAACGCAAATGAAAATTTCCACTTAGTCACATTTGGCAATTAAAAGTGAATTAGGACACAGAAGGAGACGATGCATATTCCAATGGCACTTAAAACTAGCAACCGTGGAGCAAAAGGAAAGTCTTAACAGGGCTTTGTAATTGGAACATTTGTTCATCTCCTCTTGATGCGTTAAGTGGGAGCCCTGGAATCAAACATGTCAAAACTGCTGTGAAGCATAGTAGTATTCCATTCAAAACCAGGGCTTTTGTCCCCCATTGTTTAAAACTAGCCCAAGCCTGACAGAGCTGATGTGATGGGTGTCAAGGCCTTGTTTTTGACTGGACCAACCAAAGGTACATTCATTCACAATGACTGGTCACCAGTAACATGAATAAAAGTATTTTAATCTGAAGAAAGTGGAAAGCGATCAGTGAACAGTACAGCAAATTACAGATACATTTGCATTTACCACATTTTAAGCTTATATTTCAATTGCATTGCACTAATTCAATGCAATTACATAGTTACACCATTATTCATGTTATTTGCACTTTATCAATGTGTTAATGCACGTTTTTATTTTTAACATTGTAAATATATACTTTTAATATTTATATATTAATACATATTCAACTCCATTTTCATTACTATCCTAACACATATTATCATAGATCATAACTATTGTTACAATTACCGATTCATATGTTTTACAATAAAGGCAGCTTCTGAAGATTAGCATGGAGCTAAAGCTGGTGCTCTCGTCAAGCAGGTTTAAAGAAAAGATCAAGATCCATTAGAACATTTCCCTCAAGGAAGATTAGTCCTAGACTACACAGCTCAGTGAAAGGGAAAGGGAGAGTTTGCCTAGGACTAGGGTTAATCCCTGCCATGATAACCAGCCCAGAAAATAAAGCATGACCAGCCACCTCACATCAAACAGCATCCTTGTCCATAGATCTCCCAGGGCAACACAGCTTTTCTGAATGTGGACGACCATCGTGGCCTTGAGGTCAAGAGAGAAAGCTCTACTGTTTCCAAGAAAGCAACATCCTGCCAATTCTTCCACCATCTCCAGTCTGCTGCTTCATTCACAACACAGCCAGTTGCTCTGCTCTGGAGATTTCATAATAACACTCTCTGACTATTCTCCCAACTCCGGGCTTGGAGGATGAAAAAGAAATAAAAAATTGAAGACGAAAAAGCCTCAAGAAATCTCCCAGCGCTCAGTGTGTACATATACAGCATGATCCCCGATGGGCGATGACAGATGCATGGGGACCAAGCAAGACCCACCGCAGAGAAAAGAAATGTATGCTGAAATAGAAGAAAGGAGATAATCTGCAGATTATAGGTATCTTAGTGTCCTGTAAAAAAAAAAAGAACAACAAACAATGCAAAAAAAAAACAAAAACATGCAAACATCTGTCTGCATTAACAAGCGGATTACTTTGGACCATCTTCACGGCTTGAAAAGATTTAGTCAGCAGCAGGTTGTTTGTTGTTGTGTTGAAGCACAGAATCTAAATGTGGACAACATTGGGAACCTTCAGAACCTTCTCAACCTTAAGCGAAAGCCAAATCATTTCTAACCCAAAGAAATGTAGACCACTGAGCTCTCAAATTGGTTAGACCTTCTAACCAAATTGGTTAGATGCTGTATAGAAAACTTCCCATATTTAATGATAACTAAAAGGAGAGATGTTTTTAATTCAAATGAATGGAATTTGGGGAAATAAAGAGGTCCAGATCATGAGTTCAAAATAAAGAATATTTTGACCTCCACAATAATCAGATATTTTATCTACAAAAAAATGAAAATATTCTTGAGTTGAAATGGAAACAAAGTACAGCATTGTACTGAGAGTATAAAGTGAGAAATCTCTCCTCTGAAAGATGTTTGTAGCATCTGTTTGTGCTGAAAGTGAACTGAATCTCACTCCATATTAATTGAATTCAAAGACTATTAAAGCCTCGAACTTCAACTCCAATAAAAACAATCTACTGAAAATAATGAACATTAAATTCACTGCTTCAACCCAGCCACTAGGGATGCACAAGCTAGTGCATTTCTTCGTGCCAGTCCCAAGCCTTGATATATGGGATGGGTTAACGAGACAAACTTTCATACTGCATCAGTCAAGGCCCAGGTTAACAACAACCGCCACCAGTGCTGTTAGCCTGCAGGGTGCTGATGGAAATTGGACTACTGTTGGCCAAAGGAGAAGAAGAAGAAGATGAGGAGGGCATGTCCAGAGGGAGGAAGAGAGAAAGAAGGGGAGGAGAATGGAGGTGAGGGTAGGAACTTTGAATGTTGGCAGCATGACTGGTAAAGGTGGAGAATATGATGGAGAGAAGGAAGGTTGATATTTTGTGTGTGATGGAAGGGTAGTAAGGTCAGGTGTTTTGTAGGAGGGTTTAAATTGTTGTACCATGGTGTGGATGGAAGGAGGAATTGAGTAGTTGTTATCCTGAGGGAAGAGTATGTGAAGAGTGTTTTGGAGGTGAAGAGGGTGTCAGGGAGGGTGATGAGTTTGAAGCTGGAAGTTGAAGGTGTGATCATGAATGTTATTAGTGCTTATGCTCCACAAGCTGGTGAAATGGAAGAGAAAGAAGAATTCTGGAGTGAGTTAGATGAAGTGAGAGTATACCCAGGGGAGAGAGAGTGGTGATTGGTGCAGATTTAATGGTCATGTTGGTGAATAGAACAGAGGTGATGAGGAGGTGATGGTAGATATGGTAGATAGACAGCGATAGATATGTTGTCAAGGAGAGAAATGCTGAAGGTAAGATGGTTGTAGATTTTGCAAAAAGGATGGAAATGGCTGTAGTTAATATTTATTTTAAGAAGAGGGAGGAGCACAGGGTGACATATAAGAGTGGAGGAAGATGCTCACAGGTGGATTATATTCTTTGCAGGAGGGTCATTCTGAAGGAGATTGGAGACTGCAAAGTAGTGACAGGGGAGAGTGTAGCTAAACAGCATATGACAGGGTGCCAAGAGAGGAGTTGTGGTTTTATTTGAGGAAGTCTGGTGCAGCAGAGAAGTATGTGAGAGTAGTTCAGGATATGTGTGATAGCAGTGTAACAGTGATGAAATCTGCAGTGGGAGTGACGGATGCATTTAAGGTAGAGGTTGGATTCCATCAAGGATAAGTGCTGAGCCCATTAACTCAGAAATACTGGGATACTGGGAATGTATTGAGATGCTATGTAGCCGGTCACCGGTTTAGGTATTCAAAATGGTAGCATGTGAATTTCCTGGTTTGAAATTTATGAAATGAAAGTGATTTTTTTTGTGGATTGTGTTGAATGATTTTTACAGGTACATGTAGTACTATGTATTTTACTTGATAGGAAAGCACCAAAAATGTGTATTTGGTAATAATTTACAGGATAATTGCCTGGGAATGTGAACATTCACTGGTCTCTATGCGGAAATGTCAATCACTGAAGTAATTTCCTGTGTAAAAATCGCAGATTAACTCCCTGTGTATAGGTCGCACATGAATTCCCCGTGTATAGGTTGCACCCTCATTTTTATAGTGGATTTTGGTACACATTTGTGCAACTTATACACAAGAAAATATGGTAGGTCAAAGACAGAATACATGAGTGTGAATGAAAGGGAGGAAAGTGCAGTGGTTAGGATGCAGGGCGTAGAGGTAACATAGGTGGAGGAGTTTAAATACTTGGGATCAGCAGTTTAGAGTAATGGAAGAGTGTGGAAGAGAGGTGAAGAAGAGAGTGCAGGCAGGTTAGAATGGGTGGAGAAGAGTGGCTGGAGTGATTTGTGACAGACAGGTACCAGCTAGAGTAAAAGGGAAGGTTTAGAGGACAGTAGTGAGACCAGCTATGTAGTATGGGTTGGAGACAGTGGCACTGACGAAAAGACAGGAGTCGGAGTTGGAGGTGTCAGAGTTAAAGATGTTGAGATTTTTTGTTGGGTGTGACGAGGATGGACAGGATTAGAAATGAGTATATTAGAGGGACAGCTCAGGTTGGACATTTTGGAGACAAAGTTAGAGAAGCAAGGTTGCGTTGGTTTGGACATGTACAGAGGAGAGACGAGAATTATATTGGAAGCAGGATGTTGAAGATGGAGCTGCCAGGAAAGAGGAGAAGAGGAAGACCAAAGAGGAGGTTTATGGACGTGGTGAGAGAGGTTGTGCAGGTGGTCGGTTTGAAGCAGGAAGATGCAGAGGACAGGAAGAAATGGAGACGGTTGATCCGCTGTGGTGACCCCTAAACGGGAGCAGCCGAAAGAAAAAGAACTTCATTAAAGTAGACTAAAGTAAGGAGAAAGTATACATTATGGTGATAAAAGATAATAAAGGGAATAAAAAGAAAAAGAAAAGGTAAGCGGATCATAGAGATTTTTCATTTTTCAAAAAGAACATTTTTGACTCAATCACGAAATCTGGACGAATGCAAAAATAGACATCTCAGATTTTGCCAGACATTTATCAAATGTTATTATTCCGTCCCTGCCTGATAAACAGGAAGACTGGATTGTGTCTTCATTAGTTTGCCTAAAACAGGTCTCTGGACCGTCTGTCCAACATTCTGGAGATCACAGCACGGATACTGTTCTTCAGTCAAACTCTTTCAAATAATTTTCTAAATACAACCAACTGCATAGCCTCCATGAACTGCTGCGCTTACAGAACCGTTTAACAGGTTGTTAAAAGATGTGGAGTGTGTTTGCCTCCAGTGAGTCTAAAAGCACATGTTGGCGAATGGGGTGGAGGTCATTAAGGGTCCTGATAGATTCCCAGAGCAGAGCAGGCACCACAGTCGACTGAGCAAATGAGCACCAGACATTACATAAATAACCACTTAGGCCTGATGTTTTGTCATTTAAAGTGCTTTCTCTCTCTCTCTCTCTCTCTCTCTCTCTCTCTTTCTCTCTCTCTCTCTCTCTCTCTCTCCCCTTCTACTGTCTCACCCTGCCTCACTCTCTTCCTCCCCGTGTTCCTCTCTTTTCCCATTCTTTCTTTCCTCTTTTCTCTTTCTCTGTTTTTCTCTCCTTGTTCTTTGTTTCTCACTCTTTCTTCGCCTTCCATTCTTTCTTTCTTTCTTTCTCTGCTAAGTGTTTAGTTTCAGTCCTCCCCCTGCCTCCCTCCCTGTTTATGTTCATTTCTTCTAAGCTCAACAATTAAAGATCCTCCAAAAGCCTAATAGCTCCATGCACCACTGCCTTTAGGTGTTTAGGATGCAGAGTTAGTGAGAAAGAAAAGAAAAAGTTATTTCTGCCAAATCATCCGTTCTCTTCCCTCGTTTTCCCCCAGCATTTCTGTCAGTGGATCATGAACAGCAACACGGAGCGCAGTCCTCATTATCGTTGTGGCGGGACCACGTTCTGAACATTGTTCGAATATGCAGCAAGGCCACAGCTATTGATCACACTTCACCGTGTTCGAATAAACCTGTATTTAACCGCAGCAGACGCATCAGACAGGCCTTGTTTATTTATGCCAATGAGAACGAACACCCACGTGATTTATTCCAAAGCATGAACTTCCTCCAGACTCCAGACAAACTTGCTTTGTGCCAGCTCTTTCTCAGGATGGTCCCAGCTGTGTCCCAGTTCACCCCGAATACAACTTTTTCTCCAGCTGTTGACAGCTCTGATATTGTGCTGTATCTACACTTTATCATTCACTTTCATTTTTCATTTTGCCACTTGTGCTCACTACTCTGCTTTTTCTTATGCTTTATTTACTATATCTTTTTTTTCCCTGTGAGTGCTATGGGAAGAGTTTGTGGAGATCAGAGTGAGCTCAAGGTGGAGTTTGGTCTTAGTTTTGTGTATTTTGAAGGAGTTGGTTGAGGTTTATGAATTTAATTGCATCAGTAATGGACACAAAATGCTTCTGTGCATTACCCCTGCACATACTGTCCAGCAGGGGGCAGTCATAAATCCAGCACCTGGGGAGCAGTGTTGCTTGAGGGTACCGAAGAATAATCTGTAACGATATAGTGTCGTGGGCTGGACATCAATGCAGAGCTGAGAGCTTTGTACTGAACTCTAATAACTGAAATAACATGCAGAAAACTCATAGACTAAATATACTGGAAATAACGTGTGTAAAAGATAACATAAATAAACACAGAGGTAAGCCGACAGAATGACCAGCGCCCTGCTAGGATTCCACTAATTGCAGTCCTAATACAGCTGATTAAGTGACAGTTGGTAGAGGGCACCCAGTTCTGATTGGCACTGGGTGACAGGTGTGCCTCATTGGGGGTTAGCGTTATAAGCCCAAATGAATCAGAGCAGGGCGCCCTCTACCATCACAGAACCGTCACATAATCAGCTGCATTACATTTACATTACATTTAAGGCATTTAGCAGAAGCTCTTATCCAGAGCGACTTCCATGTCCTAATTGCAGGGACAGTCCCCCTGGAGCAATTCAGGGTTAAGGGTCTTGCTCAGGGACCCAGTGGTGGTAGTGCCAGAGGTGGGATTTGAACCTGGGACCTCTTGAGCCATAAATCTATAAGCAAGTACCCTACCATTAGTTCTCCAGTTACTCCAAATAGTCTACTAGGCTGCTACTGCTGGAACAGTATATTACTCAAAGAAACCATGCATTTTATCAGAACTCAAAACACATCATTCCATAGTTAAAAAATGAAAACAGCCACAGGAATGACCTAGAGACTTGATCTTAACCTGAAAATGTAATTCCTTACTTTGTTCCCAATTTCCTTGTCAAGAGTTTCAGTTTGGGGCAGTGGTGGTCTAGTAGGTAGGGCACATGATCAAAAGGTTGTGGATTTAAACCCCAGACCAGTAGGCTACCTTTAGGTAGACCGATAGGTTGCCCTGAGATACCACTGAGCAAGGTACCATCCCCATCACTGCTCCTGGGGCACTGGAGATGGCTGTCCCCTACTGCACTGCATGGGTTTAACACAGAAGATGCTTTTCATAGTGGTTCACAATGTGTTTTGCTATGGATTCACAATGAACACAGTCACTTTCACTTACACTTTATCAGCACTTTAGGTTTTCATTGGTTAAAACTTCATAGAATCACAAGCTTCTCCTTCCAGCTTGCTGTGCTATGTAGTCATTCACTTTAATTGATAGTGACTTTGACGTTAGTGGTGAAATTGCCTAAGAGCTTAATCACAGGGGCTTCGGGAAAACACACACACACACACACATGTTCGAAACACAGTTGCTTTGTCACTGTCTTATTAAGCCATTCCTGTTGCCTGAGTAACGTAACTCACCCAAAAGCCCTGGGTATCTTCCATCAAAGTGGTGGAAGGTGTGGCATTGCAATAGATGCTAATGTATATCCTGTAATTGTTTCTAAATTATTACCGTTGCCTCACTCAGCTAATTGTTTCAGTTTAAGACCCGTGGCACAGGAGGACATGCAAGGATATTAATATTCATTGATTTTATGGAGCGCAAAGTGGGAACTTTGCAGGGTTACATCGTCTAATTGTAATTCTTTTAAGCGCAGACAGCATCTGGGTGATTGCTTAAAAGTCATCCGTCAACAAGACATAACCGGCCTAATTTCATTAAGCCTAACAAGCTCTGCGGCGCCATGAATTCCAATGAAAATGTTAAGCTTTGATTATTATTATTTTTTTTTTCTATTGTCAGCGAGTCTCTCTAAACCTCACAACACGTTTCAGCCTCTTTAAAGACTGTCAGTAGGTTAGAGTCGGGGTCAGATCTCCGGGGAATGCTTGAGCCAATCTTACGTCACATCCTCAGTCTTTTAAGAGTATCTTTCTGAAGGCGATATAGTTTATTGAGATACACCATTTCTTCTGTTTGATATCCATACACAGTGCCATGTCACTCATTTCCTCATATTTTGCTTCCAAACATCCAGACTTTCTCTTATTTTTAATGTTGAAGAACAGTTCTCCAGATCTTCCTGGAGGACAAAGTGTTTCTCTCATTTTCAGTATAGTCTCTGTACCTGAGCAGTTTCAGAAGCAGTGTGGGATCATGTCCATAGAGAAAACAAAAGGCAGCCGACGTCCAAAAAAGAGGTTTGGTCATCCTTCAAGAAGCCTGGAGAAGTGTTCCTGAAGACAACTAGAAACAAGCTTGTGTAAGACAGTTGAGGCTGAAGAATAACAGTGGTCAAACCAAATATTGACTTCAGAGCTGGTACAAACACACATTAGGAGTAACCACAGTGGACTATTTGTCTCCATGTATTCCTGTCATCTACATCTATTTCTTCCATCCCAGTCACCTGCATGCCCTCTCTCACCATATCCATCAACCTCTTCTTTGTCCTTCCTCTTCTCCTCTTGCAATGTCCTAAACAGTTTGTCCAACCTGAGCTGTCCCTCTAAAATGGTTATCCTAACCTTGTCCATCCTCATCCTTCTTAGCCTTCAAATTTCAGCAACTTCAACTTTCCTGCAGAGGAAGAGAACACGGAGTAGATCCAAAACAGTTGGTGTGAGCATTAAAATTGAAAAATACAAAGGAAGAACTTTAAAGAGTAAAAGAAATGTGAGATCTTAAAAGGCTTCATCGTAAGAGTAGATTAGTAAGATTACAGAGTTAAGGAGTTCTCCAGCCTCCTGAAAGTAAGCAGAAATATGTTCAATGTGTCACAAAAATTACATTTTTCTTTCTTGGCTCAACTGTCAGACATGACCTTGGTATGGTTGGAGTAAAACGGTAGGCGGGCCTTTAAGTCTGCAAAGTCTTCTCACATACAGCAGTGAAAGTGCACAAGTTCTTAAAAAAATCAGGAAAGGCTGCCGTGTCACAGCCGTCTTGTCATAATGTGTGAAGTGAAAATAATAAAGCTGATTTACAGGAAACCCCGAGGTGTAGTGCTCTGGGCTTCAGACGAGAAGATTCTCACTTGACATCTCGCAGCAGGGCATTTGCTCATTGGATGAGACTTCAGTCAGTTGGTATTGCTTGCTCTTTCTTTCTTTCTTTCTTTCTTTCTTAATCTTTTACTCACATTTTTTTTTAAAAGATTTCAAGACTGCTGAGTCATATCATACTGTCATTACATCACTTACATCATTGTTTTAATTTCATCCTTTTCTTCCATTCATTCTTTTTATCTTAGGAAAAGCACACATTCGGGTGCTCATGATCAGCCATATATGAGTTACATAAACATAATTATTAAATATAATGTTTTATGAATGGAATAGGTAAGTGTCTATATTTATAAAAAAGAAAAAGAGAAACCATACTCAAAAAAATGAAACAAATAAAAAATAAACCATATGTATAATATAAGCATATCTATGTGATATGTCCCTTAAATATGAAATTATTATTGTAGCATGTTTATGTAACAACAAAAAACAACAAAACAACAATAACAAAAACTACATTATAAGTTTTATTATAATTTTTATTGTTATTGTTCTTCTTCTTGTTACTATATGCTCATCCTGTTAAATGTCTAGATAGATAGATAGATAGATAGATAGATTTACCCTAATCTTCACCTCAACTACCAATAGGAAATAGCTTCTCTTAGTGTTTATTATTCTTTCTATTTTTAAAGGATGTTTTCTGCCTCCTCCCACTACACAACAAACACACACACACACACACACACACACACACACACACACACACACACACACACACACACACACAGATACACACACACTCACAGATATGCAAGATGGTTTGAGCCTGTGGACACCACCTCTCAACCTTCAGGATGCATAAATAACAGAAAAGGAACATTTGAGAAGTGGGACGCCTAGCTGTGCAATTTCTTTCCAGCTTGTCCATCCACCCAGCATTTCTATTCCATGTCTGATGGCCTGTCTGGCCGGAGGCCTGGAGATTGCTCTTTTTCCCCCCTCTTCCCTCTTTTCCAATCACTGCTGCTCATTGGGCAGATTTATTTTTTTGTTCCTTCCTGTTTCATACCAGCATGCATCAGAACAGCGCTTTTAATTCAAAATTCATTTCTGGCTCTTTAATAAATGAAATGAGTCTATCTATATTTAATAGAGAGTATGGAGTGGTGCGTCGCTTCATATGAAGAATTAATGAGCAAAGGTAGATACATATAATGCAAGTCTCTGTTGACCTTGTGAGGAGAATAAGATGAGTACCGAGGTCTGGGTTAGCGTCTGGATTTTCATATTCATTCCAACTGTGCTCCTGATGGAAGAAAGCTTCATGGCGGCTTCGCCAAGTCTGACATACGCCAGCGCTGGGATTTGTTCTCGCTGATGCAAAACATTCAGATGACGGTGGTGCATTACTGTCAGGCATGCTGTCTCTGCCAGCGAGATCAACAGCACAGTGAAGAGACAGCTAAGAAAACTAAACAAGTGATGGGAAATTTACACTATCAGAACCACCCAATGCACGTCTCACAGGAAAAACATCCATTGAAACTCTGCAGAAATTGACCAAAAAATGCTCTTTGCTAGATATTTTTGGAGGTTGACCACTCTCAACATGGGTTCTGACATTTCTGTCTTACTTAACAACTGTAAGGTGGCATGATGGCGCATTGGGTGGTGCTAAGAGAGAAGTTCCTGGCTTTGATTCCCAGATGGGACTGTCTGAGTCCTTTCTGTGTGGAGAGGATATGTTTTCTCCTTGTCTCTGTGCTTCCTCCAGGAGCTCCAGTTTCTTCCCTCCATCCAAAGACATGTCAGGTAGACTGGAGATGCCCACTAGATGCGAATGCGTTTGGTGGTGGTGGTCTAGTGGCAGGGTACTTGCCTACAGACCTGTGAATCAAGAGGCCACAGGTTCAAATCCCACCTCCAGCACTACACCACTGGGTTCCTGAGCAAGACCCTTAACCCAGAAATGCTCCAGGGGAACGATCCCTGTAATTAGGACATATAATGTCCTCTGGATAAGAGTGTCTGCTAAATGCCGCAAATGTAAATGTTTGTTTGTGTGTCTGCCTTGTGATGGACTGGCGACCTGTCCAGGGCGTGTCCCCACTTTTTTGCCTTGTGAGAGCTGGGGTAGACTCCAGCACTGCCAGTGACCCTATTCAGGATAAGTGGCTCAGAAAATGAGTGAGAGAATGAGCAAGTGCGGAAATGTAATGCACCAGTATGGTAGGTTTTTCTTATAAAATGGACACCGAATATAGTTGGTAACTCTGCCTCTCCAACATCAGGAATAGGAATTTCTGAAAACCTCCCAGCTGAGGTTTGTAAGAATGTTCGTTTAGTGTTAGAAGTGAGGACAAGCCTCCTATCACTAACACCACAGTCTGCTTGTGGAGAAATGTGGGCTTTCTTCTGATCAGCAAGATTTCTTTCCAAACATGTCAGGCTGGACTCCTGGGGTAGTGGCCAGAAGACTTTCCCCTTTTGTGGTGTCTCTCAACAGTCAAGATTTTTGCTCCCCACATCACTCAGGAGCAAAAAATTGAAGCTCAGATATATACACCATGAAACCGCTGTCATGTTTTTTGGCGCTCTGCCCTGACTTGGCATACCTGGCACCCTGTTATGTCGCCAGACGTGCCTCATTAGTTTAAAGGTATATAGATCCCAGCGAGTCAGGGCAGAGCTGTTGGTCATTGTTTGTCCTTTGTGTCTTTGTGGTCTTTGTTCAATGGTTTGCATGAGTACTGTGTTTGACTTAAGCTTGTGTCTTAAACGTTTATGTTTAATAAAGCCCCTTTCCATAATCCCAACTCCATGATTACGTTTAGTCAATCCCTGCACATGTGGAGATGATGCTGAACACTTGCAGTGATTTACTTTGCTCCCCGCTACCCTCAACGACCATCCAATGTCTGCTCCCCAGCCTTATCCCATGTGTCTCCTCCTGTAAATGCTTCATGGTTCCATCCCATGTATCTGCTCAACAACAAATAGTATCTGCTCCCCAGTCCAGTCCTATCTCAATGCTCAGCCCTGCATTAGATCCCCAGTCCCTTGGTCCTATAGCTCAGTCTTCTCAACATCCCATAGCCCAAACCTGTCCTTTGTTGGGCCCTGGTAGTGGGTCCAGTCACATTCCCCCAGTAGGGGTTGCTGTTTATTCTTCTGGCCAGGCTCCCCAGTGTGTTAGCCCCAGTTTTGTGAATATGAGGTTTCCTTTAGGTTCCTGCCCTCTGGGCCAGCTCCTGGCATTGTAATGATTGTGCCCTCCAGGAGTGGTGCTTTCTGTCATGTTTCAAGGTGCTCTGCCCTTACTGGCGTCGTTATCCAAACCAGCTGCTCCTCATTTGTCTAAAGGTATAAAGCCGTCTGTCATTTTCGTTTTTATCTGCCATTGTTGTGTGTGTTCCTGCTTTGTGTCAAATCCCTGTCAATCCCACAACAGTGTCACAACAGCCTTTTTAATTGAAAATTATTCCAATTGTTTTTTTTGGGGGGGAGGCCAAGTGCTGTTATCATGCTTTAAGTTCAAGGGATCAAAATCATATTGCAGGCTTAACTGTCAGAAGTTCTTGAACTGGAAGATATTTCCTTATGTATATATATATATATATATATATATATATATATATAGAGAGAGAGAGAGAGAGAGAGAGAGAAAGCCAATGCAGCAAAACCAAAAGCTGTAGATACAATCTTCATTAATCATTAAACAACATACTGTTCAAAATAATCCCAAGAATGTTTTTATTATTATTTATAAAAAGTCATCTTGTCATTTTTTCCCCACTGATTGGGTTACACTGCACTGAAAGATACATTTACTTGTTCGAAATAATAGTTAAAAAATAATAATTTAGACTATTGCATATAATATTATATATAGATATATATATTGATTACAACTTTTGAAGGTGACTATTCTTGTCATTGTGAGAACACAGCACAGCACACAGTGAACCACAACAAAATTGGGCCCCTGCATTTAACCCATGCACAAACACCCACCGTGCAGCAGTGGGCAGCTATGAAAGCGCCCAGGGAGCAGTGACGGGGACATTACCTTGCTCAAGGGTACCTCAGGGTATGGGGTTTGAACCCACAATCTTCTGATTCTGTGGCCAACTCCCTAACCACTAGGTCAGCGCTGCCCTTTTGTACATCGCTATACATGAACGCTCTGATCACCATTTTTATAAATTTAGCCATAAAAAAATGTCTAATTGGAAAAGGAAAGGAAGTCCTGTGTTTGATTCCTGCCTAAAGCAGCTGAGGGTCCTTTCTGTGTGTGTTTGTGTGCATGGGCTAAACGCAGAGGTACAATTTTGCTGTGGTTTACTGTGTGCTGTGCTATATTCTCACAATGACAAGAATAGTCACTTTCACTTTCACTTTCCTGTGTGGGCTTCTGCGAAAGTGAAAACGTGTAAGCTGTGGCCTAGTGTTTAAGGTTTAGGCCACCAGGATAAGAAGGTCGTGGGTTTGAATCCCAGATCAGTTGGTTGCCCTGAGGTACCCTTGTGCAAGGTATTGTGCCCATCACTGCTCCCTGGGTGCAGATATATTTGCCCACTGCTGCACGGTGTGTTTGTGTTAAATACAGTGGATGCATTTTGTTGTTTCACTGTGTGCTTTGCTCAGAATAACAATTAGTCTCTTTCACTTTGCTTTCACTTCACCTTACCTCGGTGTAACCTGGGCCTAAAACACATGATCTTCCGATTGTCAGGCTGAGTTCCTCACCACTAGGCCATCACTGTCCCGGTGGAATGAAGATGCTACTTTGCCTTGTTAGGCATTTATATGTGTCTTTATGTGTGGTTCCCTATTGCTGGACTGTCAACCTGTCCATGTTTGTCCTCCACCGTCAGTCCTTTGACTGCTGGATAGGCTCACAAACTGAAAGAATGAAGGACACTTTTAGGCAACACAAGGCATCGTTTGTCTTCACTGCTAGGAAAATTAAATTAGACAAAACCTGTGCAAGCATGAAGCTATAATTGGAGTGTTTTAGGAAGAAATGATCGGTGCTTCTTCCATCTTTACTTTGATTGGTGTTTATTGGTGTACCAGAAGGAATGAATGAGTGTGGAGAAAAACAAAACAAGCAACTGATCATGATCCAAAGCAAGACACCTCAACTGTAAAACCTTGTAAAAGCAGCTCACTTACGTGTACTGTTACTGATGAATTCTGAATCTCCATTATGCAACACAAAGGGCTGCAATTCTGCCTGTTTTAAAAATAAACTGCATAATTCAGTGACTGAATCATTCACAGTGGGTTTGGTTATGGAAATGGCTAATTTTTTATTTTTCTTTATCATCCAAACCTAGCTGCCAGCCTTCACATGCTTATATGGACTGCATGTATCTACTATTTATTACATATATTTTTGACACTATGCTCAAACTTTAGCTAGCCTTTGAATTAAATGTAGTCATTTTACAGTGCAGCTTTCCATTCGGGAGCTTTTAGTGCCATTAAACTCTTCAGACGTCTGGTTCCATTACTACATGTCCAGTACTAATTAAAATTATATCTCTAAATAAAATTATACAAATCTAAAGATATGGAAACAAACTTAAATAATGAATAATATTTTTTTTAAAAATCACACAAAAAATAGACTGGTCAATAAAATTTTCCCATAATTTCCAAAATAACATTCATAGAATTGAAAAAAAAACTATATGTATATATTTTTTTTTTCATTAATTATGGAAATAATAAAGGAATTCTATAAAATAACAAGTATCGATGAAATAAGATACATTTGTAATTTACTAATACTCCTACTACTACTACTAATAATAATAATAATACTAATAATAAAAAATAAAAACAGCTGGCCAGTTGGAAGACATGAGCATGCATCTCTCACTATGGTCATCTTGTATTTTTGCTCCACTTGGCACCTCTTCCCAAATTCCTTTCGGTTCAGATGTTAAAAGTGTTTGGCCCCCTTATCAGTTCTCACCAAGCCAGACTCAGTAATTAAAATGCAGTTGTTGAATAAAAGGGGTGCATAATGGATGATGACTGGCGGAAGAGGGCGGGCTGGCACTCTACATGCCTTCAATTGGGGCTTGAGAATGTTCAGGGACAAATACAAATAAGGGCGTACGAAAAACAAACCGCCGGCACTCGTCTGACAGGCTTGGTGTGGTTTTAATGGAGGCGGTCACTTATGCGCATCAGCATGCAACACGGAAAGCAACACCGTTTCACGCTGAGCTGAAAAGTTTATGTTGCGGTGTTGGTCTCAGATAGCGGCTAATAGGAATTTGATTACATTTGGGAATACGGTGCTCAATATATTCTGTGGGGCGTGTGGGCTGTGACAAATTACCAAGCATTGCTTTGTGAACTGAGTTAATTCGAAATGCAATTTTTGTCCTTCTTCTTCTTGGCGTTCTGATGATTTTTTTGGAGAACAGGTGGGCATTTTGGATGGCAGACCAAAGCTTCAGCTCCATAAGCTGTGGGCTTATGATGTTCCTGGCTGGGCTTCAGTTTGGCTGGGTCTGTGTGAAGATTTTGGTGTTGTAAACAGAGCCTGGATAATGCTGGCCAAAGCATGGCTGGACGGAAGGTCAGCATAGGTTAAGGGTGATCAGTTGATCTATCCATAGTCCTGCCACTAATATGTTCCACTGCAAGGTTGCTTTCTTTCCTTTCTTTTCTGTCATTCAATCTCCACATTCATTTTATAGCTTCAAATAAAACTACACATGAAATATTTGAAGTACAACATCCTTACAGCTGCAGTTGGGGTTCATCACAGCTGATCATCCCTCTCCATTTTCTCCTGTCCTCTGTATCTTCCTTTTTCGCACTGACTGCCTACAAGTCCTCTCTCACAGTGTGCATAAACCTCCTCTTTGTTCTTCTTCTTCTCCTCTTGCTTGGCAGCTCCATCCTCAACATTCTACTCCCAAAACACTCAGAGTCTCTTCTGCACATGTCCAAACCAATCCAGTCCCACTGCTCATTCCTGTCCATCCTCATCTCTCCTAACGGAAATTTTGGAAATACAATATAAAGCACAGAAGGTATTTCCTGTTTAATAATAAAGTTGACTCTCCAGTGCTGCAACTGTCTGATCAAAAGCTTGACATTTTTAATCCCTGGAGATGCAACAGCCATTTTTAGCTGAAAGTTAAATTAGGTATACCTGGCTTTTGGTTGGCTGGATATGATGGTCCTCTCATGACATGGACATTTGCTGGTCCAGTGATGGTCCACACTGCTTCTGCCTATGAAACTACTCAGCTGGAGAGACTGCACTGAAAATGAGAGCCAAAAATGTTGTCCTTCAGGAATCCTGAAGAACTGTTCCTCAACAACACATTAAAAATTAGTTTAGGGCCATACCTGCTATGAGTCCCAGCTGAGCTGTGTCACCTGTAAGGTGGGCAGCGCTGAGGTTTGACCTCAGTACTCCAGCAGTCCAAACCTGTGGTGTCCTGCAGGGGACAGGATGAAGTGTGCTCCAGCAATTTGCATGGATCATTCCTTAACCAGCCTATTTACTCAGAGATCACTGCACCCAATTACTACATCACAAGGTGATTATCTGAGGTCAATATTCTGCTAATCACCCCAATTGGTCCTGGTTCACTTTACTTTCGATGGTCCAAACTGAGTCTGAGGTGCTCAACAGCCTGAGGCTTCATTTTGGTTGAATAAATTTGCTTCAGGCAATGAAACCCTGATATTGGTGGGTTGAAGTTATAAAATATCAAATCATGACCACAAAAGATGTTTATGGTTGATTATAGCACATTTGACAAAACCTAGATCATTCATGAATGAGGGTTGCTAGGTAACACCCATCCATCCATTTTCTGCCGCTTGTCCCAAACGGGGTCACGGGGGAGTGCTGGTGTCCAATCCAGCGCACACAGGGCGAGGACGGGGGACGCCCATCGCAGCCCATCGCAGGGAGAAGCGGGATGGGGACAGCACCTTGCTCAAGGGTACCTCAGGGCAATCTACTGGGAAGGGGTTTGCACGCTAGTTAACACATTGATACCAAATTGCCAAAAACAAAC
The DNA here is from genome assembly GCA_017165825.1 of Hepsetus odoe. Taxonomy (NCBI): domain Eukaryota; kingdom Metazoa; phylum Chordata; class Actinopteri; order Characiformes; family Hepsetidae; genus Hepsetus; species Hepsetus odoe. The sequence continues at coordinate 13,401,218 of CM029371.1, forward strand.
AAGCAAGCAAACAGATAAACAGATAATTAGACAGACAGACAGCTGAACAAACAGACAAACAGACAAACAGACAGACAGACAGACAGACAGATGAACAAACAGACAAACAGACAAACAGACAGACAGACAGACAGACAAATTCAATAATGAATAAACAAATACATGAAGATCTCCAAAAACATCATACTTTGTGATAGAGCTTTATTTTCCAAGTCAAGTAGGTTTTATTGTCATTTCAGCCATATACACAGTACATAGTGAAATGAAATAATGTCCCCCTGGGACCCTGGTGCTACACATAAGACAACACAGGACACAACATAAGACACAAGACAAGTCAAACAATTGCAGACAACAACAGACAGTACAATAGACAGTACATTCAGTATATTCATCCGACGGAGAGCCGCAGTGTTACAGAACAAAGCAGCACATGTTTTTGGCAAGTGTGATAGAGCAGCAATGTTGTGGTTAAAGTGCAGAGTGCAAACAAAAATAAATAAATAAATATAAATAAAAAAAAATTAATAATAATAGTAGCAGTAAGGTGGCAATAGCAGCGATAAGGTGATTAACAGTTCAAAAGTCTGATGGCTGGGGGAGGAAACTGTTTCTTCTTGTGGTGGTGGAGGTGGTCTAGTGGTGGGATACTATGGACCTATGGCTCAAGAGGTTCCAGGTTCGATTCCCACCTCTGGCACTACAACCACTGGGTCCCTGAGCAAGACCCTTAACCCTGAATTACTCCAGGGGGGACTGTCCCTGTAATCAGGACATGAATGTCGCTCTGGATAAGAGCCTCTGCTAAATGGCGTAAATGTTTCCCAACCTGGAAGTGGAGTCCGGTATGCTGTGGAACCTTTTCCTGGATGGCAGGAGGGAGAAGAGAGTGTGGGATGGATGTGAGGGATCATCCACATTGCTGGTTTCTTTGTGGATGCAGTGAGTGATGAAAATGTCCTGAACAGAAGGCAGAGAGACACACCGATGATCTTCTCAGCTGTTCACACTACCCTATGTAGGGACTTGTGGTGTGAGACGTTGCAGTTCCCATACCAGGTAGTAATGCAGCTGCTCAGGATGCTCTCGATGGTTCCTCTGTAGAAGATGGTGAGGATAGGTGGAGATAGATGGGCTTTCCTCAGTCTGTGTAGGAGATGCTGCTGGGCTTTCTTTGTAATGGAGTTGGTATTGAGGGACCTCAAAAAGTCCAGGGACCTCACGTGTCTGTTATGTGAAATTTGGTGCTCTGGACCATCTCCACAGGTGAGGTGTTAATATTTATATTTTTATTTGCGCTCTTATCAAGAGCGACTTCCATGTCCTAATTACAGGGACAGTCCCCCCTGGAGCAATTCAGGGTTAAGGGTCTTGCTCAGGGACCCAGTGATGGTAGTGCCAGAGGTGGGATTCAAACCTGGGACCTCTTGAGCCATAGGTCCATAGGCAAGTACCCTACCACTAGACCACCCACACCCACATTCAGATATTCAGATATTCAGGTCCCGACGTGGTCTCCTGAATTCAATAACCATCTCTTTAGTCTTGTCGACATTCAGAGACAGGAAGTCCAGGATCCAGTTACAGAGGGAGGTGTTCAGGCCCAGCAGCCTCAGCTTCTCACTCAGATGCTGAGGGATGATGGTGTTGAATGCAAAACTGTAGTCGATGAACAGCATTCTGAAATAACTGTCCTTTCTCTCCAGATCCGAAAGGGCCAGATGGAGGGTGATGGAGTTTGCATCGTCCATTGAGTGGTTGGGATGATATGCAAACTGCAGGGGGTCCAGTGAGGAAGGGATTTCATGTGCCTCATGACCAGCCTCTCGAAGCACTTGATGATAGGTGTGAGCGCGACAGGACGATAGTCATTTAGGCAGGAAGCAGATGATTTCTTTGGCACTGGGATGATGCTGGTGGTCTTTTTCTCAATGCATTTTTAGTCAATATATAAGTTTTATGGTTTTTTTTGAGTCAGCAGCCTAGTTTTTGGAGGGATAGTATTTTTAAGAAAATTAATTTCTCACAAAGTGCCACGTTGCTGAACCTTTATGGCGATTCCACAAATGGCGCCGTCAATTCACCTCTAAGCTGACCTCCATCATTCCTCCCCCTGTGTGCTGTAGTGTCCATCTCTCATGTAAGCCCTGACGCTCAGCATAGGCACAGAGAGGATAAAAGGTGTGTTTCCTCCTCTGCCAGATGTCCGCTTATCTGCCTTTTATCAATTAATGCTAATTAAAGAAGCCACAGAGCAGGCTGGGACATGGCCCGAATGCCAAACGGATAAAAGGGGGGCTTTCAATTATTTATAGATTGGTGACACTGAAATGTGCGAACCACATGAAGAAGCAGCACACTGACTTGGCCGGAAAGGACAGATCGAAGCAAGAGGCAGCGAGACAAAGTAGCTACAGATATATCTGTGTGATGTATTAGCATTTTGCACTGGTGTGTGTGTTGGTGCAAACTATGGCAGTAAAGTGTTTGTTGACACAAACTCTAGAGTCCATCTTCACATAAGGTTTAATTTTTCTAGCTGTGTGAAATGAAGGAATGCTTTTATGTAAAAATAATATTGAGGAACATCCTAACATTTTTAGGAACAATGTTTATCTTCTGCATCAATAAGTGTATATGACAAATGAGCAAGTGAATCTTCTTTATATTTGTAAAATCTTTACAGCATATTCAGTCCTGACAACATAAAAAGTGAGACCAATTAAATAAATGAGACCAAAGAATGTACTTGGGAAAAAGAATGTAAACTATTAGGACTGGAATTAAATTTGAAGCTAATATGAGTCATTTTGGCATTTAATTTGAAGAAATTTTAGTTGTTCTCAGTCAAAATTAAGGCATTATAATAAAGCGTGAGTGGAAAAAATCCCTTTCTTTCTTATAGACCAGCAATTTCACAACCAATGTTGGTGGAACAAAGAAGCCTTCTCAAAAAAGGGGTTGTTGACCAGGCTGGGAAAAGTTCAAATCCATTTTTAAAGAGTTTAGGCTCTGCAGTCAGATTATGTACAAATGGAGGATGTTCAAGATTGTTGACCGCAAGGAGTGGATGACCAATAAAAATCATTCCAAGGGAAAGGCGTGTAACAGTTTTCAAGTTTGTAAAGGAACCCAGGATGACTTCCAAGCAGCTCAATGAGTTTTCTTGAAGAAAAAAAAAAAAAAAACACTGAACAGCTGAAAAGCCAACTGTTCTCCAAAAAGAACATCACTGATCATCTACAGTGTGCCAATGTGGACAAGCTATTGTGGAGGGACAGATAAATTGAATGTGACAACTTGTCAATGAGAAACACAGCACAACATTCAGTGAATCACAACAAAATGCGGCCTCTGCATTTAACTCATACACACGTGCAGCAGAGGGCAGCTATTTAAAGATGACCCGGGGAGCAGTGACAGGGACTGTACTTTGCTCAAGGGTACCTCAGGGCAACCTAATGGTCTGGGGTTCAAACCAGAAACCGTCCAAACCTGGGGCATAGTCCCTAACCACTAGGCCACCGCTGCCCTAAAGAGACTTTTGACCCTGACGTGATGAGGGGCAGCAATGGCCTAGTGTTAAGGGAACAGGCCCTAGGATTGAAAGTTGAAAACGGATTGAAAACGTTGGTTCGAATCCCAGACCAGCTGGTTGCCCTACAGTACTCTTGAGCAAGGTATCATCCCCATCATTGCTCCCCAGGCACTTTATTTATCGGTGTATGGGTGAAAAGCAGTTGATTTTCACTGTCCCACTGTGCGCTGTGCTGTGCCGTGTTTCACAATGACAAAATAATCACTTTAACTTCATGAGAATATTTTGTATCGAATGCAAAGTTTAAAGATCTCTATCCTATCTGGGAAACATGGTGGAGGTAGTATCATGCTTTAGCCAGCTCAGCTTGTAACTATTGTTGGATCAATGGGTTCTGAAATGTCAGGACATTTGTCCATGAATTCAGTATAGAAAGAAGGTCATAGACAATTACAGCTTAACCTCATGCTAAAATAATTCACATTCAATTGCTCTGCATTTACTCTTTCTGGATTTTTACCAGAATGCCAGTCACACAACCAAGCTGGCAGGTTTAAAGCTGGCATGTGCTCCATGTGAGACACTTGAAAAGACTCCATCTTTTTGAATTGCCACTAATGCAACACCATTGGAAAAGCTCAACATGCTTTGGGGAGTGCACTTAGTGCCAAATCTGTAAAGTCTGCTAACAGATGCTTGCATTTGCTAGAGTTACACTGAGGGAGGAGGGCTGGGGGGTTGTGAAGACAATGCTTTCTTGGATTCCTGCTCATGGACTGAAAGGGATGAACTTGTGATCTCTCACAGGCAATTCCAACACCTAGTCAGCTTTAGAGCACATCCGGCACAAACCAGACACTTGTACTTGAAACCAGACACTTCTACTCTTCACAAAATATGCCCAAATCTGTGTCTTTGCCAATCTCAGAGATGGGTTCAGAGAAAAAAAAATCCTCCCTTGTTCTTACTGCTTAGCTTTTTAGTTTAGTTTGTGTTTTGTATCCATGTAGTCTTTAAATATATATGATATATATGATATGATATATATATATATATATATATATATATATATATATATATATGTGTGTGTGTGTGTGTGTGTGTGTGTGTGTGTGTGTGTGTATTTTTTTATTATGATTATAATACTATAATACTATGATACTATATAATACTACTTGCATTCTGATCTGAAAGGTGAAGATATAGCTGACACAGCAACAAGTTTCTCTTATTGAGGCAATAAAAAAGAGTAAAACTTATCTAGGCTGATGTCTTCACCGGTGGACACAGCAAGGTGGAATCTTCCATATGCTGAAGGGTAGTATATATAGCTGCCTACAGGGTGGCTGACTCTCTTGTAGTATATTATTTAGGGATCTGTTCAATGTAGCAGCAGCAGAGATATAGTAGCTGGCAAGTGATTAATAATACAGGGATAGACAGTCCAATTGGACACTGCAGTGTGATGTTCTCATGTCCACCTTTTTCGACATTCCGACAGGAGCAAAAATCAGGTTAGGAAGTAGCACTGTAAACCAGACCTGAATCTCCCCTGATCTGTATTGACCTGCAGATGAAATTTGCTCTGCATCACTGAAGCAGAATTAATTAGAATGTTTCTTTGTCCTGAAATATGATCCCACAGGCCAACCTGACAGGTAAGAGGCTGGATTTACACTTTCAGTGTTGGTGGAGAGAGAGTAGCTAATGAGTAGTTCATGCACCACCTGTAGTTACAGCAGTTTGTTAAGACTGGGAGTAAATCTAACGCTAGGGGGACCTATCACAGAGGGCTTGACCTATCCATTAACAGTATTGAGGCACCACTGGATTTTTTTATATTTTGATAGGGAATCACATTTTTGGTACATTAAAATTATTTTATGTCTCTGAACCTTCTCTGCTTTGATACTTTGATGCTGCAAAGTGTCAAAAAATACAAGGTTCTAGATTAAGTGATTTCAATAATTTAGCATTTAGCATCAGTAAACGAATCACTTGATCATCTGGAATCATGCGCCTGCTTCACTACACTACAGAGACTGGACTGAAAATGAGAGCCATAAACACTGTCCTAGGAGGATCTGCAGAACTGTTCCTCAACAACAAATGCAAGAGAGCCTGAATCTTTGGAAGCAAAATATGAAGAAATTAGAGGCTCATGACTTTTGCACAGCACCGTGTACTTGTAAAATGATTCTAGCTGTTGGTGTAAAAGGTGCAGATCTAGAAAATGCAAGCTTTAGGATTCTTAGAGTGAACCTTATGACTTCTTTGGAAAATGAACAATAATAATAATAAAAGTGGCAATTTTTAAATTTTAGATCTGATTCGGAGACTGCTCACATCTGAGTCTTGAGTCCTTAAGCCATGTCCAGCCCTGCTGGAGACACTTGCGAATCCTTGTTCATTTTACATTGTAATTCCTCCAATAAGAGCATGAAAATGTGCTGCCTTTGTTCTTTCGCCTGTGGGGACTTGCAGATAAGAAAAAAAAAGGAACGCATAAGCAATCCCACCATGCATGACGCCACAAAGGAGAGCGAGAACTAAAAACACATCTTTGGGTCAAGACAGAGGCCGAACAGCGCTTATTGTTGGAGGCTGTATATCTTTACCGCCTGCTTATGAGATGCATTTAACAAATGAGTCGTCATTTAATAAAAGGCACTCTGACCCACTGCAGCCGCAGTAACAGTTGTAAGTAATATGTTCAGATGTGTGAGATGCTCCCGGCTATGCCTACGAGCAGGACTGCTTTAATGAGCCCGTCCACTTTCTTCTTTCATCCGAAATAATCCCCTCGCCTCGGCCTGGAAAGCGCTCATAATTGCTTTGTATTTCCCGAATTCTCAAATATTATGCCTGACTCCCTCGCAGCATTTTAAACTCGCTTCTGTTCAAAAACAGCATGTTTGGATTGTAGTTTGTGTTCAGGGGGCTTGTATCCGTTGCCAGAGAACAGCTCTGCATTTCCTCTGGAGTTTTTTTCTCTTTTTTTTTTGCTCTGATTGGCAAGAAGAACCTCAAGCTCTGAGCTCTGTGACTGGAATTCTGAATGAGCGAGATGTTTCCTCCAACGTTGACAAAATGATCATCTGACTCGAGGTCGTTAACTACACTGGTCTGCTGGCATGTGAGAACTCGCCAGATGATGCAAGGAAGTTGGAGAAGTGCATTAATTGCTCTGCTACAAAGTTTCACTGATCCAATCAGTAACTTAAGTCTAATTAGGCTAATTAATGTCAATCGGCTCCGCTCGAGCAGAGACTGAAAATGGAGAGTATTTTTTTTTGTTTTTTATTTTTGCTTCTTAAATTGATTAGATGACCTATTTATTTATATATTTATTTATTTATTTAAACATCAGATATTGGGAGGCTTTAAGGGGAGTGTTGTAATTCCCCCCCCCGTTTATTTTTTTAGGCAAAACTGATTTAAATTCATGTTTTTGTTTCACATAAAAACATTGTTCATAGAAATGATTTCCTCCTTTTAATACATTTACGTATGTATCTATTTATTTCTTTGTTTTCGTACTGAATTCATTTCTTTTCTAATTTATTTACATTCAAAAACAGTCACGGCTCCACCAGGACAGCCGGTGTTTCTATATTTGTCTCACATTATTTATTTGTCTGTTTGTTTATTCGTTCAATCCAGAAATCTCAGATATTTGCAGTGTTGGACTCCACATTTATGAAGTTCTTCATTCAAAACTCGTATAAATTCATGGTTTTGTTTCACAATAAGTAATAGTTCATAGAAGTCCTTTCTTCTTGTTTTTGTTTTTTTTTGAGGCAAACTTTTTGTAATGCTATTTTTTTATTGAGACATTTTTTCATGCTTCTGAAATTGATGAATGACATGTATATTATTATTATTTTTTAAATTTATTTACTTTCTTACATACTTAAGTTTTCTTCTCAACTTTATCACAGTTCCTGGGACTTAATTGCTTCCAAACCCAGCCATCCCAACTGCAAAGCCTAAAGGTAAAGCCATTGAGATCCCAGGGGTTGGTGGTGTCAATATAAAGTTTATCAAGTGGAAGGTGAGCGTGGAGCGTTTGGGATCAATACAAATTTTGTCAACCCAGGAAGAGGGGAAAGTTGCCTTCTCTCAGTCGAGTCTGATATTGTATTTAACTTCTCAGGGAGCTGCTAGCAGGAGACTTTCTGAACTTCTGGGACAGTTGGGAGGTCTGGATAATGGACAGAAAGCACACCTGTATTATTCAATCTAATGTCCACGTCCGACACTACGGGTTATTCATTGTGAAAATCAATCGAAATTCAAGCCAGCTTTTAGAAAGGTCATCTCTCCGTTCTTTCTATGTCTCTGTTTAAAGTTCACTGAAAATTGGAATTGTGACAGCAAAACGCGAGTGCAGTTAATTGGCTTTCTTGCAGTCCCTTTTAGAAAAAAAAGAAAATAAATGCTGACCTGAACCCGGCGTGCCTTGTGGGAGATTCAATTTGAATGTGAATTCAGAAACAGAGCCAAAATAGAGTTCCTGCGCCTTTTCAAAAGTGAATAAATCTGAGGCGACTTGATGACGCTCTCCGGGCGATCCATACTCTAATGCTCATTGAGGAGCACTTCATATACACCCACATAAATTATTGATCGGCTCGCATGGAAGTACCCAACCTGGTGCATTAATCTTGCATGCTGTCGCACACTTTACCAGCCTTAACAAATTAGGTTAAGCTAGAAATGAGGGATCAGGGCGACTCCTTTGGCTCTGCAGATGTGAAAGATCATATTTTATTATTGCTGCAAGATACCGGTTGTCATAAAACTACCACCAGCCATGTGAAGACACTGTGTATTTGCAGGAAATATGGGTTTTAGGATACAATAGATGGCATGTCATGTTTTTGGTAAAATTACTTATAAACACTCAGCCAGTGGGTGCTTCCGCTCACTGAAGTGTACACGATGATTTTCAGTGATTTTTCAGGAAGTTTGGGGGTTCAAGTAACTGGTGTAATCCAACGGATCCATGACCAAGTGAATCTCGTCACATTTACTGAAATGTAATGGTGTCGCTTTGGAAATTGCACCTCATTACACTGTTACAGTATTAACAGATCTGGTCCATCCTGTAAACTCGCTCACTCATTTTCTGAGATGCTTGTCCTGATTAGGGTTGCAGGGGGGCTGGAGTCTGTCCCAGCTCTCACAGGGCAAAAACAGGGACACATCCTGGACAGGTCACCAGTCCATTGCAGAGCAGACACAAATAAACACACACGCACACACACACACACACACACACACCATTTTCATTTCTAATCCACCTGAAATGCAGATCTTTGGATGGTGGAAGAAGAGGAAAGCAACAAAGACACAGGGAGAACATGTCCACTCCACACAGGAAGGTCCCGGACCCGGACCGTCCCACCTGGGAATCAAGCTCAGGACCTTCTCACTGCTTTACTACACTACTTTAAACTTCTTTTAAAAAATTTGAGCCTTTTCTCCTGTTGGTTGGGTAAGATTGATCTTTTTAGGCTCCATTTTTTGTGCCTTTTCTGTTGGTATGTTTGTTTGAACTGTACAAGGATGACAGTGTGCAAAACGGGAAAATCATTAGCGATCAGATGTGTGGATCTCTAAACTGTAGTTTCTTCGCTTAAATATTTTTTTCCAGAAACCTATTATATTTGCAGTCTCAATGGTCAGTATTGGACTCATATTTATGACATTTCTGCTGCAAAACTCAAAAAGATATGGTTGAATTTCACAGTATGATATTGTTCAAATTATTCCCTTTTTTTTTTCCTCCAGACAAACATAGTGTTCTTTAGATCAACTTGAATCGTCACCAGTAAAGCCTGTTCAGCCTCAGAGCTGATTCTGTAAACGTGTGTATTTGTTAGAGCGTGGATAGAAGGTGTGCACCACCAAATAACCCATTTGTTGTCTACTTTGGGGAGCTTTTAAATCTGCAACATGAGCCTGAACCACATCGTGGAAGTTTTTTGGAAAAGAACCACAAGTGACCACAGACATCAGCACGCAATCCTGACCGTGATGCCAGAATCAGGCAGTTCTAACAAGATTACCCGCCGATTCTAACTGTGAAGCTCTCGTTCTCCTTTCTTTTTTCACCAGGGTGCCAAAAAAAAAAAACACACCCCATTGCCTAAGGAAAGAAAAATATATAAATAAAAAAGGAAAAGTCTTCTTGATAAATACACTTATCTGCTCATTTGCAAATTAAATGGCATTTGCCCTTCTCTGGGTAATTTCGTTCCGGCTCGGCAAAGACACCACATCCCTCTCCGGAGCAGACAGACAATTTCATTACTCCACCAATAGCAGAAGCTGTAAATTTAAACCCAGTCTTGAGAGCAGCCACCCAGAGAGGCCCTCGGGGGCCGAAAACCTCTTTTATGCCGTCTGTAATCTGTCCCCTCCGCAGGACGGCAGAGAGAAGCATTGCAGGGTTGTTCATTTTGCTTTAATGATGGCACCGGTGGCAGACAGGTGTCTTTTTTTCTTTTTTTGTTCTCCAGATTAAAGTATCAGGTGTCACTTGTATCATGGTGGCCGTGTTAATTAATGGAAGGCAAAATAAATTGTGCTTGAATGGGTTGCTGTTGAGTTATACTTATGCTTCATGTCTGCAGAAGAGCAAATCCACTGCATTTCACTCCTGGGCTGCACTCCTCAGAGGGGTGAGAGTGAGCGGGCCAGGAGTGTGTCTTATTCTCATTTATCCAGTTTAATTACAACACTGATGCTTTTCAACCTGCTGCTAACAAAGTTTTGAAAATGTGTATCGCACTTTCAGCTCCTCAAGCACTGGAAAGCTCTTGCAGGAGAAATCAATGAGCAGCAAACTATCAAAAGCAACAGCAAACCTGTGTGGAGTCTTCACAACATCCAAGAGCGAAAGGGCGAAAGCAAGAAGATGAAGCCACTGATGATGACAAAGTGAAAAATGACTATTTGTGATCACAGTGAACCACAACAAACGCAACAAAAACACACTGTCCAGCAGGGGGCAGCCATATCTAGTGACCTGGGCAAAGTGATGGGGACAGCACCTTGCTCAAGGGTACCTCATGGTAACCTGCTGGTCTGGGATAGGAACCCATGACCTTCTGACCTTCATAATGTAAATGATATGTATTTGTATGCATTATACATAAACGTAACGAAATTCAACCTCTGCGTTTCACCCATATACACACGTGCAGCAGGGGGAAGCTATTGAAAGTGCCCGGGGAGCAGTGACAGGGATGGTACCTTGCTCAAGGGTACTTCAGGGCAACCTACTGGTGAGGGAATCAAACCCACAATCTTCCGATCCGGGTCAACACCCAAACCACTAGTCCACCACTGCCCCTCTCTCTTCTTTATCCCCAAAATCTCTCTTTTTCTTGCTCTTTCTCTCTCTCTCTCTCTCTCTCTCTCTCTCTCTCTCTTTCTCTCTCTCCTTTATGCCCTTATACCTCTTTCTTTATCTTCTTTTCTCTTTCTTTTTCTCTTTCTACATTCTTCTCTCATTAGTCTCTCTTTATTCCCTCTTCTCTCCTTCTTCTCTATATCTCTCTCTCTCTCTCTCTCTCTTTCTCTCTCTCTCTCTCTCTCTCTCACCTCTCCATGCCCTTATATCTTTGCCCTTCTTGCTCTTCTTCTCCTTTTCCCTATCTTTTTTTTATTTCCATGCTCCACTACAGTCTTCAGTTTCTTTCTGCTTATTTCATTATTCCCTCTTCTCCTCTTCTCTCCTTCTTCTCTACATCCCCCACCCCCAACCCAACCCCAACCCAACCCCAACCCCCCAGCCTTTGTGATTTTGTCACAGTGTTACAGCACATTAAATGAAACACACTTCACCATAAAATCCAGTAAAACTGCAGTGGTTATTGGACAAAAGGACAGAAACACACAAAGAGGACATTCATCTGTAACAGGTGTAGCTTCTCCAAGTGAAGACATCGTGACTTTTTCTCAAGGTGAACGAGTGAGTGAGTTCCATAAGAGGAGCCAGAGTACCATCCGTTCGGCATGTAGAGAAACACAGACATGTATGAGAGATGGTTGGAAACAACTCTGTGAACTCCTCGCCCCATTCCTCAGCCTTCTCACTCTTTTCGCAAAAAAAAAAAAGATTGCAGACAAAAAAGACCGTCAGGCCATTTGTGTTTCCTAAGGCAAACGTCTAAGTGACTGCAATTACCTCCTCCCCTGCTTGTAAAATAGGCCACAAAACACACTCCTGCTTGGTTGCACTGTAACTTCCTATGGCAAAGTGCCTATTAAGTTTATTATTTTTCTCAGCTAGATTTTTTTTGTCAGGCTCGTGTGGATGGACCTTTGCCTCCCTGAATTTGTGAAAATATCTCCACTAACAAGCGTCTTATTAACCCCTATTCTTTCTCAGAATTACAGCACGCTCATATTGTGTGTGTGTGTGTGTGTGTGTGCATGTAAAAACCACTGAGATGCACTCAAAACCTGCCAGAAATAGCACTTTGCATGATGCCAGAAAGTGCTCACCATGGTTCTGAAAGCCGCATATTACGGCGTTCCCAATCTGATCCAGCTAAGAAGCTAATTAATTTACATTTTCCAGGATTCAGAGACACTAAACAGAACAGGAGAACCAGAATTTGGGAACCTAATAGCCAAAGAACATTAACAAGATGTGTGAGTAAAAACATTTTTTCAAGAACTGTACCTCCTGAGGTGTAGGTTCTAGGAAAAGCCCCAGTTTGGATCTTAAGGAAGTAAAAGTCATTCCTCAAAAGTGGCTGTAACGGTGACGGGGTGTGGGAAGGACGCCAACGCTGAGCCAGGAGTTCGGATCATAGGTTTATTAACTATATTTATAAAACAAAATCCAAGGACTGCAGTTCTAACTCAAACTAAGGAACTGCAGCCTAAACCAAGTGATACCAAGATTACCAAAGACCAAAACCACCATTGCATGTAGGCTGAGCCTAACGAATGAGCCGCGCTCTGTTCTGACTCATTGGGGCTTAAATAGTCAGCCCCAATGAGGCACACCTGTGCTTTCATGAGCAGCTCAGGTGTGCTCAATCAGAACAGAGCGCCCTCTATCGTGCCCAAAACACCTCATCCGTGACAGAATTCCCCCCCCAAAAGGCGCGGCTCCCGAAGTGCCAAAACATAGCCGAACCTCTGGGGGGAGGTCAAGAACAAAAAACACTCTACAAAAAAAAGTCTCTTTTTGGGGCATATGGTCAGGTCCACAAAACACTTCAACACAAAGGACCTCTGACCATCCATGTCCAGGCAGCTGGCGGTGGTGAGGGGAAACCTAGAAGTTCAGTCCACTTCTTTAACTGTTGCCTGGACTCGACCCTGGAGTCACTGGAGGAACCGCCTGACTCAGTGGAACGCCTTGACGGAACCTGAAAAAGAGCTAAACACAGATTTTACAGGGTTCAAAGATGAAGTCTTTTTGTAAGAGTCCGAACTCTGCTTCCAACCCCTGCCAGCCTTGTTCTTCACATCTCTCATCACAGAATCTACAGTGCAGAAGCTGTCGTTCACTTTCTTGAACTGAGACAGGTCATTGCTGATGTCTTTTGGCTCCTTCCTCTTCTTGATCATACTTCCCTGCTGCTTGGAGCCCAGTGAGGCAGCATCCCAGCTCCTGGTTCCACCACGAGAAGTTCCACATGGACTCCTCCACGAGCCACCTTGTCCTGAGTCTGCTGAGTTGTGAGGGTGAACTGAAGGTAGGGAGTTATAATGCAGCTGCTCAACTTCTGGAATCTTTACCTGCTTCTCCATCAGACTGTTCTTCAACTGTTCCGCTTTGGCGTTAACCACCAGGGTGCCAGCATGCACTGGTGTCTGTGGAGTGAGTCGAGATTCGAAGATCGCCAATCTCTGCCTTTGTTGATGCCCAAGCTTCCACCTTCTGAACCTCCTCTGAAGAACACTTGCTGCCCAGCATTGCTTCTTGAAAACCAATCTTTGCTTTGCATTCTTACTGCAGCCTGAATAATGGTAGCAGCTTTGTGCATTGCAGCAATCTTCTTTCGAACAGAATAACCCCTAAAAGCTGCCTGGATGCATATCGCAGACCTTCTCAACACCTGGAATTTCTCATGTTCAAATTTACCCTTAATGTAGGACCTATAATGTCTTTCAATGATGATGGCTGACACCCTTATGGCCTGGTACTTTACTACCTCCCTGTGTCTTCTGAACGCAGCCTGAATCAGGGAAGCTGCCTGATGTTGCAGGATCATCTCCCTTCCGACCCTCTGACCTCTGAAGCAGGCTTGCAGGAACATTGCAGCAGAGGGCAATTTCAAGAATTCCTCCCTCTGCTTTCTGGCATCAAGTGTGGAACGATACCTAAGCTGGATGGCAACAGCAGCATATTTGCGGTCTCTGACGTCTTCCTGCTCTCGGTGTCAAAAACGGCCTTCTTTGCCACTGCCTTGCTTCTCTTGCTGCGGGCTGCCTTCTTTGCCTTCCTCTGGGAAGGGAGCGTTTACTTCCACTGTTTCGCTGTTATTTGCGCTGACTGTGTTCACCGCTGTGTTCTCACGTTGAGCTGCGCAGAGTGTCGCGTTTACCGTAACTCCTCCATTAGCTGCGCAGGGAGAATTCTTTACTGTAACTCCTCCATTAGCTGCGCAGGAAGAATTCTTTACTGTAACTCCTCCATTAGCTGCGCAGGAAGAATTCTTTACTGTAACTCCTCCATTAGCTGCGCAGGAAGAATTCTTTACCGTAGCTCCTCCATTAGCTGCACAGGGGGAATTCTTTACCATAGCTCCTCCATTAGCTGCGCAGGGAGAATTCCTTACCATAACTCCTCTATCAGCTGCGCGTGGCGCTTTCTCCGCTGGCGGATCGCGTGATTGGCGCGCTGCGCTTTCGGCGCTGAATCTCTGCGTGGAACAGCGCAGGGCGGCGCCATTATCAACGTTCCGTTGACGTAGGGCTCGTTGACTGGCGTCCTTCCGTGTTGCATGACGCCCGTCGTCAACGAAGCCCCACCTTCCATGTCGCGTGTGGAAAAAAACACGTGGTTCAGCGTGTCGAGGTAGCGCTGTGTGTTCGCAGCTAGAGCGACCAGCCTCTGCAGCAGGAAGTCGAACCAGTCCGCGCCTATCTCAGGACCCAGGCGGCTGACGAGCGGGATATCTGAAGTCTCCCACTTCAGACGTTTCTTGAGCTCCCTGGCAGTTGCCGCTGGCGTCCGTCGTACCCAATCCTCGCCCTCCAATTCCTCACGGAGGTCCACAGACTCAACGCACGCTGGCACACTCATCTCCCAGGTTTCAATAAAGTCCAACGTCCTCTGGATCATGGCTGCACATGTTCGCAACACCTGCTCGTGCTCGCACTCCTGACTCGCGACGTCCAGGTACTGCCGGCGCATTTCTGTAATGGTGACGGGGTGTGGGAAGGACGCCAACGCTGAGCCAGGAGTTCGGATCATAGGTTTATTAACTATATTTATAAAACAAGATCCAAGGACTGCAGTTCTAACTCAAACTAAGGAACTGCAGCCTAAACCAAGTGATACCAAGATTACCAAAGACCAAAACCACCATTGCATGTAGGCAGAGCCTAACGAATGAGCCGCGCTCGGTTCTGACTCATCGGGGCTTAAATAGTCAGCCCCAATGAGGCACACCTGTGCCTTCATTAGCTCAGGTGTGCTCAGTCACAACAGAGCGCCCTCTATCGTGCCCAAAACACCTCATCCGTGACAGTGGCTCACAGACACTCTAATTTAATTTCTGAAAAGATAACAGATGAGACAATTGTTTAAAAGATTAAAAAATAATAATAAAGAAATAATATTAATAATAAATAAATAGTATTTATATTATACGAGTACATATAGTATATAATAGTATAATAGTATATATTATTATAAAAGTATGTGTGTATGTGCAAAACACTTCAACACAAAGGACCTCTGACCATCCATGTCCAGGCAGCTGGCGGTGGTGAGGGGAAACCTAGAAGTTCAGTCCACTTCTTTAACTGTTGCCTGGACTCGACCCTGGAGTCACTGGAGGAACCGAAACCGCTCTGACCTAGTGAACGCCTGACGGAACCCGGAAAAGAGCCAAACACAGATTTTTACAGGGTTCAAAGATGAAGTTCTTTTTAAAGAGTCCGAACTCAAGCTCCAACTCCTGCCAGCCTTGTTCTTCACATCTCTCATCACAGAATCTACAGTGCAGAAGGTCGCTCACTTTCTGAACTGAGACAGGTCACGCGATGTCTTTGGCCTTTCCTCTTCTTGATCATACTTCCTGCTGCTTGAGCTCCAGTGAGGCAGTGTGCATCCTGAGCCCTGGTTCCACCCACGAGAAGTTCCACATGGACCTCCACTGAGCCACCTTGTCCTGAGTCTGCTGAGTTGTGAGGGTGAACTGAAGGTAGGGAGTTATAATGCAGCTGCTCAACTTCTGGAATCTTTACCTGCTTCTCCATCAGACTGTTCTTCAACTGTTCCGCTTTGGCGTTAACCACCAGGGTGCCAGCATGCACTGGTGTTCAGTGTGAGGAGCTTGAGATTCAAGATCGCCAATCTCTGGCCTTTTTGTTGATGCCCCAAGCTTCCACCTTCTGAACCTCCTCTGAAGCACTGCTGCCCAGCATTGCTTCTTGAAAACCAATCTTTGCTTTGCATTCTTACTGCAGCCTGAATAATGGTAGCAGCTTTGTGCATTGCAGCAATCTTCTTTCGAACAGAATAACCCCTAAAAGCTGCCTGATGCATACATCTAGACCTTCTCAACACTTGGAATTTCTCATGTTCAAATTTACCCTTTAACGTAGGACCTATAATGCCTTGAACGATGATGGCTGACACCCTTATGGCTTGGTACTTTTTACTGGCTACTTCCTGTGTCTCTGAACGCAGCCTGAATCAGGTTGCCTGATGTTTGCAGGATCATCTCCTTCCGACTTCTCTGACCTCTGGAAGCAGGCTTCAGAACATTGTGCAGCAGAGGGTACTTCTGGTGAATCTTCCTCTGCTTTCTGGCATCAAGTGTGAACTACACTAAGCTGGATGGCAACAGCAGCATATTTGCGGTCTCTGACGTCTTCCTGCTCTCGGTGTCAAAAACGGCCTTCTTAGCCACTGCCTTGCTTCTCTTTGCTGGTTGCCCCTTTCTTTGGCCTTCCTCTGGGAAGGGAGCGTTTACTTCCACTGTTTCGCTGTTATTTGCGCTGACTGTGTTCACCGCTGTGTTCTCACGTTGAGCTGCGCAGAGTGTCGCTACCGTATCCTCCATTAGCTGCGTTAGGGAGAATTCTTTAATAACTCCTCCATTAGTCATGCGCAGGAAGAATTCTTTACTGTAACTCCTCCATTAGCTAAGAGAAGAATTCCTTTACTGTAACTCTCCATTATTAAGAGGGAAGAATTCTTTTACCGTAACTCCTCCATTAGCTGCGCAGGGAGAATTCTTTACCATAGCTCCTCCATTAGCTGCGCAGGGAGAATTCTTTACCATAATCTCCTTCTATCAGCTGGCGCTGCGGGCGCTTCTCCGCTGGCGATCGCGTGATTGGCGCTGGGCGCCGCGCCGGAATTTGGGCGCGGAATAGCGCAGGGCGCGCCATTATCAATGCTCGACGAGGGCTCGCTGACTGGCGCCCTTCCAGCTGCATGACGCCCGCCAACGGCCCCACCTTCCATGTCGCGTGTGGGAAAAAAACACGCGGTTCAGCGTGTCGGTAGCGCCAGTGCCCGCAGCCAGAGCGACCAGCCTCTGCAGCAGGAAGTCGAACCAGTCCGCGCCTATCTCAGGACCCAGGCGGCTGACGAGCGGGATATCTGAAGTCTCCCACTTCAGACGTTTCTTGAGCTCCCTGGCAGTTGCCGCTGGCGTCCGTCGTACCCAATCCTCGCCCTCCACGGAGGTCCACAGACTCAACGCACGCTGGCACACTCATCTCCCAGGTTTCAATAAAGTCCAACGTCCTCTGGATCATGGCTGCACATGTTCGCAACACCTGCTCGTGCTCGCACTCCTGACTCGCGACGTCCAGGTACTGCCGGCGCATTTCTGTAATGGTGACGGGGTGTGGGAAGGACGCCAACGCTGAGCCAGGAGTTCGGATCATAGGTTTATTAACTATAATATAAACAGATCTGGCGCGACTGCAGTTCTAACTCAAACTAAGGAACTGGCAGCCTAAACCAAGTGGATACCAAGATTAACAAAGACCAAAACCACTACTGCATGTAGGCAGAGCCTAACCATGAGTTGCTGGGCTGTTCTTGACTCATCGGGGCTTAAATAGTCAGTCTTTAATGAGGCACACCTGTGCCTTTCATTAATGAAAGCTCAATACAACAGAGCGCTCTATCGTGTCTAAAACACCTCATCCGTGACAGTATTTTCAGACACTCTGCACTTCTAATTTCTGAGATAAATAGATGAGACAATTGCTTAAAGATTAAAAATAATAATAAAGAAATAATATTAATAATAAATAAATAGCATTTATATTATACTTAGCAATATAGTATATAATAGTATAATAGTATATATTATTATAAAGTATGTGTATGTATATATAGTATATATATATATATATATATATATATATATATATATATATATATATATATATTTTTTTTTTTTTTTTTTTTTTTTTTTAATTTGTATATACAGTACTGTGCAAAAGTTTTAGGCAGGTGTGAAAAAATACAAACAACAAGCTCTAGAAATATAATAATGATTGTTTATTTTAAATAATTTACAAAATGTAAGAGTGAACAAAAGAAAATTTAATCAGATCAATATCTATGTTATTATTTTGCCTTCAAACCAGCATCAGTTCTTCTGGCCCCCACAGAGCCCTGGATCTTCAACATCATCCAGTGTGTCTGGATTACATGAAGAGACAGAAGGATGTGAGGAAGCCTACATCCACAGAAGATCTATGGTTAGTTCTCCAAGATGTTTGAAACAACTTACCCGCTGAGTTCCTTCAAAAACCGTTTGCAAGTGTACCTAGAAGAACTGATGCTGTTTTGAAGGCAAAGGGTGGTCAACACCAAATATTGATTTGATTTAGATTTCTTTGTTCATTCACTGCATTTTGTTGATTGATGAAAATAAATGATTAACATTTCCATTTCTGAAAGCATTCTTTGTTTACAGCATTTTTTCCACACCTGCCTAAAATAGGATTCACAACCTGCTCATCTGAATGCCCTTCCTTTCTTCATATTTTCATTTCAAAGGCCAGAAATTTTGTATTTGAATGTTCAGTTGAGGAACATTCCAGATTTTCCTGAAGCACAAAGTGTGTTTGTCTCGTTCGCATAGTCCCCATCTAACCAGAAGCAGTGGGGTCACTCACAGAGAACACAAAAGGCAGCCGATGTCCAAAGAAGAGCTTTAGGACGTCCTTCAAGAAGCCTGGAAAAATGTTCCTGCTGACTTAAAGAAGAAATGAGTTTGGTTTAAGAGAGTTGAGGTTGGGCTGAAGAATAACGGGTAGTGGTTCTGAAAACTGACTTGTGCCGGTTAGTATGCAAATCTTTGTATTTAGACATACATATAAACAATTGTCTTTGATTTCATATTCCTAGTAAAATATGATGAAATGAAGGTGGCTCAATATTTTTTGAACATAACTGTATTATATGCATTATAATGTGAATTTTATGTCCAAATAAAACAAAAACACTTTTCTTTCAGGGCCAAACAACCAAACGGACAGATACAGATACAGTAAGGCATTAGTGTGGCTCCTGTACCATCAGGATTTGTTTTTAGGTCAGAAAAACAACATAACTCTTCCTTTGCCCTGCCTGAGATAAATATTCATTTGCTGTCAAGAAACAGGTGAGTGCCTAAAGATTGTGGCAGTGCAGTGCAGCCATCAGAGGGAACGGCCAGTCTGTAATGCTTAAGCACAATTTATAGGCCTCCTTTCAGCACGCTGTCGTCTCCTGCCTCGTGATGGCCACCAGGACGTCCAAGCCTATTGACTTGTGGTGTCTGTGCAGTGTGTGAATATTCGAGCTGAGGAGGCGAGTGGGGAGAGGCTGTTCTCCACCCGAGCGTTTCCCCTCAAGATTGGCCATCATGGCCTGCAGGTTTGACTGCAGTGACAGAGGTGACCAGGGTTTGAACCAAGAGCACACAGTCCAGAAAGCATTAATCCTCCCCCAGGCTTTCAGACTCAAAAGGGACAGTCTAATGCATAAACTTTCACCTTTGCCATAAAATGCTGATATAATGATACATTAAATAAAGAAAATACATGAAAAAATACCAATAAAATAAGAACTATATTATATTATAATATAATATTATATTGTATTATATGGATATTTAAGATTTGTTTTTTATAAAAAAAAACTGAAAAAGCTTTTATTTAGACAATTGAACCCACTTTCATTACACATATTTACATTTATTTGAGTGTATGGGCAATATATTACAAGTGATTTAAAAGAGAAATGAAATGCATTTTCTTCTAAGAAGAAGCTTTAGTGGTGAAATTGTTTTTTCTCCCAGTGAACAGATGGTCATTTTGTTCACTATGTGTTTGGGGGGCACTTTTATTTTCTAGGCCAGTTTTTTTTCTCTCGGTTTGCTCAGTTCGGTCTCATGCACATCACGTATGTTTGTTTGGCCTTGCCTGCCACTGTTGTTTTAGTGTTTCATAATTTTCATACACACTCTAATTGAAAGTAGGAGTTTTTTCTTCAGTTTTTAGAGATTTTGTTTCAATAAAAATGTCATGGACATAAAATAACTCTTGTGGCTAGAAAATTTGGTGAGAAAATGGATTCATTGTGGGCCATTTTTCCTCACTATTTCAGATGAACATTTGATTCCTAAGTGATATATATGCAGTACTGTGCAAAAGTTTTAAAGTCAGTTTTCAGAACCACTACCGTTATTCTTCAGCCCAGCCTCAACTCTCTTAGACCAGCTCCTTTCTTTAAGTCAGCAGGAACATTTTTCCAGGCTTCTTGAAGGACGTCCTAAAGCTCTTCTTTGGACATCGGCTGTTTTGTGTTCTGTGAGGTGACCCCATCGTTTCTGAAAGTTTAGATAGAGGGATTGTACGAAATATGAGAGACAAACACTTTGTGCTTCAGGAAAATCTGGAGAAGTGTTCCTCAACTAGACATTCAAATACAAGAATTTCTGACTCTTTAGAGGCAAAATATGAAGAAAGGAAGGGCATTCAGATGAGCAGGTTGTGAATCCTATTTTAGGCAGGTGTGAAAAAATGCTGTAAACAAATAATGCTTTCAGAAATATAAATAATGATTGTCATTTTTATCAATTTACAAAATGCAAAGTGAGTAAACAAAAGAAAAATCCAAATGCAATGTTTGGTGTTACTACCTTTTGCCTTCAAACCAGCATCACTTCTTCTAGGTACACTTGCACAAAGTCAGGGATTTAGGATTATACTGTGTATGATCAAACAGTTTTACCAAACAGGTGCTGATGATCATCAATGTCACACGTAGGCTGAAACACAGTCATATTTGGAACAACCTACCAGCTGAGTTCCTTCAGAAACTGTGTGCAAATGAAAGTGAAAGTGAAAGTGGCAACCCTTTGCGAGGTCACAGCACTGCACACCATGAACCACAACGAAATTGGACCTCTGCATTTAACCCATGCACACAAACACTGCAGCAGTGGCAGCTATTGAAAGTCACTGGCAGCAGTGACAGGATGGCAATTTCCAGCTCAGGGTACCTCAGGCAACTCCATTTAGAGGAATCGAACTCACACCGATGAGGGTCAATCCCCTAGCCACTAGGCCATCGTTGGCCCTGTACCTAGAAGAACTGATGCTGTTTTGAAGGCAAAGGGTGGTCACACCAAATATTGATTTGATTTAGATTTTTCTTTTGCTCATTCACTGCATTTGTTGATTGATGAAAATAAATGATTAAATACTTCACTTGAAAGTACTTTGGATTTCTCTTTTGTTCATTCACTGCATTTTGTTGATTGATGAAAATAAATGATTAACACTTCCATTTTTGAAAGCATTCTTTGTTTATAGCATTTCCACACCTGCCTAAAACTTTTGCACAGTACTGTATGTGTGTGTGTATATATATATATATATATTAGCAGCAACAACAATAACAATGATAATAACACCAACAAAAACAATAATGATAACAACAACAACAATAATAATAATAATTGTTATTATCATTATTAATAATAATAATAATAATAATAATAATAATAATAATAATAATAATAATAACTGAATCATACATCTGGATCATCCGGATAAATTTTTTTAATTTCTATTAATATTTTCTTTAATGTTCTGTATGAATTAATGATGGACAGACAGACAGCTAGATAGACAGCTAGATAATCTATTTGGTTTTAGTTATTTTGTAAAATAACCTAATCTATTCCCAGTCCTCCTGTCTTTACTCACTTTCACAACTAAGTAGAGCTTTCAGCTTCAATTCGCCCATGGTTACTAAATAATTCATGGTAGTAAGTGAGTTGTATGCCCTTAGGTTAATATCTGACATGACTGGATCACTGAAAATAAACCTGAAGAGCTCAAGCAGCTCCATCATCTTCCCACATTCAATTAGTCATTAGGTCAGCTTGCCATCCTTTTAAGTTTTCCGATTTTGTTTGGAAGCTACAAATGCACTCTCTGATGTCCCTAAATCCAACCTACAAATCTGTTTCCACCCACAAACACGTCAGCGATCGCTGGTCTTGAACTCCCAGGATGAATAAGATTGTCCAGGAAACGGGAGAGCGACCCCCAGGCAAAGTAAGCTGAATTCATCTCCAGCACATAATGTGCAAGTTTTGGATGCTGTTCTCAAAAAAACATTACCTTTTATCATTTTAGGTGTTTGCAGAAATCGATCCATCTCGATTGATCATTCGATCCATCCATCCATCCATCCATTCATCAGGATATTATCGAATATGTTAATGAAATATATCTATCTTTTAAAATGTAATATAAAATATATTTTGATCTAGTAATATATGCTTTATCAAACATAACTTCTTAAATATGTATTATTATTATTATTATTATTATTATTATTAATGTTGTTGTTGTTGTTCTTGTTGTTCTTGTTGTTATTATTACTATTTTAACCAGGTTAGCATGAACTGCATATCATTTTTATTTATTTAACTGTATGATTATTCATTTATGTATTTGTATTTGTATTTATTTATTTAACTGTATTTTCATTTATTCGTTCATTCATTCATTCATTTGACCACAAGCCCAGTTATTGGCCCGAGGGGCCCTTTTTTCAGTTAATTCCCAGCTCACGATGTTGATCATCAGCGTTCATCAACGTTCTGGTTCTGGCCAGTCTTTTTTTAAATCCCAGAGCAACATCCATAATTGATCACATCACCCATTATTAAAATCTCACCACCTAAATCAGCGTCCATGTACAGTGTACAGTGGGACTTTTTTCTCCAATGAATAAGTGAAGTTATATTTGGATTTTTCTTTCTTTTTTTTTTCTCTATTAAACAGCAATTAACCCAGAATGCACCTTCCGCATGTTGGGTAAATGAGAAGATAATGAATTGTAAATTGGTCCTGTGAAATTAAGTGAAAACCAATTAAAACATAAGCATTGGCAGCGCAAGTTTTATTACCTTAAGACATCTCTGTTGCCTTGGGAAAATGGAAATAAACAAGCAGACAGACGACCACAGGGCGAATGACGTTCGGAGTCCACCTTTTTTTTTTTTGCAATTGTTTAGAACTCTGAAGCACTCTGGGGAAAAAAAAAAAGCTTTATTAAAAGTGAACATGGTGCCAGAAGGCCCGCGCAGTTAATTAAATGACGGTGCCAATGCTCTGAAGGAAAGGTTAGTGCAAGGTGAAGGGGAGGCTGCAGTCAATTTAGGCCAACATCTCTTATGAGTTATGAGTTGTCCCCGTTTTTTTCACCATTGTTCATTTCAATGTGCCAAACTGGTTCGCTTTTCAGAGGCCGACTTAAAGAGCATGTCAGCGTTAGTCACTCACGCTGTTTCTCAGATTTATGCCGATGCTTATGCCGTGAAAGACCGGCTATAAGAAAAGCATGCTGCAATATGATCGGAATTATTATCATCACTCAAATATGCAGGGGAAATGTCAACTTTTGACAGCTCACTCTTTGACACGCGGAGGTTTGGAGGTAGAAGAACAGACATTTTATTCAGAATAATTGTATCTTTTGGAAACCCATTCTTTACACACCTAAGGGGGCAACTCAGCCTCGCCATCTTTGGACAGTGGGAGGAAACCGGAGCATCCGGAGGAAATCTATGCAGACAGGGGGAGAACATGTCCACTCCATACAAAAAGACCTGGACCATCCCGCCTGGGGATCGAACCAGCTATGAAAAGTTAATTAAAAAATTCAGTCCATTTATTATTTGTCCGATCCAAGGTTAGGACAAACACACACACACACACTGCTTGACTAACTTCACTCATTCGTTCTCTGAGGTGCTTGTCCTGATTAGGGTAATGGGTGGTGCTGGAATCCTATCCCAGCTCTCAAAGGGAGAAAGCCAGGGACACACACTAGAAAGGTCACATCCACATCCAAAGGTCAAGACCATCGCAGAGCAAACACGCACTCACACTCTCACACCTAGAGGGTAATTTAGTATCTCCAATCCACCTGATGTTCTTCGGACAATGGGAAGACCCTGACGTATATATAGAGGTATATATCACTGTAAATCAGGGCAAAGCTCTTGGTCTGCTCTGTTGTGGTGTCTTTGAGTGTTGTGTGTTGGTTATACTTAGACAGTATGCTTGTGTGATGTTTAATTGTCTTCTACAATAAAACCCCTTCCATGATCCTGACTCATGGCAAATAACATGACAAAGAGCATCTGCAAAATGTCATAAATGTATTGGTGTTGCTGTTAGAAACTGAAAAAACTGAAACTGAAAAAGTAACATTTAGTTTAGTGACAACCCTTGTCATTGCGAGGTCACAGCACTGCACACCATGAACCACAATGAAATTGGACCTCTGCTTTTAACCCATGCACACAATTAAAGGGATTTATGCACCAAAAGTATTTTTGCTAATTGATTCAATCACACTCACTCTTTTTCTCAGCCGCTTGTCCTAATTAAGGGGGAACTGGAGTCTATCCCAGCTCTCACAAAGGGTAAAAGCCTTGGAAACATCTTGGACAGGTTGCCAGTTCATCGGACGACATCCGGGTTCCTTTAAATGATGGAATTGTTTAATTTTATTATGAGAAAATAGCCTTAAAGCAAGTCCCCACCAAGGGACTTGGTCCCCCACCAAGTTTTTCCTGTATAATTCAGTTTTCTAAAGGACATAGACATGGGGACACTGCACCACAGTCGGAAAATGACGAACATGGTGCTCATGGACAGTAAACTGAAATAGAGCCAATGAAGCGGCAAAGCCTGCAGATTCTGGCCAATATTCTCCGAGCGATGACAACAATTGATTGAGCAAACGAAAGGACCGCACATTAATCTAATATGAGGCTTATGCAATTTAATCTCACACTCATTTATCCTTCAAGGCATCTCATCCGGACGATGGTATGCTAATTTAATTAATTTAATTCGATTCAATCAACACTTTTGCTGCGGCCAAACTCCCTTCCGTGGTTGGTCGCAGGAAAATACGATTTTTTTCACCATCCATCCTTTTCTGGCCACCTCCATCTTGTCACACAGCTTAACGGTTCACCTAATCTGTTGTGAATGGTGCCATCTTCTGGATCTTGAGATTTACCTGTTGTAAGAGGATTGTATGTGTGAGCTTTGGATGAATCCTCAGCAAAATAACAACAGTCAATGCAAAAAAACCTGCGCCTGGCTCACACAAACACCAGGGACCCTTCGGACTATTGAGGTGAAGCCTAATCCTTAAGCAGGTCCTTGAATGAACCTTAAACTGAGCAGAATCTCTCACTTTTTTTTTTTTTCTTTTTTTGGTGAGTTGGTGCTCATCCAATTAAGCTTCATTTCAGGAGACAAGAGAAGGGAGAATGCAGGCCGGCCGCCAAAATATTCAGAGGGAGCGACGTGTGGTGCAAGCTGTGCTCCAATAGGGAGCTGTAATAAATTGCTCCCTTTCCTAAGAAACAGGTGGTGCTTAGCCTGCAGAAACAAGCCATATTTACCTCTTCAAGTGAACCTGCTGACGGACATATTGTTCAGATCATCTATACATTAACTATGAAGTCATTCTCTAGTAATCCCAAATTCCTGTCCATTATCTGTAGCAACCGTTTGTTTTAATTATATTTTTAGGGTTTTGCTCCAGGAACCCAATGGTGGTTGTGCTGGATGAGGGACTCAACCTGCAACCTCTTGGTCCAAAGGCAAGTTCATTCTAGCATGAGACCACCCGAGAGAGATAGAGAGAGAGAGAAAGAGAGAGAGAGAGAGAAAAAGAGAGAGAGAGAGAGAGAGAGAGAGAGAGAGAGAGAGAGAGAAAGAGAGAGAGATAGATTATGAAGAAGAAGAAGAAGAAGAAAGAGAAGAATAGTTAAATTATATAAATGTCTGTCTGTCTGTCTATCTATCTATACATCTGTCTGTCTATCTATCTATCTACTCTCTGTCAAAACTTAATTTGAATATTTGAAAAAACTGTTTTTTTTACATTGTGATAAAAAAAACATTAATTTTGCCTTTTGATCTCTTCTAAAGTTCTCCTTTGGATTTAAAAAGCTGTTATGAATATAAACATGCTTGGAAAAAGTCTTTAAACTTCACCTAACACTTATTTTTCCCATTTCTTGTAAAGCTGCTAATGTGGAGATGAGATTTTGAGATGCGACAGTATCAAAAAATAGTAATGTTTACCTGGAAATTCTGTCACTCTTTCATGGAGAATTCTGTAAAATGAAAGTATTTCATATAATCTAATCTTTTTTCAGTTCCTTCTCTTGGTCTATATTTGTAGTGAAGTGAAGAGAAGGAAGGATGTTATATAAGTGCATGCTTGATGTTTTACTACAATCCTCGAAGGGATTAGAAACAAAAATCAAGACCAGAATCAAACAAGGTGAAAACTGACAGACAAAAAAGGAGAAAAAGAGAAGAGAAAGTGATCAAGCAGATCAAGACAGGCCAGAAAACAGCAAAAATGCCAGGCATCGTAAGAGACTGAGTAAAGACACAGCAATCGCAAGAGGCATGGCTGGCAGACTGGACTCAGGTGAGACACAATCTGTGATACAATTTAAGGTAATAAGGAGCAAAGTTGTTACAATACAGAAAACTCCATTATATGTTTGATTTATTATTTTATTATTTTTATTTTAACTTGAAACAAGCAGCTTGCTACAGGCCCGAACAATATCAATCGAATTTAAGACCTTATTATCAGCAAATGTAGTGGTAAAAATCATGTGCCAGTGTATAATTATTGGGCCATTTTAGCGATTTTCAGTTTGTAAAACAAAACTTAATAAGCTTGTCTGCTGTTTCCAGGTTACGAAGGCAGTCCTGGTAAATTTACACTGGTCTGGTGAAAATAACAGTCGTTTAACAAATTAAAACCAGAGTTTTAAAATTAGAATCCAATGTTGTTTGGCATAAAATCTATAAAAATAAGAAAATCATTAAACAGAGTCTTGATCTAAGAGATATAATATAATAAGAAGATACAACAAAATTCAACCTCTGCATTTTACTCATGCAAGCATATGCAGCAGGGGACAGCTATTGAAAGCACCCAGGGAATGGTGATTGGGACGGTACCTTGCTCAAGGGTACCTCATGGCAACTTACTGGTCTGGGATTCAAATCCTTCTGATCCTGGGGCCAGCAGGCCACTGCTGCCTCTCATTTACTGCTGAAAAATTAATTACAAAGTTTTCACTCCTTGTCCTTGTGACTAATAACCAACTATTATCATAGTATCATCTAGTAATAGTAACATCTAGCTAATTTTAAGCATTTCTACGAAACTTTAGCACAGTTTATGTGCCTTTCGGAAAACACAGGCATTCAGAAAGATGGTGTATTTAATAAGTAAGTAATAATTCAAGGTACAACGTGGTACTTTCAAAGGTTCAACATATTTCACATTTGAAACATTATTTATTTATTTATTTCCCCCCCCAGGAAATGGCATAGATTTGTCTCTTTTCATATCCTGTTTAGTATAACCAAGTTGAATATGGTGGATGCTTTTTTTAATGGACAGTCAAGAATAAATTATAATGAATTATTTATCATATGGCCATGAAAATGAAAAGAATGAAAGCCCTTTCAGAATGGAATCAGCGTCTTCAGTGGTTAAAAAATTGGTTAAAGGATCATTTGCATATTGTAGCTTTTGGCTATTGCAGTATTGCACATCTTTCATACACAGTGGTGATTCATAGTGTTTAATAAATGAAAAAATACAAGCCACAGAGCTTTTAAACGATAAGAGAGCAGAAATTAAATTAAAATGAATTAAAATGCATTTTAAAAAGAAATCAAACTAAATTAAAACAGATTTTAAAAAGACAAAAAAATGAGAATTAAACCAATTAAAATGATTAAGCTAGACTGAATAGCATATGTTTCATTTAAGCTTGACTTAATAATAGAGGGCTATTAATTGATGGGCTACAGGCTGTCGCTTGATACCTGGATAAAAAGAAAGAAGTCACTACAAGATACAGCTGCTTCTAATAAATTAGCAAATCATTTTTTTTTAGTTACTCATTTAAGCTCAATGTGTTCAAGAAGCTCAAGGCTTTGGTTCCATTAAAAAAAGAAAGAAAGCAGAAAAAAAATGTTGCAATTAAATTATTTACTTCATTTTCCTTCTCCCTTCAACGTCCTCCGCTTCCTTTGAAAGGCTCAGAAAAACTTTCCAGGTTAACGTGACACGTGTCCGGCTCCTCAATGCAATCCCAAGGTCTTGCTGTACATGCTGCCATGGTAACACATCATTTAGTGCTGACCTGCTCCATTGTGAGCTAAGCGAAGACAATAAAGAGCCTTGAGGAAGTGGAATAAAAGAAAAGCGCAAAAAATATAAATAATTGAATAAAATATTAATATAAATGAGTCTTCTCCATTTCCTCATTGCAGTGCATTGTTTATGGGGTTTTTTATTTTTATTTTTTTTTATTGGGAGCACCAAAGTATGTTTTATTCATCATTCATTTGATTACACTTTTCACCATTTTTTATATTATACTTTAATCTGATTGCAATTATAATTAGTTCATTTTTTAATCTCACCGAGTTCTCATTACATGACTCATTTTCTCTAATTGTTTGCTGTAAGTCTGGTCTACCCAGCTATGCTGTCATTTATTGATCACCATGCTTCACAGATTTTATTCGGGTTCTGGCTTTCCATGTGATGTATGTGTCCCAGCCAAATCCAGTGAGGTGAAAGTGACTATTTGTGATTTTTTAAAGGCACACAGTGAACCACAACCAAATACACCCTCTGTATTTAACCCAGACACACCGCCCAGCAGTGGGCAGCTGTGTTAATCACCAGGGGAGCAGTGACCTTACTACTTTGCTCAAGGTTAGCTCAGTTAACCTACGAGGTTCGAGCAAGCGTCTGTCTGAGAGAGAGATAGATGGGTCATACATTATATACATTAATGCTGTATATACATTATATACATTAAAACATACATTAATGCTGGTCTGGGAACAGGATGATGCTCGCAAACCAAGAGCACAGCCAGAGACTCACACAGTGGTTTAGATGCAAAACTAGATTCTTATTTTTTAGTGAAACCTAAAAGTCACTAAAACATAATGTGGCTAATTTTACGCTCCTCCTCCAGCCAGGCTTCTCTGAGGTCAGCTCTGATAACAGATGGATGAATGGAGTCTTCTATAAAACATAAACGAACACCTAGAACCCGAATGCACAGAGCGGGAACAATTTAGAACCCTTTATTTAACATTTACATTTACAGCATTTAGCAGACGCTCTTATCCAGAGCAACTTCCATGTCCTAATTACAGGGACAGTTCCCCTGGATCAGCTCAGGGTTAAGGGCCTTGCTCAGGGACCCAGTGGTGGTAGTGCTAGATTCAAACCTGGGACCTCCTGAGCCATAGATCCATAGGCAAGTACCCTACCACTAGACCACCGCCACCCATTTTATTTTGACAGTGGAACTTTGCTAACATAAAATTCTTCAGTATAAATGAGCGGAGCTAATCTGCCACAGATAGAGTAGTTGGATATGTAAGTGTGTTGAGTTTTGTGATGATGGAAAAAGAAAAAGATAATAGTAATTGTGAAAAAATAATTATAATAATGTGTTAATAATATTCTAATTATTGAAAACAAATAAACAGCTGAATTTTAATGATTTACTGCCAAGGGCATGACAGCAAATCCAGGTGCTGAAAACTCACAAAACTGAAAGACATAGTTTTGCTATTTAGCTTAATTGACTTTCTTGAGTCTATCAAAATTTAATTTAAAACAGACAAATTCCTTTTTCGTATCTGTGTTTGCCTTCAGGTAGTGTGAAAACAGGTTTACTTTTTATTTGTGATATTAAAATCTTGTGATTATGGTCTAGACACCACATATGACATGTTAGCTCATCAGAAAATCTTCAATTGGCCTTCTCAGTTCCTTCAAACGGGAATTTGTCTGCCTTTTGCCGTTGTTCAGCTTACACAGACAACAAATTGCATCAGCTGAGTAGTGAAAGCTGTTGGATAGCTGCAAATGTTCCCATAACCTAAAAACTCCAATTAAATTTAAACTTTGGTTTGGGAAGAGCTTTGCCTAAAGAAGCCCTGCCACATTGTTACTTAGACATCACTCATCCATTGCAGTAAAATCTCTGCCTGCATAATATTGTAAAAGCATCCCTTGTGCTGCCAAAAAAGGTCTAATTCAATGAACTCTGGACCCCACAAGACCTCTGAAGGTGGCCCCCAGATGTTAATAGCAGATAATTTAAGTAATGTAAGCTCCAAGTGGAACCTCCATGGATGTGACAAGCAGCCCATCCCATAGATTGAACTGAGATCTGGGGAATTTAGAGGCCAAAATCAGATACTCATGGCATGAACAGGGATCAGCATGGACTCTGATATCTTTCATACCAACTGTGCCCGTTCACCAGTGGTCTGGCTTTGGAACATTTTGGCAAAGTACTACTCATAGTGCTTAGAAAGTGTGATGATGAATGTTGTTGGTGTTTATGTCCCACAAGTTGGTTGTGAGATGGAGGAGAAAGAAGAATTCTGGAGAGTTAGATGAAGTGATAGAGAGTGTACCCAGGGAAGAGAGAGTGGTGATTGGTGCAGATTTTAATAGACATGTTGGTGAAGGGAACAGAGGTGATGAGGAGGTGATGGGTAGGTACGGTGTCAAGGAAAGGAATGCTGAAGGTCAGATGGTTGTAGATTTTGCAAAAAGGATGGAAATGGCTGTAATTAATTTTTATTTTAAAAGAGGGAGGAGCACAGGGTGAAGTATAAGAGTGGAGGAAGATGCTCACAGGTGGATTATATCCTTTGCAGGAGGGTCAGTCTGAAGGAGATTGGAGACTGCAAAGTAGTGACAGGGGAGAGTGTACCTAAACAGCATAAGTGCAACCTCTGAATTTAACCCTTGCACAGAAGCAGTGATGGGGACAGTACCTTGCTTGTGGGTGCAGGATTTGTCCAGGATTTGGACCCATGACCTTCTGACTGTAGAGCCTAATCCTTAAACACTAGCACACTGTTGCTCCACCACTGCTTATTTTGGTGGCGGTGGTCTAGTGGTAGGGTACTTGCCTACGGACCTCTGGGTCAGGAAATCCCCGGTTCGAATCACACTTCTAGCACTACCATCACTGGGTCCCTGAGCAAGACTCTTAACCCTGAGTTGCTCCAGGGGGATTGTCCCTGTAATTAGGAAATGTAAGTCGCTCTGGATAAGAGCGTCTGCTAAATGCCGTAAATGTAAATGTAAATGTAAATGTATTTTTGTTAAAATTTTTATTAGAACATCATTCTCCACATTATAATAACACAGTCTTCATATCTCACTTATTTTTTTACATTTGAATTGCTGTATATAAGCTAAAGCCTGCTGAGATGCCCCCTCACAAGTCTGACCAAACCTGTACCTAAACCAACACTACCAAACAGGACAAGAATGAAGATGAAATCTTGAACGGCTCATTGCATAACTTTCCACTCAGCCACAGTCATATGCAAAGTGATTCCATTACAGTGATTTGAAGTGGACTCGGTTACATAAGTGTTATTTAAGCGATTATTGACGATGCATTCTGTCGGCCGCATCGCAACACCTACGCGATGCATTCGGATAGCTCTTCATCGCCAAAGCAGTGTATGTTTATCTGTTTATCCATCTGATTAATGGCATAAATGCTGTGGCAGAATCTCCTAAAGTAAAATGTCATCCATTTAATGAGTTAATCCTCTTGTTAGGACTCCATCCATTAACAACAATGAAAATATCTCTTTTTTCTTACACTTGCTACCATATAAGAATAGCGAATACAATTTTTTTCCATGCACTTAAATGCTGCAAGCACAGGGAGGATCAATGGCCTTTGATAAATAGTGTGCTGTCAGAGTTACCTTCAACAGGTTGGAGATAAAATCCAAATCTATTGACATCCTCTAATAAAAATGTAAATTCCAACCTCTTCACTTTCTAGGATGTTGCTGGCAAGCACTCCAGATGATAACCTTGTGAACAGGCATGATGCTTCCAGAAAGCAAACTTTGTCTAGAACATCTGCTACAACATGCATCTTTTACGAGCAAAACCCAGGAACACTTCATGTTGGTCAATAAGCACTTAAATAAGAGCCACAATCTGAGGAGACTGCCCTGAGACTAAAATCAGCATCTCTGCAGTGTTCACACTATAAAAACTATAGTGATATAACTCATTATTACTATGTCTTTTGCATACAGAGTAGAATAAATGAAATATTCTCAATGCCTGGAAAGCCTGGAAACCTGGAAAGTGCCTAAAGATACAAGGTGCTAGATAAAGGGGTTCCCCCCACTCAGCTTCCAGCATCAGCAGTAAATTAATCACTTGGTCATCTGAAACCATCTGCACCTGTTTCTTCAATGCTTCATGTCTTAAGTTAGATGCTTCATTCTGCTTGAAGGTTCAGATGTAGATCACTGTGAAAGTCTGGCTTGTGAAAATATGAAATGAGTGAAATGAATATGAAATGAGTGGTGGCTCAAGACTTTTGAGCACTTTTATAGTGATATAATCTCAGTAGTGATATACACACCATAGCATGTTCTGGTAAACTATGTTGGCCATCTCTTTGTGCGTGTCTTGTGTTTTGTCCTACCCATTAAGTTTCCCTGTTTGTTCCATAACCCTGATTTTGCAGTGCTTCATTTTGTGCCCAGCTTAGATAAATTTGCTCAAGAAGGTTATCAATATTGGCTGAACTGTTGTTCACAATATAGATTTACATTATTCTACCAACTCACCTGTGTTAATTTAGTCTACTGACCAATTGTTTCCTGCTGTCCTCTGGAAATCCTCAGCCAAAAATGTGAAATCAAAATGTAGAATTTAGATGTAGAACTTTGAGGCAGGCTGTCATTCAAGCTGGAGATCAGATTTTGGCCCTTTAGTCTGAAGATATTACTTTAAATGCTGAGCTTTGCTACCAACGCTGCAAAAGTTGATAGTCAATCAAACATTTTTCTTATTAAATACATCCCCAAGACTTTCCAACTTCATTAAAAAGCATCCAGATCTCCATGTAACTCCTCAGCTTGTCAACCTCATCAAGAGCAGCTTTTTTTGATCATTTCAGTATTATCTGGTTGTCAATCAATGGCTTACTACCAATGAACATCTAGATGAGGCTCCCCAGCTAGTCTATTACAAAATGCATAAAAAAATATTCAGTACTCAAATTATTCTAGAAAAATGAATCTAAGTGAAAACGGTTAGTGAAAATGGCTGTGCCCCCATCTATACTTTGACTCCATTTAAGTTCTTTAGTTTAAAAATATCATGTTTTGCAGAAGATGAGGGAAGGCTGGCTGGAAAAATAAGCTGCCATGACTCACAGTATCACAGATCAGTCTTGCTAATGTTAGCATGAGCAAAAAGGTTAGTGACTCCCATTCCTCCCCATGTCACAAGGCCATTACATCCCCACCCATAATTAAAAGTCATAGCATGGGCCCATCAAAAGAGTCCAGAATTAATTCCAGTGGGCTGTCAAGTTCGCCATTTATTCTCCAAAAGGCTCTTGTTGTCTGGCACTGAGCCATCTATTCTATAGGAGAGACTGTTCTCTTCAGTGGCAGCCTTGACCTTTCGCTAATTGTTTGATAGCACAACAGCTTAGCTCTAATGAGCTGGGGGTACAGGCTGGCCAAGAGGGAGCCTGGGTCAGCATGCATTCTGGGGCCAGACAGGCATGCCAGCATATGGGAATTTCTGCAGATTAGCTGCATTTATGTAGCAACCAATTAAGAAAGCTTCCAATTGTGTGTCAGATCTGTTGTGTGTTGTATTGGAAGCATTTGTGATTCATTGTAGTGATATAATATTGAATAATAACTGCATAATTGGAATGCATTTATCTGCAATTCTGCAAGTGACATTTGTGCATTGAGTTGTAATAATATGGCAAAAATAGTCTTATTTATACGAATAGGTTGTGCAAAATCTTTATATGTTGTGGGAAAATGAGACTATAAGTGCAGTGACTTATTGCAACATAAAAATACACTATAACACAAAGAAAGTCAGGGCAGCGGTGGCCTAGTGGTTAGGGCATTGGCTGCATAATTGGAGGATCGGGGGTTCGAACCTCTTCCCAATAGGTTACCCTGAGGTGCCCTTGAGCAAGGTACTGTCCCTGTCATGCTCCTCCCTGCGATGGGCTGGCGACCTGTCCAGGGTGTGTCCCCTGTCCTTCGCCCTGTGTGAGCTGGGATGGACTCCAGCACTCCCCCATGACCTTGCTTGGGACAAGCAGCAGAAAATGACTGACTGACAAAGAAAGTTTATGGTTTTCTAACCAGCTTTAAAGTCAATATTTGGAACAGCTACCTTGATCTGGCATTTTTCAAGTACGCATCATTTCTTTAAGTCGTCTGCAGGAACACTTCTCCAGGGAATGTCCCAGGGCTTTTCCTTGGATGTTGGCCATTTTCCATTCTGATCCCACACTGCTTCTGTCTCTGAATCTGCTCAGGTACAGGGACTGTCCTGAAAATGAGAAACAATAACATTGTCCTTTAGGAAGATCTGGAGAACTGTTCCTCAATGATACATTAAAAATGCAAGAAAAAAGTCTGATTCTTTGGGAGATGAACATGAAGAAATGAAGGGATGAAGACGTTTGCGCAGCACTGTGCAAGGTTTCACATATGCGATGTTGTTTGCACTCTAATTCAAACTGTCCCTTAAATATATAAGACTCTCTCTTTCAAACACAATTACCTGAAGATACTCTATAAAAATACAAATGTTGAGTTTAGAATGTTTTTATTTTTATTATTCATGATATGCCTGCATTGTTATTTCTGCTCTGAAACTGATGCCAGCCCTGCTACTCTAATAAATAAAGCACGTTGGCATTCCTAAATCATGGCTCTGTGAATTTGCCCAAGTTCATTAGCTAGCAGTGCAGTTTCTATTAAAAGACCCGTCCTGACCCTGCAGCTGGGAGATTGCACCTGCATGCTCCTGCTGCCAAAAAGAAGAAAGTCCTCCTGCAGCACTAATATACCTTTGCATATCATGCAAATTACAGAGGCAAATGTAGCATTTTGTGCATTATGTGAACTTTATATATTGTGAATATGATTAAAAATTCTTGAATTTGTCACAAACACAGTTACACAAGTACAAGCAGCAGTGAAATGTATTCCTGAGTCATGCTTCATGTTTAGGAATGAGGCCCCAGGATCAGAAGGTCATGGGTTCGAATCCCAGACCAGTTGGTTGCCCTGAGGTACCCTTGAGCAAGCTACCGTCCCCATCACTGCTCCCGGGGGCATTAAACAGCTACTGCATGGTGTATATGAGTGAAATGCAGGGAAAGTGTGCCGTGCTGTGTTTCACAATGACACTTAGTCACTTTCACTTTCACTTCTTCCGACTGTGCAAAGAAATGGTAATAGATAATGGCATAAGAATAAGATATCTGATAATGGAAATAATAGAATGAAATAAGGAAATAAAATGTATAAAACTAGATAAATAAAATAGGTTAATATAGAAAACAATGCAGTAATATACTGTACAATGCGGCATTCACACCTCAAGTGAAAAACATCAAAATGTTGTGAGAGATTGCTTTTGCCCTGAACAGGCTATAAATACCCCACATTTTATCCTAAATGTGTCCTAAAGGCTGCCTTTAAAAAACAGCTCATTTACATTATTAATGCTTAATTGAACAAAACTCAATAAACGAGCACAAGATTGACTGAAACGTCATGTTTTGCCTCAAATTATGTTCAGTTAGTGGCAATGGAAACAGCTCCAATTACATTTTAATCAGGGTCCAAAACCTGCGCAGATTTGCCAATATGTGAAACCCGCGGCTTGTTATTTTATCTCTTCTGTCACATTTACCTTTAAAACCATTTTCTAGAAATGCCTTCAGAGATGGAAAGCAACAAAGTACAAATGCTAAACTCATTTATTTTTTCCCCCGATGATATATATGACAGATTCCTTACAACACTAATACTCCAGTTGCAAAACACTGCACTGAAGTAAAGGCTGATTCTTCAAACTTGTCACGATAAACCAAGCCCTTAATTCTCCCACACAGGATTTCTCAGGCATCTCTGCTTTTAGCTTTAATGACTGCATGATGTACATCGGCCCGAGGCGAGGTAACATGCATGCTTGGTGTATTCATATCATGATTTATTTAGAGTTTTCCATGAATTAACAATACCTACCTATCTACAGTCTTTGCTGATGAAATGTTTATGACTTGCTGCCTAATAGCAGCCTCTATGCATAGTTGCAGGGAAAGAAATGGAAGCCTAACAAATAAATCCTGGTTAGCACTGTCACCTCACAGCAAATGGGTTCTGGGTTTGGTTCCCAGCCTTGGTGACCTTGACCTTTTTTGTGTAGACTGTGCAGATTCTCTCTGTGTCTACCTGATACTCTAGTTTCCTTCCACAGTCCAGTGACATGCAAGTTATTGGACAGAAAATTATTGGGTGGATGGATGGATGGATGGAATAAGCAGCTATGTTCTTGGATGGATGGATGGATGGATGGATGGATGGATGGATGGATGGATGGATGGATGGATGGATGGAATAAGCAGCTATGTTCTTGGATGCATGGATGGATGGATGGATGGATGGAATAAGCAGCTGTTATTTGATGGATGAATGGATGGATGGATGGAATAAGCAGCTATGTTGCTGGATGGATGGATGAATGGATGGATGGATGGAATAAGCAGCTGTTATTTGATGGATGGATGGATGGATGGATGGATGGAGATCATTTGCTACAGTGAGAACAGCACAGCACACAGTGAACCACAAAGTGCATCATTTGCTTTTAACCCACCCTCACCGTCCAGCAGGGGTAAACATATCCAGTACCCAGCAGTGATGGGGACGGCACCTTGCTGAAGGGTAACTTAGGGAAGCCTACTGGTCTGGGATTCAAACGCATGGCCTTCTGATCCTGGGGCCTAGTCCCTGAACACTAGATCGCCACTACCCCAACAACAACATAGTCCAGTTATGCCAATAAGAAACTGTCCACTTACATTTATATATATAAAAACGAATGAAGATGTTAGAATTTAAAATTTGTATTTTATTGTAAACAGTCTTCAAACATTTCAAAGATGTTTTCTATGCATTCCTGTAAACGTTCGTTTGAACCGTTAAATATAAAAATGTGTCTTTCTGAGGAGTGTGTGTTTCTTTTGATGACCTGAAACCCCTCCCATGCTCCTGTTTCCATGACAAGTGCTCTTACCCCCACTGCTCTTTTAATATTATAAGGGAAATGAAAAGGCAAACATGAGGCCAGATTTGAAAGACTATCATTCTAGTTGTGGGTAACACTAAAAATATATGTTTTACAGCACTGGAGTAATAGCTCTTTATGTTCTGGGATGCCTTTTCAAATAAAAGATGCATTATAAGTGCTGTCATACTTCTTATTTACTCACAGCTTTAAACACGGGTAGGGGAAGCTATGTGCATCCTCCTAACCTCTGTGTCATTTTCTCCCAGCCTGCTTTCACATTCAGCCGGCCAGAGTGTGTGCAAGGGGGCCACTGTGTGGAGATATGAGGATGAATAATTGACACATCTGGAGCTTCATTTGGTATGCCGGGCACAGAGGTTTGGCTCATCACCCGCCAGCGAGGGGAGAATCTCTCTTCATCACCCCCAGAGATAAGGATCAAAGGTGCCCCATGCAGATCAACTGCAGCCGGCCATGTTTTATTAATCAAAGCTGGCCATTTATAGAGCTACACCTTCGGCTGGGCTGGCCGAGCAAGTGGGCGGCGGGCTGAGCAGAGGACGGAGGGCACCTAATTTGTCTTTGGAGATTCTCATTTGCATCTGCCTCTCACCTGATACAGTAAAAGTGAGCTGCCGATGACTGGAACAGCATCTGACAGGCGAGATAAGAAAGCTGCCTTTATTTGTCTGGTGGGACAAGAGCGATCGTTCATTTAGAGGTCTGGGGCTGAGCTTTAGCTTTAATCAGACCCAAATTTAGAGCTATTTGCTTCAGTCCAATTACTGAGCCAAGTTTTGGACCCAAACCTATTTGCTAAAAATGTAACCCAATAAAATGATGTCCACTTGAAGATCAGGAGAGGTCGGGTGAAAAAAAAATCTGCAGATTAAATTAGAAACAAAGTTCCCAACAAAGTTATCACCAAATAATGTTTTAAATTATTACATTTATTTTAAATTGTATGTTCTTTTTTAAACTTTTTTAATCATTTATATATGAATCCTAGAGGTGGATTTTACTTATATGAAAGTTTAATAAAAAAAATTATTTTTAGCTGATTTAAAGGTTTTTTTTTATCACAGTGAATTTTTGGCTGTTGATATTCGAAATACTTGTTGAATTACCTTTTAATGCAAATGGAACTGTCTACAACTGGATGGTGTGTAAACAAAATGTTTACTTCATTAGTAAAATTACCACTTTCATTGCTCAGCATACAACTCTATGTTTGTACTGAGAGTGGGCGGAGCTAAACCTAGATTAAAATGACATTTTAAAAGGTTTTGTGAAAAGAAAAAAAAAATAATAACGTTAATGAATGTAAATTTTTAACCTTTGTTAAAATGTTCTGTCAAAATAATCTACATAACGACAAATTCTGACTTTAGCTAAACTGAATTCTGCCTGAACTTCACTGTAACTTGATCACAAAGGTGTTTGAATGAAAAAGTGCTTGAATAAATCATTCTAATGGAACCATCTGTTTACTTTATCAATGATAATCATCAGCTACCAAATGGAAAAACAACATGTGAAAGGTCAATTGCAGGCCTGTTAGCCCGCCAGTTGTTGGTCACTTCCAACACATTAAACAAGCTGATGTATTTATTCCATTCCATCCTTTTATGATGTGTTTTCCCAAAATTACGCAAGTTATGGACCACAGTAAAGAGGTTTTTTATGATTACCTCTCTAATTCTACAGCCAGGCTGCATTTGCACCTGCCATAAACCTTAACAAGCAGGAACATATATTTTACACTGTTTTGATGGATCTTGTCTGCGTCTGAAATGTGGACGAAGCATAAATGGCACTTATTTGTCAAGCTCAAGCAAATATTATTTCGAACAGCTCTGTCTTGGATAACGACCCACAGTTGCTTTAATAGCTTCTTCTGTAACGTAATTTACCTCAGAGACCAAGCTGGCTCACAAAGCCAGGGCTGGTGCCAGATACTGCCCGGATACACCTGCTGCTGAGGGCCAAGATGAATAGGCAAGCCGGTCCATGCTGTGGTAAAAAACCAAAAGGGCTCTATTTTCCAACTCCATAATGACTCCCTTTGATATCATTATGATCATTTACAGCTTTCCGGTCCCATTAATTTTCGCGACCGCTTCCTGTTGGCTAGCTGTGAATGATGTTTCATATCCATAGCCTCAGCTTGTCTGATATTCCCCCCTGATGCAAAGTGCCCCAAATCAGCTTTGCAGCGATACTTTCATTTCACTTCGAATATCAATCGGAACCAAATGCCTCCAAGCGTGTCATTACAGGTTGGAAATGGAAAAAAGTTTGCTTTGTGTTGGAAATCATCAGCATGCTGTGTCTCGTCATTGTTCAAGAGGACTAATGATCACAGCTGTGGACAAAAGCATAGGCTCGCTAAAGGATGCCTGGTAGCCTCTCAAGCTCAGACAGCCTCTTCAATGAATGGGGTCAACTGAAGTGGGGACATCCAAAGATAGCGTGCCCGGGCACCACCTGAGAGGAGCATTAGAGCCTGGAAGAGGGAGTGTGTGTTTCCACTAATGAACTCCACTAATGAGCCTGAGAATGAGTGGTACCCAACCGAAGGACTTACCCATTGGCGGAAAAACAAAGCTAAACTGTTTTCTGGTTTGCAAAAGATTACGATTGAATCACTGCAGATATATTTGGACACTAATTTCAAATTATGGCCAAAACCTTATACCTAATTGCATTCAAGCAAACTGGCCATTATGCATTATAAAGTGGTCTTAACATTACCTCTATTGGTAGGAAACTAATGTCACTGCTATTCATGGTTTGAGCATTGTTCTTGGTCTTGGGTAGGTAAGGTGGCCCCCTCCCTCTCCCTTCCATGAATTAGCAGGATATTAGCTAACCTAGGCTGATATAAGTGGTCCAAACATTCTCAACATGTTGAGTCAATTAGATGTTCTTCCAAAAAATGTGGTGACGTCTCTGAGGAGGTGAAGGCCAGCCTCCTCAGAGACATCACCACATTTTTTGGAAGAACATCAGCATCCTAGTTTGATAATACTGTGTGGCGGTGATCACAGATAGCAGGGTTCACTTGAAAAGGTTAGAAAAAAAGAAACGGTGTGAAGAAAAGAAAGGATATTTTGTTTAATGATGTTGCTGTTTTTGGAAAAAATAATATTTCATTGATTGATATGTTTTGTTGATGAAAGTTTTAATATTTTCACGGCTACTCTGCACAGATTGAACTCATAGAAAAACAGAAAGAGAGAAAGAGTTGTGCTTGAGTGGGCATTGTGTAGGTTTACTGTGCTGTGTTTCTCAGCGATGGGATTCTTTGATCAATAAGAGCTCTCTTTGCTGTTTGGCTTGATAGACTTCAGACTTTGCTGATTTATCCTAATGTGGCTGTTCAGGCCATTGAGCAGAGATGAACATGTTCACCACACAACTCCAAATGCAAATGAAAATGCAACTCCATTGGAAACAGCAATTCCAATGGTCTAAAAGTGATGCAACTGATAACCAATAGCTGCCAATCCATTAAATTCATTAGTGTGGTCATTTTTAACATGCCCAGTATGTCTGGCAAATTATGGGAATCTATTTTGGAAGCTATTACTACTACTTCCTGTTTAGGTGTCACCACATTCATCATTTCTTCCCATCCTCTGCATCTTCCTCTTTCACAATGACCTCTTTCACCACATCCATAATCCTCCTCTTT
Organism: Hepsetus odoe; assembly: GCA_017165825.1. Classification (NCBI taxonomy): domain Eukaryota; kingdom Metazoa; phylum Chordata; class Actinopteri; order Characiformes; family Hepsetidae; genus Hepsetus; species Hepsetus odoe. The sequence goes on from CM029371.1 coordinate 13,442,423, forward strand.
GTCCTTCCTCTTCTCCTCTTTCCTGGCAGCTCTATCCTCAACATCCTACTCCTCTCCTCTGGACATGTCCAAACAGTCTCACTTCTCTGAATGTCTCCAAATTGTCCAGCCTGAATCCTTCTAATATACTTAGTCCATCCTCGCCACCCAGTGCAAATCTCAGCATCTTTAAGATCTCCAGCGGCATTGACCGGCATAGTGTAATTACATACTTATTACATTTATTAATTACACTAATTGTGTAATGATTGAAATGATTGAAGGTGCTGGTGGTCTAGTGGTAGGACACTCTCCTACACACCAAGAGGTCGCAGGTTCGAATCCACATCCAGCACTACCATCACTGGGTTTCTGAGAAAACCCTGAACCCTGAGTTGCTCCAGGGGGACTGTCCCTGTAATGAAGAAATGTTAGTCGCTCTGGATAAGAGCATCAGCTAAATGCCATAAAAGGAAATGTAAATAAACAAAATATCTCACAATTATAAATGGAGAATGGATTACAAGGCTGTAGCATTTCAATGAGCTATAATGGAAATATGATGTTCACTAGCCCAGTAGCTTCTAAAGATAAGTAATAACATTGAAATCAATAAGGATTTTTGACTTTCAAGATTTAAGGCTTTAATTGAAAAAGAAGGTCTTGGTGTTTGACAACCTCACCCAATGCCTAAAGCAATAACTCTTTCATTCAGAGACTTGCGCTGCTCAGACTGTGCAAAAGGGAGCAGGATGAGAATATCTTATGGCGCACTAGTGTGACCCCCTCTTCCCCCAGCCCTGGAGGCAAAAGACAATTTCAAGACTTCAAGTCATTTCATTCCACAGACATTCACTCCTGTAAGATGAAACTGCTTGTTATGAGATGAGATTAAAAAAAATACCTTGTCTCTCAAAATGTGGCCCAGTTATCGTGGCGTGTTCTACCGAGTTGTTTTTTTTTAATACTGTTCTTTTATTTAACGTCTTGCACGCTGTCTGGCTTGGCAACCCTTGGGGGGCTAGGAAACCTTCATTGCTCTCCATGACGCAACAAACTGTGTTTCTGGGCTATGAGCTGCAATAAATGTTTTCTCAGAGGATAAAGACCTCCACTTTCATAAGCCTAATGCTTGGCAAATGCAATGTGAGAAAGCTCACAGTATATGGAAATATTAAATACCCACATTACAAATTTTCATTTTATTTGATTAATGGCTTAATTTCACTGCAAATTAAATGAAGCACAATTCTGAAAACCATCCACCAATCACTATATTCTAACCAGTAGCTGATGGAGAGAAGCCCTGGTGTACAAAAAGATGAAAAGAGGAAACCAAAGGTAGAACCTGAAAAGAAGCAGCACAGAATGGACACGGGCTGTCCTGGCTGAGAATCGAACCCATTTCCTTCTGCAACAGGTTCATCCACTTAAAAAAATAATAAAAATGCAAAAATAAATAATAATAATTATTATGATTATTTGTTTTTTGTAAATAGTAGACAATTAAAATACAAATTAAACTATCTATCTATCTTAAAAGAAATGAAATATCATAATAATTAAAGCCACTAAACCCAGCCACAAGGGATGCACCAGCTAGTGCACTTCTTCAAGCTGTAGTAACTGCAGAGGGATAAAGTTGATCAGACACAGCATGAAGTTATGGGAAAGAGTCGTGGAAGCTAGGTTAAGAAAAGAGGTGAGGATTAGTGAACAGCCGTATGGTTTTATGCCAAGAAAGAGCTCTATAGACACAATGTTTGCTCTGAGGGTGTTGATGGAGAAGTACAGAGAAGGTCAGAAGGAGCTGCATTGTGTCTTTGTGGATTTGGAGAAAGCATATGACAGGGTGCCTAGAGAGGAGTTGTGGTTTTGTATGAGGATGTCTGGTGTTACAGAGAAGTATGTGAGAGTAGTTCAGGATATGTATCATGGCAGTGTAACAGTGATGGATGCATATAAGGTAGAGGTTGGATTACATCAAAGATCAGCACTGAGCACTGAGGTCAAAGACAGAATACATGGGTGAATGTAAGGAAGGACAGTGGAGTGGTTAGGATGCAGGGAGTAGAGGTGACAAAGTTGGAGGAGTTTAAATACTTGGGATCAGCAGTTTAGAGTTACAGCGAGTGTGGAAGAGAGGAAAAGAAGAGGTTGTAGGCAGGTTGGAATGGGTGGAGAAGAGTGCCTGGAGTGATTTGTGACAGACAGGTACCAGCTAGAGTAAAAGGACCGTAGTCTTGCAGGACCGTAGTGAGACCAGCTATGTTGTATGGGTTGGAGACGTTGGCACTGACGAGAAGGCAGGAGGCGGAGCTGGAGGTGTCAGAGTTAAAGATGCTGAGATTTTTGTTGGGTGTGACGAGGATGGACAGGATTACAAACAAGTATATTAGAGGGACAGCTCAGGTTAGACGTTTTGGAGACAAAGTTAAAGAAGCAAGGTTGTGTTGATTTGGACATGTCCAGAGGAGAGACGAGGATTATACTGGAAGGACGATGTTGAAGATGGAGCTGCCAGGAAAGAGGAAAAGAGGAAGACCAAAGAGGAGGTTTATGGACATGGTGAGAGAGGACAGTTGATCCACTGTGGTGACCCCTAAACGTGAGCAGCCAAAAGAAAAAAAGAAGAAGAAGAAATGACACTTGTCTTGGCATGGTTATTAGAATGTAAAACTGTAAAATAATTAGTATAATATTCCCCTATGTATGTAAGTATAATACTCCCAAATGAAAAAGAACCCTAACTCTTTACTCCAGTCTTTAGAAAATAAGAGTTTGACTTTACAATATTGCAGTTTATATCATAGTCCTAAGGATCCGATATGCCCACACACTTGATCCAGCCCCTCGGCTTATTATCAGGCTTTTCTAGAGCTGGATCAGGTGTCGAAGGTACAGAAGAACCTGTGTCTTGGGACTGGTTTTTGGAATCACTGTATTTAGTGAGGTCAAGTACTAATGATGGACGATTAGTTCTGGATAAAAAACACCACTCCAACTCATCCTGAAGGTCTCTGGAGCATCAGTACTCCAGGGAAACACTGTTCCACTGCTCCACAGCCCAGTGCTGAGATGCATTAGAGCTCCCTAGCTGACAGATGGCTCTAGAGCATCCCATTGTATTATCCAATGCTTCTGTATGGGGGTTACACAAGCAAGCCAAGTGAAGAGTGTACTATTCACAAATAAAATGCAATGTTTACTATTGACCATATTGGGCATATAACAGGCCTATGAAGCAATTGTCTTTTTGTATGACCTTCATTGCTTTCAGCTTGTTTTTGTAACTATTACTGCTTCAAGGTTCGCCTGTGATTAACACCAAGCAGGCTCTATTACCCGAAATCCATTCAATACATCTTCGGCCTATTTGCGTATTGGTGCTGATGGAGAAATCCGGTTCTTCCGTCTGCCAACTAATCCATTTTCTGCTCTCTTGGGCTTGCGGACATCAGATTGCTTTCAACTAAGCTGCAAGGCTGTTTGGTCCTGCAAAACGATGCTGTCCTATATCATTTATACTTAGACGGTAATGCTTTTAAATTATACAGATCTGATCATCCGTGTGATTAAAGATAATATGCTGCGGGTGCATTATCCACGAATATGCCCTCATCTTTTGAAAAGTGCCTCTGCTCAAAAGAGATGTCTCCCAGGGCTGGACATGTCCTCTATCAAGTTGACCAGCATGCTATAATTCACACTGGTTTGAAAGTCAATATTTTCTTGGCACCGCCGGTCGCTCGACAGGGTGGCATCAGCCCTCCGGCCCAGAAATGTTCCTAACCAAACAACTAGAGGCAATGGGCAGCTGTTCTCAGCTGTGGTGTGGCTGCCAACTGCTCTTGCCAAAGACTTGAGTGTTCTGTCCTCTTTTTGCAGCCTCGGGTATTCTGGCCATTCACCCTCCTTCTCTTTCAGCGATGAAAAAAAGAGAAAAAAAACATGAGAAAAATAATGCACTCGTGCTGGCAGAGCGAGGGCTGCTTGGGTTCAATCCATCAGCCCTCGTTTCTTTAAGTAATCAGTGAGCCCTGCTTCGTTGTGGGTTCTTTAACAATTAATAAGCACAAAATAAACAAATCTAATCGTTTTGGAGAGGCCATGGAGAGTTTTCCTTTTTGTCTCTTATATCTGTGTAGTTTGATGAGGCTCACTAAGAATTTTCTAAAGCAATATTATTTATTATTTTATTAATACCGGGAACTTTAACCAACATTTCTGTTACACAGTAGATCACGCATCCTGTAGGACATGGCCAATATGCATCTTCAGAGTACTAAGGTGCTCTGGCATGGGCCACACCCATGTAGTCCAGCTGGATCTCTTCATCGAACAGTAAGATAAATACCACCAGCTCAGAAAGAGAATTTGATTCTCTTGAGCAGTTGCCAAGTCACTGAGCCGCGGAATTGTATTCATTGACATTCTTTGGTTTTTGGACTTGCCATTCCCAACTGTGCTTTTGCATATTGCCTCAGATTTGTCTCTCATTTAGCCTTTGCCAGTTTTCTGACTCTAATGTGGGATTGACCCATTAAAACTGATTTCTATCCACCACGTGTCCAGTGTTCTCACCCCACAAGCCTCATGATATTGACCATCGCAGGGACAATTATGGCGTGCTAGGATTGTGTGGACTCTCTCTGCATGTCGTTGGTAGTCACTCTGCATGTGGTTCTCAAAATGTCTTAATTGAACAGCCATTGTTAAAGATGTTCAGACCATTCCCTGCGATGTCACTTGAACATGATTTTGTTCAGGAAAGACTGATAAAGGATTCCACAGCTGCCCCTTTTCATGAGCAGAATGGCTTGTGCATCTGCTTCTGTTCATGCCATGCTAGATTGCAAGCACTGGTAATGTAATGGATAAGACGGAACCAGTTAAAGTCAAAACCATGTCATGCCGACAGAAAGCACCATGGAGAAATGTTAATCTGTTCAGCTCAAAAAGAGAGAACGTTGGAATGAATCAATCTTTCTATCTATCCATCCATAGTCTTTAAAGAAAGTGATTTCTTCAATATTAGAATTTAGAACATTATTAGAACATTAGAATAGACTTAAGATTGCACACAGCTAATTTATCTTGGGTATTTTTCATAACATCAACTGTTGTTGTATAGTCTCTCTTTAAATAAATGAATAAATACATTAATTACGTAAGAATTAATTCTAACTCCTTCCAGGTTTCCAGGCTAATTAGAAGTGAAAGCTATTATTGCCATTGTGAAACACAGCACAGCGCACAGTGCACCACAACGAGCTTATTCCTATGCATTTCACCCACACACACCGTCCAGCAGAGAAAAAGCGCTCGAGGAGCAGTGATGGGGACAGTACCTTGCTGAAGGGTACCTCAGGTCTACCTACTGGTCTGAGATTCAAACCCACAACCTTCCGATCCTGGACCCTCATCCCTAAACACTAGGACACCGATGCTTCAGTGAAAATAATGAATGACTTGCTTGAATACATGTTCTAGGAAATCATCTTTTCTGGGCCTGCTCCATCTCAGTGCTCTTTTTGACATCACTGACCATGGAGCTCTTGTGATGAGACCTGAGGTATATCCTGGACTTTTACGAACTGTACTAAAGCGGTTCCATTTATACCAGCAAAGAAGAAACTACTTTGTCCAAACAAAACATAATGTGTCTGAGAGAGTATCACTCTCCTGGGCCACACTTATTTCAGTTACACATGCTCACTCTTGGTCAAATTTTACAAGACTGCAAGATACCTTATCACGGCTATGCAGAAGATACCCAGATTTACCTGACCCTCTCTCCCAATAGCTCCTCTTGACTTTAAGTGTGTTAAGCACATTGCTAATTGAATGGAGCAAAGAACCTTCTGGACTTAAATAAAGATGATGAGAGGGACAGACTGGCTGAAGAACAAGCAAGTTACTTTACTGTCTTAACGACTCTGTTCTCACTGCAGGAACTTATTCTTCATCAGGATTAGGGATTTTCAGAATAAACCAGAAACTTATCCCTTTATTTCTACCAGGACTGGTAGCTGCAATGGTTTCTTAACTGGATTCCCATGAAAGACACGACTGACTCAAAATGCAGCTGCTAGGGTCATCACCAGCAGAAAAAAAAAATAAAGAAAATATTCACCACGATGTTAAGTTCCTACACTGGCTCCCAGTGTGTTACAGAATATATTGTAAGGGAATATTACTGCTCTATAAATACCTTTACAGTGTCAGTTCCTCACATCTGTCTTTGCTGCAGCAATATGAGCTCAACAGAACACACTGATTGGTGGATCGGTTTAGTGAGTACTTCCTGTGGTAAAGTGAAAGTGAAAGTGACTATTTGTCACTTAGAAGTAGCGCACAGTGAAACAAAGAAATGCAATCACTGCTTTTAACCCCCACACACTATGCAGCAGGTGGCAGCCATATTCAGTGCCCTGGGAGCAGTGATGGGGATGGTACCTTGTTCAAGGGCACCTCAGGCCAGTCTAATGATCGGGGAATCTAATCCAAAACCTTCCGTTCCTGAGGCCTAGTCCCTCACTGCCCGAGGTAAAGACTTTACCTGGAAAAGCAGTGCTTGGTAATTATGCTGCTCTTATATAGAACAAGTTGACAACACTTTCAAACCCTGAAACCTTTATCCTCTTTTAGCTCAGATTTCTCTGCTCTCTGTGTATTGCTACCCCAGAATAATACATTTGCCCTAATTTATTTTACATTTTTTCGTCTTTTAAATCTGTTTTTTCTTCTTTTTTTAATCAGTTGCTTTATTTATGCTTTAATCACCTCTTAATGTCTGTTCTTTTTCATATTCCATGCTTTGTATTTAGTTTTTTCTCATTGTAAGGCATTTTAAATGTAGTGTATGAAATGTGTTTCACAAAAACATGCCTTGCTTGTTAACTAAAGGGAACACTGGGAATATGGCACATTTGCATTGTACCATTAATTAGTGAATGCATTTGAATACATTTCCTCTTTACTTAAAAATGAACAAGAAATAAAGTTGGTTCAACACATTTTTGATAATTCAAGCAAATGGACTTGCTGAATTTTATAAAGACAAGATGGAATTGTGTGTTTGAACAAATTGAAGCCAAATTAAAACCCAGTTTAAATGTGACAGACTGAAAACATGTCTAACCAAAGCTGTTCTTCTGAATTTTTATACAACTTTTAAACACTGGAGCAACTCGCTGTAATACAGCATCTTCAGCAAGCTGGTGGCAAGATTTCCCTTTAATTGGACCGTTCATTATAATTGAGTAGAGCTTCTATTTTCTGGAAACCTATTAGACTAATAAATTACTGTCCTCTGCAGGCAATATGTTCTGTCCATTCATTCTCTGAGCTGCTTATCCTAAACACTGTCTCCGGAAAAACACCCCAGACAAGTCTCCAGTCTATCACAGGGCAAACACACACACACACACACACACACACCAAGTATCAGTTTAGCATCTCCAAGCATCTTTCATCATGTCTGTGGGAGGAAACCAGAACACCTGGAGGAAACTCGGGCAGATACAGGAAGAACTTAAAGAAGATGTTTTTGTCATGAGGCAACACTGCAGACCACTGGGACCCCTGTCTTTATTTTCATTAATGTCATTTGAACATGGGTGCTCAAACCTTTGCATAACGCTCTCTAGCCAAGCTGTCACAGATCAGAGGCAATAAAGAAATAAACACGTAAACTAAATAATCCATCAAACAGTCAATCAATTAACTAATTAAACAAAGGAGAGCACTTACACTAAAGTGAAACTGTTTGCAGTGGGCAACCATATCCAGTGCCCAGGGAGCAGTGCTGGGTATGGTACATTGCTCAAGAGTACCTCAGGTCAACACTGACCCAGCATTCAACACACTGACAAAAAGCAGGTAAATTAAACACTTAGAAAAGGAGCCATTGACACAAAAGAGGCCGCTTTTTTCTGGAATGATGACAAAATGCTGAGGCTGAAGATGGGCAGGAACATTAAGGGGTAGGACCAAGGAGGAGATGAAAAAACAACAGAAACAGACAAAAACCGATACAGGTCACCCAAAAACGATGCAGCAACCAACTTGGTTTGTGTGGTGCTTCTCTGGGAGCCATGACTTCACAAACCCCTAATCTTCACCATGGAGAAGCAACAGGAAAAAGAATAAGGATCAAATTATCATTCAAGAGTTTCTGGGAACAGAAATGCGTTTGTAAGGCTTGGAAGCAAGTTTTGGTTTTCATAGGTTGTCCAGATCCAATGACATGTTTTGCAAGCAAAGTTGTGGTTTTCTGAACAAACTTGGAAACAATATTGTTATAGAGTCCAATAAGAGGACAAGAGGAAGACCAAAGAGGAGTTTTATGGATGTGGTGAGAGATGACATGCAGGTGGTCGGCTTGAAGGAGGAAGGTGACAGGCCAGAAGACAGGAAGAAATGGAAACCGATGATCTGCCCCTAAACGGGAGCAGCCGAAAGAAAAGGAATTTTGTTAGAGAGTCCACAGTTTTATGTATGAGAGAAAAAAAAACTCTTTCCACAAAAGAAGTTTGTTAGTTTGTTCCAATTTCTATGTCAAAAGGCCATTGATGAATATAAACAGTGATCTACGTCTGAAACTTCAAGCAGAACAAACTCTAATTTAAGACATGAAGCAGTGAAGAAACAGGTGCACATGATTCCAGATGATCAGGTGATTCGTTTACTGCTGATGCTGAACGCTGAGTGTTTGGAACCCCGTTATCTAGAAGCTGGTATCTTTAGACACTCTGCAGCCTGAAGCACCAAAATAAAAAGTCATTTACTTCACTCAATATGCCAAAAATCAGACAGTTAGACAGGCATTAAAACGTATTATATATAAGAGAACGAGGAGTGGTTTAAGACTGGCACAGTGCTGTAGCTTCTGAATTACAGAGGTACCTCAAACACCTGGAGGAGTTTCATTCATCACGGAAGTTTATGTCACGCTCTGCGGCTTTTGGAGAGCACTGATCGCAAGGCTGTCAGTGTCAGCATTAGGAGCTGCCATTCAGAGCGCGGTTTCTTCTCCAACAATGGGTGGGCAATCTTCCCTCGGCACCTGCACACTGCATTCAGAAGATTCAGGTTGTGATGATCCAAGCTTGGCTTGGCATACGAAAAGATAGATATCTCAGCTTTGCATTTGGGACGACTGCTGCTTATGGTTATTTACGCCCGTTATGCTGAATTGCATAGAGAATACGGTTAGAGCTCTCATCTCGCGGGTGACATTAGCAGGAATGTGCTGTAGGATCAAAAGCCTGCAGTTAGAGGGTTTGTCACCATGTCAACCTGGTAATCTCCCTGCCCTGGATGATGTTCTTTCAAACTATCAAGTTGGCTGCTTTCATGTGAAATCGTGGCTCTGTGAGCTGAGAGATTTAGAGTTACAAATTGCCAATTGTTTTTCTTTAACTTGTTAAAATCTACGCCCAGAAGAGTTGTCAATGTTGGCCATTGTAAACTGGATCAGTATATGAAACTGAAGTTTTCTTTAGGCTATATATAAAAGCAGATTCATGATCCCTTTATTGTTGGATGTGCTGCAGTATTTTCCAGATTGGATATGTTTTTTCATGCACTATCCAAATCAGTAAGCACTTATTCATCCATCTATCCATCCATCATGTAAATCACTTGTCCTAACTAGCATCATAGAGGTGCAGGCACGAATGAAGCATCAAGAAGTTTCATGCTGCCTTTATTGTTGGACATGCTCATATTTTTTGATAGAGTGCACAGGCTTTTTCAGGGTATCATCCAAATCAGTAAGCACTTCCCTGTCCACAAACCATTCATCCTAACTGGGGGAGCAGGGACGTTCGAATCAGTCCTCATGAAGCGAAAGGCAGAGAAACAATCCAGATAAGTGACATATGATGTGTATTATGATTGATAATATATTAATATAGTTATTAGAAGTAATGCAGATTTACCTAAAAAAAAATCTACATATTGATGGATTTGTAAGATTTGTTATTCATCAGATAAATACAATGAGTTTGTAGACAGACAGATGGATAGAAAGACAGACAGACAGACAGACAGACAAACAGTTACATAGACAGACAGACAGACAGACAGACAGACAATCTCTCTCATGTTTTGCGTAGCTCTGCTCTGACTGGGCACAAGCCTCGTTATGCCGTCAGGTGTGGCTCATTAGTCTAATGGTATATTGATGTCAGCGAGTCAAGGCAGAGCCATCGGTCATTGTTCGTTTTGTGTCGTTTGTGCAATTTGGAGAAACAATAAACTATTATGACTGAGATCGGACCAGAAGCGGAGCTGACTGGAGTCCAGAACATCAGTGAAAGTGATCTTCCATCCAGGACATACACAACAGACATCAAGTCAACAAGCCCTGTAGGATTATTGAGGACTCCAGACATGGACTGTTTCAGCTGCTGGGTCTGGCAAGTAGCACTGCAGCCTCAAGGCTCGGAGCTCCAGAGTCCGGTACCGTTTTTTAACCACAATCTTACAAGCAGAGGCTCAAACAAACTGTGTCTTGACTCATATAGGCAAAACAAAAACATCCATACATATATATCTCCAGATCTCCATACATTTTATATATATATAATCTAAAAATATATATATTTTTACTCATAAAAGTTTTACTCATAAAATGGTTTTTCTGTGGCATCACAATTCAAACTGAACCTCTTTACCATTTGTTATAATAAAAGTACTAACTTTTTTTCAGCCCTTTAACATTTAAATGCAGCTCAGACTGCTTTACGTTTTGCAGTTTATCAGCCAATTGTTGTAAATTAATGCTCAAGGCGAAAATAAAAGATTGCCTGTGACGAACTGTCGTGCCTGTGGTACCGGCCGGGCACGACAGATGGCGCTCTGTTCTGACTGAGCACACCTGGGCTTGTTCAGACACAGGTGTGCTTCACTGGGGCTGCTATTTAAGCCCCAGTGAGTCAGAACAGAGCACGGTTCATTAACAAGGCTCTGCCTTACAGTTAATGGTGGCACTTTTGGTTTTGTATGTTAGTTTTTGTTAATAAAGTTACGTTTTGGAACCGTGGCTCTGCGTTGGCGTCCTTCGAACTCCCCGCCACCGTTACATTGCCTTTAAAGTAAAATATAATATAAAGTATAATAAAAGTATAATTTATCAGAATTCTCTTCAAATTAAATGCTTTCAGCAGTTTTTTTTTCTTTTTTTTTCTTTTTTTTTTCACTACTAACTGTAGCTGCTTGAAGCACATTCATTGGTAGTGTGTTCAAAAGTTTTGGCACAAAACTAAATGCCTTTTTTTATGCTGCATTTTAGTATCTTCAGCAGTGAAGCATAGAAATGCGTTATATATATATATTTAATATCTTTTAATATGAAATGTTTAGTACTTTTTTTTCGCACAATACTTTCTTTTTAAGCAATGAAGCTAAAACCCACATAATTCATTTTTTATTACTGAAAAGAGGAATGATAAATCCAGTTATATGTGTTTTTGTTTTTTTTTTGTAAGCAAAAACAAAATTGAGCCTTTATGTTGGAAAAAGAAAGAGTGAGAGCCTAGACTGAATACAATTCTCTGTTTTTAAATAAAAAATCAATAAAACCAGTTTTTTGTGTTTCTTTAAGGGGACACAGCCAAAATTTGTCACCTGCTGATCATTTAGGCCAAATTAAGGAAAGATTGTCTTCCTGATTAGAAGAGAAGTCTAGAGAAGAAAGAAGAAGTAAACCCAGTGAAGGGAAACTCCTCAGACAGAGAGGCCACGGCGCTTGCTGCGGTACTAACACTGTGGCAGTAATGAACGTCAGACTCTCTTCAGACTTCCCCCTGCGGACCGAGCACAGCTGCCTCCACCTGCTGAGCATCCCCCCTTTCTTCCCTCCCTCGTCTTCACTTCATAAGCATACCTGTGCATTTCCCAGAATGTCCCGCAGGCCATAATTAGCTTCATCACCCGGCACTCCAAATCAGAAGATGGGAAAAATGAACATGCAACGCTGTATTTTTCTTCCTCTGATATTTTTCCCAAGCATACTGTTTCTGCCACCACAGATAAAGGATTCAGAGGGATTACAGTGAACGCTAATGACAGCCGTCGTGAAAACACAGACCTGCTCCATATTGGAAAGGTCGGTATGTTTGCACCCTGACAGATGGGCTGGAAAGCAGTAGGTTCTGAGTTATTCATGTTGAGGTGGAGGGAACACTGCATTTCAGAAAATCACTCAATCCCATAAAAAAAAAAAAAAAGTAGAACAACTTTTTATAAAGTGCAACTTAAATTGAAATGTGGGTGCCTGTTGTCTGAGGAGAAAAATATGTTTATTGAACAAGACATGTAGCTGGAGTCATTGAGATCCTCTGCTCAGGTAAAAGTGTCCCAGCGGAAACTCTTCATACATTCAAGATGGAGAAAGTTCACTTCTAGCATGTTTTTATTTTCTAATGGTTATTGCTCATTTGGAGTTGAGAACTGTACTGTAAAATATTTCAGTTTTACAAGAGAATAGAAAATATTTTAATTGAGATTTTCATATACAGACCATTGAATTAAAAAAATGAATTTTGCATCTATCCATCCATCCATTCATTCAATAACAGAGCTGCCCATCTATCCATCCATCCTCACTTCCATCCGTCTGTCCTGCAGCGATGGACATGCTAAGAGACTGTCTTATGGCTTTGTGGCTGAAATAGGTCTTGATGTTAGAAAAGTGTTGGATAATAATAGGAATAGTTGATTCCTCTGCAATGCACTCTAACTAAAATAAGGAGTCTGCTCACAAAATGAGCAGAACGTTAAGATTTTTGGATTAAAATGTAAGGAGTGAAATGAAAGTCAGCTCAACTTTTCCTGCTCAGTTTTCATCTCTACACATGTTCACACTGGAACATGTTGTTTGGGTGGGAGTGAGCAGGTTCTATCTGGACTGTGAGGAGATGCTTCCCTGTCGTGAAGCAGTAAGAGGATCCTTTGGGTTTCCTTTGATAGCGCTGATCTTTGGGATTGCGCATGTTCCAGCCATTTCTGGCGAAAGAAAAGGTGACAGAAATAACTCTAAAGCCAGACTTCAGTGAGGACAGTCGTACTTTAGGGAATCTGCACCTCATATGTTTCTGTTGACCTTCAATGCATCCAAATATGAGAAGCCACAGGAGGCTCCTTTCAAAGGAAGCACAGCAGCATTCTGAAATAGGATTGTATAGGAAGAGTGATATGATGGACAATTTGTACTTTCATAAATTACAACATAATCCAAAGATTGTCTTCACTTTTCGAAAGTGTTAATCATTCAAGTCACCTCCTGATTGAAAAACGATGAACTACAGCCATGTCTCAACACATTTTATACATCTACGGTGATCTGTTTAATGATGTTGTCTATTGTGATTTCTGCAAAATGTTAAAGAATGAAAAAAATTAGGATAACTAATAAAGCTTATGTGGGGCAGCGGTGACCAAGTGGTGAGGGAGTTGCCCTTGCATTGGAAGATTGTGGGTTCAATTCCCTCACAACTAGGTTGCCCTGAGGTACCCTTGAGCAAGGTACCGGCCCCGTCACTGCTCCCCGGGCACTTTTAATAGCTGCCCACTGCTGCATGGTGTTTGAGTGCATGGGTTAAATGCAGAGGTCCAATTTTGTTGTGGTTCACGTGTGCTGTGCTGTGACCTCGCAATGACAAGGGTTGTCACTTTCACTTTTTCACTTAAAGTTTAATGCATAATGAATAATGTTAAAATATGATTGATTGTTTTGTTTTAGAGGCAATCAAACACCCAATTAGGAGCTAACTGTTTACATCAGCTATAAATGTAAAGTGATAGCCAACCGGTCCAAAAACTGAAAGAGAAAGTGAATCAACTGATGAGAGGCTTATGCAGCAGGTAAAATAGCATAATTAATTCATTTTTGAATAATGATTGTTCATAAGCATTTTCATATGCCTCTGTTCTGTTAACAACTAACAGATGATTATGTGTATATATTTATTTATTGTGAGGGTCTTCTTTATGTAATATCTCAAATTTGGAGGATGGTGTGAAGTGAAAGTCACTGTTGATAAAAACGCCAGCTAGATGCCGTAAATGATTTTTAAAAAATAAATAAATAACTTAAAAATATGTATTTAATGCCTGCCGGCCGAAGGGTTGCTAGAGGCGTTCCATCACTCAAATCTAGAACATCAAACATTTGGATCTAATTTCTCCTCCTTAATGTTCCTCGGAGCTGTGGGTCAGGGTGATTTGCGGAGGAGTTCCACGGTGTGTTTTTCGGAGATGCTTGTTAAAGAAATGTGGAAAGAAGTGTGCTTTGAGTCAGAGCAACGTACGCAACGTATGCTCCCCGCGTTCCCTTGACCTGATAACGCCTGCCTCGATATCAGCACTATCAGACTCGCGCACAGCAGATGTTCACAGTCCTAATTCTGTTTACTTCACAGGAGAGGAGAGGGAATTGAGGAGGCAGTCACGCTGCCTATACAACAGAAACAGCTGGCGCTCCGCTCCGCCTTGTGGAGTGAAATATTAGCCAGGCGAAAAGTGCACATTTTTCTGTGTAGGCCTTGGTTATTAAGCCTATTGTTCTCCAGAGAAACTGACGAGTCTGCGCGAAAAGCAGTGCAGAGTAATGGGAATGTGTAAAACAATGCTTCATTTTGTAATGCTGTAGATCCATAAACATAAATCCAGCTCATAAACCGATTGGCTTAGTCATGTTTGAGGCCATAAAACAGCCATAATTGACCACAAACATTGGCTAACTTCTACATGAATAAGTCAGACTGAACAAACCACTAGTGTAATGTTTTACCGTAGCTACATTCTCAGGAATAAAAAGGTACTTGGGTTTTTTCCTCATGGGTAGGACTTCAGCAGGAACTTTAGTTAGATCCTACCGTAGATCCTGCCACTGCATGGTAGTGCAGTGGGTGCACTGTCACCTCACAGTGAGAAGGTCCTGGGTTTGATTCCCAGGCGGGACGGTTTGGGTTCTTTCTGTGTGAAGTGGACATGTTGGCCTTGTGTCTGATTGGGAACGCTGCTTTCTTCCCACCATCCAAAGCATGTCAGGTGGATTGAAGATGCTAAATTGTCCCCTAGGTGAGTGTGTCTGTGTGTGCCCCATGATGGACTAGCGACCTGTCCAGGATGTCCTGCCGTTAATCCTATGAAAGCTGGCACAGGGGCTCAGAAAATGAGTGAGTGAGTGTAAATTGAACCATATTCCAATGAAGGGACATTTTTAAGTAGGACTGACTCAGTACACCCTGTCCTGACCTCAGAATTTCTAACTCTGAATATACATTTACACTGTTAAAACATCTAAACATGTACCTTCACTTTTTTCTGAAACCGTGGCTACTGCTCGAGGGAAATATGAGTAATGTTTCTAAATGTTGCCACAATTCCGTGTTGAGATGGAAACAGATTTTGGGGTGAATGAGTTCATTGTGGAGACTCATTTCTTTACAATGGTGGTGAATAGAACCAGACATTTACACCCTCAAACATTTTATTTATAAAACTACATTTAAAAAAATTAAATAAAAAATTACATAAAATGCTGCCTGTATCCCTGCACCAATATATATTCTAAAAAAACATACACATACATTATATATATATATATATATATATATATATATATATATTAAAAACACCATTACACCAATAACATACATACAAAGTAATTTAAGAGTGATTTAATGTCTTTCCATCTCAATATATTCAAACAGAAATTTTAATTATACATCAGTTAAAATTCGTGCTTCTGCTCTTGATGCAACACGCTTATAGGTGAAAAACAATTATGAATGCATGAGCGGAAGGTTTTGAGGTTTTAAATTACATTCATTTAAAATAGGTTTTGGCCTAAACTGCAGCTGGATTTTCCACGGATTGCCCTCTGCCATATTCCATACAAACACTCCTTTCATTGTTGGGTTTGGAGAGGAAATTAAACAGCCATATTTGAACCGGAGAAGTCTGGTTCTGATCACTGCCATTAAAACCATTTCGTACCACACCCAGCCGGACTTTGGCCACATTCATTCCTGAGTCATGTAGATGTTTTGAAAAGCAGTTGATGTGTATTTATTTATTTACTTATTCATTCAAGCACTTTAGCCCAATACATACAGGTTGCAGCCCTGATATCTTTGAATAGAAAAGAAAGTTTCTTACATCGTTACTGTTTTAAAAAACACAAAAGAGCTTTAACTGAAATAACACTAATCAGAAGATAAACTGAGCTACTTCTTTTCTAAGTGCTTATAGAGAGAGAGAGAGAGAGAGAGAGAGAGAGAGAGAGAGAGAGAGAGAGAGAGAGAGAGAGAGAGAGAGAGAGAGAGAGAGAGAGATTCATTCATGTGGACTGCCACACTGTGCAGATGTTGGTGCATTGTTAGTCACATTTTAGTATAATTAACACTCATCATTCCGCTATTTCTGAGGTTGCTATAGCAACACAGCAAAACAGTAAAAGTGGGGACATAAGCAGTGAGCTCAGGTAGAAAACATGACTTCGCTACAGACCGCCCCCCCAGCCAAACGCCTTCATCTTTCACAATTTTACCAAAAATAGAAAACCCCATAACACAAGGAGCAAAGAAATTAACTGGGTGTCATGTTACTGCTGTTTTTCATTTTACCTTGAGTTTGTGACAACATTTCTAAAGCAAGAAAAAAAAAAAAATAAGACTTAAGACCAACTTTGAATATGGCAAATAAATTAAAATTCTTCTGAAAGCAAAGGAATGAATAAAAAGTACCCCAAAAGTTTCCATCTTAACATTACGGTTGAAATAATGCAAAGGGCACAGTTCAAGAGCCCTAATGTCCTTGCAAGTCTTTGAGGGGCATTTCTAGTTTTTACTAACATGATTCTGGTTTTTAAATGGTTCATAAAGGTTTTTACAAAGATTTATTTAAAAAATAAATAAATAAAAAAAGTGTTATTTGCTATATATTTTTTAAGGACTCTACTCTTATGATATGCTATAATTATCATCATTTTTATTATTTCTTCTAATTTGGAAAATGTCCTTCTAACCAGCTGTAAAATGCACAAAAAAAAAAAAAAAAAACAACTACTCTTCTGCAGTTTTGCAGTTAGCCTAATGTAGCTAAAGACAATGATTACTTATTATCTGTGTTTGCCTTTAAGGCAGAATCAAAAACAGCTTTTAAAATAACTCATTATATTCATTATATTTTTATACTTGTTATATTTTGACAATTATACTGAATCCTCTCATGTTATTCACAAAATCACAGCCATGTCCATTTGCCATTGATAACTCACAACCACTCCAACAGCAAAACTGTGTCAACATGAAGAAACCGATCAACAATCCCAAAAGACATTCATGGTTGGGTTTATTATGTTGTGTTTTTAAGTTGAGTTTAGTTCAACGCTGGATTACAAAAAGATACTGGGCCAGCATTGAAACAAAATCGCCTACCTTTCTGGATCGTCTTTGGAGTGGAGCGTTCCTGAGAAGTTGTCCTCCTGGGAAGGTTAATGGAAGTTAATGCAGTGATCATTTATTCCATGCCATTTTGAAACCTTTCTATTGGTATATTCTTCATCACAAAATGTGTGAAGTGCAAAGGTCAGATGTTATTTTTCTGAAGTTCCACTCCATTAGCACTGTGCTACCAGCAGGATTAAATTAACATACATATACATATCTTTACGGAAATTTAAAAAAAAGGCAAAAACGTAGACAAATTGAGATTTTTTCCATGTCTAGTACTACGAGGCAGAGCTAGCAGGACTGGTTGCCCCTGGAAACACAATTGACGGGCTCATAATGGCAAAAAATATGTATAAAGACTTATTTGCGGTGGTCTGCTTGATGTAACTTGTTAGAATCATGTGCTGCGTACGGGGTGGGGGTGGTCTAGTGGTAGGGTACTTGCCTACGGACCTATGGATCCAGAGGTCCCCAGTTCGAATCCTACCTCTAGCACTACCACCACTGGGTCCCTGAGCAAGACCCTTAACCCTGAGTGTCTCCAGGGGGACTGTCCCTGTAAAGAGGATAAGAGCGTCTGCTAAATGCTGTAAATGTAAATGTATATTGGACACCCAGTACAAAACAGAACACCACCAGCCAATCTAAGAAGGATTGGGATATTACTTGATAAGTTATGATATAGGCTTACATGTGAAGATTATATACTATTGTTACCTGAAGTTCATGTTTTCATGAAAAAAGAACCGAACAAACCCTAAACTTTAGGGGTGGAACTGTATGTTTGGTTGATGCAAAACTATTACAAGAAGCCTGAAAAGTGACCCCACATCAAGGAAGTGCTTGTGTTTCCATTTGCATCAGTATGCTGACCCTTCAAAAGTACTATGCATTCTGCACATCCACCCTCAATTTACACTGTGCTCACATTCCAAGTAGCAATACGCTTAAAGTAATAAAGCCCACACCATCTAGCGTATGCAGTCTTTTAGCGTCAGCGCTTTAGGCCATGAATTGGATTCATTTTTTTTCCCCCTCCGCCCCTCCTTCTTCAGAAAGCTATCTTATTTCCCAGACAATGCAGGGGGATGTCACTGAAGGATGTGTCAGAGACAGCAATGGATTATATTAACAGCCGACCATAGACGCCACTGCCTTGTCACTTCACATTTCATCCGACCAGCGCAGGGGGAGATGGTGAATGGTGCAGAGGGACACTGACAGAGGCTCCATCCCTGAAGCTGACTGCCAATAGTCGCCCGGTCTGTTATGAATCAAGGGGCTGCTGTCAAGCTTGTCCCTTCCCAAGGAGGGATGAGGACCTGGCAACCCCATTACAAGCCAAGGTCCTGAGAGCTACATTGTCCAGCAGTAAGTCAAAAGGAAAAGTAGAGTGGAGGGAAACACGTGAAGGAAAGCTCCTAAAGCCAGATACATAAGGACATAATTGACCTATGTCCACCACACTGCTGTCGTTTTATTGGAAAACTAGTATAAAGAGATTGCACACACTCCTTACCTTGCCTTACTTACAGTGTACATACACTTATAAATCAGTTACATTGAATTCGCTTTAATCATCCCTAACCCCAATCCTAATCTCAGCGTCAACCAGAAATCATGGGATTGTCAGTGATAGCTCACAACCACGTTAACAAGTATGATCGCTTCCAACAAGGAGAATCAAAGGTCAACCTGTTTCTCCCAAGCCAGTAACAGCCACAAACAAGAAACCAGTTCCAATCAGGATCTTCTGAATCTTGGTTCCATCTGGCCATCCAGACTACATTTCCTCCAGTTTGCAGCAGAACCACTGTAATCAAGGATGTGGCATCAGAGGAGAAGTGGCTACACAACTGAAACAACAAAGCCTCTCCAATTATATTACAGTTCCCACTGGAAAAACCAACGATCTTTTGGTTCCAGATGGTCTCTCCTGCATTTTCTGAAGACAGGGCTAAAGGTGTACTCCTGATTTTGACCATAAAGCTGATTTGCATTGGTGATTTAGCTAAAACTAAGGAAAGTAAATACAGTACAATGGAAAAGTCTTGAGGCACTTTAGTAAAAGTAAATTAAGTAAAAACATTTACTAAAGCAGCTGTTGATCAGGAACTAGGGATTTGAGTGCAAACAATTCTCATTAAATTTCCACTTTACAGATTTACATTTTTATATAATTTTATTTATTCAAATTTATTTTGTGCTTTTGAGCAAATAAGTGTTTACCACCCAAGTAAAGAGCTTTTTTTTGGGGTACCAAAACTGAATTTTCAGGTTCTGAACCTCCTTTATTTTTGGTTGAATCACTTGGATAGGCTCAAACTTTGCCCAAACCAGAACAGAGCCAGGTTAACGTTGGTGATATGGGGTGTTTTTGCACCAGGAGTACCCACATATTTCCTACAATGAATGCAAAATTAAAACTAAAATGAATTGACTTGACAAAATGCCTTGCGCTACTTTTTATTTATTTATTTATTTTTTTAAATCAGTGAGGTGAACGAGATTTCTTGGCAATAAATCTTATCCAACCATACAACTGTTGTTGTGAAAGCACATCAATAAGTGCAGCAGGGATTATTTCTTCAGACGATCACTCCATTTTCAGGCAGTGTAAACCCTATACAAGCCCTTCATGACAACTGAAAAATCTATATAACCATAAATAAAGTATCAGTTATCATAACGCTCGTTGGTATGAAGTAACATCAAATTGAATGAAAACCAATTGTTTTCTTGAATCTCCTTGGTAGATATTTTTGTAGGATTAGATTTCATGTAAATCCTGCCCTTCAGTAAATCATTCTTCCCTCCAAATGATTGGATATCGGTATTACATTAACACAGAAACCCACGGACATGGAACCCACCACAGACACACTAAAGCTGGAAATATCTATTGTATTGTTCTTGATCTGACTTTTCACACTAACCACTCAACTTGAAACTGATAACTGCTTTGATAAAGCAGTGCTTTTACATCAGATAATGTTCTTCCCCTTTGGTTGTCTCTCTTATCAGGTTTTCTTCTTGTGCTACACTCATGCATGGCATTTAATCAAGACTTCTTCTTAAAGAATTGTTTGAGCAACCAAAAAGCCACTGTGACTCTGTTCTGGTTCAGCGCTGCTGTACTCCAATGGTTCCCAAATTGGGGGGTGCATAGGTGTTGCGAGGGGGTGGGTGCTCTGTGCATCACCGTTATTCTTGAAAATTGGTACCAGAACACTTCGTCTCCACTCCTCAGGCATCCTCTCACTTTCAAAGATTGTATTAAACAATCTGGTCAGAAACTCCACTGCCATCTCTCCTAAACACCTCCATGCTTCCAATGGTATGTCATCAGGTCCAATAGCCATTCCATTCTTCATCCTCTTCATCGCTGCCCTTACTTCCATCTTGCTTATTTGCTGCACTTCCTGGTTCACTATCCTCATCCAATCTTCTCTCTCTCTCTCTCTCTCTTTCTCCATTCATGCCAATCGGTAAAGGTCCTTTTCTCCCCCTTTACTGTTCATCCTCTCATACAATTCACCAAACACCTTATCTTTGACCTTCACCACTGCTTTCTTCACCCTGCAGTTCATCTCCTTGTACACCTGTCTACTTTCTTCATCTCTCTGACTGTCCCATGTCTTCTTTGCCTCCCTCTTCTTTTGTATACACTCCTGGATTTCTTGGTTCCACCACCAGGTTTCCTTATCCTCTTTCTTCCTTCCAGATGTCACACCAAGTACATTTCTAGTCGTCTGCCTTATCACTTCTGCAGTAGTTCCCAAGCAATCCTGTAGCTCTTCAGCACCTCCCAGTGCCCGTGTTAACTCCTGCTTGAATTCCACCTTGCAGTCCTCCTTCTTCAGCTTCCACACACTTGATGCTTGACTCTGCCCTCACTTTCTTTCTCTTCTTGACCTCCAAGGTCATCCTACAGACCACCATCCTATGCTGTTTAGCTACACTCTCCCCTGTCACTACTTTGCAGTCTCCAATCTCCTTCAGACTGACCCTCCTGCAAAGAATATAATCCACCTGTGAGTAACTTCCTCCTCTCTCAAACATCACCCTGTGCTCCTCCCTCTTCTTAAAATAAGTATTAATTACAGCCATTTCCAGCCTTTTTGCAAAATCTACAACCATCTGACCTTCAGCATTCCTCTGCACCAATCATCACTCTCTCTCCCCTGGATACACTCTCTTTCACTTCTTCTATTCACTCCAGAAGTCTTTTTTCTCTTCCATCTCACAACCAACTTGTGGAGCATAAGCACTAACAACATCCATCATCACCTTCAACTTCCAGCTTCAAACTCATCACCCTCCCTGACACCCTCTTCACCTCCAAAACACTTTTCACATACTCTTCCTTCAGGATAACACCTCCCCCATTCCTCCTTCCATCCACACCATGGTAAAACAATTTAAACCCTCCTCTAGTACACCTGACCTTACTACCCTTCCATCTAGTCTCTCACACATAAAATGTCAACCTTCCTTCTCTCCATTATATCAGCTAATTCTCTACCTTAACCAGTCATGCTGCCAACATTCAAAGTTCCTATTCTCACTTCCACTCTCCTCCCCTTGTTTCTCTCCTCATCCCTCTGGACATGCTCTCCTTCTCTTCACGTTTGGCCAAAAGTAGTCCAATTTCCACCAGCACCCTGTAGGCTAACAGCACTGGTGGCAGTCATTGTTAACCCGGGCCTCGATCAATCCAGTATGAAAGTTTATTTCGTTGTCCGTTGTTGATTTGGCAAAGTTTTACACCCAATGCCCTTCCTGACGTATAATCTGAACACCACAGCCTGCCATTTAAAATGTAGTACCATTGTGAGATCTGTAGTTTTTAACAAGCTTTTTGCTTCCCACCCACCATGATAAGCAAAGTCTTTGTAATTGTTAGATGCTGGTCTACTTAGAATCAGTATCCTGGAATTGATTTCATTTTCTTCATCTAACTTTTAAAGCCATGTATAATACTACCATCTGCCACTCATTTGCTCTTACATCTGTCATGGCACTTGCCAGTAACAACTTTTCAACATAAGAGTACAAAAGTATTTTGCTTAAAAATAAAGTCCATCTTTGTGTGCCAAAGTGCAATCCATATAAAAATAGACAGTGTACTCTACAGCACTGAGTTAATTGGAGCTCAGAGAACACCATCGTATGGAGTGGCCCACTTCATTTAGATCATCCCCACAGTATTAATGTGCCATGTATTGCTCGTCTGACATGGTTCATCTATTGGACATGATGGAGATTGTATTAACCATCAGATACTGCAAATGACATCACTGCAGCCTCTGAGAACCTGGGAGTTCTCCATCAGTACAGATTAAACCTCTCAGTGTTCTAAGAATCTCAATTTCCATCTTCCTTGCTTTGAACCTTTTAAATTGTATTCTTTATTCCTGGCAATGCCAACACATTGGTTATACAATATGTTGTAACTGGAGATAGAGTAAACTGCATTTAATTACTTTTGCATGCCTGAGTAATTACATTAGAGAAAAATAAAGGTTTTAATAATGTAAGAGGACTTAAAAACATTAGTAGAAAACTTCATGGCTTTATACAGATGTACCAAAATACAGGTATTCTTTACCTAACCAGAAGTAAAGCTATTTGTTTAAAAAAAAAAAAAAAAAAAGTATTTTAAGTACTGATATTTAAGTAAAAAGTACAGGAATGTACTGAGAGTAGACGTTTACAAAGGACGTTTGTAAACAGACATTGTGCTGAAAGTGAACTGAATCTCACTCCATATTAATAGAATTCAAAGACTATTAAAGCCTCGAACTTCAACTCCAATAAAAACAATCTACTGAAAATAATGAACATTAACTTCACTGCTTCACTTTCATCCACATCTCTACTAGTTCTCCCGTCACGGACATCGCACTCAATACACACCTTTTCTCCACCGTCCGCTCTCCCTGTCTTCTCTCTTACGTCTCCTTCCATCTGTCCTGCACCGATGGACACACAGAGGGACGTCTTTTCTGTGTGTTTTTGCCAAATTAGCCTGATTGTTACACTTTTACATTGTTTATGTCTTCTTTAAAGAAATCTTTTAATAATGGATCATTTCCCACAAATGCATTAAAATGGGGCAGCAGTGGTCTAGTGTTTATGGAGTTGGCCACAGGCTTGGAAGACTGTGGGTTCAAACCCCTTACCAGTAAGTTACCCTGAGGTACCCTTGAGCAAGGTACCATCCCCATCACTGCTCCCTGGGTGCTTTCATAGCTGCCCCCTGCTGCACAGTGTGTGCATAGGTCTAATGCAGAAATCCAATTCCAAATACAATGACAAGAATAGTCACTTTTTACTTTAAAAGTAAGGATTAGAGATGTTTGGACTAAAATGTAGGACTATATTTATAATTAGAAAAATAAATTCTCAAGTTCAGATACCTCAGTACAAAAGTAAGTATGAATTTATTTGCAGTCTCCACCTGGATTCTGCTTAGAAATGATCATTTCAAACGTGGCATAAATCTCTTAATCAAGAGGTTGATTAAAAATTTTTAAAAAAAGGGCATCTGTTATATCCAATTCTCAGTCGTTTTAAAGTACTAAAAGTAAATTACCATTTCTTTTATATTAGCCTTGGGATTGGTTCCAGCAGCCCCCTCTGATTAAGATAAGCAGTTTAGATAACTGACGGATGGAAAAACGTACTTCACTGTCAGCTTAGCGTTGCCATCCAATATTTGTGTAGGATGAAGATGCGTTTAAATGAGATGCAAAGGCAGGAGCTGACAGACAAGAGGAACATTTAAAATGCAAGGCTTTGCATTCAACAGGCTGTGACTGACAAGTGTAACCAGAGCCGCATGTGGACCTGAAGCAACATCCTTGACTCGAGGCCGAGTCCAGCTTCAGATCCATGTTGCCACAGGGAAAATTGTCCTCGTATGTACTTAAAAAGGTCTCTTCCCCCAAGATTAGCCCAGAGGCTCTTTCAGGAGTCTATGTGAACATGTTTTAATTAAATAATCCACCCTCAGCCCACCCTTCTGAGCCCCCAGCTGCTCTCCCTGCGCCCCCTTCTGCAATCTGCCATTGTGGTTGAGGGAGATAAGGGTACAGCAAGACTATGAAACGGCTAATAAACATCCCACAGGTCCCCCCCAAAGAATCTGCCTTCAGCCTTGTTACCCCGCATGGCTCTTTCACATCAAGGTACACTTCCCGTCTCCTTTTGATGTGCCGCTTGCCTCTCCGTAATCGATTCAGCTTGGCGCCGTCACGCGATTCCCAGTGATGAACTACTTTCGGGGATAGGAAGGAAACAAGGATGAGGATCAGGGGAGCATGTCAAGTTTAGGGTCACCACAATCTTCTGCTACCATAGTGATATAAAGAGACACTCGATCGTGGTCAAAATGGGACCAGTAAAAGGCAAGTCCGGCCTTTCAGAGTCCAAACGTAGTGAGTAAATCAAGGTATTTGTGTCTTGTTTTCCCTACAACTACAGGACTAAAGAAGTTTAAAAAGTTATTTAAGCCTATTGTCATTGTTCGCAAATGTTCTTCTCAAAAAGAAAAAAAAAAAAACAAACATTCTTCAAACATGTCCAGCTGAAAATCTACAGAGACACTGTTATAACACAAACTTGGACAAAAAGAGAAAGTTCTGGCTGTTTTCTGACCTTTTTTTTTCTTTTTTAGATAATGTCCTATAAGGCAATAAAGACTTTGGTTTGGACTTCAAAGCTTTTTTTTAAGCACTGGAGATACAAGACATACACAGCTAGCAAGTAGTGGGTGCCGATACTTTTGAAAGTGTCTATTCTTGTTGTTGTGAAACACAGTACAGCACACAGTAAAACAAAATCGAGTGAGAAATACACTCACACATTCAGCAGGGAGCAGCTATTGAAAGCACCCAGTGATGGGGACAGTACCTTGCTCAAGGGTACTTCAGAGCAACCTATTTGTCTGGGATTCAAACCCATGACCTTCTGATTCCAGGGCCAACTCCCTAACTATTAGGCCACCGCTGGCCCACTTTTGCAGGGTTCATTACTCCAGTAGACGTACAGATAATCGCGTAAAAGACTTGGAAAAAAAGATAAGAACTGAATATCGCTACAAGTGAAAAAATATTTTTCTTATCCTTTTTCCATCCTTCTCTTTCCTTTGCATTCCCCCACTCTTTCTTTCATGGTGCATGTAAACATCATTATGTCGCAGGATCTCGTAATCATGGCAACTATGAGACACACACGTTATTATTTGAAGAAGAATTGCATAAAAGAGCAAAGTGCAAAAGCCAAACAAGAGACCAGAAAGTAAGAAAAACAAAACTGATTGTCACGAGGCGGTGTTGAGGAGTGGACGCCAACGCAGAGCTGCGCTTCGTACTGACGGATAACGTGCACAGAACTAAACATATTAACCAAAATAACAAATGTAAAACACAACCCAAGTAAATTCACAGTGCGCACACAGGATGACCAGCGCCCTGCTCCGATTCACTGGGGCTTATAACGCCAGCCACCGATGAAGCACACCTGGCACCCAAGCTCAGGTGTGCACAATCAGAGCAGGGCGCCCTCTACTGGCACAGGACCGTTACACTGATAATACACAACTTTGTGTCAGTCAGCAAAGCAGGCCTGAAAGAAATATTTAGCTGAAGCTTAAACTAACTCATGTTTTGCATCTCCGTATATGTCAGCAAAATGAAGGATCGGGAATAACGATCATGTGATTACCACCCCCAAGTCTGTTTTTACTGCTTGCTGTGAAAGAATGTTATATATATTATATATATAAATTATTACATATATAATTAAATATATAAATTATATAATATATATAAAAATCATGACATTATTTCTGTGTGAAGCTGCCGTGCTCGCTATGCTGAAGGCAGTGGCGGTCAGAGAACAAGCCTGACTGGCAAAAAGGATCCCAACAATTGTCCAGCAGAATATTAATGAAACCTACTATTGTGTTCACACTGAAGGTGAAGTGCTGAAATGATTAGCTCTAAATACAGAACAAATAAGGACCATCATTAAAGCTTCTCAAAAGACACAAGGTCATTACCAATCCAAGAGTGCAGATGGAATAATATTAAGGAAAAGTGGGTCAATACTTGATTCAGTGGGGGGAGATCTGTTCTCTGAACAAACAAAACCACCTGAAAACTTTGATCTGGAATATTTCTGTTTAGAACCTTTACAGTGCTTTTAATGTTTACTTCACTTCAGACTTCCTTAAACATTTCCTTAGTTCTCCATTCGTTTAGCCTAAAATGTATTCTACTCTATCCTGACCCAAAGATACTCTTGTTCTTCATTTCTTTCATCTTATTCTCTTCATTTGAAAGTGACTTGTCATTGCGAGGTCGCAGCACACAGTGAAATTGGACCTCTGCCTTTAACCCATGCAAACACCGTGCAGCAGGGGGCAGCTATGAAAGCACCCAGGGAGCAGTGACGGGGACTGTACCTTGATCAAGGGTACCTCAAGGCAACCTACTGGTGAGGGAACCTAACCAAACAATCTTCCGATCCTGTGGCTGACTCCCTAACCACTAGACCACCGCTGCCGCTTCTTTCTTTTCTTTGTTGCTTTTGTATTTCCCCCCTCTCTCTTTCCTTCATCACCGTCTCTTTCTTTGCTTTGCTTTTAATGCATTTCCTTTATATCTCCCCACTTTCTTTTTTAGTTTTCTTCCTCTTTTATTCTTGGTCACCTGAATCAATAAATCCAAGAGAAGAACTGAATCGTCCAATACATGTTTAATGCAAACTGTAAAAACAGGGAGATTTAGGGTTAAGGTCTACATTTTACTAGCCTGCTAATGAAGCACAGAATCAATGCAGTTTAGCAAAAATACAATATTAAAGCACAATCATTAAAGCAAATAAGCAAAATGGACATCATGAACCACAACCTGAAATGACTCACTCATTTTCTGAGCTGCTTGTCCTGATAAGAGACAAAGGTGGTGCTGGAGTTTATCCCAGCTCTCATGGAGGAAAGGAAGGGACACACTGGGCAGGTCACCAGTCCATCACAGGACAGACACACACACGGGACAATTTAGTATCTCCAATCCACCTGACGTGCAAGTCTTTGGAAGGTGGGAGGAAACACACACGGGCACAGGATGAACATGTCCATTCCACACAAAAGGACCCAGACCATCCCTCTTGGGAATAGAACCCAGGACCTTGCTGTGAGGTGTGTGGAAGAGAGGGGAAGAAGAGAGTGCAGGCAGGTTGGTGGGGTGGGGTGGGGGGGGGAGGGGGTATTGAGGATGGAGCTGTCAGGGGAGGAAAAAAAAAAAAAGGAAGGATATGCAGGGAGTCAGCTTGAAGGAGGAAGATGCGGAGACAGCTGATCCGTTGAGGTGACCCCTAAACGAGAGCAGCTGAAAGATGATAAAAGCTGCCCTTAAGTATGCCACAGACAACTTTTGTAGCTATATTTAAGAGTGTGTTGTAAATCAGCCATTATTCACTACTATTTTAGGATTAAAAACTGAAGAAAAGTAAGCCATTCTCAATTATTATGCCTCTTTCTGCTTTGGCTCTTGGAAAGAGTTGAAAACCCGAGAAAATACAATCACAGGGATTCACATTAGGCCGTCTTAAGAGTCTAATATTTCCTTTCACTAATGCTCAGTTATGTTGACAGCATGGGATGTCTGCTGCCATGATAAACTCTTTGAAATACATAAATATGTACATACGGTTGTGTTGATTCTGTCATTTCCCTAATTTTCCAGGATACAGTGATGTTTGAGAGATGAAACAAGGCATAAATCGGCCATGACAAGCAGAGGAATATTATGTCGGAAAAACGTCTTCAGTTTTTGTTACCCCCCCTTTTTTTTTTTCTGCATAACCAGACAGATCCTCCCAGAGGGAGAAAAAGATACACAAGTGATGAATAAGATGCAGCATCTTTCACCATAAACATATACATTCATTCAGTTGTAACAGGAGGAAAATGTTTCACAGATATCAAATTAAATCGTGCCAAATGGTTGTCACGGTGGATGCGATTGTTCAGCTCTAAGAATATTACAGCATGGGTTCCTCCTGAATAAATCACGCCCGAGGAGCACAGAGAGAAAGGAAGGATGGTCCAGAACTGATCATTCTTCAAGGAAATGAAGCGAAACCGTTACTCCGGAAGTCACCGTGTCAGGAAATGATTCTGACCACATCAGAAAAGACTCATGTGTGGTGTTTGCAGGTGTTACTCATTCAGTAATCTGATGGACATTAACGTTATGCCATTTCAGTACTCAAATCTCTAAAAAAAAAAAAAAAAAAAAAAAAAAAAAATCATGAATTTAAAAAAAAAAAAAAGTTTAATCAGGTGCAATGCATACTCCTTCTCAGGGATATACTGTTAATATTGTTTTTCAAACAGCAAAACTGTTTAAACAAAGTTAAAATACACTTTAGCAAAAATCAAAAAAACTTTTTTTTATTTTTTAAAATTAATTAAATTAATTAATTTACATTTTTTTTATTTACTTTCTCTTTAAATATTTTAAGTTTTTAAAATTCATCCCCATGTGGTTCTTCATGAAACAAGAATGTGTAAAGTTGCATCCAGAGAAGGAGAACTGACCACCAAATAATTAATAATTTCCATGATTTCGATGACTTCATTATTATTCCAAAATTTTAGAATTTGAAATGATGAATGTGCCTACATTTTTTGACTTGTTCTACAAGTTCAGGTTTTTGGAGAACCAAAAAATAAATTTAGAGCAAGGCTGGTGTGTCCTTAAGCTTCATTATGTTCATATAGTGATGTGCTGGTGCACATGCATCTGGAGGAATAGAGATCCTCCCTGGAGGTCTTGCAAACTGGTGACCTGGTCCCACCCAATAAACACTGGGAAATGACCCAGCATCCTCCATTCTCCTGATTAGGATACGTGTTTTAAATGATAGAAAAAATAATGATAATAATAAAAAAATTTAAGTGAAGTGAATGTGACTGTCACTCTGAAACAGCACACAATGAACCAGAAAAAGATGTAACCTTTACTTTCCCCCTACACAAACCGTGCAGCAGGGGGCAGACATTCAGCGCCCGGGGAGCAGTGATGGGGACAGTACCTTGATCCAGTGAACCTCAGGGCAATTGTCAATAAATTAGCCTTTCCTTGCAGTTTGTTCCAAGATTAAATAGAAAATGAATGCGTGTATAACATTTACCTATCTTTATAAAGCTGGACCAAAAGCGATTTTTCTATGTCATTAATAAAAAATAAAAACCATCTAATTTAGTCAAGGTGAACATCTACGCAGTGGCCCATCCATATAAAGTGCATTCTTGTTGTTTTTAGCAGGACAGTTACTTGCTGACACAACATCCAGCATATAAAAGGACGTTACCTTCATGACCTGAGGACCCAGTTACCAGCTTAGCTCGTCGTGTCCCCTTATTAGCCACCTACGGTGCGCAAAACGTCCCGACTCGGAGCACGATGTATCCTCACCGAGCCCACAGGCGAGCAGAACGCAACAAAGTGACTGTGTTCTTGGCACGGAGAGAACACTGCCACCCACTAGGTTTCTCAAAGTCAATTTGAGGCTAAAGAGACATTTGTTTAACGATTGCTGCCCAGTAGGCCAGGCGCCATTTCAGCAAGGGGACACCAGTGGAGGGAGGCTTCGATTTTGCACCGGAAGGATCATGCGTGGAGGGGAACAAAGAAGCTTTTGGCCTTTGTTTTGCATCATGTTGACGCCTGAAATCGGTCTAAATCTCCAGCTGCGTCCCTTTCATTAATTACGCTAATGAATTATCATTGTGCGCGTTACAATTAGGAGACGGACTCAGCAGAAAACAAACAAAAGAAATGGAAAGAGTGTTCCTTATGCAGACAGCTGAGGTTGTTGTTTGCAAGCATCAAAGCTTTGCTCCCTCTTTAGCCCATGTATGCTTCTTTTGGATGCACACACACACTGGTGCAGTACAGCTGGATCTGTCGTTTCTCTGAAGCTGGATGGATCTCTGCTGCCCTCCGCAGGTTTAAGTGATGAGAGCATGCTAATAAAAACAAGAGGCCAGAATATTTAAAATCGACCAAAAAGTTAATTACAACCACGCTGTCATGTGCTAAAGCGCAACTGCATGAATTACATAGCAGTCGCTTGGTTCCTTCACTGACCGCCGACTGACATTGCTGTTAAGATAAAGAGAACACAGGGTGGCGGTTGGCTAGTGGTGGGTACTTGCCTATGGACCTATGGCTCAAGAGGTCCCAGGTTCAAATCCCACCTCTAACACTACCACCACTGGGTCCCTGAGCAAGACCCTTAACCCTGAGTGTCTCCAGGGGGTCTGTCCCTGTCATTAGGACATGGAAGTTGCTCTGGATAAGAGCGTCTGCTAAATGCCTTAAATGTAAATGTTCAGCTGATTGTGTTACCAAATGAATATGATAGAATGATGCCGTCACCATCATATCTTCACGGAATGGACTCCGAGTGGGTTTTGACAGAAGGAGGAAAAAAGCAGCAAAATGTTTTCAGAGCGAGTTCTCCGCTTCTGCTTTCTCCACCAGTCTCATTTCAGTGTCTCTAAAAACGTATAACTGTGAAACTACTGGTGATTCTACTGCTGGGATTCATGATGATTGTAACTATGTTAGACTCAGATGATCGAGAAAGTTGATCATGAGCTCAACAGTATTAGTAATGTATATTTATTAACACTTCCAAACCACTCATTTTACCTTGTATTCAAGGCAATTAACATACACAGGCTGTTTATTTTCTAAGCCAGTTAGTTGTTTTACCAATTTCTGCATTTTAATAAGCTTTTACGGCTTTTATTTGTGATTTGTATATCAGCTGTAGTCACATTATCATCACTGTTATAACCATTATCACCTGTTACGTTCAACATGTATTTACACAGTTAATACAGACACTTAACACAGACCCGCGTTTAACTTGAATGAAGCACTTCTGCTTTTATCCCCGATGAATACAAACAACTCATTTTCATGTTGCATGTTTTTTTTCCCCCCACATCTTTAACTTGTTGAATGTCATGGGTGCAAACCCCTGCGTGACCTCGCAATGCGGGCAGCAGTGGCCCAGTGTTTAGGGAGTCGGCCACAGGACTGGAAGATTGTGGGTTCAAGCCCCTTACCAGTAGGTTGCCCTAAGGCACCCTTGAGCAAGGTACCGTCCCCGTCACTGCTCCCTGGGCAGCTTTCAATAGCTGCCCCCTGCTGGACAGTGTTTGCATGGGTTAAATGCAGAGGTCCAATTTCGTTGTGGTTCACTGTGTGCTGTGCTGTGACCTCGCAATGACAAGTCACTTTCAATAAAGAGAATATGATGAAAGAAATGAAGAACAAGAGTATCTTTGGGTCAGGATAGAGTAGAATACATTTTAGGCTAATCTAAGAGAACTAAGGAAATGTTTAAGGAAGTCTTAAAGAAGAAGTCACTTTCAGGTGTATGATCAACCAATTTTACCAAACAGGTGCTGATGATCATCAATGTCACACGGAGGTTGAAACACAGTCATGTTTGGAACAACCTACCAGCCAAGTTCCTTCAAAAACTGTGTGCAGGTGTACCTAGAAGAACTGATGCTGTTTTGAAGGCAAAGGGTGGTCACACCAAATATTGATTTGATTTAGATTTCTCTTTTGTTCATTCACTGCATTTTGTTGATTGATGACAATAAATGATTAACACTTCCATTTCTGAAAGCATTCTTTGTTTACAGCATTTTTTCCACACCTGCCTAAAACCTTTGCACAGTACTGTATATACATAAACACACTCTTTAAAGACAGTCAGCCAGGTTTATAAAATATGCATTTATATAATAAAAAACAATAATACATACACACACACACACACACACAACGATGGGCTGGCGAGCTGTCCAGGGTGTGTACCCCATCCTTCGCCTTATGTGAGCTGGGATGGACTCAAGCACCCCCTCGGCGACCCCGCCTGGGACAAGCGGCAGAAAATGCATATACATATACATACATACATACACACATTATATATATATATATATATATATATATATACACACACACACACACACACACACACACACACACACACACTTTTTTTTCTTTTTATAATTTGCCATTGATACGAGTGAACAAATTGAAAAGATCAAATACTAAAATCAATGTATCCCCCCCCCCCCCCCCCGGCCCTCTTTACAAATACCCAATTCCCCATTATCCCCATTTCTAATCCACAAATGATCAAATATGCAGCTTTTTCACCGCTAATTGAAAGAGGGTGTTAAGTTTTGTGATTGTTCTAAATAAGCGTTGCCATCATTTAAAAGAAGCTAAAATTGCGTGATCACTGCACTGTTTTCATGGAGAAATGGGTCAATGGTCCCAGAAGACGTTCAGTGTAGGGTTCATCATTATGGGTTTATTTTGCAAAGCTTCTGAGAGAAGAAGCACAACTTCAGGCAGAAAGAGTTACATGATGATCACCAATCTGCGACGATTAACAGTGATGTTTTAATAATCATCACTGACAGAATATGACACCTCTATTTCCTTATTTCATTTGAATACAGTCCTCTAAACCTTTTTACCAAATAGCAAAAAGCGATAACTCCAGATGCCATAACTTACAACTGGGATCACGCATGCTCTCATTAGGTCAAACAGCAACAGTCCAGTAACAGATTAATGGCCTGCTTTCTAAATTCTTTACTCACAGGTATCATGAGTTGCTTCATGAGGCAAAACACAGCAGTAACATGCCATTAACACTCCATTGGGTGTCAACATGGATTTGTAAACCTTTGTTACCAAGCATAAACAAATTCCTTCCAAACTTCCACTGGCAGCACAGCTGAACACCTCAGGGACAGTGCCCACACCGGAAAAGTCTGAAAAAAGCCACCACATATGCCTTAGAGAAATAAACTCAGGCCTATATATGAAGTCAGGCTCCTCTCTGAAGAGCTGGTAAACATATGGAGGTCTATGTATGCAAACAGAAGGGATTTTATACTTATAAATTTTTTTATTTTTTTTTAATCAAAGGCCTAGAAGGACAGCCTGGTCTGCACAAATATGGCCCAGGCTATGCCTCCAGGAACAGCTGCATGAGGAGATAAAACTCGAGAAAGTCAAGGAAGGTAGTTTGGTAATAGGATTGCCTAAAGCTGAAGATGACATGAAGTGCAGGGCCCTGATAATCTTTACTAAAGTGCTCCCTACTGCTTACTGTACTGCCTCTTCAAAACTTGCAAATGTGATTGCTGTGTGTAGCCCAAGGCATCATGCCACTCAATGGATGTCCCGATCCCAAAGTGACCGGCTAAATGAAGCACAGGGCTTCGGGAGGAAAGAAGGTATGAATGCACGGTGACTGCAGGACCACAGAACCGTACGTGGCCTAGGGTTCATGCTACACTCAATTTCCAGCAGATGAGTGTGTGTGCTGGTGTACAATACAACAGACATGGAACATATTTCCACACAACAATGGACAGATATACAGCACCGAAGCCATACACCGGTAATCTGTCATGAGTTCAGAGACGTCCTCCAGCTAAAGACCTCTGTGGAAGCAATGTGATCTACCCTGCATTCTTAAAAATGAAGAAGCTATTAAAAAGGTTCAAACAACCAGTTTTTCTTCCCCTGCAGAACGGAGAGTTCACTGAAAAATGGCAAGGTTCATGTTTCTAACTGAAAATATTGTTGCTCTTTTTTGTTTCTCCAGTAAAATTAAAGCTGCACAACCTTTATCAAACTGAACAATAAGGACATTTTTACATTATACCTCAATGAATAAAATAAAACTCTAGCTTTTTCGGCTAATTCAATGGGCCAACTGTGCTTCAAGTGTAATCAGAAACCTTTTAACAGACTCCAGAAACTTTGCAGCCATTAGTCCACATCCTGACAAAAAACAAATTGCGCTACAGCTGTGATGACTTTTCTAATTAGGTTTAATGGCATTTTTACCAATGCCCTTTAACCGCATTCAAGCCCTACGCTGCATATGCAGGCACGTCATTAATAAGTCAATTTTCTTTTGTGATTCGATATCGGAACTTTAACGACGTTCATCGTCTACAGAGATATTTCTGAGAAAGGGACAAAGAAGGAGTAGACCTTGAAACATGTTCTATGCAGGTAGCATTTTTAAAAGGAGAAAGAAATGCATTGTTAACAGCAGGAACTTTCTCATTCAGAGGCATAAAGCACTGAATTATGCTTCTGGAATACAAGAAAGTAAGTGGGGACTAGGATGTTCACAGTTTTATTGCTTTGGCTTAAATTCACTTCACAACTTAATGCCTTTGGCCCAAGTCCCAGTGCACTAACACATCAGCTAGAACTGGGATTTATACTGCATGCTCTGGTGCAAGGAGGTGTGCAGCTCTTCAACATTGCTAAAGAAAACTGTTCATCCAGTCCTACAGGTGTAGTCAGACAGGATGCGAATGTATGAAAAGATGGTACCCCCCGCCTCCCTAAATGTAAATGCATCTGGCCTGCGATGAACTGGAAACCTGTCCAGGGTGTTTCTTTCTGCAATCACTTGGACATGCTTTGGCACCTCTGACCCTGGTTGGTGGTTCAGAAAATAGGTTTGATTTTTTCCAGTACTACCGTGCTACAGTCTTGAGCCACCTCTCATTTCTTTTTATCATGACAATTAGAGAATCATTTTGTTGGTTCCAAAAACACTGTTTAGTGCCTATCAAACTGTCTTATCTTTGACATATTGAGGATTAAATGAAAAACAGGAACAAATGTTTTAGTTCTCCAGGTCGCAAAGTGCCTAAAGATACAAGGTCCTAGATAAAGAAGTTCCAACCACTCAATGTTCAGCCGTGAACAAATCACCTGATCTGGAATCACCTGCATCCATTTCTTCACTGCTTCACGTCTCAAGGTAGACGCTTTGTTCTGCTTGAAGGTACAGACGTAGATCACTGTGTGAATAAAAAAATAATAATAAAACTCAGGTACCGGGACTGTTATGAAAACGAGAGACAAACACGGTCCTTCAGGAAGATCTGGAGAACTGCTTGTTCTGGACCTTTGGAAGTGAAATATGAAGAAACGAGGGGCTCAAGACATTTGTGAAGTACTTAATATTGACATACATAGAAGTAGACTTTATGAGATGTGAATTCATCTTCGTTTCACCCAGAAAGTGAACAGCTATTGGAATACGGTGTAATGAATATTATTAAAGTTAAGCTAAAATTAAGCAAGCGTTTTTTTTTTTATTATATAAATTTACCGCTTCTTAACATCTCTTCATAGGTCTGATTCATAAATTCTCATTCACAGCTCAGCTGCAGATAAATTTGGCGGAAAATGGAGATTCCATGTTTTGGATTCAAGTACAAGAGAAATGATGATTATGCAATGATTAGGTTTTATAGCATACAGACTTGTTTTGCAGAACAATAGTTATTTTCCACATTTCCTCTTTTTTTTTTACTCTTAACTGACGAAAAATAAACAAGATGGAGCAGCAGGTGTCAGAGTTAAAGATGCTGAGATTTGAGTTGGGTTTGATGAGGATGGACATGTCCAGAGGAGAGACAAGGATTATACTGGGAGAAGGATGTTGAGAATGGAGCTGCCTGGCAAGAAAAGAGAAAGAAGACCAAAGAGGAGGTTTAGGGATGTGGTGAGAGAAGACATGCAGGGGGACAGTGCAGAGGACAGGAAGAAATGGATGATCCACTGTGGCAACTGCTAAACGAAAGCA
The DNA here is from genome assembly GCA_017165825.1 of Hepsetus odoe. Taxonomy (NCBI): domain Eukaryota; kingdom Metazoa; phylum Chordata; class Actinopteri; order Characiformes; family Hepsetidae; genus Hepsetus; species Hepsetus odoe. The sequence continues at coordinate 13,478,623 of CM029371.1, forward strand.
GCCGAAACAAAACTATCTTTAACCCATGCAAATAACCCAAAGCACAGAAATGAAATACAATACAATGAACAACTACTATGTAATTACATAACTAACATCATAAGGTGCCATTTAAAGCAAACTTCACATCCGATATGCAGCTGTAGCAGCTTCAGAATGAAAAGCCCAGTGTGACCTTGGTACAGTATAAGCTTGTGCCCCAGAGACAGCAAGACTGGCACCCACGACAGGAGGTCCAGCGTCAGCAGGATTTTCTGCTCCAATGCCTTTTCGTCTGAGGTGCCCTCGCTCTATGCCGTCAAGTCATTGGAGACAGAGGCCAAGCTCCACATATGCTGCCTATGAACGAGTGGATACCAGCAGCTGGATTGAGGAAGGCTGGCAGGGGATGGAAACCATGCAGAAAGAGATCAAGAACGAACGCTGCTGCCAAAAACAGAAACACAATTACTTTTCCCTCAGCTGCACTGACCCGGTGCTTTGAGAGTTACCTACTGGTACACTGACTTCGAATATAGGATAGCACCAGGGATCAAATGAACATCTGAGGGCAGTTTTGGGCTTGCTCAGCTGAGGTCTTTTTCATTACAGAGGGACGAGCAAGACCGATTCTGGGGCCGGATTTTAGGATTGGCACGCTGATCTGTGCTTCGTTTTGTTTTTATGTTTTTTTTAAAAAAGCACAAGCAGCACAAAAAAATTAAAAAACCTTGGCAAAGAAAAGTGTATCCTAAGTGTGGGTGGTATAACAAATATTTCTTCTTCGGAGCTTGTGAGAATGGAAATTAAGTTGATTTGTGAAATAGTTTATTTTGTTTTGAATTTCTGGCTGATGGCTGCTGTATTTTGGACTTGTTTTCTGGAAACCATTGAAATTTAATCAGAAAAAAAAAAAGCTGGTAAAAGTAGATATTTCAGCCAACTAGTCTGTACTGGGCATTATAAATTACTGATATCCCTGCATGCAATAAAAAGCTCAAAAGAAAACCTTAGTTTTATTTTGCTTCCTTTTTATATGTTATCCCCCCTTTTTACATAATTTAAATGGTAGAATGTCATGATTGACAGACCACAGGAAATGATCCAAAATAAAGCATCTTGTTCTATTCATCTGAATTATATTTAATATGCTTATTATTATATAATTATTATATATTATATAATTATTAAGGTTATGTAATTATTGAAGGCTTTTTATTTTTCATATAAAAGCTATTTTTTTGGTTTAAAAAAATTGGGGTAAAAACATTTTTGGGGTAAATTTCTGTATGCTAAAGAGAAAAAAAAAGAAAAAAAATATATAAGAGAGATAAATACATAAAATATAAATCCCATTGAAGTAAATCTTTTTGGGATTACTTATAAAACTGGTTTGCAAAGAAACAAGCAATTCAGCATTTCAGTACAATTTCATGATATTATCTTAATAGAATATTGTGATGCAATCTTTAACAACAGTTTACAATCATATTGCTCAGCCCACATGAGATTATTGATTCTCTATTGAGCAGATGTGCCGTGTGTGGTAGCAAAAAGTCAAAAGCAGGAAGAAGGGCTGTGCAAAAGTATTTCTGCAGAATGCATTTTGAGGAATCTTAACTTCACACTTTCCTACTCTCACCACAAGCAGACAGCAAGAGACTCTCATTTTGGAAGTCCCGTGATGAATATTTTGGTTCGGATCTAAATCGGATTCCTGCTATCTGAAATAAACCAAACCAAGAGTTCAAATCACTTTATAGCTCACCCACACTTAAATTTGGAGCTGTGAAAGCCCCCAAAGAAGCGTTTCCTTCTCAAGAGAAGATAGCAGCATGACTGTCAGGAAATAAAGGATCATTTTGAAGCTCTGTGGCTGAACAATGGATAAAATAGTGAATTAAAAATGGGCAATATGAATACAGCTCATCTACTGACCCCACCAGTTCATCAAATATGCCACTGTGCAGCATTCATAAAACATGCCTTCCAAATTCAACTCCTGGCATGCCTCTTTCCCTCATAAATCACATGCTGTATATTTTATGACCGGACAGGTTAGAATTGTAATAAAGAAGAGCCCATGCTCAGATTTATGATTCATTGTAATATAGATGGCCAAACCAATGTAATTTGGCCCAGCAGTGGGACTGGTTTAGGGGTTTAAATAGCACCTTTATGGAGAGTCATTGACACCATCACACCATTAGCAAACATCTAAATTAGAGGGTGAAAAGATATGTAATAGGACACTGTTTGCAAAAAATAATACATAAAAAAAAGTAATTAAACACCTCAAAATCATGATGGGTATTTAATTAAATGATATTGCTTGACAGGTTTCGTGGCCTCATTCTTTTCATCAAAAATATATCACTGGTCATGGAAAAAAATGCTACACAACTGTTTGAGCGCTTGAACATCAGTCACAAACAGACAGTTTCCAGATCAAAGGCCTACATAAACTGTTCCCTACAAACTAAAAAGATCCGTTATTCAAAATGGGTAAAACCCAATGGGACCCATATCTGAGCCCTGCTGCACCGCAGGTGGTTGTTTGTACATTGGTTGCAGGGAATCTGGCATAATTTTACAATAGTTCACAGCAGAAGGTCTAATCAGGGAACATCCCTAAATATAGACGTTAGTAATAAAATGAAGTCAAGCTCAGACCCCTGACACTGCCCTCTTTTGTGACAATGATCAATACCAAGCGACTGGAGAGATCAATGGACTTCGGGGGCTGATGAACCAAAATCAATAGTAGCAGGTTTGCTGGCACTTGCGCTGCATGAGCTTTGACTGCTTCTGAAACCACCAGCCAAGGTAAAAGCAGAGCAAGTCATCAAGTGTTTGGACAGAAATGGAGGGGACTGTTATGTCTTACAGAGGCTATTTTCTATTGGATACAGTCAGAAAAAAAAGGCTTGAATAAAACTTTCATATCCTTCTTCCTCTCAAAAAATAAAGTTCAGATTTTTCAAATCAATTTCAAAAACAACTACACCTTCCTACTTCAGCGCACATTATGAACCTATTGAATGGAAGTGAAGTTGCACATGATTACTTTTGCAGAATTAGTTAAGATAAACCCCCTAGCAGTGGCTACAAACATCAGCAGATTCCTCCCAAGGACAGCAAAAATAAGAAAGGCAAGTACAGCAAGACATGCATTAACCACTACGTTTTAAAGCACTGAATAGAGCCGAGACAAAAAGTTGCCATCTTGGGGGGGTGGGGGGGAGGTGCTGTGTAGGCTGGTGTTTCTCAAATCCATGAGAAATCCATGTGTGACCTCTTCACACACATATATACTGGCTGAGGGGGGCAGGAAAAAAAAAAAAAAAGCAGAAGGCAACCAACTAAAAACAGTCAAAAGCTCCTTTAGCCAATCCATAGTTTCAAAAGAGCCCTGTAGAACTGCAGTAACAGTAACTACATTTTCCCTCCACTCTAACAAGAAACTCTTTACTGTCAAGGAAAAGGTTTATACCCTCTTTTTCCAAATTTCAGTGTTCAGATCAAAATAAACCTTCCCTTTTCTTTAAAGCACAATTATTAGGCTTCGTTAGTTAATTACCGGTCCTGGATTCCGAACTACACACTTAAAGTGTTTCATAAAGATGGTATACAACTACTGGACATGGTCTCTGTAATGTATTTAAAATTATAGATGTGTGTGGTTTGGGACACAGCCCTTCTGTTCTATTTGCAACCCGTGCAAAAACATGGTATGGAGCATAATAAAGTCTTGTTCTGGATGCTCCTTTAAGAGTATGACATCAAGTGAAAAAAAATAGTTATTTAGTTTACCTCTTTGGCCAGGAGTGTTATCATAGGGGTTTTAATATTGCAATATTTTGGTATCAAACATCTTTAAGGACAGAAAGATGTCCCCCCCCATGAAACAGTTGGTGGAATAATTACATATACATTTAGACTCAGGAATGTGCATTTCCAAATAAGGCGGGGGGGTGTCTCCCTGCAGCTACCTGGGGTTAAGTGTCCATCTCAGGGACTAAAATGTAGCTGATGGTATAAACCCAGGCTTGATCCCTCAACCTTAGTCTATAGCTGAGAATCCTAACCCAAGGCTTCCACCAGTTGGAAAGCATGACATTTATTGCTCAATGCTTGAGGGCAGGCTTACAGCCTCTTCTCTTCAGCTAAGCTAGAACTTGTGAAACGTTTCCTCCCAGAAAAATAAAGCAGCTTATTTTCCAGACTTCAATATCCCCTAGCTAACTTCCTGCCTGACAAAATACAACAACTGGTTACATATGTATAGATGCCAAGTATTGGGCCATCACTTCATATTTTGCTTCCGGAAAGCCAGACATTCAGTTTTAATGTCTTGTTGAGGAACAGTTCTCCAGATCTTCCTGAAAGACACATTTGTCCTCTCATTTTCAGTACTCTGTATCTGAGCAGTTTTAGAAGCAGTGTGGGATCAGCTCTACAGAAAACTAAATCAAAAGGCAGCTGATGTCCAAAGAACTGTTTTGGAACGTCCCTCAAATACTGTTTCTGAAGACAACTTAAATACACGAGCTCGGTTAAAGAGTTGAGGCGGTGTTGAAGAATAACGGTCAAACCAAATATCCACTTTGAAACTGGTTAGAATTCTACAAACTGTCTGTGTTTAGACTGGATTTACATGCGGCAATAAACCGCCTGATTAAATAGAAAGAAAATTATGAAGAGGCACAGTAATGTAGTTAGAGAGTCTGATTACATTCTCAGTTGACAAAAGCAGCCAAACGGTCCTCGTTTGAACTGTTTCCCAAGGTTTTTCCTCCTGACCAACCAGGTACTGTATTGATGTTTATGCTGGATTTTAAAACCAGGAATTGCTGAGGGAAGAAAGGACAGATAACCGTTTACAATGAACCTAGAAGGTACATGCATGTAAGCCCTGGAGTCCTTCAATCAGGAATCTTTATTAAATGACTGCAACAATGCCTGTGATGGAAGTCATGAATATGGAGCTTATTCTGTTAAATTGATTACAATTACATTCATTGCAACGTCATTTGAGTAACTTCAGCAATTCTGTGCTTCGAATGGTCAACCCAAACTTTGCCTAAAATGGGCCAAAGGGCCCTTGATAGAGCAACAATAGGGTTGTTGTGTCCATGTATGTCCATGCCAAAAGGCATGGACAGGGCAATGGTTGCCTAATTGTTTCACTTTGACCCCACAACTGGCGTACCAAGGGTTTGGCTCCCAGACCCACAAGTCACTCAGGGGTATGATATTGTCCCAGTCTCTGCTTCCTGGGTGCTGGAAAAGGCTACCCACTGATCCACTGTGTGTACGAGTTAAATACATAATAAGCATTTCATTGTGGTACTGTGCTCTGGTGTTTTTGCAATGACCACCACTTACACTTCAGCTCCCTCTTTTCAATGTACAGAAGTGTCAATATTGCAGGCTGGGGTGTTCATTTGGGTCACTATTGGCACCAAATCTTGGTTAGATTTACAAGTAAAAGTCCTTCAACACACAGTAAAAAGCAACATCTATGCCCAAAAGTCACTGAGCATCAAAATCCTGTGTAGATCTGCTGTAGACAATCCATTTCTGCACACTTATCCTCCCTGACCCCTTCCATCAATGGAAACGGGACCACAGTAGGACCACGGTGGACCAGTGCAATTTGGATTGTGGACAATTCTCCAGACAGCGGTGGCACTGACAGCATAATGGCATGGTAGCAGCATTGGTACAAGCTGGTGCAGGGCTGTTACCCATGTTGGTGTCACTATGAGGTCAAGAGCAGCCCACTGTCCAAACAAATCCACCCAAGAGCAGCTCTAGTAACCACAGAGGGAGCCTTTAACAAACTGCAGACAGATGGGCTTTGGTTCCAACAGGATGGCTTCCTTTTTCTGAAATATGAATTCTGTGAGCCTTTCCATTTGAATTTCTCCATTAAGGCCAAACACAGATATTTGAACCAGATTGTGGAGACCACCTGTGAAAAAAGGTGGCAAATGTGGCTTCTTTCATTGCGCAATTCTGGTGGAGACAGAATTCAATCTCAGACCCCCCACTTCAAATCCACCTCTGAATTATTCTCCGAAGGCATGCTGTTATGACTGTGACTTGGCTGCAGAGCGGCTGGATGGGTTCCCCCCCACCCCCCCACATGGAGTTCTCAATAACCCCTGACTGTCATCCATCTTGTGTTAGGCTCATCTCTTAGCTGCTGGCGCTGTGTTTGAGAGCTTTCACTGACCGTGGCTAATGCTTCTCTCGGAGGGGAGCTGCAGAAGCTCCTCTGTTGACCCAATATTGATCACACTGTCATTTCCACTAGTTAGTACAGTTGATGCCCATGTTTAAAATCAGGACAGCAAGCTTTAGCACTCATGATCGTTGGCTTTGCAATGTACTTATGATTTTGGGCTCTTATCAATGTTTCAATGTGGATGACATGCACTGTTGCTGTAAAATTAAAGAGACAAGTGCTATGACTGTTTTATCCACCACTGGAAAGAAGAATCAAAACATTAGGCTTTTTCATCATAGATTTTCTGAGACAGATGTTATTTTTCCCCTCTACATGAACATCACATTATATTAAAAGTAAGGTGGAACAGAAGCTGAATAAATAAAAGAAAAGAAAAAAAAAAAGTCACTGTATTGAAATATTTTCTGTGCATGTATTCATTTTTCCTGACAACCTTCTGTTATTCCCTACAATTGAACTCAAACATATAAAAAATAGTTTTCTTACCCCCTTTAATATTTAAATAAAATGAAACATTAAATATATGAATTTTTTTCTTCAAAAAACACCACACACACACTAGAAATTGACCAACTCAGATCTTCTAATGCACAATAAAGAGTTGAATAAAACTGGAGATGCAACCTTTTCTTCCAACAGTGACGAAGCTGGTGGATAAAAGAACGCTGGAGCGATTCAGGATCAATTCCCAACAAAGTCAGTCTGACAGTAAAGGAAGCTGCTTTCCACAGTTTCTCATTTATCCAAACATAATACAACAAATAAAAAATTAATCTTACACACCCTGGGAGAGGTACCACTAGGGGGCTAAACCATTGTAGCCAAAATGTTTCTTTCAAAGTGTTTTATAATGGGCTCAGGAGAGGCAGCTTCAAAGCCTTCTCCACCCCCCTCCCAACTGCCAGCTCGTCTGACTTGTGCATGTTAGTTATTCAACTCTAGCTCAGCAAAGAAAGGTGACTGAAAGAAGAAAAAGAAAAACAAAGTATAAAGTCCATGTTGCTCCATGTTTTATTCATGCTCCACAGTAACCAGGACAGATAAGTGATGTCGTCCTTTGCGGACGAGTTTTATAAATGAGAGCCAGTTTTCCTCCTTGGCTGTGCACCTAGAACATGCTGGCCAGAGCTAAAAACGTGCAGTGTGTCATTCTCCATGAGCCGAGCACTATAGTTACATTACCAACACACTGACTAGAACATCTTCATTGCTGGAGTACAGAGACCGCAGCCTCTCTGGAGGTGTATCGTTCCTACTAGGCATCCAACAGACCTTCCTCAGTGGAGTTTTAAAACCACAGAACGGCCCTCGGCTGAATTTGACAGTGGGTTACTTTAGTCCTTGCAGAGATACCCAGCCCACCAAAAAAAAAAAAAAAAAGGCACAAAGTAACCCTTACACCTTGTAGCTCGTGGGGGGAAGTGGGTCATCCATCCCCCAACAGCATCATGTCAGAGATGGTCCCTGATCTTTTAATATACAGGGTAGAAACTATAACCAACAATATAATCACACACACACACACACACACACACACACACACACACACACACACACACACACACACACACACACACACACACAACCTCTGTAAACCCGAATTATGGGGTGCTGGAGCCTCCCCCAGTGCTCACAGGGCTAAACATGTGGAAACAGTGGACAAGTCATCATTTTCCCCAAGCATGTCCATTCATTCTGAAGTGCATATCTGGGATGTCCTGGATAGAACATATATTGACAGCGAACAAACTCTAAAATAAAAATAAATAAATAAAAACACCTTCATGCAGATGACAGCACTAACCATCCCCCATGGTGCACATTAACATTTCCAAAGTCCTACTCAACAAGCATCAGTTTTCAAAAGACCACTTTGGTTCACATCACCTCATATGTAGTCGGAAGCCATGGAAGTCTTGAGCAGTCATTGAATTAGTCTGATAGTACATCCACAGTGGGTTTGGGCTTGGGCTTGATGCTGATTTCAGCCTTAGAACCATCCTCTGTGCGCAGAATGCAATTTCATGCCAAAGTGGTATCAGCAACAGAACATTGCTTATGAAGAAAGAACAGTGCTTTCAAACCCCCCTGCTGTTCTATTCATTTGCAAGACCTCTCTCCTTACCTAACCTTCTTTAACTCTCAGCACAGGCAGCTTCCACTCTGCAGCCCTTAATCATGAGGCAACACTGCCCCCTGTCGACGGTTCTGCCGTCATGCAGCTCCTTGGTAATGAAAGCTCATGAATAAAATGACACGACTGGAACAATATGGCTGGGGAATGTGATCAAAAGAGGAGATCGCTCTGTTAAATTATCATCTATTAATGGGAGATCCTTCAGAAATCTTGGGAAAAGAGACCGAAGAGCAGAAAGCAAAAGAAGAACAAAGCTCAAAGCTGACAGTGAGACCCTGGAGATGCCACATTGTCGGGCTAGGTTGCCTGTTGTTCAGTACACACAAGAGAAGAGCCACAGTTTGAGAGTCTGTTTCAGCAGATTGCTGCCCGTTGAAGCGAAAGCATTAAGGGCATGTCTGTTAAAGTTCACCGAGGCCAGAAATTTGACCTCTCGAAGGTCTGTAGATACATTAAACACAGGATAAAGCCGATATTAATTTGAATGCTTTCTAGATCACGGACAGTGGCCTTGGTTTGCAGGCCGAACGTGCTGGTGATGGCAGCCCACTGGATTTTTCACGCTCGCATGTGTACAGTGATCGAGAGCAAAAGAGGAAAACTCATTACAAGGAGGGGACCTGGAGGCACGGCTGTAATCAAAGCAGCCTGCCGACTGACTGAGGGAGCGTTTATAAGAATAAAAAAAATATAGAAATAAAAAATAAATAAATGTTAAAAAAAAAAGAGAAAAAAAAAGAACACACCGTGCACATGCGCCCCAGCATGTTATGACATTTAATTGCACACTGTGCCCATGTCCTGCAGTTCTTGCCGGGTGGTCATGAAAGTATAATTATGATGGATAAAGCAAATGGGACATGGTGTTGGTATCTGCCTCAGTTTCTCTTTGGCAAGTTCTCTTCTGGAGACTGACTACATTAAAATCTAGATGCAATGACGTCACATGACATGACAGGGGAGGTCCTGTCAAGGGGATACCTTTAGTATCTTTAATTCCACCATATTCCAGTGCTTGGACCCTGTACACCCTGACCCAACCCCAGGATTTCCATTTTAATGTTCTAATTTATAATACTAGATGAAAAGGTACAAGTATGACCCTTATTTAAGGCACAAAACTGGACCTCAAGGACCATGTTGGACCTATGAGGTACCATTCTGAGTTAAATCTTTTCATATGCATTATGCATATGCTTTATAGGATTGCACTGGTTTCCTCACCAAGACTATGTTTTTCCTTTCATGGGAAAGCTGGTTCTAGCAGCTCCTTCCCCGTTTGCCCCATCAATCAAAGTCCAAGACTCAGAAGCATCTACTGCTCTTGATCTTGAGACTGAAACAACAACAGGCAATGTCTGAGAAGTAGCTGAACATTACTCACAGAAAACTCCTTTTTCAGGAGCTCAAAATTGTTCCCTACTAGAGAGCTCCAGCAAACAATCTGAAAGCCACAGTCACCTTCTGATCACTTGCTTTCATTTCTCTTCATGAAGGAAATATGAGCTTTGTACGTGAAGGGAAAACTGTCAAGCCGGGTCCTTCTTTTGTGCTCTAATTGGGGGGAGCAAATTGAATTTGGGGGAACACATTAGGACACATCCCCAGGGAGATTTCTATGGCAACCTCCTCCACCTCTCCACCTCCCCAAAGTGCAGTGTTGGTGTTAATAAGATCGCTACCTCTGGAGGCACAGGCTCTGTGACTGTAACTCTCTCAGGGAGTGAGAAAATCACAAACAGGTGCACTTCCAAAACTGCATTCAAACAAAAAGAAGAGAGATGAGCCCACACCTCTTCTGCTGCGGGTGACTGTGGTGCTAATGATGTGATCTAGCCTCAGCCCATCTTTCTCACCATAAGAGTCATACAAATATGTTTTTCCCACCAGGGTGCAAAAAGCTGGAGCTTGGTTTAATTTTCTCTGACATCTGTTCTTAATTCAGGAGGTATCTATATATTAATAAAAATGACAAACAAATTTCCCCAAAATTTAACTGAATTTGATCATTTATGCAACAAAAAAAAAAAAGTAACATTCTGCAAAAATAACTAAAGCAAGCTAAAATAAGGAAATAAATGGGGAAAAAAAATGTTTATGCTTAAAATGCTTAAGCAAAAATACCCCCCCCCCATTTACTTATTCTAGCTCAACTTGCTTCAGTTCTTTTTGCAGACTGTTAGTTCATGCAACAAAGATTACACATATATATTTATTGATTTCTTTCTTTTTTATATATATATAACATGCATTAAAATTGTAGGGAAATTTGTTTGACAAACAAGAATTATTTTAATATACCCAGAATACTCTGGTTGCTGTATATCACAACCTACATACAAGCCAGGAGCCATCTGGGACACACACCCACCATGCCCAGCCTGAGAGGCTTTGCTGACTCGCCTAAAACCCTGCCTGGCTGAGCGAGCATGCTCATTGGTCCAGTCATCCACTGACGTCCAGATAATTACAGCTGCACTTTTTTTCACACACCTCTCTGCTCTGGAGCCAAGACTATTTTTTCCAGTTTTCTCCAAACAGAACAGACACATTAATGCTGTGGCTATTTTCCTTCATTTTCTTCCATTACTGTACTGGACTCCATTACATTATGAACCGTCAAACTTGGAATAATGGCCAGGGAGAGGTTACAGCTAGCTCATTTCTCCCCCTTAGAAAAAATAAATAAATAAAAAGGAAGCAATGCCTGGCGTGAGTTTCAAAACCCGGACGCGTAAATAGACCCAGAGAGTGTGGTGCGCTTTGAAAAGAACTCAATCATGCCAGCGGTCCATGCTAACCTTTTCATCTCACCGCTGTGATGCGTGTCAGGCCTGGTTTCAATCCAACACAGGTCCAATTTCTGCACATGATCATGATTTTGTTTGCTTTGCCATCCAAATGACATCATGTATCCAGATATTTGGAGACAGGCGTCCCAGCTTATTAGTCCAAACCCTGATAGATGTGCGCCAGAAGCAGCAATGTGAACAGCATTGCTTATGACAGATGCACTGTTGTCCCTTAAACTGGATTATTACTTTGGAAACGTGCCATTATTACTGGTCACTGGAGGTGCTGGTAGCCTAGGGATCTGTAGTAACCAAGAGGTTGTGAGTACAAGTCTGGCTCCTCCTCCAGCACCATTTGAGACCCGGAGCAAACCCTTTACCCAAATATCTCCAAGGAGAATTTCTCTGGTCGTTAGGCACGTCACTGTGGATTAGAGGATCTGATGGGTGTAAATTGTCGGAGGGTAAAAACAGTGCTGGGTTATTTTAACAATGCCTTGGATGGAGAAGAGCTTCACTACAAGAGGAGGGTCCAGTTCATTTCATTCCATTTGCTTTCTAGGTCTAGTTTGGTTACTCCAGTGTATCAGAACAGAGCAAATCTAGGAGTTGCTTACAGTCTAGAACCATTTTCTATTTGAATCAAAAACTCCTTCAATGTTTGTCCTTTCAACCGTTTGCACTTCTCTTAAAAAAATAGAATAAATATAAAAGACCCAGAGTTGCCTTAAAACTTGAGCCAACCCTCATGTCTTTGTATCTGAGAAAAATGAGACAATAGCGGCAGTGATTTCTTGCAACAAGTGCAAACATGCATGTAAATGCAGTCTATATAACAAATGACCACCCTTATTCTCCAGCACAGCCTGAACTCTCCTTCAGAAAGATCTGGATAACTTTTCTGCAACAATCCATTAAATATAAGAAAGTCTGGATCTTTTGGAAGCAAATTATGAAAAAATGAGTAGAGAGTCAAGAATTCTGTACAAGATCATTTTAGGAATGTCAGAACCACAAGGTGGAATTTTTTCGGACTGCCGCAACATTGAAAGCGGCTTGTTCCTTGGCTTAAGACATTAAGCTTAGCTCAAAGGGGTTTATGACTAATGCATCATCCAGCACTTGGCTAAGCATGGCTTTAGCATGTCCTTGCACAGAAAAACTATTCAGTCCAACCAGCAAGTTTCATTATTTCTTCGAGACGACATGACCTTGCTGATGTTCAATGACAACTGCACTGCTAATGGAGACGTCGCTCTATAACAAGACAGAAGTGATTAGCATAAGCAACCAGATGTTCACGTCAACACAGCAATTTAGTGTGCGGCTAGCTCCATCACAGCTGCCATATGCAAGACGAGCGAAGCAGGCTGTTCTTAATGATACACTGTATAAGGCGCTGGGTTGCAATCGTTCTCCACAGAGAGGAGAAAAGCAGCTCAATTTTTTTTGGGTGGGGTCGGTATGCTTGTTTATTCCATATTGAAGGTGAGATCAGATTAAAAATAAAAGGTTTTGCTTCTCTGAACCACACAGCTCAGACTGAAATGTCGGCCCTGCTGTGGTCAGCCATGTATTGTCCCCACAGGCGTCCAGCTTCCCTGCAGCCTGGCTCTTTCAGAAATCCACAGCACACTTCCTGTCCTGCCACCCAGTAGCTGTAAATGGTGAACAAATGCCTTGATTTTCGCTGTAACAAGGAAGACTGACGTGACGTGCCTGCAATATTTTCAATGCAGGCTCTTTTTCAACCTGCTGCTTTGGCTTCTCTGCAATAACGGGCCCTTTTTACTGGAAAAGAATGAAAGCATCAGATTTGCATGGTGTTTTATTTGCATAGAGCTGAAACACACTAATCACTTTTGAACAGTCACATTAAATCTTCTCATCATGTAGGTGTCACCAAAATAGCTGAGGCTTTGACGCCACGAAACCTGTGAAGTCATTATTTGCAGATTCGGGCAGCTATGAAGTGAAGCCTCCGTGAATTGGACTCGTTTGTCCAGCACATCCCCAAGAAACCTGATCAATGATCTGGCGGCAACACCTTAACCTTCATTCCTGATCAGTTGGTAGAACATTCGGATTCTGAGCCCGCAGCGACCATTTCAGCCATAGCCACCATAATGGCACAAAATGACCTTGGCATTCAGCGTTTTGTGGATTTCTAAAGTGTTCATAAATCATCTACCAAAACTTCCGCCCACCCCGTTTTTCTTACGGTTGAACATTTTGAGCAAAATCGCAGAATGAAACTTTTAATCTGTTGAAATAAAGAAATCCCTACTCAGAAAATGATTCTTGCTCAATGTAAAATCAAATATACGAATAAAGTTGTCTTGAGATACAAGTCAAGTGTACCCAATAAATTGACCACAATAGATAGCATTGGATGCATCCCCACCACAACAAGCATGCCTTTGACCACAATCTAGGGCACCAGAATGGCTACAGATGCCAGTCTTCAGCCTCATTTCCTAGCTGGCCACGGTGTTGTAATTTTAATTGTATGCATTTGTGTAATTCATATGCATTTAAAAGCTCAATCTGCCAGATGCATCAAGAATTTCTCCTGTGCATAAAAATAAACTCCATTCCAGTCAAACAGCATGTAGAAAATATGGTGTACTCCATTATAGACAGTATTCAATCTTCGTATTGAGTTGGACTGACATCTTGACAAGCCTTTCAGCTTTTGGAACATGTTGTATTACTGGGTTAGGGCCTCGGGAGAGAAGCTACTATTATTAACCTGAATGTGGGCTCCATCCTGCTCCCTAAGACTCATCGATACGGCTGTATGCTTGTGGCAGATTTCATAGATTAGACAGAGTGGAGGATCAAAGGTAAATATTGTTAAGGTGGACTGGTGGGGTAATAGGCGAAACCAATCCGTCTCCGGGCTTATCTCGCTGTGTAGCTGATTGTTATCCCCACCCGAGTGTGTCCCCTCTGCTTTTCAGCACTCGATGGGATGCTGAATGGCATGTAAACTGCTATAGCAATTCCCCTCTACCGTTCGACAACAATCGATTCAAACACATTTGACTTCATAATGCAATCAGGAATATCTTCTGAAAAAGAAATCTCATTGCTTGGGGGTGTTTAAAGCACTTCGCAAACATGTGGAATGTTTAAAACGGAGAGCTAGGCTGCATCCAGAGGCATTTCAAACATTAGTTATTGCATGTTTGTCTTCCAAAATCAATTCCAGCGGGATCTGCAGGATCTAGCACAGTTAGATCCCCTCTTCAGACACATCTGATAAACCTACCAATGAGCAGGTATGTTGAGGGAGGCGTGTTTGAGCAAGGAGATCCCCCAAACTGTTGGTTGCGCACTAGAACCAGTAGCAGCTGCCCAACTAATAGTCAAAATACAGTGAGTCTTGAGCCAGAGCCAGAGCTAATAACTTAACTTCATCATGCAGCTCCTTGATCTACCATTAGGTTTAAAAAGGCTGGCCTGGTCAAATCCAAAGTTCTGTGCTTAAACTTATCATTCACATCACAAAAGGAGAGGATGTTTTGGATTAAAGCATTGCAAATAATGCCCTCCATTCTGCAGTTTTGATGTTCACAGTGGGGACAGCTTATTTCATCTGGCCACTTTGGGCAGATGAAATAAAGATTGTGGGTTCGATTCCCTCACCAGTAGGTTGCCCTGAGGTAACTTTGAGCAAGGTATCATCCCTGTCACTGCTCCCTGGGCGCTTTCAATAGCTGCCCACTGCTGCACAGTGTTTGCATGGGTTAAATGTAGAGGTCCAATTTTGTTGTGGTTCACTGTGTGCTGTGACCTGGCAATGACAGGAGTAGTCAGTTTCACTTTGAAGAACTGAAGCAACATTTGAGATGAAAACAAATGTTGAACTTTTACCAAGAACTTGCTATACAAGCTGCTATGGTCATTCCAAGTCATTCTAGTGGGCACCGATTGGTCCACAAACTTTAAAGGCCTCATAAGATGGGAGGGAAAAAAGAGAAAACGGAAAAAAAAACAACAACCATTCCCAACATAGAAAAATGGATCAGTGATCACAATCTCCAAGCTCAGATCAGGGCTGGATGATCCAGTCACAACGAAGCCCTCATTGATCCAGCACAATGCCATTCTATAGGCGATAAAAAGGGCCAAAAATATTAATATTGGTTCATAGTTCTTAAAGTGCTACATGCACATTTTTATGAGCTTTGGTTGGATAAATTGAAATTTTCTTTAAAGAATAATGTCTTGTAATTTTTTTTTCCAGCTCTGTATAAACCCACTTATGGGTGAGTGACATTAAATTACAACCGAATAATTTTGACAACTTTGCATTTTTATTATAATGCTTACATATAGGTTTTGTCAATTAATGGCTTAGTTCCTTTCTTCCAATTTCATGTAAAAGTAAAGGGGTTAAAACACCTATATATTGAAATTCAGACCAAGTGGTGGAGTAAATACAGCACTGAGAAAATCAGGAGAGTGTGGTGTAGAAGAACTGATACCAGAACTCAAAACACTGAGAGCAGCAACTGACCAGCTCTTAACCTGAGAAAACTAAACAGCTTCCTCAACAAAACAACAGCAGGGGAACAAGAAGAGTTTGGTGATTGACTCAAGAAATTGAGACCAAAAACAGATGTTTTTATTTTATTACTTACCTAAGATAGGAGACTGAGTACTTCAACCTCCCAGTCAACTAGAATTCAAGAAGAAATACTGAAATTACCAACTGTCACATGCATTTGCTACACAAAAACTCAGCCACAGCAGCAGCACTGCTATGAGCTTTGGCTTTACAGAGCTGCTACTGATTGCTGATTGTCGTCAGCTGTGGCTCAGCACCCCTCCCCCCCCCCGTGCTGCCCTCTGCTGGCCTGTGTGAGTACTGTCGCCCCCACCATGAATGGCACCCTCACACTTTCTATTTTTTTTCTCACACAATGTTTGTCTCTAGTGTCCCATTGGTCAGAACTGTAAACAAGAATATATATTTTACTGTTTCCCAATTATTATTTTTTTTCCCCTCAGATTTTAAGGCATTGTGGAAATAATAGTTTTCAACTCTTCAGATTTTTCAGAGTGTCCATAATCTGCTCTTTAGGTTAAGAGCCATGCTTGAGCTTGATGAGGGTTGCAGACAAATATATGCAAAAGATTATCACAGAAACTTGGCAGGTATATTCATCAACATTAACAGAACAGTATTTGGAGAAATTACAAATTTCAATAGGCGTTGTGTCCCCATACTTTTGGTGGGAAGTGTAAGGTGCAGCTGTAGATCAAAGCATGAATTTCATGAATCGTTGAATTGCATGAACAGCAAAGGCACATCCAGACACGGCTCCTGTCTGTTTCCCGACTGGCCCCCCTCCAAAAACCCTAAAGCAAATTAGTAGAACATGCTGTAAATTACCGTCGCCTATAATTGTGTGTAGCGTCCATTTAATTAGGTCCAAAACTGTTATTCTGTAGAGCGAGTGTAAATGTGTGTGTGTGTGTGTGTGTGTGCGTGTCAGCGACAGCAAATGAGGGTCAAGGACCCCTGCTGATGAGCCCATGGCTTTCCAGGCGGCACCACAGACCTAATAAAAACATAAAGGTCATGAGAAGATAAAAGCGGACACCGATTATTGGAACGTTCCCCCAAAACATCTAATTCCTGAAACTTCAAGGCCGAGAGGAGAACAAGTTCCTACGACCATAAGAACACAGAGGAGCCTTGCATTTCAGTATTCACTGCAAGTGCAGTCGACAGTGAATAATGTATATATACATATATAAAATAATATATATAAAACATTTTGGGAAAAAAAGCTTGAAAAATATTATGATAATAAATAATATTTAAAAAGCATAAAATATTATGCAGGAGCATAATATGTGATATGTTACATGCAATATTTGATGTATAACATATAATATGCAATATTTGCTTTTTTATTTGCATATCATTATTATTGTTATTATTTAATCAATTAGATTTTTGTGTATTAATTAATCAATGTCATTATATGAATAATAATAGTAACAACAGCAACAACAACAACAGCAATAATAATAATAATAATAATTTATTGTATAAATACTATAATAATAAACAGTATAATGTTCTTTTTTTGTGGGGGTCATTTTGCATACCTAAAAAAACAATAAAATAGAGAGTCTGCAGTTGGGACAGGATGTCCAAGGTTTATCAAAATATCCCTACAGTGGAATACAGTGTAACCCCTATGACTCCAGTGCCTTTCTGTGAGTGTAGTTGCAAGACTCATTAAAAGGAGTCATGTCTAGTCCATCTGATTACTGAGGCACTACCAAAAAAGTCAATAAGGCAGTGATCGGCTCGTTCGTCATGTATATAATAGTGCTGCTGGACCTCCATCCATTCTCCTCTGTGAAGAATGCCCACGACTTTGCGGTTTAGTATTCATTATGTGGTCCCCAGAGAGCAAAGGGACTGGAGTAACACCTACTGGATCATCCAGCGAGGTGCAGGAGCTGGACCTGAGCATGAGGGAGTGTGTTCGTGTGTGTCAAAGCCAAGCCGTGATGGCTTCACCGGATTTCAAATGGCACTTTTCATCAGGAGGAGCAGGCAGCAGGCTCAAAGCCAGAGCCTGGCAGGTCACAGAGAGGATAGGCATGATTTATGCATCTCAAGGCCCGGTGAGCTCTTTATATTAGGACTGCCTTCGTTCACCAGTAATTGTTGCCTGTTGTGCAGCTTTTAGAAGCACCTCTGCCTTTGTTCTCCAAAACTAGAAAGCATTGGATGAAGGGGGCACGAGGCTTCATCCATACATAAGGAATGACTGTTTCATCATGCACACACACACACACACACACACACACACACACACACCAAATAAATGGTCGGACCTCACAAGGGCTAAAGGTTGCCACGTGCATCATTCATTGCCCAACATTTGCAGGGAATATCATTAAGCTCCAAGAAAAGGAGGATGCAGATCTAAACCAACCACATTATCTTTCATTTTAAATACTTTGTGCTTTTGAACACACCTTTCGATCAAATCGTTGCACTGTGCAGATCCTATAAAGAGGAAACTGACACCCTCTCCATCTTAAAGCTTGCTTTTTTTGGCTGTGAATGATCCTAAAAACTCGAACATCTTATTCAGACTGTCAATGGGCCTCTAATGCCTAGAGGGAAGTTCATGCACAGTATATGTCACTTTGTGCTTTTCATATTTTTTCTGCAGTGTTTAGGCTCAATGATGCAGTGGGAGGTGCTGTTGCCTCAAAGTGGGAAGGTTTTGGGTTCAGTTCCCAGTCTCGATTTGGTGGGCTGGCTTTAGTGAGATACTATATTACATGATTGTAGTTTTTTGAACCGTTTTAAAGACCAAACCAAAAGTCTTCCAAAGTTCATTTTTCTAAGGGAAACAAAGAGAAAGTGACTATTCTTGTAATTGTGAGGTCACAGCATAGCACACAGTGAACCACAACGAAATTGGACCTTCGCATTTAACCCATGCAGACACCATGCAGCAGAGGGCTGCTATGAAAGCGCCCGGGGAGCAGTGACAGCGATGGTACCTTAATCAAGGGTACCTCAGGGCAACCTTCTGGTTAGGGGTTGGAACCCACAATCTTCTGATTCCTGTTGCCAACTCCCTAACCACTAGGCCACCACTGCCCCAAACAAGAAGAAACTTAAAACTTAGAACCTAATTTTTGGTGAACACTGTCAACATGCAACGAAACAGAACATCAAAATGAGCCTTTAAATACGTTAACCCCATATGTTAGGCTGAGAAAATACATTGACCACATTTAGCAGACACTCTTATCCAGAGTGACTTCCTGATGACAGGGACAGTCCCCCTTGAACAATTCAAGGTTAAGGGTCTTGGTCAGGAACCCAGTGGTGGCAGTGTCAGAGGAAGGATTTGCACCAGGAACCTCTTGAGCCATAGATCTAGATCATAGAGGCAAGTGTCCTACCACTAGACCACCGCCACCCACTAAGAATTTATACACACATACACAATAAGCTTGGAAGAATCCAAGCTGGGAGTTGAACTTAGAACTTTCTGACTTTGAGGCAAAGGCCTTAATAGTATATGCATGCATTTTTATATTTATATATGCAATTTTTAAATAACAGCAGTTTAGAATATAAATGTATGCTTTTAGTCTCACGCTTCTTTAAACTATTCACAATTAAAGCTTTATTATAAGATCAATGGAGGTCTGGTATTGCTTCAAGGCAGTATGGAATGCATGGAGGCTATTATTGCACATCTCCAGATGTACTTTAGTTTCGTTTTAGATGGAGATATCATGTCCGTGTGCATTATCTTCCCACTCTTCACAGCTTCCTTTCGTAGAGGCGAATTATCTTGATGGCTGAAATCACAGCAACACCTTCATCTGCTCAGAGGGAGAGCCAGAGTGTCATTGTCAGAGCCTTTACAGATGCAGCCGTTGATACAAAGCTACAGCTTGATAAGATCCAAACCTGTGTCTGGGACGGTAACTACTGAGCTTCAGTGGATGGAAAGAAATGGCTCCATTTCTGTGCGATATGCTGGCTGCACTACAGCGTTTGATAAATGCCCTCATTTTTTACTTCACGCCTTTTGCTCAGCTTGTCCCTCCGAGGGGCAGTAGGTGTTTAGGTTTCGTCCGCTGCTATGAGGGCCTGGCACTGGCACTGGCACTGGACAACAGTAGCTGGCACCAGAAGTCTATTGTTCTCTATGTGAAAGCATGTAGGAGCCACAAAGGGGCTTAGGTGCCTGTACAGGATTCAGAGGAATGTTCAAACATCGCCATCTGGGCTGCCGATTAAAGGCATTCACAGTTAGACGAGGTCCAAGAACGCATCCACCTAGGGTTTCAGCGTAATTAGGGCAAGACAGAGTGCAGGTGAGAGCCAGTCAAACTCTATCTTGTCCTAGTTTGTTATTGTGGGAATGATAATTTGAGGTAAAATGACCATCAGCAGAGTCCCCACACTATTTAAATGCATTATTTAAATGCATCTAATAATAGTAGAGATCTGCATGGATTTGTTTGAGGTACAAATCTGACCTCTACCTCTGGGGTAGAGACCCAGCCTGATTGAAAGTGCTAATTTTAAAACCTGGACCCATTATTGCACTAACAGAGATGGTTTGTTACCATTTTGATTAACCGACTAAAATGTCCTGCTGGATACGATTAGTTTTAAACATCAGTAACACACACACACCGTGTTTTTTGTCAATGCATTTTGTTGGAACTGCTAATGGTACCTGGCAGAGAAAAGCATCCTCCCCCCGCATCCCCCCGTTACCCTCCCTGTGCTAAAGCTCCTCTCGCTGCTGCTGTTGCTGCTGCATCAAACAAAGGTTAAGACCGACTGTGTCTTAGGTTAAGATCGACTGTGATCTTTCGCCAGCCTGTGAGATTCATTCATCCACTATTCAGATTCCAGAATTATTCCTAATGCAATGAAAAAGAGAAAGGCAAAGAACAAAAGTACGTATCTCCATTGGACTTCATTGGGCTCAGGGTTAGCAGAAACAAAAAAAAACATAATTCAGAGCTAAGTTTTGGAATAAAATTTTCTGAAGTCAGAAATTGACAGTCAAATATTGATTTCCCTGCAGTTTTAGTTCAACAACTTGATTTTGTTACAGTAAAATAAAGCCAGTAGTTCTGTAAAGAACCACAGATACTTAAGGAACCTTGATATGTATATACATATAGACATATAAAATGGGTACTTTAATACAAAATGTGATTCATAAATACGAAAAAGAAAAAATGAAAAATAGAATGATTTGATCATTTATCACTACATGGTTTTGTCTCTACAATATTTTGATTTTGAATACAATAAGACAAAATGCACGATCATTGGAATAACAAAATTCCCAAACTTTTTGTTTATATATTGAGGATATTTTTATGTTGTGTTAAATTTTGCTAAATAAGGCTCTTCGTTAATTCCTGCTGTCTGTTGCAGCTCGCCTGGTCACTTTCTTTGATTGTAGACAGCGCTTGACAACGATCTTTTCACAAAAAGAGTTTTACTGACATCAATGAAAAGAGTTGAGACACTTTTATTGGACTCTTTAGTTAATTGAGAACTGTTATACAAGGAACACAAAAGAGACGTAGCATGACTCATACAGCTGAGTGGAAACATATTAACTGTGATTGACTGCAAAACTGATTTGTTAAAAACAATTTAACACAATTCTACATTTTAAAATTTTGTTAATGAATTTTACATTGATTAACTATTACAGGAACATTAGAGGTGCATTTTTGTCAGGAACAAGACAGAATATTAATTCTATCTATCTATCTATCTATCTATCTATCTATCTATCTATCTATCTATCTATCTGTTTGTCTGACTGACCATTCATCCATCCATCCATTCTTCCATCTATCTATCTATTGTTAATATTTGTATCTGTTGTTGGTTGTGAACATTATTTTAGAATTTCTATCTTTTATGTATATTCTTACATGAATTACTTTATATATTCTTTTATTATTTATCTAATTTAATAATAATTTGTCTAATTTATTGTGAGAGAGAGAGAGAGAGAGAGAGAGAGGGAGAGAGAGAGAGAGACTTTAAACCACCTGACAAAAAAAATCTTGCAACATGGATTTATCCAAAAATATGATTATATTTTAATATTTAGTATCTATTTTTGTGAGATGTTTGTGTGGTCATGCATGTTTGTCTTATTAAGTCCCATATACATAAACTACAGTGCACCCTACAAAAATAATGAAAAACAATGAGTTTTCTCAGAGGTTTTAGTAAAATACAGAAAAACATCTTTGATCAACAATGATCATGGTGTAACCTAACAGGTACAGTCGTAGAAATGACTTAATTAATGAAGGAGATGCTGTTGGTAAAACAGGCCGAGCTTTGAAACGACAAAAGGACATTTTGTTTTATAAACGGCGGCCGTATAAGTTGCTACAGAACCGAATAGTGGTCCAAGGTCTCTGGCTTCATCTGACAATAAAGATTCATCTGTGAGTTTTCAGCCCTACTGAAAAGAAATGAAAAGAGAGAGAGAGAGAGTAAGAGAGAGGGAGAAAGAGAAATGCTGCCATTTTCAAGTTAGATGGACAACATTCTTCATCCCAGTGGAGCCAGAAAGGAGGGAATGTTCCTCTTGCTTTCTGCTTTCTTTTTTGAGCATCTGCTGTATTAAATTCCACTGCAGTTAAAAACATATCCAGAGAAAAGTGTAAACAATTTGTTCATATTTTATTTAAGAGCCAAGTGGACTCATAGGCTGTGAACAGTTTGCACTGCAATGTCATGTTAAGCATTAAAAGTCAAGAGTTTTGTTGATTTGCTGTGCCATTCACCATGGCATATTTCTTTCAAATTATAGCTTCACCGTTTATAAGTCCTCGTATTAGAGCACGGTGGATTCCAGTCTCCCCTCTCGACTGTTTTTGTTTGGATTCCTTAGTTGTCAATCAAAAGACACCTTAGAAACAGCAATAAACAAGAATTTCATCATATTTACTCGAGAAGAAATATTTCTACTTCCAAACACAAACAGGGCCCAGAGTTTTTACACCTTTCAATGAGTAAGAAATAATTTATATGAAGTTACTTTTTATCAGAACTGTGGCTTTGAATACTTGATAACAAGTCTCACTTGACCTTGACCTTGCATATAATGATATTAAATATTCAAACCTAGTTTTTATTTGAGAGACTTAATCTAATTATATTATATTTATGTCCTTACCTTTTGAATTAATTTTATATATATATATATATATACTCGGGGGTTCGAACCCCTTCCCAATGGGTTGCCCTGAGGTACCCTTGAGCAAGGTGCCGTCCCCGTCC
>CM029371.1:13511624-13596624 GCA_017165825.1 Hepsetus odoe
TCCATATGGAGGCTCATGCCCTCCACCTATAGCTTGTAGTATTAATGTCCCACACACACACACACACACACACACACACTGTTCCCAAAGCCAGACGCTGCTATTTTTATGACACGCTGTCACCTGCGCCTGGTGTGAGAGCGGGCTGTAGTGGGCTGTGTTACATTGGTTGTGTTCGCTGCGCTCTGGCTTTAAGATGCAGTACGTCTATGCTGGAGTGGAAGAATGAGGGACCATGTCTGTGCAGCTTTAGCAGCTTGGGGCAAAGGGTTCTGCTCAGGAATGATCACAGTGCTGGATGTGGGATTTGAACCTGTGACCTGCTATAAAGCAGGCGTAAGCATTCATGTCTTAAAAATGCACACCGAAGTGATCACAAAACCTGGCAACTCCGTCCCGGCTTGGGCTGTAGCAGTGTGTAGTGATAGCGGAAACAACACATGAACACTGGAACACTGTCATAATGCACACACTGGCGTTTATATGTGATTCATGTGCAAAAATGAAGCACGCTAAACTCTAAAGTCATGTAGGAGGTGTTCGTAACAGCTGGCACATCTATCCCGGCTTGAATGGCGGGCATCTTGCGAGACCTTGCGTTGTCGGAAACTGCCGGAAAAAGATCACAGCAGTACGAACACGTGAACATTTGAACACTTTGTATGAAGTCTTAATGCATGCGTAGACATTCGTGTGTTTTTAACTTTGCAGCTACTATGCATAAGTGTACCTGGCTGGTTCATCCCGGGCTCAGTAGCGGCCAACGGTAGCACCTTGCACTGGCGTGAACTGTCATAAACATGTCATAGGAGAACCAATAGCTCAACACTTTGCATCTTGTTATAATGCATACGTTGACATTCATGAGGCAACTTATTTACAAATGCTTCACATTAACAGCCAAGTTTATTAGGCCTGCCCATAACATCTGGCAGCTCCTTTCAAGCTTCAATATCACCCAAGGGTACCTACTTGCTACACAGAACTGTCGTAAACAGGTCATAGCTGAGCCAAAACCTGAACACTGGAACACTTTGTCTACTGTTAGAATGCATACATACAGACTTGTAAGGCAATATGTGCAAAAACATGCATTAGAGCCAAGTTAAAATGCATGACATTATAATGCATGCAATGCAGCTCCATCCCAGTTTGAAAAGCAGCACTTTGCTACATAGCATGGTTATAAACCGTCATAAACATTTCACGTATTTTCCATTAATTCCGTTGGGGTGAAGCGGTGGCCTGGTGGTTAGGGAGTTGGCCTCAGGTTTAGAAGTGCGTGGGTTTGAATCCCAGACCAGTAAGCTGCCCTGAGGTGCCCTTGAGCAAGGTACCGTCCCTATCACTGCTCCCCGGGTGCTTTAAATACAGTGCATGGGTGAAAAGCAGAGGTTTTGTAATCAACTATGTCAACAATAAGAAACATCATAGCTCTCACTTCCAGCGCTTGTGCAAAGCAGTCGGTTTTGTAAAGTTTTATTTCCATTTAAAAGGCATTATGACGTGCAAAAATGTGTCATAGACATGACATCACCAGAAACGTTCTCAGGGAACTGGTGTTGAGGTTCGAGTAGGCAAATTGTGGGATTAAAATTGCTTGGCGTGCCTGACGAATGCAGAGTCGTTGGTTTTGGCTTTGGCTTTCTTGCAGAATAAAAGGAAAGCGTGCAAGGGTGTGAGAGTGAGAGTGTGTGTTTCAAAGTGAATGAATGAAGGTGTTTTTGTGTTTGTATGTGAGAATTCATGGTGGAGGGATTTAGCATCGGGATCTGGCAGCCGTGGGGGTCCTGGTAGGGATTTTTTTTCTCAGATATGTAAATTTCCTCAGGTTGCGGGCTTGTATGTTAAAGTCCGATACTGAATCCCCTCCACTGCATACCAGCAGGAACAGGGATCTGAGTTTGAGGAGTTTTATTGGAAAATATTCCCCATTTCTAACCATATTTGAGTTTTTTTTTTGGGAACAGCTGGCGTATAATAAAAAGCACATTTTTACTTCTGTAAGGTGGTATTAATTATAATGAAGCATTGATTTTTTTTCCTCCCCCAAACAACATAAATCAAAATTCATGCATTTGTTCTATAATGCATTTTGGAACGTATTTTGGAGAATGATTTATGACGGACTACGGGCACTTTTTAAAACATTTTCCCCACTTTGATGAATTGCTGAGGTCGACTGGAAAAATAAAGAGGATGCTGCATGCATATGCAATCTGCTAAGCATTTCAGAGTTTTCTTCCAAAGAGCTTGCAAACCCTCGAAATCTGACTGACAGCGGTCGAAGGCCGAGTGTCAGCATCCAACCAATCTCTGAGTATCGCTCCAACCTAAAAGCAACAACCAGCCTCTAAAAAAACTACAGTCACAAGAAAGGACAATGTTATGATATAGACAGATTAGTAAATGCTTGTTTATTTTCAGTTTAAAGTGGATTAATGTAGTATTAGGTAAAGCCTAAAAATTGCACATGTAACTGTTATACTCCACCGTTATTCCAGGCCTCCTTTGGTCCTATTCCAGGCCTCCATTGGTCCTATTGGTCCTATTTAACCAAAAGCCTGGTATCATTCAGATACTGTTTTTCATGCATCGTTAAGATTCAATGCATTGATTATTTCGTTGTTTTGTTTGGAGCTGTAGGATTAACCAATTAAAACAAACAGATGTGAGTTCACTTGTGAAAGCGGCCTGGCCTACTTGGAAAACATTCCTCTTCTCGATTACAGCCAAGTTTTCTATTAGCCCAGGCCATCCCGACTGCATATTTTGGTTTGGCATGAATAATTGATTTTATTCTCAGCGTTTGATGGTGACCTGTCCAGGGTGTTTCTTCATCCAGTGCAGGAATTGGATCCTGCACCCTCCTAGTTAAGATACTAGGAGGCACAAAAAAAAAAAAAAATTAATGCATGAATGTTTAATCCATCGCAACGTTTCATTTACTCCTGTTAGGGGTCACCACAGCAGTCCATCCCTCTCCATTTCTTCCTGCCTTCTGCATATTCCACTTTTACACCGGCCACCTGCATGTCCTCTCTCACCACATCCATAAACGTCCTCTTTGTGCTTCCTCTTCTCATTTTGCCACACAGCTCCACCTTCAACATCTTCTTCTCCTGATATACTCCTCGCCTCTCCTCCGGACATGTCCAAACCAACGCAATCTCACTTCTCTGACTTTGTCTCCTTTTCATCCAACCTGAGCTGGCCTTCTAATATACTTGTTCCTCACTCTGCCTTCCTTATCACTCCCAGTGCAAATTTCACCTCCAGCTCCATCACCTGTCTTATCATCAGTACCACCGTTTCCGACTTTCTTTCATTTTTTCAAACAATTCTTTCTTTCATTTTGTCAAACAATGTCATAAAAAAACACTTTGTTTTCCTCATGATGGTCCAAAGTTTTGTGTCTACCTGACCACACGGTGATAGAGGTAAAAATGGGGACCATCTTGGGGAACTATCTTGGGGAACCCTGGAGAACAGTTGCTTTCCGAAGAACCTTATAATGGATAGATATTTAAAGATTATTTTTTTCTTTTAAACTTTGAAGAATGCCTTGATCCATTTGTATGAATATGTATAACAGGGAATGTAGCTTAGGATGCTTCTTCTAAGCTTTATAATGTGGTGAAACTGAAACCCACCCTAATTTTTTCTAATGATGCATTTGTGTTGTCTGTGGTTACAGTGTCAGGGCAAAAGAGTTAGCAAGAGTATTATCAAATGCTGTGTAGACATCTGTACCTTATTACGTGAACAAATGAGGCTTCTCAGGTAAAATGTAAAAGAACCCTGTAAAATATCTCGTCAGCAAAACTCAGGCCTCGGACTTTGCCATGTGGCTTGAGTCATCCTCCTGTGGCTCATTTGCTGCCTGGATTGATGCCTTTTGACAGGTCTGGAGAGAGGAATATTGTAAGCACATCCTGTTTTGGAAAGCATACAGTTCAAAGTCTTTCTTTGTCTTTTTTCCAGCAATGCAAAATAATGCAACAGCAGCAAGTCTAGGTTGATCTCTCTTTAAGAGGAAACATTGACAGCAGTTTGCAAACTTCTTGCAAATGCTTTCATGGTCACATGGACTAACATCAAGATAAATTCACCCAGAATCAGATATAATTGCCCCGTTAGGGGTCGCCACAATTCATACATCTCCGTTTCTTCCTGCATCACGTTTTCCAAATCATATTATTGGACAAAAAAAATTGCACTTTGTGCCCATTCTAGAGGGCAACATCTTTACAGCCACTCTCTGTCCATGTGTCCTTAAGCATTAAAACAATTTCATAGAAACCGCTGGTGCATACATGGGCTGCTCCAGTATATGGGGTGGCGGTGGTCTAGTGGTAGGGTTCTTGCCTATGGACCTCTGGCACTACCAACACTGTGCCCCTGAGCAAGACCCTCAACCCCGAGTTGGTCCAAGGGGACTGTCCCTGTAATTAGGACACGGAAGTCGCTCTGGATAAGAGTCTTCAAATGCCGGAAATGTAAATGTAGTATATAATAATAAACATTAACTGCCTTTTACAGTAATATCACAGAGGGCTGCACATGCACATGAGAATCTTGAAGAGTCCCTGATCTAGAATTTCCAAATTTAGTTTCATCAAACTTTTCATCATAGAATGGATTAAACCTGTTTTTTTTTTGCACAGACTGCAAACTATGTCACCTTATTAAGTAACAGAATCACACCACCTTCACTGGGTTCAGTGTGGAGGGGTGTTATCAGACCCTTTAAGCACTCATGCACTGCTGTTAAAAAAGTGTGACTTGCAGATACAAATGTATACGTAGTGCTGGAAAGTAGCCTGTGGCGATGTGTCTAATTAAATCTCTCGTGACTCTGAAGAAAACGCAGCATATAAATAATGTATGGAGCTTTTACTGTGTGCTTTGTTTTGACACGGTTTTACATTTGGACCGATCAAGTACAGTTCAAGGGCAGCATGCCAGCTGGAACCACGCCGGAGAGATGTTTTTCTTTTGACTGTAAGCTTATTGTGTGAACGATTACAGATTAGGCTGGTGAATTCAGACCGTCAGTAATCCTTTTCTACATGTTATGAATTCTGCATCAAAGTGGTGTATTGTGATGGTTTTGTTTGATGAGTTATTTTCTGATATGTTTTTCTAAAGGAGATGCTGATACTGTTTACACAAACCTTTAGCCAGTAGCAAATTATGAGATCTTTTCATTTCATCGATTACGTTTTGAGACGCACCATTGAATTAATCTGAGATGTAGCCTGACCAAGTATCTGTGTGCTGTTTCTGTTGGCAGCAGCTTTATGCCAGGGCTGCTTACCAAAGGAGACTCTGAAAAAAGCAACATAGAAAGTAAAATGTGTGTTTGTGAAGTGCTTCTACTTTGGCTAGGTGTTCACATTTTTGATCAGTGATTAGCAGTGATTCCCTAGATTTTTTAATTGATTTCTTTTTTGGACCTTAGTAGCTTGAGTGAAGTGAAGCTCTTGATTCATACAAATAACTTGCTTGGTTCTTGAACAGATATTATAATCATCATACTGCCCAGGATTAGCAAGTCTGCATGTTTTATGTCCTGTTTTTTTAAAGCTAAAGACTTGATCTCATGCCTAGTTAGTTCATGCTGCTAGGTGGGGGAAATTTAGGGGAACGTTGCAACTCAAGACTATGTTCCAGGCCTAAGAACCCATCAAACTGCAGAGCAAACTTTGGGTGTGGACATTTACTCCTGTTCAGTTTAAGGGGCCAAGTAATAAATAGACTGATGTTTGCAGGATCAAACCTCTTTTGCTGAAGCCTGTTGTGTGCAAAGTGCTGGCAGGGCTGCGTGAGTAGGCCGGGACGAAAGCCTGCAAATCACTCGGCTTCGCTCATTAACGACAGCTGCCTGGTTTCCAGTCGCAGCCCTCTGTCCTCCCATTTGGCCACACTGTGGGTCTGCAGGTTGTTGTCTGTGTCAGCTCTGGAGATGGATTTTCATCCTGGGCCATGCTGGAGGTTACCGGTGGTGGCTAATTTACTCGGGCCTTCCTTGAGGCTGAGGGCCTCTGTGTTTTGTCCAGACTGCCCACGATAAGCCTCTGCCTTGGAGGCGGAAGGACGTCTGGGGCGAAAGTGATGAAATGTACCTCATGTCTGTGGAAATCGCTGTCTGCTGGAAGGATGTGAGGTTTACAAAGTGTCGCCTTGGCTGACACATCATTTAGGAGATTGGTCTAGTTTGGAGAGTTTGCAGGCAGTATGTACAACGAATGCGAATGATTTTATTTCTCCTAATTGGTTCCGATGTTAAAAGAGGCTAAGCTCATTTGCATGGAAAACAGATGTGATGCTGAGACATCTCTAGAAAAACAGTGTTAAATCACTTTTAAGTTAACTTGCAATTAATGAAAAGTTTGAGAACTATATCTACACTGAATACCTTTACTTTTTCCTCTCTTAATTAGTTTAATTGACAAGCAAACTTGGGTTCAGATGCTTAGACCAAGCGATTTATCCAACATATCAGTCTTGTGAAACTAACACCCACACCATGCAGCAGTGAGCAGGCATTTTCAGGACCCGGGGAGCAGTGATGGGGATGGTGCCTTGCTCAAGTTTACCTCAGGTTGACCTACTGGGACTCAAACCCACAACCTTCAGATTACAGAGCCTAATTCCTAAAGACTAGGCCTCCACTGCCACATTTACTCGTTGCCAACCAACATAGATAAAAGTTTAGTAAAGGTAAAGTTTGGAGGGTTTGAAAACACTCCATGCTGTTTTTGTTTCAACAGTGAAGCCACATGAGATTATTTCTAGCGCTGCTCATTGGGTTGAGCCAAAAACATTGAAAATCTATAATACGAGCTCACAAGCAGCTCACCAAGCTCTGGCTGAGCTTCTGCAGTGCAGGGTTGAGCTCTGCTGCAGGGAAAGCAAGTCGAAGTCCCAGTCGTCAACTGTGGCTGAAAAGTACTTTTGAACGACTTCACAACTGGCTAAAGAAACAGAGTTGGAAGAAACAAATGTAAAGCAGACATTTGCACATTTGGCAGACACTCTTCTCTACGCTGATTGATTATGTAATCATATTATAGATGTGGGCAAATGTTGAGTTCATAGATTTAAGGGTGTAGCACAGCTTGCTTACCTAATTGGAAGTTCCTAACCCAGTCTGCTGCATGGAGGACAGCGTGTTATCCACTTCTCTACACCACCTGTAGAGTTAGTGCTTAACAGGCAAATGAAACTCGGAACTCTATGCTAAATTGACTTTCAGGAATTTCAATCCAAAGCTTCCACACTTGAACTCAGTGTGCAAGGATTCAGGTCATCGTTCTCACACAAGTAGCAAACGACAGGGAATTTTGTCGCATCCAGCTGGAAATATTCTTTGAGGTTCAGGTGAGGACTGGCACCTGCGGGAGACAGGAAATGCACCCTTCCTTGAAACTGGCTGAAAATTTCAAAGTCAGTCCCTACCCAGTTTTCATTCTTCTTTGCTCTCAGATGTTTGTTTTCTTCCTGTTTCATGCTGGTGGTATGATAACACTTTCAAAACGCCCACTGTTGTAAATTCTGTCAGGGTGGCACTATATGTGTGAAAGAGGCTCAATTTAGTCTTAGTACTTAACCACCCAAAATAGTTACACAGCTCTTTGAAGAAGCCACACTTATCAAACATTTTAGAGTAAAAGTCTGTCTTCTGTACATCATTTATCATCCTTTGAAAGTGAAAGTGACTATTCTTGTCATTGTGAAATGCAGCACAGCACAACACAATGAAATTCAACCTCTGCATTTCACCCAAACACACATGTGCAGCAGGGGGCAGCTATTGAAAGCGCCCGGGGAACAGTGACAGGGATGGTACCTTGCTCAAGGGTATCTCAGGGCAACCTACTTGTGAGGGAATCGAACCTACAATCTTCCACCGCTGCCCCTATTTAAGCCAAATATGTACTTTAGATATTCGTAGTTACTTTGTAATTGCCTGATTAATACCTAAAGCAGCTTTACTGAATTGTTGTAATAAATAAAAGTTCCATTTTGGTCTGTTTCTATTTAGTTTATGTTAAACTAAACTATTTAGTTTATGTTTTTATTTAGATATTTTTTCTTTATATTAGTAAAAATATATAAAATATATATATAGCTACAATTAGACTTTTATTTCTTTTTATCTTAGTTTTACCAAATGTCACTCCTGAAGTGATGTTAACACATATCCACTGAAGTTTAGTAATAAATGTGAACTGCAAAGTAACTCTTTCTCACTGTAAATAGTAGAACGTCCATCACCATGCGAGTTTTCCTACATTTCCACAATGTGATATGGAACTGAGCCTGAGAGCTTTCTTTTCTGGCCTTGCATATCTCAGTGTGTGCAGTATGGTTGCTGCACAATGCATTCTGTGTGTAAATGGAAGACAGTGTGATCTTTCACCCACATCTATCGACAAGTCATTAATTTCCTTAGAACAAACACTAAATAAACGTGGCTGAGAACATCGCGAAAACTTTGTCACACTGAGAATGGAGAGGAAAGTAAAAGCATGCTTTAATATTCTTGCTATTTTGAACTCTCAACTGCTTCAAATGTAGGTGTTAGTCTATGACTAACAACTGAAGTGGTCTGGTTATTGGTATCCTCCAACAGACCTTTAGTTACCTGCTAATTCCAGATCCCATTTCATCCAGATCCCATTCCAAGACAAAGGGAACTGAAAACCTAAATATTAACATCCCCACACTGGTTTCCAGATTGTTACAGAACAGATATGCCCTTGAATCAATCTCTAACAAAAACTCATTTTCTCTAAATTTGAAAGAACATTTTCATAAATGACCAACATGCTGAGTTATGTTCAGTCCAAACTTATTAAAACATTACTAAAATATCAGTACACATATATCCTCTCTATATGATGTCAATATTCCCCAAAACTGTTTTTGCATCTTTTTAAATAAAAATTAACAATGAGCTTTTACTTTTTACTCATGTTGTTTGAGGTGTAGTTGGACTTTTTTCAGAATTCCGGAAACTTGTCTATAACTCTCCCATTGGCTCATTCCCTCACCAGTAGGTTGCCCTGAGGTACCCTTGAGCAAGGTACCGTCCCCGTCACTGCTCCCTGGGCGCTTTCAATAGCTGCCCCCTGCTGCATGTGTGTGTATGGGTGAAACGCAGAGATTGAACGCAGAGAGTGCTGTGCTGCGTTTCACAATGACGAAGGTTTTCACTTTCACTTTCACTTTTCATTTAAGTGACTTAAGTCATTTTGAACCTATGCCTTTGACTCTAAAGCATCTTTTGCCAGACTTTTTAATGCAAATGTGATTTAGACCTGTTTCTCTGCTCTTTCTAGTTTTGTGATTTGCGATAGACTCTAGCACCTCTCATTGGCCTGGTTAGGATAAGTAGGTGGATGGATGAATGGATGTATTGACTGATTGATGAATAGATGGATGGATTTTCTGTACACTGTTTTCCTCATGCTTTTATTAATGTTATGCTGGATTGAGCTGAACTTTATGAAAAGTGCTATAAAGAAAGTCGACCTAAATTTAATGTAATTTATTGCTATTTCCTTGCCGAGTGTGCTTAAGATCAACATTTTTTCGCATCCTTCAGGGCTCAAACTACAAGCCCCTGGGTTATTACCCCAACCACAGGAGTCTGTGGTTTCAAAATCCTCAGGCTATTAACAAAAAGCCAGCAAATCTCAGCGAGAGAGAAGGACCACTTTAGCAGTTGCTCTAGCTGCACATTTACATTTACAAATCCAGGCAGACTTTCTTACGTTTAGATTTTAGAGCGAGGAGGGGTGGTGGGGGGGTGCATATTTAACTGACCTCTGCTTGAACACACAGCTCCAATCTTTAAGCCCTGACATGATTTATTACCTCTGGAATGGAAGAACATTGAGGAAGACAGAGCTGAGATAAAAGGACGGGACTGAGGCTTTCATTTGCAGAGTCTTAGACCAATTTCGTCTGCATGCACAGTGAGGGCATAAAAGGACACACAATATGCTAACTAATATGCACCACTGGAGAATGAATGTCCTCCTGTTTTACACAGAAAATGCATTAGGAAGGACCAGCTTTGTTTCATAGTTTCCATAAGCAGAGTCGCAGGGGACACGCTGGTACGATATTTAACTATAGATTTCTACATCCTGGAACATGGCGCTGGAGAAATGCAGATGGAAAAATGGCCACTTTGTTTGTTTTATAGTGTCAATTTATTAGAATTTTTTCAAACGTTATGGCCTTTAGAGCAACGGTCTGCAATCTACCCTTAATAATAAAGGGGATGGTTGGAAACCAGCAAGGAAATACAGTCTTTTCCAAGAATCATAGGCCATTGTAGCGATTTCATTGCAACTCAAAATGGCCACTGAGTAAAAATAATTTATTTTTCAGTCTCAGGGATAAAAAACAAACAAACCAACAAACAAACACTGTTTAAAAATACACAGAAGACTCAGCAATTACATAAAATTTGTGATTTCTTTTCACCTTTTTGCCCTTTAGTGCAACTGTAAATCTTTTTTCCAACCAGTTGCAGATGTGTCCTTTCAATTATAAATGCTTCCTGACCTCTCACTGATATTTGTTCTTCAATTTGCTTGACATGCTTTGACTCAGCCCAATGATTTAACACTTGTGGAAGTCAGCCAGGTCTTTCCTCAGCCCATTTTTCTGCCACATCCATCACTTTATCTATGAGAAATGACTCTTCTTTTACTGTTCCAGCTCTTGGTAAGCAAATGAAGAATACGTTGCATTGTTATTTGTGTCATTAATCAGTGGTCGCAATGATTTGGCTCATCTGCAATGCCCGTAAACAATCAAGAGGAATATTTGCAGAATACTTAGCACCAGTGAGCTTCCATGGTTTGAGTAGTGCACTCTCTGATGGCAATCTTTTCAATAAACTGATGAGCAAAAAGACCATACAAGCTTTCCCAATACACTGCCACCAACAGCCAAACCATGACCTCTACCTGATCTCTGATGGTGGTCTGCAATATCTAGCAGAAGATCTTTTAAGAAAAAGACCAAAATCAGACTTTGAACATCTCACAGATACTCAGTTGGATTGAGATGTGGGGAATATGTTTCTAGGCATAGACAACCTAGGCAGTTGCCTAGGGTGGCATCAGCAGTGTGTGGAGGGCTAATGCCAAACTGGCTGCCAGTGTTGCCCAAAACCAAGGTGCACTGGGTGCCAAAACAAGAAATGGCACATTTTTCAAATTGCTACTGAAAAATATGTGCAGTGTAGAAGAGAACATTATACTGGCAATTAAGAAAATGGCACCAGGTGACCTTCTTCCATTGCTCCAAGGTTCTAAGTTTCTGCGATTTGTATGCTTCATACTGTGGCTTTCAGAGGTGAAGGGGTTTGCTTTGGCATTTCTTATGTTATTTCTTGTGTGTTATGAAAAATTCCTCCCAAAACCATTATAAAAATGTAGATGAAACCTGCCACAGTCTCCCTTCAGTCTGACTGATGGGGTATCCATCATTGGCCTTGAGAATAAATGGATGTTAGGTTCCTTGGGCCCTCTGTCACTTGCTTTTAGTTGATCTGTCCTTGGACCACTGTCAGCAGGCACCCACTGCAGACCTGGACCTTGACATTTTGGAGATGTGTTGACCCCATCGTCTGGCCATCATGATTTGTGATCTTGTGAGTCGCTCAGGTCTTTACTGCTGTCTGTTTCTCCAGCATCCATCATGCTGACTCTGAGAGCACTCTTCCGTTACCACCTCATACATCCCAGCCCTTGATATCCACAAGTGCAATGAGGTAATCAACATCCCCCACTTCTTCATATCTAGAAGTGATCAATAAGTTTAGTCTCATCTTTATAATGCTGCAGCTCATCTGCAGAGCTCAGAAACATCTCGTAAAACCTCACATTTTTAAAAATATGTCTAAAAATATGTGACATTTTTGGCTTTTCAGTAGAAAGGACATTCCATTTACAAATATATCACTTTCTGTACCTAACCTCTTGGTGAGCAGTGGCCTGGTGGTTAGGAAATAGGCTGCAGGATCAGGAGGTTGTAAGTTTGAATCCCAGACCAGTAGGTTGCCCTGAGGTATGGTACTGTGCAAAAGTTTTAGGCAGGTGTGAAAAAATGCTGAAAACAAAGAATGCTTTCAGAAATGGAAGTGTTATTCATTTATTTTCATCAATCAACAAAATGCAGTGAATGAACAAAAGAGAAATTAGAAATCAAATCAATATTTGGTGTGACCACCCGTTGCCTTCAGAACAGCATCAATTCTTCTAGGTACACTTGCACACAGATTTTGAAGGAACTCGGCTGGTAGGTTGTTCCAAACATGACCTCCGTGTGACACTGATGATCATCAGCACCTGTTTGGTAAAACTGGTTGATCAGACACTGACTATAATCCTACAAAATCCCTGACTTTGTGCAAGTGTACCTAGAAGAACTGATGCTGGTTTGAAGGCAAAAGGTAGTAACACCAAATATCGATTTGATTTAGATTTTTCTTTTGTTTGCTCACTTTGCAGTTTGTACAGCATTTTTTCACACCTGCCTAAAACTTTTGCACAGTACTGTACCTCTGAGGTAGTGTCCCCATCACTGCTCCCTGGGCATTGGATTTAACTGCACCCTGCTGCAGGGTGTGTGTGGGTGAAAAGCAGATGATGCATTTTGTCATGGTTCACTGTGTGCTATGTTCACAATGACAAAACAGTCACTTTCACTTTACTCCTGTAATTGAGCTAAGAAAGTTCTCGAAAATCTTGTAAACGGAACTGTGAAAAAGGTTCTCTACAAATGAAAAAATCAAATATAGAGCATGTAGGAATCTTCATTTTCTAAGAGGGCTAATGGGCATGATTGTAGAACGGCGATGCTTAGAATGGGAGGCAATTGCATCGTTTCACGTGTTCCATT
Organism: Hepsetus odoe; assembly: GCA_017165825.1. Lineage (NCBI taxonomy): Eukaryota > Metazoa > Chordata > Actinopteri > Characiformes > Hepsetidae > Hepsetus > Hepsetus odoe. Next base: position 13,524,558 of record CM029371.1, read on the forward strand.
GATTTGACTAACCTTTACAAAATGTCATGGTAATCGAAGAGAATTCGTTGAGGAAATTTGTCACCCTTCACAATTCAAGGGCAACTTTGGAAGTCAGGTTGCGGCAAAATGGAAGGATTCTTGCCTTGAAGCAGTAACTGGCACCTTCTTTAGGGTTAACACTATGTTCTGCAGCGCACCTATTTCTAGACTCTGACTGACAGGGACCACAGAGCAGGATGATAAATAAATTTATACAGGTATGAGGACATTTCATGTCCACAGCATAGTGTGATTGGTGCCACTCCCGGCTCCTCTCAGCTGAGGCATGTTTCAATCATGTGTCAGCGCTGGCTGTTGTTTTGCTCCGAGAAGCAAAGAAGATGAGGAGAGAAAGAGAGGGAGAGAGAGAGGGAGAGAAAGAGAGGAAGAGAGAGAGAAATGTGTGGGTGTCTATGGGTGTGTAGGTGAGGAGAGGTCATGGCTGTCTTGTATCCAGTTTCTGTTTCTTGTCAAAGTGTCCAGGGATGCTAGGATAGCCTCAGTTTGTCATTAATAACTGCAGAGGCAGCACTGAGCCTCTAACTGGGGTTCATTCACCCTCCTGCCACAAAACAAATACATTAATGGTGAAAACATGAAAAGCTCAACTGGACTACTGAGATGAGATTGAGATGATCAGATTGAGATTGAGATGATCAGATATAAGGAATGGCTCGTCTAACGAAAATAGTGAATCAGTTCATGTGAAGACATTGGGACACATTTTGATACTGGAATCATCTAAACAGATTATTGCATTAAACTAGTCAACAGTTTTGACTTGACAGCTGTTTAAAACCCTAGAAAAAAATCACAGTTATTTTAAATAATCTCTATTATATTACTGTATTGCACTGTATTGTATTATGTTTGCAATGTTTGCATTTATATAATAATATGGGAAAACAAAATTTGTCAGAACTTAATTGAAATGCACACTTTTACATTTAGATTTTAATTCACACTTTTTCATATTTATTACTTACATTAAGTCATGTTAAACATCATTTGACATTTCCATAAAATTATAATAATACAAAATTAAATGCAATTATAATAACATAATCACTGTATCATAACATTATAATAATATAATTGCTGGTTCATAAAATTAGAATAATATAAAATTAAATACAATTATAATAATATTTGTGATCCATAATTCCATCCCTAAAATAAATAATAACAACAACAGCAAGAACAAAAACAACAGTAATAATAATAATAATAATAATAATAATAACAATAATTGTTATTGTTATTGTTGTTATTGATGTTGTTATTGTTGTTTTTTAGAATATTGAGAATATTTCATATTAAATTAACTAGATTAATTAGATTTTGACATTATGCTCCACTTGATTGCATGACAGGAAAATATAAATATAAACTGAATTTACACAAATAAACATAAATTGCAGCAATGATATTCCAATTTTGGGACAGTCAGGGTCTAAAAATTTGGCCAATTGATGTGGTTTTTTTTTTGGTTTTTTTTACATGAGGCTTCACTTTTAAGCCAAATCTAATAAATTCCTGGTTTACCATTTCATCTTTGGCCAGAAAATCCCAAACACGCTTGTAGAATAAATCAGTAACTTCTGTCATTCTGACCTCTTTTTGACGCTCGTTTTTATGCACTGTCCTTCACATTCCTGGTCTTCCTGAAACTGCAGAGTTCGTGTAAGCTTTACATTTTCCGAAAGCAAGACACAGACCTTTAGAAGTCTTCGCACTGATCCCTGTGGCATTGCTGCCCTTTTACTCCAAATATAATATCAAAGAAAAATGCCCCCCTCCTTCATATTAATGGAAGAAAATCCCCTCTTTATAGTCCCTGGGGAGGTCATGCAGTGTTGAATAAGAAAAAGATTTTTGCTGCTTGGGACCTCAAGCTCATGTCAGAACTCAAGCTGGTTGGTAATCTACCAATCCAGAGAGGTTGTAAGTGATTTTCTAGCTGGATGAATAAGAATGAGTGAATGAATCCACAGTCTGTGACCCGTGCATCTCATTTTAGCAGTCATGTTGCAAACAGCAGGCCTGTTTAAACAGGACAGACCGATGGGGCTCAGTCGAGTCCTATCCAGTGTACCAAAGCATCGCCAAAGCACAGTCCTCTTAATAACTATTTGACCACATGAGAGTTCTGGACATAATAAACTGCCCTACCCTCTCCTGCACTTCTCCTTTGTAGGTATAGTCACTATATATACAGTACTGTGCAAAAGTTTTATGCAGGTGTGAAAACATTTCTTTAAGCTTTTAGTGAAAGTGACAACCCTTGTCATTGCGAGGTCACAGCACAGCACACAGTGAACCACAACGAAGTTGGACCTCTGCATTTAACCCATGCAAACACCGTGCTGCAGTGGGCAGCTATTGAAAGCGCCCGGGGAGCAGTGACGGGGACGGTACCTTGCTCAAGGTTACCTCAGGGCAACCTACTGGTTTGGGAATCAAACCCACAATCTTCCAATGTGGGGGCAACTCCCTAACCACTAGGCCACCGCCGCCCCTTAACATGCTGTAAACAAAGAATGCTTTCAGAAATGGAAGTGTTAATCATTTATTGTCATCAATCAACAAAATGCAGTGAATGAACAAAAGAGAAATCTAAATCAAATCAATATTTGGTGTGACCACCCTTTGCCTTCAAAACAGCACCATTTCTTCTAGGTACACTTGCACACAGTATTTGAAGGAACTCGTCTGGTAGGTTGTTCCAAACATGACTGTGTTTCAACCTCCGTGTGACATTGATGATCATCAGCACCTGTTTGGTAAAATTGGTTGATCATACACCGAGTATAATCCTACAAAATCCCTGACTTTGTGCAAGTGTACCTAGAAGAACTGATGCTGGTTTGAAGGCAAAAGGTAGTAACACCAAATATTGATTTGATTTAGATTTTTCTTTTGTTCACTTACTTTGCATTTTGTAAATTGATAAAAATAAACAATCATTATTGATATTTCTGAAAGCATTCTTTGTTTACAGCATTTTTTCACACCTGCCTAAAACCTTTGCACAGTACTGTGTATATATATATATATATATATATTAATGGCATAAACCAACAAAAACACTTATTATGTTTACTAGTTACTAGTTATAATAGCTGCTTTGATCAGTTTTAACCCAGCAAGTGTAACAGCAACGAATGCTTCCTAATGTCAACATAGGCCTTGTCACTTCTCATAAAAACCTAGACATCCTCATTATTTCTACACTGAAGTGTTACCAGTACATACATGCGTAAATTTGGATGTGTTTAGTTTTCTGTTTGGTTTGAAACATCAAGTTGTGCATGATATATTGCTGTTCTTATTTCCTGTCCTGATTGCCTTCCATTGCTTGAGGTGCCACTGTGCCTCTTAGTCATCTGTTAAAGTCCATTGATTGGAAGATCACATGTCCATTGGTGGTCATTGTTCAAAGTACATAGATATTTTTTAAAATCTTTTTTTGATCTAGTTTTCTGGAACTGGAATTGAAATAATTCCTATGTAGTTGATGTAGTAATGACCTAAACTGATGTTAAAGAAAACGTTGTGCCCTTGTGCCAAGGTCTGCCCTGTAATTTAATGGTGCTATCCGTTTTTGGGCTCCCCGTAGCCCAGCAACTATGAAAGCTATGAAACAAAGTGTTGTTTTATTGCCAGTAGTAAACAAACCAGTATGGTGTTGAGCCGAGCTTTACGAACAGATTTAATCAGTGCTCAGTCAGCAGACTTGAGCGAGTGGATTTATTCATACCTTTGATGAATTAAAACAAAAATTATTTGACAGCGGATATACTGATCTCCAAATAAAAGAGGAAAACTTTAGGATGTTCAAAGCAGGCGTGCTGCAGAGCGGAATATGGGGTGACGTCGACCAAGTTCGATTTTATTCACTGTGTATTTTTACAGACGTTTAGCCGTGCAAATTCCATGTTTTATTTAAAGCTTACTTTTATTTCTTAACCTTCTTCATGAGGATAACAAGACTGGATAATTAACAGAGTGAAAATGTTCTGGTACTGTCAGTGTGCCTCATGAACTTGTGTGAAGGTCATTACCAATTAACCAGCACTGCCTTACATACACACATATATATATATATACACACATAAATACATCTTTAATGAAATTGCATCTGGGTGTTTTACATCCTTAAGGAAATATCTGTGGCTGCTGCAGCAATAGTGCATTGACCCCAAATCTATTTATTGCAATAACGATCTGTAATAAGTCTTATGAATCTTGGTATGCTGGTTTTTATTGGTAATTAATTTAATTGAAAAAATGACACCGTTTCTGCCGATAATTGTTTCAAAGAATATAAATTGGATCAGATCAGGAAATTTTATTCATGGTGAATTCAGTCAATTCCCAAAGATTCCTTAAGAGTTGACTTGGTGGGGAAAGTGTTTTTTTATACAAATACCGAATTGCTTTCTTTAGAAATTTCCTATGCTAATTTGAAAGGGTACTGAGATGCCATCCATCCATCTGTCCATCCATTACCCCTGCTGTTTGTCCAGTCATAGTTAAGGAGGTCCTTTTCACTTGGACAGTCTGGCCTATCACAGGGCAAACACACATAATCACAACTAAGGGGTGGATGGAGTGAAAGGGAAAGTGACTATTTGTGAAAACAGCACAAAGTGAACCACCGTATCCTCTGTATTTAGCCCACACACACCATTCAGCAGGGGGCAGCCGTATCCAGCGCCCATGTAGCAGTGATGGGGACGGCACCTTCACTCAAGAATACCTCAGGACAACCTACTATTCTAGGAATTGAACCCTTGACTTTCTGATTATGGGGCCTAGTCCCTAAACAGTAGACCACCACTGCCCTGCGACCAGTCGTCCCAATGTTCATGAGTTTGGACTGTGGGAGGAACCAACCACAGCATCTAGAGGAAACCAGAACCCCCAGAAATAGATCCTATAACCTTCTCATTACTTCTCATCACCAAATCATTTCCAAAAGAATTATAATCGAATCCAGTTTGTGAGAGAGGTTGTGAGAGTCCCCTGAGTCAGGACGTAAGTGTCGACTTTCTCCACAGTTTCAAGACTGGATGGTCATTGATTAAGTGTTTGTTGGCCACTGATGGAGTGTCCTCTTGACGGCTTTTTCGTGCTCTCAGTTTCTTCTCCATTGCGGCACATGCCTGTCGGTTGGAGCTATGGCCTGGGCCTGGCAGTATTTTTTGGGCTGCGCACACTGGCTGAGGCTTCATTATTCCAGTTATTTTAAAGGTCAACTTTCATTTTCCTAGGCCATAAAACACACACTCTCATTCATCATGCTGAGGTTATTGGGCTGTGGTAAAAGAAAAAGAAAAAAGAAAGTGCTTGTATTGTTGTTCTCTCAAAAACTACTTGAGTGGATATTTCTGTATCTGTGCACAGTCCTAAAAGCAGAAATAAATGGACTAAAAATGATCTCAGATTGCAATTTCAGACCAGAAGACCATGAAAATATGGACTTGACATTAAAGTCATTTGGAGTTTGTTCAGCTTTGGAGTCAAAATTGGTAGGTTTGAAAAAAATGATGTAATGCATTATTTTATTATTGTTTTTGGAAAATAATTTTTTTTTCTGTGGGGCAGCATTCATAGGTATTTCTAAAGGCTTATTCCAACAAACATCTTTCACTCATACTGGAGTGAAAATGACTAAAGGACTGAAATGATGCCGTTATAAATGCTTATGTAGTTTTATGTCAGTGGTCATAAAAGCCTGGCAAATGCTGCCCTGTGGTGTTTTACAACCTCTTTATTGACGTTGTGCTCTGATTGAAGGGTTTAAGCATTATAACCCTTTTATCTCTCAGCCAAAATGTTCTAGTCTTTATTCTGTTTGCCTACTTTCTTTATGTAGGCCAAGAGTTTTTAGGAAACTTGAGGCTATTTTGTGTAAAATAATATTAACTTGCCTTCCTTCTGCAGTCTGTATTTTTCTTGACATCCATATCACATGAAGCCTGTTGTTTGAAACACTAACGTGAGTCATAATTTCAATACATCTGTCGATTTCTCAGCAACACGATTCATAAAAGCGCTTAAAATGATGTGAGTTTCATTTAAAATGATAAAATATAATCGTTGCCATATGGCAACTTCATGTAACAGTGGCACTACAATCTGCAGTACATAAAGTGACAGTTAATGATACCATAACATATTGATTTTTAAAAATTTTTTACAAAAATGAATCATTTAATGCAATGGAATAATCAGTTTTATTCATGTCAGTGAAATGAATAGTCTCTCATGCTCTCTTTCTGTCTCACTCTATCCAATAAATAAAAGTAATAAATAAATAAAACAGACATTTTACTGTGATCAGCTGCAAAGATACAAGGTTCTGAAAATGAGAGACAAAATCACCGTCCTTCAGGAAGATCTGGAGAACTGTTCTTCAATTTATTTTTCATTCGGCAGCTCCCATTTAGGGGTCACCACAGTGGATCATTCATTTCTATTTATTCCTTTCCTCTGCATCTTCCTCTTTCAAACTGACCACCTGCATGTCCTCTCTATAAACCTCCTCTTTGGTCTTCTTCTTTTCCTCTTGCCTGACAGCTCCTCCTCCCAACATTCTCCTCCCAATATTATTGCTCCTCCCTTGTTTCTCCTCTGGACATGTCCTAACCAATGCAACCTGGCTTCTCTAACTTTATCTCCTAAACCTCTAACCTGAGCTGTCACTCTAATATACTCATTTCTAATCCTGTCCATCCTCATCACACCCAACACAAATCTCAGCATCTTGAACTCTGACACCTCCAGCTCTGCCCCGTCTTTTCATCAGTGCCACCATCTCCAACCCATACAACATAGCGAGTCTCACTACTGTCCTGTTAACCTTCCCTTTTACTCTCACTGGTACTCGTCTGTCAAAAATCACTCCAGCCGCTGTTCTCCACCCCTTCCAACCTGCCTGCACTCTCATCTTCACCTCTCTTCCACACTCGCTGTTACTCTGAACTGTTGATCCCAAGTATTTAAACTCCTCCACCTTTGTCACCTCTATTCCCTGCATCCAAACCACTCCACTTTCCTCCCTTTCATTTACATTCACATGTTCTGTCTTTGTCCTACTCACTTTCATTCCTCTCCTCTCTAGAGCAGATCTCTCCAGGTTCTCCTCACGCTCTTGGGACTCTTGTCTAACCTTGTCTGTCAACCTGTCCATTACTATTGCAAACAAGAATGGGCTCAGTACTGATCCTTGGTGTAATCCAACTTCTACCTTAAATGGTTCCATCACTTCTACTGCAGATTTCACCACTGTCACACTGCCCTCATACTTATCCTATACTACTCTCACATACTTCTCTGTAACACCCAACTTCCTCATACAGAACCACAACTCATCTCTAGGCACCCTGTCATATGCTTTCTCTAAGTCCACAAAGGCACAGTGCAAGTCCTTCTGACCTACTCTGTACTTCTCCATCAACCCCCTCAGAGCAAACATTGCATCTGTAGTGCTCTTTCTCACCATGAAACCATACTGCTATTCACTAATCATCACCTCTTTTCTTAACCTAGCTTCCACCACTCTTTCCCATAACTGCATGCTGTGGCTGATCAACTTAATCCCTCTATAGTTACAGCTCTGTGCATCACCCTTATTCTTGAAAATCAGTCCCAGTACACTTCATATCCACTGCTCAGGCATCCTCTCACTTTCCAAGATTGTGTTAAACAATCTGGTCTGAAACTCAACTGCCATCTCTCCTAAACACCTCCATGCTCCCAATGGTATGTTATCTGGACCAACAGCCTTTCCATTCTTCATCCTCTTCATCGCTGCCCTTACTTCCATCGTGCTTATTTGCTGCACTTCTTGGTTCACTAGCCTCACATCATCCAATCTTCTCTCTCTCATTCGCTTCATTCATCAGCCCCTCAAAGTACTCCTTCCATCTGCTCAACACGCTCTGTTCACCTGTGAGTACATTCCCATTTCTATCCTTTTTCGTCCTGACCTGCTGCACATCTTTCCCAGATCTGTCTCTTTGTCTATTCAGTCAGTGTAGGTCCTTTTGAACCGTTCCTCAATAATGTATTAAAATGCAAGAGGTGAGAAGTTGATTAATTCTTTAAGGTCCTAAATGAGCAGTACCTGTTTGAAATCAAGGCTGAAACTAGCATGAATTCTGTTAATGATGGACAAAAATCTGGACACAAAGTCTGGAAGCTGATTTGTCTGCCATATTATGATAATTCATCCATTTTTAGATCAGTTCATGAGCAGAAATGCGGGGATTGCTGAGGATGGTCACAGGGCAGAGCAAAAAGTCCTGAAATTGGTTAGACGTCTTACATATCAGACACCAATTTCACAATATCAGTTAATTAGCCAAACAAAAAAAAAAAAAATACCCTCAGCATTGGATTTTATAACAGCTCCTCCTCGCAAACTCTGGGAAGAGAAACGACTGATATCAGCAGCCTGTCTCTTTCACTCGTTTCGCTGCTTTTTTATCCTCTGAAAATTGAAGCCAGTGATGCCCACTCTTATCGTGACATCAGCAGAAAAATAAAAAGCAAGCCTTTCTCTTTCCTGCTCTCTCTCTTTCTATCTTTCTTTCTCTTGCGCTCTCTCTCTCCCTCTCTCTTTCTCTCTCTCTTTCATTTTTTTCTCCTCATGTCTTTCCTCTCGTCCTCTTTTCCTACCTCTTTAACCTTCTCCCCTCCTTTCTTTTTCTTTTCCTTTGTCCTGTATTTCTTCCTCTCTCACTGTTCTTCTCATTCATTTTCACATTTTCCTCTCTTCCGCTCAAATCTTTGCTCTTCTCACTGTCCCCTCCTCTCACTCTTTTTTCTTTTTTTACTTTTCTCTCTATTCCCTTTCTTTGTGTTGCATATATCCATTTCTCTCTCTACTCTTTTCTCTCATTTTCTTTCACTCTCATTCATTTTCCACCTTTTTATCACTCTGTTTACCTCCAACTTCACTGTTCTATTATGTTCTTTTTGTCTCATCTCTCCCATTTATCTGTGTATCATTTTCTTTGTCCATCTCTCACTTTGCCTTCCTCTCTCTCCCTCCCTCGCTCTCCTTTGCGCCTTTATCTCTCGCTCGCTCTGCCTGGATGAATCCGATTCTGACAACTCAGCCTTTAGATAGATTTCTGCTGGGCATTGTTGCCGGGGGTTATTGTGGAACGCATCGCCGCTGTGCAGCACTAACTGTCTCTTTCTACTGCGATTCAGTCGATGCCAAGCGTCTTTATCTCCCGCTTCATTTTAGGGCTAGGGATTTAAGAAGCGGGCCTTATTCTCTTCCTGCAGTGGAGATTTCTGTCAGAAACAGCGGCCCAGGGCGCTCACGCGAGTGGATTCCAAACCACCCAACATTCGAGCTTCAGAAAACCTCTGGGACCCCCACAGAGCTGAGCCAACGTGAATCTGATAAAAGCCTGAGAGAAGTGGCCAAAAATGTGTTGTTTAATCAAAATCCAGTGCAGGAAATGTGGACATATGCTAGAACAGATCAAAAAAGGAAGCAAAATCAGTACTTTTTTGTGTAAACTTTCTTATTTTTGCTTTAGGTGGTGTCAAGTCCACTCAGGGGTGTATTAACATGACACTGATTTATAAAAGTGGTTCCATTTAGTGCCTTGATTTATTCCTTGGGCCATTCACTTCGCCCGCTACTTAATAAAGCCCCATGTGGCTGCATCGTAATGGATTTGCTCTTGAACTAGAATAACAACCCAAGAGGCTAAAGAGCGCACAGACTGGTTGAAAAGCAACAACGAGGGAATGTGACTCAAAAAAAAAGAAAAAATCCATCTCACTTGTCAGCATGCTTGGTCATGAACTCACAGCTCTTTTATAAACCTTAGCGCTCTATTAGCACAGCTGTTGGAGTGAAACCACATCTGCCTCCTTAAATCATTCTTTGCACTTTGCTCATTTGCCTTCCCTCTAAATAGGTCGTTAAGCCTCTGTATGGGTCAGTGCCATTCGAGTTTAGGTGCACTTAGCTGTTCAAGGTGCTTTAAAGGGGACCTATTATGTTTTATTGTGTTTTGTATAGCATGCTTATGGGACTGGGACATGATAACATTGTGCAAAACTGAAAGTACACTTTAAAAGGAAGTTTAGTGTGGAAAGAAACTATTTTTCACAATGCTTTCTGTTGTTAGATGGAGCAATTATGGCCTCGGAGACTCAAGGCCACAAACAATAAGGAGACATTATTATTAGTGGAAATTATTTTTTTCAGATTTGTGAGTTTAAAATAAATAGCACTGCTGCATTGAGTCTCTTACTGTGGAATTGGTTGCAGCAAAGCTTTAGACACAGACTGAGTTGTAGACTAACAATGTTAACTCACCATCAGCCGCAATCACTTTTACCTTAAACTGTGCTGAAATTAGATTTTTTCTGGTTGAACTTACATGAGTTTATATACAAATACTTTCTACAACACATAGGGAGAGAAGAGGTGGAACGTAGGAGCTGGCAAACTGGCCAATCAGAGAAAACTGTGCTCTAACAGGCCTTTTCAGATTTAGGATAATAACCAGACAGAAAAAGATCTAGAATATAAGAAGACTTTTAGAACTTTGAAGCAGGTAATTGTATGTTAGGAAAGTATAATATTATTAACTTTTACAATGAGCACAATAGATGCCCTTTAAAACTTAATGGCCACGTTCTTTCCGTGTCTGTGTGGGTTTCCTACAAGTGCTCCCATTTCCACCCACAGTGCAACGACATGCATATTAGGAGGATTAGAAATGTTAAAACTTTTTTCCTTCAGGAAATGTGAAGAACTATTCATTAACGTGCATTTAAAATACAAGAAAGTCTGACTCTTTGGAAGCTCAATATGTAGAAATGAGGGATGGCTAAATACATTCAGACATTTCTTTACCTTCAAAAAAAAAAAAAAAAAAAAAAAAAAAAAAAAAAAAAAAAAAACTTCAGTTAAAGTTTTTAGTTAAAACTTATCAGTTCTTCTGTCCTTTGGAAAATTTAAAGAAACAAGAGGTGGCATGAGACTTTTGCACAATACTGCATAATAAAACCTTTTACAACAACCAATTAAAGCTGAAAAAGCAATTTAGAACTGAAAGTACTGTGTGTTTGCGTGGGTGGGATGGATGAAAGAAAATTCCATGTTAATTATTTTAGATATGTTTTTGGTCTATCTAAAAGCAATGAATCCATACCGTATCAAATTGTATCACCAAAGTGTCAGTGTCCTTGATAGGGGCTGTGCAGCATTCAGAATAGAGTTTCTCCAGTGAGATGAAAATGAGCTTTTTATTGTATTTTCATTGTCTTGTGTTGGTTCAGATCCTGGATTGCTTTACTGCCCTCCACCTCTCTCACTTTGGAGCTTCGGCTTGTTATTTTAGACCCAAAAGATCAAAAAAGTGAAGAACAGAGCCTGACAAGCTTCAATTCTTCGGATGCGACATGCTGGATGCAGTTCCACGGTTTTACAGAGCAGGGCAGGGGTTTTTATTCAGTTATTTATTTATATTTATTTCATCCAGCTCCTCTTTAAGCAGCTCGATTGGGTTAAAGGACAGATTACTGGACCGTTCCGTCACTATCGGCAAGCCTTCCGCCTCCTTGCTCAGTACTTTTTCCTTCGCTGACTGTATACCCAGAGGTGAAAGCTAAGCACCAGGAGTTACAGAGAAAAAGAAAATGTCTTTTGTTCTCAGTATCATCAACTTAAACAGATCAAAGCGTTTAGAAAACTGACTAAATCGTAGCTTTTCATGCTCTACTAGGTTTTTTTTTTTTTTACATTTGTGATCAAACTCTCATACAAAGTCATTTCCACCACCACAGTCCGAGTGCAAAGACAGCCAGCATGAAGAAAACAAAGAAACCATAACAAGTCGAGTTGCTTTAAATTCCTACTATATGATGCAATTAAAAAATTTGCATTATAATAACATTTATAATTGACATACGTTCTGCGTTGATTGCATTGCCTGTTTTAATTTGTGACAGTTTTTCATCCATTTCAAAATTTAAAGAACTCAAACATTGTTTAACATTCATGTTATATCTTTCAGATTTCAATTTTTTTCTGATGTATATTTTGCATTGACATGTTACTGTTTAAATCTATCCACGTTGCAAAATCAAAAGGTCTGTTTAGATATAATTCCATACCTATAGATGTAATTGCAGAGTGATCTGAAAGCGACTATTTTTTGTCATTGGGAAACACAGCACACAGTGAGACACAACGAAATTCAGCCGCTGCTTTTCCCCCATGTACACCGTGCAGCACCGTGGAGCTATTTTAAAAGCCCGGGGAGCAGTGGTGGGGACAGTGCCTTGCTCAAGAGCACTTCAGCATAACATTTTGAACCTGGGGCCAACTCCCTAACCACTTGGCCAGTGCTGCTCCAGTGCCTCGTTATAATAAATGTTGCAAACACTTGATTTACAATGACTTAGAAATCAGCAGGTTTGGTAGATAAAACAACTTTCAAACTAAACTAGATGCTGTTACTGAAGACTGTTCTTCAGGTGTTAAATCAGTTTCTCTGCTTCTTTTATGCTTCTTTTTAGTAACATCCTGCTCTTTCTTTTGTTATCTGAGCAAAGCAAGATGGGTTTTCTCCAGAGTGCTGGTTCCACACAAGGTTCCTTCTTCCAGTTTTATGGAGTTTTGGATTAAATGTCATGTTTAGACTCTGTAAATCTGCTTTTGGACAACCTTGTAAAAAACCTTTTATTATTAAAATTGACTCAGCTTGACTGTGTTTTTCAGTTTGACCATAAAGTTGAAAACAAAGCAAAATGGATATTTTTCCTTTTGATAAGCCTTTGAAAGTTTAGGGTCATTATTGACATTTATCTCTGCTAAGAGAATGTCATTTTGTGCAAAATGCATTAGCACATTTAACTGGCCAAGTTGGAGTCTCCATTGTTGTTTCTTTGTATAAAAAATGACAAAACATGTGTTTATGAACATAAAACATTAATGAAATATCTCAGTGCTAGGAACAGAAAGCTTCTATTTCCACTTCCCCCAGTATTTTCAATGAGTATGCATTGCTGGCATGCAATTTATTTTCCCAATGTCACAAATAATATTCAGCAAAGGTGTGAATGTTCTGTGCAAGTGTAGAAATGTAATATTAGTTGACTAGCATACATTTTTCACACTTTTTATATTAAAGCTACAGCAGAACTCCAGTTCTGTGTGATTTCCAGTGAATGGTTCAGTGCACAAATAACGCTCCAAATTAATCCAAATGAGTCTGTAGAATAACTCCAAACACTTCAAGGCAAACACAGAACCTATTTCTAGTCTTTCCCAACTATCTCCCATCCATCCAGCACAGTGTAGTGGCTATAAGCGGTTTTTCATCAGCCAAACAGGACAGAAGGACGCTTAAGATCTAGTTAAACTTTAAGACTTTGTCAAACAGTGATTCTTGCAGATGGTGGAGTTTTCCAAATTTGTCCTGCAGGAAATGTATACATAACAATTATGTGGATTTTAATGATTACATTGTGTCAGTCTGAATGTGAATACTCACAGTTCAATGCCTTTGAATACAGTTAATAAACACACTCTTTCTAGGAAGCTAACTTACCTACAAACCAGATTTGGTCTATGAGATTTTGTTTCTTATGTCTGAAAAATAATTCAAGCCAGTTTAATTTATGTGGCACTTTTTACAAATGGAGGAAGAAAATGGAGGAAGGAACTAAGATTCAAAAGGGGAACCCTTCCTCCGCTGGTCGAGACTGGATAATCAGGAAAGAAAAGGAAGCGCAATAAGAATCTTCTTCTATCTTTGCATTTCCAGTTTAGGATATGGGTCAAAATTCATTTTTCCCCTCAGAATTCTCTGAATATTCCATTATGGTTCTTCTTCTTTCGCCTGCACTCTCTTCTTCACCCCTCTTTTGCACTCACCGTTACTCTGAACTGTTGATCCCAAGTATTTAAATTCCTCCACCTTTGTCACCTCTACTCCCTCCATCCTGACCGCTCCACTTTTCTCCCTTTCATTCACACTCATGTATTCTGTCTTTGTCCTACTCACTTTCATTCCTCTCCTCTTTAGAGCATATCTCCATCTCTCCAGGTTCTCCTCAAGCTGCTCCCTACTCTCACTGCAGATCACAATATCATCAGCAAACATCATCGTCCACGGAGACTCCTGTCTAACCTCGTACATCAACCTGTCCATTATCTACGCAAATAAGAGTGTCCTCAGCGCTGATCCTTGATGTGATGCAACCTCTATTTTCAATATTTTCAAATGTTTTACATCATAGTTCAATAAACAGAAAGTAATCGCTTGTGCTTTTTAAAGCATTGATTAGGTATGATGGGTTTAAGGAAGGGTTTTAGTAACAGATTTGGTGGGATAAGCCTGGTGCAGTTTATTTTTAGGCAGCCTTGTCCAGCTACAGAACCCAGTGACCAACATCAAATCGCAACATGCTTCTCCCATCGCTGGTGATATCTGTAACTTCTAATGCTTAACATGTGAAGTTGCTTTGGTTCTCTTTCTCCACTCCTGCAGCTGAAGACAGAGAAGCCGACAAGGCCAAGAGGGGAGGAGTGTTATCATGTCTTTCATGATAAACTGGTAATGACAGAGTGCGTTCCAATGACAAGCTCATGCTAACGACGACTGGCTCTGCCTGGCTATTAGACCTGTCACCTCTGCCAGTCTCAGAGACTCTTCCTGACTTTCAGCATCCCCTGCGGTGCTTCCGTCTTTCTGGCCCTGCCCCATGCAGAGCTTCTTACAGTCCGACTCGTTCCTTATTCATTCGCCATTGATCCGTAGCGATGGGACCGATGTGGCCCTGGAGGCCCTGCAGTGCTTTGACTTTCTGTGTGTGTGTATGCTTGTCACACATCCGGTGTCATGCCGAGACAGGTGGTGGCTTTGAACAATCTCAGAGCCTCAGGTCCATTAGGACAACTCGGTCCAGATGCTGACCAAACAGACTTTTTGGCAACAGCAGGGTGAAGAGGCTGCTGAAAGATCTGTATAATATCTAAGGTTGGATCTGAGAGTGGATGCAATAGGAGGATTAAAAAATCACCCACCCGACTTTCTATCCGTATTAAGGCTATTATATAAAACTACATGTGGGGGCAGATTGATTAAAAGAGGCGTTAATTACTAAAAGACCACCGAAGGCGGACACTGTCAGTTTAGCAGTCCATCTTTTAGCTTCTTTTCAAGAAAATATGAGCACAATGTTTTAATTATTGTTTCATTAGAGAAACATAAAGGTTTCTTTGATTCACATTCTGTTTTCTGGATTTCATCCAGATAGGAGGAAAGTGTTTTGCTCTCCTCTGATTCTGTCTCAAATTGATACTCAAAAGTTAGACTTTTGATGACATTTGTCAGGCTCTCTTATCAAGAGTGATGCAGAGAGCATCTCCCTGGATCTTCTTGGGTGGATGGTCTTGTTCAGGGGCTTGTGCTGGAGCCTGTCTCGAACCTGCAACCTCTTGGTTTGCCGTTGAGTTTCACACTCCTTGGTTACCCCTTCTCTTAATAATGTAGGTAGAATTTGACATTTTTACTATCTTGAAACCATATTTTGTCGCAAGAACACAATATTTGTAGAAAATTGGCTTTCTGTTAATTAATTGGTTGGGCAGCTTGTGCCTTGTCTAAAAACTCAGAACCTGAGCCACGTATCCCAAACAAGGTCACAATGAACCATCAACCTCTTTGCTGTGAGATGACAATATGAGACCCAAATCAAAATAAAACTGCTTTGAAAAATATGAACCTTTTAAAACTTGAATGGGTTGTTTTTGGTGTCTTAATTCTTTCACTGTGTTATTAATCATATGGTATGATGTTCTTTGCTCACCCGTTTTCCACTCTTTCATATTTGAACACAGCCTCACAGTCTGGCTGACCAAGCACATGTGTTACTCTCACTCACAAAGGACAAGCTGAAGTCTCTCTGTGTGACATATTGCTTTCAACCAGAGGTGGGAAATTTGTGTATAGAGAACCCTGTCCAAGATTTTGTTTGCTGTCTCTTCTAGTTCACTTAATGCAATATCAGGCATTTGGAACAAAATCCTTGGAAAGACTTAAACGACCATCTTTCCATCTTTGTTTCAAACTTTTGAGAAATTGTTCTCTAGGTCCTCAGAGACAAAATTCTGGACAAAAAATGTGTTTTTTTTAAATGAACTAAATAGGAAAAGAAGGTTCATCCTCTCCCAAAGCTGGCATATCATCAATTAAAAATATCTACCCAACTGCAAATGGGCATCCCTTTAGCTGTGAAGAAGAAAACATTTGTAAAGAATGAAAACAAAATTGGATTTTGGGTTATATTTACTGACTAGTACTACAGCGAAAGCCTGTGTATGTTAGCCGTGTTAGCGGTATGTGTTTTATATTTGTTAGTTTTACCTTTTCTGAGTAGTAAAGCCCAGAATTATCCATGCAATATTAGTCACTCCTTCCATTCATTCCAAATTTTGCATGAATGCTCCAGTCCACTAGTCTTTTGCAGCTGCATTTGTGAGGTTCAATCTTGGTCCTATTTAATCTAATGAGAAAAGGTAGCACATCATTCTGTTTTCATCTGTATCAGGGGCTCTAAGTCTTTCAGTATCACTAACCAGCTCCCAACACACCTAATGCCACTAATGAACTCATTAACGAGCCCTTCCTGCAGTGAACTGAGCATGTTAGACCATGGGAAGCTACATGCCAAGCCGTTATACTCCAGAAACAGGACTGAGAAATGGACAAAAGGTCACACTGCAAGGATAGATGGATGGAGGTCTTACTTTGGCATAGTCGCAAATTTGTTGTTCCAGTACCAACTATATCAATGTGCCTCAATTAAAAAAAAAGTCTGGTAGATTTAAAGAGTTTCCTCATTAGATTGAAGTTTCAAAAACTACATTAATGACTAGATTGCCTGCTAGGCTGGATAGTTGGATTACAGGCCTTGGTGCAGAAGGTCTAAGAGGTTTATAGGCTAAACATGTAGTAATCTGGCAGAATCAAAAAATATAAAATTAACATCTGTGATATGCAAGGTCAGATTCTGAAGAAGGGTGTGAACCACTGTCCACAGGTTTCAGGTGAAGTTCTCACCCCTGAGGTGAGCTGTTGTCTGCCAGCTCAACTAAACAACCTGATGTTTATGTAAAACCAACAGAAAACCAGTCGACAAACAAGATTATCCAAGTTTAATCTCTGACACAGAGGACCGCTGCGACTAGAGCATTTTTGAGCTCAAAGCTCTTTTGCTTTTCATTTTCTCAAAGTGAAGGTCATAAGTGGGAAATTTGGTCCAGAGAGTAATTTGACTGTCTGATTTGTCTAATTTGCCTAAACCAACTACAGAGCTTTCCCGAAATTTGGATCAGTTTTTACTTTCTGGTCCTAAAATGCCCATCTCTGTTGATGATGTTATGTGAAGATTTTAATCGGTCCATAAACGTACTGGCATTTTTGCAGTGGAACGTTTTAATTTATTATTTTACGCTTTGTAAAAGACAGATCCAACAAAACCTAAGCAACATTCCCCTAGTTTTACTTTACAAACCAAGCCAAAATTAAAGAAATAACTGCCTTATCCAGTAAGACATCAGCGTTTAAATCACAGAAACCCAGGGATGATCCAATATAAAACCAACTTCATTGCTTTTCAAGCTGTCAGAGAGAAAAAGTGAGAGAAGTAGAGAGAACATTTGGACAGATACAGGTGAATAATAATCAGTTCTAGCCAGTAGTCCAACAGAACCGAGCGCTGATTTTCCAATGCAGACAGTTTAAGCGTTTCTCAAAGCCTTCAGTTTAATTTAGTCTGAATTGATGTCAAATCTGAAAAACCACCACCCACAAATAAATTGCAAACTAAAAAGAAGAACAGATCAATCCCGCCATGACAGTTTCGTACGCCACATAGAGGCAGTCAGCAGGCAGAGAAACACTGCTCTGTGCAAACTCAGTCTAATCACAGTGACAATAAAGAACCCCTACAATCCATCCCCCAATCCTCCACATCGCTGTTAAAAATGTTGAACTTTCTATCACTGCTTATATTAGCATCCTAGTACTGGAAATAGACCACTGAAGTGCCTGGAGCATGTGGCGAATTCCCTCTATTGTCTTGCAGCGCCTGCATCTGACAATTTCATTGAAACCCCGGATCATTATGTGGAGGATTATGTGAAGTGCAGCCAGCATAATACTGTATTATTCTCCAGCAAAATTTAGCAATCAAAGCATGTCACTAGACTACGCTCGACAAACTTTAAATCAAAATGGCAAAGCGCCCTTTTCTAATCACTGCCATGTTCTTTTTGTTCTGAAGCACTGTTCGAGGTTCCTATCCTCCTGGGAGGCTGCTAAATAAATAACAGTAAATATATACTCGAAGCAGGCTTCAAAGGTGTTGTCGTTGAAGTTTATTTTTTTCTTCTTCTGCCTCTAGCCATGGAGTAGAGTGAGGGAGGGGAGGGGCGTGTTATCTGGTGCTTATCGAAAGCCAGGAGCCCTTCAATTAAAGGAAACAAAGGCAAATAAAGAAATGTATTAAAGAGAAATGAGGGAGATTGCGATCGTTGCATGAGGTTTGCCTCATCGTTTTTCAAATCCCATCCAACAGTTCAGACTGTGTGTGTGTGTGTGTGTGATTGTGTAATGCGAAAGCAAATGTTTCCCTGGTTTTGGAAAGAGTTGTGAAAGATGTTGTTTGTGACTTTAACAAATAGTGGGATAGTTTAAACAAAACATTGACATTTTGCATCACCATGCATCGGATTAATACTGTTTCTGCGTTTTTTTCCTAATCATTAAAAGCAGCCTGTTCATATAAACTCATGAATCATCTATCTGAAATGAGAAACATATGTTAAGATGGAGCTGGCTGGCTAATTTCTGCTTCCTGGTGTTCAGTTTTTATATAATATATGCTCATATTTTGGCCAAAATTTAAGGTCTTACTCAATTTTTTTTTCTAATTTCAAGCCTGTGGTTAGTTTTAACCCTAGGATTAAAAAAAAAAAAAATGTCACATGCGAAAGACTAAATATCTAACTGCAACTGGCTTCACTGCAACTGTATGCCTTGTGGAAGAATTTTAATCCGGCTTGAACATAGGTCTTTTTTTTTGTTTGCAAGCAGATGTTGTTGTTAACATTGTTGTTAACCACCACTGGCAATCTGTTTGCGACTTGGATTGGACTGTTAACAAATCAGAGCCTGCGTTGAGCAGGCGTGGCTCTTATCATATCCTTATTATCATGTCTAAAGGACAATACTATTAGAGCAGCATCACCAACAGCAGCCCAAATGCTAAAAAAGTCCAAACCCTGATCCCACACTGTTAATTTGGGAGGGTAATATATTATTCTGGAGTACTTTGATTAAAATACGGTCTTGTTATCTCGTGGGGGGTGCTGAAAGATGTGAAGCTTGCATGGTTTCCATGTTTTTTGTGAGAAAACCAGCAAGAGATCCTATTTCTTGGATGTTTGTAGACATCAGCAGTCAACTTTCTAATACATTATTCAGATCCAAAGCAGATTTCTGTTCATGGAAAAGTGTGGAGAGTGTAAAACGTGCAGTTTTCACATGTGGTGTGTATTTACTTAGAATAAAAGTGAGTTAAGTCTTGGGTTTATTTATATCAACCTGGACCTGCTAGGGAAAATGAATATGATAGAAAAAATGATCCCCTTATAAAGACTCCTTATGAAGATTTTAAAGAAAAAGATTGTTTTAAGAATTAATGTAAGTGCTGTACAATATCCATTATAAACCTCTTTACACTTCTCATAGAAAAAAAATGTAACAAATCAAACTAAATGCTTCATTATTTCTCAGAAAATGTTGAAAATTGGAACTTTATTGGGGAAATTCTAACCTAACTCCTTTAGAAAATCTTTATTTTCTTTGAAATAAAATATCTATTATCATCTAGCCAACATATTTATTGCTGAGGCAATGCACATTGAAAGGAATAAATTCAGTGGATCTTTATCTTCAATGTGCATGATCGTTCACACTGGGCCACAAAAGGTAACTGTAGAGCCAGAGTGGCACATCCATCCCTGCCATCAAAGGCGTGAATCAGTCCGGAAAGCTGCAGGAGTTGGTTCTTCAGCGTGTTTGACAGATGAAAGCAGGCTGGCAGTTCAGTTTGGGAGGCTGCTGTTGGGTCGCAGGTTGTCTGATGGAACAACGCTTTGAAGGTGACCTCGGGGGCTTCGACAGCTTCTTCCTGCAGTAGAGCTGAGCACAGGGATGAGTTAGGAGGTTAACCAGAGGGCTTTGCACTTTGAGTACTTCATACTAACTACTGTATCCATCTGAACTGAGAAAAAATGCAATCTAGCCTAATCTGATTAAAAAATGTTCTGTAAACTTATCTAAGATAATATGAAGAGGGGCAGAGGTGGCCTATGGTTAGGGACTAGGCCCCAGGATCGGACAATTGTGATTTTGCATCCTATTACCAATAGGTTGTTCTGAGGAACCCTTGAGCAAGGTTCCATCCCCATCACTGTTCCCCATGCGCTTTCAATAGCTGCTTCCTGCTGCACATTTTGTGTGTGTGGGTAAAATGCAGAGGTGTAATTTAGTTGTGGTTCACTGTGTGCTGTGCTGTGTTTCACAATGACAAGAATAGTCATGATGTGATACGCAATATCATAATGTTTCTATTAAATTGGTCTTAGGCAATTTTTATTTTTCAGTCACTAACTAGCCATGAAACTAGCAATGTACTGTTTTCATAGCTGATTTATAGACCTAGATATTTGCAGATGGTTTTCTCCTGCACAAGGTTGAGCTATCATGACATAGGTGATATTTTACAGCTGTATGTGAGAGTTTATACACCCCAGTCAAATTTTCCGTCAAATCCAGACTAAAGGAGGTTGGAAAACATTCATGTTAAAAAACAATAAATAAATGAATTAAAGGAGTTTTTCAAAACAGACATGGGCCTCAATTTAAAAGCTAAGATGCAAAAAATAATTAGTAATAATAATACAAATAAATACATGCAGCAATATTTGCAAAGCCAAAGATTTGTTTAACTCTCCCAGTTTGTTAAACTGAGCTAATAAATATGATAAATACTAACTCTAAATGAAAATGTGCTTCTCTTTGTAACTATATGTAGTTATTTTCTACAGAAGAGACTGGATCTTGGACAGGGCCGGCTTTTGAAATGTTTATAACATGTTTATAACAGTTATGAAGTGTTTATGACAGCATTATGATGTTTGTATTGTGATATGCTTATAATGTATTATAACAGCACTATGACACGTCTATGATGTGTTTTAACAGCGTAATGACTGTTTATGATGCGTTATAACAGTGTTATGACCTGTCTATGACAGTGTTATGACTATTTTATGATGTTAAATGTTATGCCTTTGACATGTTTGACATGTTCTGCAGTATGCTAAGTACAAGTGTGACTCTCTAGTTTGACTCTCTCTCTCTCTCTCTCTCTCTCTCTCTCTCTCTCTCTCTCTCTTTCCTCTATCCCTCTTTGTTAAAGCAGGTGCCGTACATGCTCTTAGATCTGACAATACAGTGGACCTCTTTAGCTCTAAATTAAATCCTTGTGATGATCGTCTCTGAGCTAACGCCGTGTAAGTGTTTGGATAAGAGTTTTTGTGCCTTTGAACACAAATGGGATTGTCAAAGTAAAGCCCCAAACAAAAAGGTAGCTAAGAGGCATGAAATTTAATTCAGTGCTCGCTTGCTAAAACCTCCCAGATAGTGTTCTGCCACCAGTGCAGAGCAGGTGATTAAGATGCCACTTATTTCACTCTGATTTCAATCACACATGGATGCGTGTTTTTGTGGATTTTTTTTTTTTTTTTTTCGGGGGTTATTTTGGCTCTTCATTATTGTCTGGGGTTCAGTATTTGGATGATGACGAATGTTGCAAAATGAGACCTGTTCTCTGTCTGGCATCACAAATTCGGCCGCAAGCCAACAATTATTAGTTGCTTGTTTAATCCTCATTTACATACAGTTTATATGAATCACAGCAACAGTCAGATAAAAGCAGTCAGTAGTTGACTCACCCATTTAGGGATGTTTTGTTTACTAAGAGACTCCAATCCTGGTTAAAAGTGCTTGGGCTGCAGAATTACAGATATTGCTAAATGTGCATGAGCCATTGGGTTTGCATTGCTGCTACATATACTAAAGCTGAAGAACTCCAACTGCAATCAAGCATGCTTGAGCTACAAGATTCTGATCTCTGTTAGATTTGCTGAAGTTGTGGACTTTTCTTTTCTGTCAAACACCCTCAAGCTACATCTGCTCTTTAAAGGATTCAGTCACTGTCGAATCTGCTAGAGTGAGGGGAACTTTGACCAACGATGAGGATGTTTAATCTGTTCATTTTCAGCAAGATTTTGATCACTGTTGAATTTGCTCAAGCTGCGGAATTCCATTGGATATCAGATGTGCTTGAGTTTGAGAATTTCAAGCATTGTTAAATGTCACAGATTGTCCATCAATGTTAAATATGTTCAGCTATGGATTTCCGATTTGTATTAAACATGTTGACGAGATTCCAATTGCTGTTAAAAGTACTTGAACGGAAACATTCCGATTCTGTTAATTTTGAATTTTTTTACGCTGGGGTTGCAGGATTCCAGTCTTGCGTACATTTGCTGAAGCCACAGGATTCCCATTAATGTTAAATGTACTAGAGCTTTGTAATTTGGAATGTCATATTTGAACTATGGAATTCCAGTTGCTGTTAAATATATTCGAGCTTTGGAATTCGGAATATTGTAGTGGAGCTTCTGAATGGAATTTGGAATTGGGATTGCTGTTAAATGTGCTCGAGCTATGGGATTTTGATTCCTGTTAAATTTATTGGACGTGTTTAATTCTGATAACTGTACATGCACTAAAGCTACGGATTGCTGCTTAATGTGCCAGGCTTTTGGAATTCTGATTGTAAATGTAACAAGGCGCAGAAATCTGAACAGAAAAGCTAAAAAAAAGGTGAACAGTTACACCTCTATATGATGTAACTGAATTTTTTATATTATATGGAATTTTTTTTATGATTGTTAAAATAGCATGCTTGGTTTTGTGGTTAAATCAATGCTAACCCCCCAAACACACACACACACACACACACACACACACACAGATATGCACACACACACACCATCCGTGTTGTATTTCCAGTCAGACTTATAGCTATATCCTATTATCAGTCCAGTGCACACACTCTCAGTCACCCTTTATCTTCCACCCTCTCAGTCTCTGCCTCACTCTCATGTATACACACACACACACACACACACACACACACACACACACACACACACACACACACACACACACACACACACACACACACACAAACACACATACACATGCACACACACAAACACATGCACACTCACGCTTCCCTGTGCTACTGTACCCTAGGCCTCATCAGTATGCATGGCAGCCACTCCCTCTTTGCCACAGTGCTGAGTGTGTCAGGGATCTGCTATTTTGTCTGGCACAGGCTTAGCTTTGATCCCCCTGCAATTATCCTTCGCCGCATTATTGCAGTGCGTGTAATACAGGGCTGCGAGATGCCACGGCTCTTTGGAGTGGCCAGGACCGGTGGCGAAGCCGGCCATGGATTTGCGGCCTGTCCTGACGCTGCAGCAGAGGTTAACAGCACAGGTGGGCTGTGTGTGCTTATGTGATCATCCATATTTATCACTCCTGTCCTTCACAAAGACCCCAATTGTCTCTCCGGCTGCCAAGACGCTGCCAGCGAGGCACAAGCACAACGCGGGCAGCACGGTCCTTTAACACGCTGTATTCCTGTGCATGTGTAGTTTCTTGATATTTTGCATTGATTCAAGAAGGTTATTAAAATGAAGTGAGAGCTGAAAGTCTGGGAACAATTAAGTTCTGCAAGATGGAAGAATACACAATATTAAAAGCAGACCGCATTTTTACGCCTAGATTCTGCTCGGAGCAAATTCAGTAAGCTCCTGACCGGATACTGAACTTTGTCAGAAAGAATAAAAAAGAAAGATCAAATCAATCAATCAATCAAAGGCAGTTCTGACAGAAAAGGTCTTGGGGTGGTCCTGTCAAGTGACGTGGGGCATCCCAGCGTCTGGTAAGCCTATAATTTACAAAACAGATTTTAAAGCTGAAGAACTCCAACTGCAATCAAGCATGCTTCTTGTCATTGTTAGAACACAGCACAGCACAGTGAACCACAACAAAACTGATCTCTGCATTTAACCCATGCACATACCCCGTGCAGCAGGGGGCAGCCATTAAATCTCCCAGGGAGCAGTGATGGGGACAGTACCTTGTTCAAGGTCACCTTAGGGCAACCTACTGGTAAGGGGTTAAAACCCTCAATCTTCCATTTCTGTGGCCAACTCCCTAACCACTAGGCCACCACTGCCCCTAGGGTTCTAGATTTTAAAAAAGGAAGGGAAAAGTAAGGGAAAAGGGTTCTAATTTAAAAAAAGGTACTAGTTTGCATTACCAGTTAACCCTTCCTTCTTTAAAGGATGGTTTGCTGGCAAAACATTCAACTTTATTGTTTGATCTGGAGAAGATAAACCCATAATGTCCACACATTCTTGTGTGGACATTTAATGTGATATGTTCTCTTTTACACTCTTAGAAAAAGGCCCTAAACTTTTAGTTGGTACCTTTTCATCACTGTAGTCGTCCCCTCGAGAGAACGTCTTCAGTATCTTCAGTATCTTTAGTTATGGGACATAATTCCGCCCTGTTCCACTGCTGGAATATTTTTTAAGGCTCCATAAAGCCTGACTCCAGGCTTTCTCTTTTACTGTTTTTTTCTTAAAACATTAAGTATGAAAAGGTACAAATCCTCCCTTTGTCTTTTTCTTTCTTATTTAAGATACAAAACTGAACATTTCATACCTTTGAGGTACATTTACACTCTTGGTACCTTGAACCAAATGTAGCTTTACAGCACCTTTCTGTGAAAACTGCCAAATCCGGATCCTGCATATAAACAAAAAATGTATTTAAAAAAAGATCAGTACTTAAAAATAACTAATAAATAAATGAAAAATAAAAAATAATAATAAATAAATAAAAAAAACTTCATAAATAAAAACAAACCAAAAGAAAAATACTCTAAAAACCCAAAACATTCACTTTTCACTTTTCACTTTCACTGTAAAAAAGAAAAAATAAATTATGCACCAAACCCACCATCACCCTGACCTGGTATTGAACTTTGATAAAAAAAGAAGAAAATTATGCTCTGAAGCAATCGGTCCATGAGCTGTACTGAATTTTATACCTAAATTTAAATAAAATAAAAGAAATAAAATAAAAAGAAATACCAAGGAGATTATGGACTGAAACAATCATCCTGGCCTACCAGTGAACATCTAGACAGGAAAAATGCATATTCAGCAAAAAACAGAAGGAAAAATGATTCAAAAAGCATTACCTTATATTTCTTCAACCTTATCAATGATCTTATGAGATTTCTGAAAAGAATGTGGAAAAAAACAAGGAAAGGAAGAAAGCAAATCCCACTGCTTCTTAGCAAAAAGTCTCTGAGGCCTGCTGGGTAATATTATCTGCTCTTCTGTATGGATTGCTGATGCACTCGTCGTCTGGCGGAGTAACAGAGAGGAACATGAGAGTGCAATTAAACTGCGATTTCCTGCTTTTTCCTCGCAGCGCTGCCAATTGGCTGCGACCAGTGGCGGCTCTGGCTCTGAGGCCCGAGCTCACGTCACTGTGGATTATTGTCCTTGAGCCGTGAACATCTGTGTTTTTGATGGTTTGGATGATAGCGTTTGCCTCACTCTGCGTACACACGCCGCGGGGAGCACTTGGTGGGGTTTTTTTTGGACTTTGAGCCGTAGCTCCTGTGATTTTTGGTCTTTTTTTTTAAACAACTCGGTGTGCATGGGACTGGCGACACATGCAGGAGAGAGCAGCGGAGCATTTGAGATGCAAATGAGAAACGAGCTGAAGCCTGAACGCATGGCAGATGTACAACAGAGTGTGTTTTTAAGGGCTGATGAGCAAACACTTGCAAACACACTCATAGTCGGGGCTCTTTTTTGCAGGTGTGAAAGTGTATCCTGGTATAAAGCATTAAAATATGAGTTTTAAGTTCAATTCTGCTGAGTGTTCATCTTCCTGCGCTCTAACGATTTAATTCGCCATCATATTTGGTCTCACGCTCTTCAAAACACCTGCCATAAGGGCTGTTTGGAGCTTAGAAGAACCATTTTTGTTCCCCAAAAGAGCATTTCCAATAAAACTCTCTCTTTAAAAAATTTGATTCAATGTTGTCATAGAACAGAGAACAGCTAAAGAGCCAGTTAAATTCAGTTTTCAGCAGCGGTCCAAACAAAAGAATAAATGCAGCATAAATTACTAGAAAGTGGAAAAAAGTAAAATGTACAGTGTAATAGTTGTGCATAGAAATGAAATGTAAAGAATAAAAAAAATAATAATAATGCGCAGTGAAAAAAATGTGGCGCAGCGTTGGCCTAGTGGTTAGGGCTTTAAGATCAGAAAGTCATGGGTTTGAATTCCAGACCAGAAGGTTACACTGAGGTACTCTTGAGCAAGGTACCATCCCCACCACTGTTCCCTGGGTGCTAGATATGGCTGCCCCCTGCAGAGAAGCATTGTGATTCACTGAGTGGTGTGCTCACAATGGTAAACATTCACATTTACTTCAGTTTCACTTCACTATGCTATTCAAACTCCAGTCTAGAGAGTCCAGTCTTGACCTGACCAGCGCCAAATCTATTGAGGAAACAGCATGTAAAACATGGTCAGAGTAAATCTTTTGCACCACCAGGAGGTCTGATGGACAGCATTGTAAGACATTCTGTGTTCTGTGGACAGATTGCAGAAGGTAACACTACTGTCCCCATCCAGTCTTATTGGATTTCCTGCTCAAAAAGTTGGACGAGAGACATACAATAGACTGAAAGTCAACATGGGTGAGTAGTGTAGGTGAAACATTCACTGTTTCGAGAAATTAACCTCAGTGATGCTGACTAAACACTAAACTGCTGAGAAAAATCAAAAAAGATTTTTTTAGCTCATACATGTCTTCCTTTTTAAATTTGCAATAAGAGGAACATTTTCTGCATCTTCTGTACTGCTTTATACCTTTTATGTTTTCAACAGCAGTTTTAATCAGCTGTTCATTTGCCTAATCTTTGATCATGAGCTTCCATTAAATGCCGCCCAAATCGATACATTTGCAGTGTTTCAGTGAGGCTCCAGTGTTCTTTTCCACATAAATGATAACGCCCCTTATCAAAATCCCTTCCCAACTGACCTGCCACTGATTCTGTAGTAGACGAGGTGATTGACAGAAAAGATGACATCTGAAGCATGCTTTGATTCCTACATATGTTGTGCGAATCATTTTATGCATTTTGCAGCATATGCAGTTGAGAACAAATCACATTTCTTAAACTATTGAACAAAGCAGAAGGTGTAAATGTAATTCAGTATGTATCTTTTACTGGAAATATGCCAAAATGGTTGAAAAGCATAGCGCAAAGTTTGGAGTCTGTTTTTAAAGGTTAATGTTAGCTAGTCTAGTGCTGAGGTTAAACCCTCCGAAGCTGCAAAGTGTACTTTTTTAAAACCTTTTTCCTTGAGTAAGTTGCAGAGCTCTGGCTTCAGCCCGGATATCATATCTTTGCACCAGATAGATTCTGACATCTACAACAAGAACCTAGCAGGGGCTCACATCTTCATGGAGTCCCCAGTGTTCTGGGTAAAAGATTGAAAAGGAGAATTTCTCTTAAAATCCTCCTCACCACTCAAAAATGTTGCATGTAGTCTGTAAAGAATTTCAGTGCAAATCTACAAGCACTGCACAGATCGTTTCGGGTTTGTTTCATGCTTATCCTGACCTTCACTTATTATTTACGGCCATGAAGTGAGAACCCAGACAGGAAAAAAATAAATAAATAAAAAAACGGAAAAAGTGCAAAAACGTCAAATTTTCATGTTTTGTTGCCAAATAAGTGTCTCTGAAATCTCTCTGTCAAATCAAATCTAATTGGGCAGTTTGAGCATCACATAATGGGTTGCCATGTAATGCATAATTCACTCCCAAATGGTAATTAGGCCTTGTGGTGTTGTAGGGTCTTATCTCTAACCTGACTAGAGCATGCTTTGGGATGATTTGTGATTTTATGCAGATTGTATTCAGATTTGGCCCCGGGGTGTGATTATAACATTAAGCTATTCATACTTGGTTCTGTTTAATTCATTCGGTCAGTAGAACAAGCCCTGAATTTTTCACCCCATCGATCGGGAGAGTCTGCAGAAGGTTACGTGGATTAAAAACAGTCGGCGTCCTAATGGTTTTAAAGAAACAGGATCAAGACCCTTTAAAAGACAAAATATTTTTAGCATATTGATTTTTGTGACAGCAATGATATGTCTAAAGGAAGGTAAAGGGAGACAGGGCTTTTGTTTTTTTCCCCAGCGCCCTTCATCGATAGTGTGTGGACAAGAATTGTTAACAGAATGACAAACAGAGTTATGGAGGAAGTGGTTTTTAAACGGAGCCTCCATATTCAGCTGTAATGAATGAACAATCCTGTAGAGTGCTCTGGATCTAGATTGAGTTCAGTGGCGTTTTCTTATTGCCAGTTTACTGCTACTGAATTGGATTTGTACTCTTTTCTATAAAAATATACATCTCAGCACTTTCTTACAATATAGGTTTAGGGGTGCATCCCTTGGAAGCCACAGAAAGGTGGAATTTGGATTCTGTTTAAACCTTTGCAATGGAATGAATTTTAACAAAATAAAGTAATTTTATTAGCTACTATAATGTAAAAAAAATTTATATATATATATATGTATGTATGCGTGTGTGTGTGTGTGTGTGTGTGTGTGTGTGTGTGTGTATACATTACATTACAAATATATTAAGTATTTAGATATGACCCGCTCACTTCAGTCATGTCATGTCATACATCACTGAATATTGAATCCAACCCAACATCTAAATTTTGTTGACATAAAACTCTACTTTTCTCTAAAATTGACAGCTTTCAGAAAACCTGTGCTCATAAAATTCATCCGTTTTGATTAATTAAAAAACAAACAAAAAATAGCAGGCTTATGAGCATAAAATTGATTCTATATATGTATTTTTTTCCGTTTCAGTTACATTACATTTTGTTTCTCTTCACCATAAAATATTTCTTATAATTTTTAAAAATATAAAAACGAAAGTATGTTAAAAACATCTCTTCAGTGTTTGCTATTCCTCTTCTGTCACATGATCCCTTCTTTTATTTTGTCTTTCCTGCCTAGCATCTAAAGTTACTGCTGTTCAATTTTTGATCGATGTAATTTTTGCACTTTGTCAAGTGATCAAAGGTTTTAAGAAAGTGAAAGTGAAAGAGACTGCTTGTCATTGTGAACACAGCACAGCACGCAGTGAAACACGGGGGCTAAAGGGAACCTCACAGTAACCTACTGGTCTGGGATGCGAACCCACAACCTTCCTCCACTACCCCAGGCACTACTGGCACTATATAAAAAAATATGTATTATGATTATTATTGCTATTAAAGTATGAACTTTCTAAAAAGCAATTGGTTTGCATTGCACTGCTCGTAATGACTGAATAATGAGGAGCCTTGGAGGATGTAGTCAAGTAGAGCATAGTTAGCTTCTAGGTGTTAATTTGCTGATGAGTCGAATCAGTTGCGCTAAAGCACCGCTGTTCTCTAGGACTACAGTTTGCCTTTTATTTCATAATCCACTTCAAACGAGGCAATTCCTTCCAATCCTTTTGGAGTCAAACTTAAGACGAGTCAAATGAGACCAATGTGAACGGGTGGGAAAGGTAATGTAATTCAATTCCAACCACTCATTCTGTGATCATGCTTTTTGGCTTCACCATTGAAAAGCAATCAGTGTTTGCCCGCATGCAGTTTGAAATTGAATTCGCAAAGTATTGGTTTTTATCTTCTAATTGGTTTTTCTTTTCCTTTTTGAAGTGAGTTTTCATTTCAGAGACTGAAACTGGCCAAGGTGTACCTGAACCCAACCAAATCGATGGGTCGCTCATGCCAGAAGGCATCATATTTCCCCGTTACATGTACTTACGGGAATATGTACCGTCGTTCCTTTGCTGATGATATCTACACTCTTACCAGACTGTCTGCTTTTTTAACAGCTTGTTCCATCAACTGCTCGTTATATGTTTAAAACAACACCGTCTGCTTAACGCCATGAAGTGGTTACTCATTACTGACAAATGGCTGAATCATTTTTCAAACTACTACCACCCCAATCTACATCCAGATGGCAAAAAGCCTGAAATCATTTTTGTTTAATCCCATACTTTGCTAGCAAATAAGATCTAATGGAAAATGAAACTATGATAGCTGAGGAGTTTGATGAATTTTCCTTTCTCTCGTGTGGTCCAGAGAGGAAGAAGAGAGGCTTTATTCTGAAAGCTAATCTGACTGTGGGATTTGGGATTTGGTCCTTGAGCTCAGTGCGTGACTTGGGCAGCTCCCATCCACTCATTTCCTCACCATTGTTTGAAAAAGAGCAGGAGGAATGAAGGGGATTAGCCAAAGCCCTTTATTAAATATTGATGATGATATTGCTGTGGTTGCCACGGCAGCTGACAAGACCTTCTTATCTCTGCATGTTGACAAGTAGGTGTTTAGTTGTCTTGACAATTCGGTGAGAAACAAAAGCTTCTTTGTTTTCTTGTCTTTTTCTTCTACTGCTTCTTCTTCTCCATCTCCATTTTATTCACCATCATGTCTTCTTCTTCTGCTTTTACTTCAACTTTTTTCACTCCCTTTTGCATCTTTTTCTCTATTTGCTTCTTCTTCTTCTATTTCTTCTTTTTCTTCATCATTGTCTTTGCAATCATTGTCTTTCACTTTTTATCCATCTTCATTTTATTTTGTTCATCATGAATCATATGATTCATTATAGATTCTTCTTATTTTTAGTTTTTTAAACCTTTTAAGTCATTTTTGTCCTCTCTATCATCATCAACATCATCATTATCATCATCATAACCATCAACATCGACATCTTCTACTTTTTCTACGTTGTCATTGCCATCATTGTCTCCCATTTTTTATTCATCTTCCTTTTGCTCATCATAATTCAAACTCAAACTCAAATTATTAATGTTTCATTTTCTTTTTAGTTCTTAAAATCTTTTAAGTCATCTTTGTCTGCGTGTTCCCTCTATCATCATCATCATTGATCTTGTTCTTGTTCTTCTTGTTCTTGTTCTTCTTGTTCTTCTTTTGCTTCTTCTTCTTCTTCGTATTCTGTCTGTCATCTCTCTTTCCTCTTTGCTTCCTTTCTCAAGATTTCTGTTTAAATCCTGGGAGCTCTCAGTGAGAGAGATGTGTGATCTACTCCCTTATTTAACATTCATTAGGAGCTCTGTCAGTGTCTCCCCGATCAAGACTCTGTAATTTGAGCTTAGTGTTGAAACTTTGTTTTCCTTTGATTCCACCATTACTCAACATCTCAGAATAAATGAAAACACCGACTGTTCCCTAAACAGTTTCTTCAGTCCAATATACTTTTTGAAAGGCAACACTTTGGAGCTCTACCCACAGATAGTCTTTCAAAAAAAAAGAGCAAATGCACACTAATAGATTGCAATCTTAAAGACTTAAATCTCATTCAAATCCTAGAGATCACATTTCGTGAGAGCAGATTTATCCTCTGCTTGGATTTTGGAAAAGTAAACCTGAAATGTTTGAGTTATGGATGTTCCAGGGATAAAATGTTTAGTAGGAGAATGTTACAAATTCTATTGCAGAGCCATTTCTCTCTTTTGGCTCTTTTCCATTCTCCACACTGCTGTTTACCACTGAGTCGGTCTGTCATTATGTACCCTCCACACGAGCCCTTTGTTGTCTCTTGGCTTTGCATTAGTTTTTATCTGCTGTGTCTTCTCTGCAAGATAGTCCAGTCCCCCTCTGGCCAGGCAATGCGCTTTGCCGTCTCCACTATCAGCCATGAACACATTGCCCTGGAAGCTGGTGGTCCACAGGTGGCCATCGGCCATCTCGCATGCTGAAGGTTACAGGGAGTGTTGATAACTGCTGTTTACCACTCTCTCCATCACTACAGTGCTCTCTAACTCAACTTTTCCACAAAAGATACATGCCACAGACATGAACGCTGCTTTTTTGGTGAATTAAAGATATCATTGGGTTTAAGGGGTTTTATTTATTCAATCCTTAGAGCCTGGTTTAAATAATGGACATTTAAAATGTTCCACAATATCAGGAAGCTATTTTTTTTTTGTTCTTCATGGTACAGCCAGGCTAAATGTAAAACCAAAGGTATGAAATGGTCCTTGAGGTCCAGTTTTGTACCTGAAATCTGTTTTGAAAGATGTGTACCTTTTTCATAACCTGATTAGAAACATGAAAAGTCAATTCAGTGATGGAAAGTCTGGAGCCGGAACGGGGTCTAAAGAGTCTTAAAACGTGGAATATGTTGGAATAATGTTTGTGAACTACAGGCACTGAAGGTCTTCCTTTGAGCGACAGCAGGGACACAAGGGAGGGCCGTCCTGGTGACACCCCAGAACCTTTTGTGCAGATGATATAAAAGAGAAAATTAGAATTTTAATGTATTAAGTGCATATTCCAAAAATAAGATTTTATCCACTTCATATCTAACACGAAAGGAGTGCACTTTGCTACCCGTACTAAACACATACATACTATAACACATACTTAAAGTTCTCATAACTATCATTGCTTAAGGATAAATTGGTGCTGCAGTCTAGTACTAGTCTACTGTTCAATCTAGAACCCATGCACTGTTTTGTATCATCTGTTTGAGAAATGGGTTGAATTTCATTCATGTTTTCTTATTTGTAGGGATAAAGAACACTGGGATACCAGGCTCCCTGCATACAACACAGCGGTGTACCTACTGTAATGATCTGAAGGCTTGTCAGAACTATTTGTGCCAGTTCCTAAACTGTGATTGCAAAGGCAGTGTGTAACTTGGTGGTGTAGTCTGATGCAGCGCCACCCAGAGGGTGGCCATTGTAACAGCTGTCATCTTCTTCTTCCAGCTGCTTTCGTTTAGGGGTCGTCACACCGGATCAAGTGTTTCCATTTCTTCCTGACCTCTGCATCGTCCGTATTCAGACCAACCACCTGCATGTCCTCTCTCACCACGTCCATAAACCTCCTCTTTGGTCTATTTATTTTCCTCTTTCCTGGTAGCTTCATCTTCAACATTCTTCTCCAGAGATAATCCTTATCTCTCCTCTGGACATGTCCAAACCAATGCAAACTTACTTCTCTAACTTTGTCTCCAAAATGTCTTACCTGAGCTTTTACGTATAATATACTAATTTCTAATCCTGTCCATCCACGTCACACCCAACAAACATCTTAACTCTGACACCTTCAGCTCCGTTTCCTGTCTTTTTGTCTCCAACCCGTATACATTCCTGTTAAACTTTCCTTTCACTCTCTTACTGTTTCCCATCCATCAAAGATCACTCTTGCCACTCCTCTCCACCCATTACAATCTGCTTGCACACTTTTCTTCACCTCTCTTCCTGCTGCTGATCCAAAGTATTAAAAGTACTTTACCTTTATACCTCCCCTGTCACTACTTTGCAGTCTCCAATCTCCTTCAGACTGACACTCCAGCAAAGGATATAATCCACCTGTGAGCATCTTCCTTCACTCTTATCTGTCACCTTGTGCTCCTCCCTGTTCTTAAAATAAGTATTAACTACAGCCATTTCCATCCTTTTCGCAAAATCTACAACCATCTGACCTTCAGCATTCCTCTCATATTTTACAGAATTTTTGGTTTTCTTATTAGTAATGGACACTATAATGCTATATAATACAGAATATATAATATTATATTCTAACACTGAAGCAAATAGAAATATAAAAAGAGTATTTTATTTTTTTGGGAATCACTTTCTTGGTACAAAAATACTATTTATTGACCATGAAACTGTTCTACTGTAATCTACTTATATTGAGTAGATTAAATGAAAGAAATGGGAACAAATGTTTTAGTGTGACAGGTCGCAAAAGTGTCTAAAGGTACTGGGTTCTAGATAAAGTTGTTCCAACCATGCAACAGTAAATGAATCACCTGATTTTCTGGAATCATCTGCACCTGTTTCTTCACTGTTTCATGTCTTAAGTTAATCACTTTGTTCCACTTGAAGGTTCAGACATAGAACACTGTGTGGATTAACCAACAAAAACAATCAAACCGCTCAGATACAGAGACTGTTCTGAAAATGAGAGACAAAAACACTGTCCTTCAGGAAGATCTGGAGAACTGCTCAGGTACAGAGACTGGACTGAAAATGAGAGACATAAACTTTTTCCATCCAGAAGCCTGGAGTACTGCTCACCACAACTATACATTAAAAATGACTAGAAAGTCTGATTTTCTGGAAGCAATATATGAAGAAATGAGAGGCTCTAGACTTTTGCACCAGATTGCATATTTAAGGCCATTTTCAGAGCTGTTTCTTCATGGAGCAGACTCGTCTAATAATGCCTGGAGTTTTAACAAAGTCTCTTTAGTACATGCAACAAATGGAAAGGACTGGTTATTGATTTCAGCATCAGGCATAAAGTGTAAAATATCTGTTTTCATTGGCCCTGAAATTTTATAGAGGTGCTCTAGTTGTGTGGGATGCCATCTGTGTCAGCATATGAAGAAGAATAACTTCTTTTATCCGATTGAAATTAGTGCTCACAGTTGTTACTGTCAATGAAAGCAGCATTTTCATAACGCATACCCAATATAATAAAATTCAAATGATCTCAGGAAATCTCTCTCTCTCTCTCTCTCTCTCTCTCTCTCTCTCTCTGTATCTCTCTCTCTCTCTCTCTCTCTCTCTTTCTCCTCTCTCTCTCTCTCTCTCTTCTCTCTCTCTCTCTCTCTCTCTCTCTCTCTCTCTCTCTTTCTCCCTTTCTCTCTCTATTTCTCCCTCTCTCTCGCTCTCTCTCTCTCTCACAGACACAATGTCTGACAGAAACCCACATGGGCACACACTCTATACTGCAGTGACATAATAGACTTGCCTTGGGGATATGTGGTCAAGCTTTCGTGTATTGATTTTTGTCATAAGAACACCTAAGATTTATAGCCTATTGGATCAGTAGACGCACTGTGGATGGGTGCCATGTATCTGCAACTTTTTTAGCCCTTCACACTTCCTGCAGCATGTTCATGGACTTCATTTTTACTTGAATCTCTTAAATTGCAGGGTCAGATGTTCAAAGTCCAAGGCTAATTGCATGCATTATAAACATCTGCATGTAAGTTAGAACTTAATTCAGATTATTTTACTTAAAGTTAGAATTGTGAGGAAAGATGCTGATAGGAAGTTGAGAAATAAAGTGCTGAATATTTTTACAGCCCCAAATCAGAATAGTGAAAGGGACATTTGTACAATTTAAAAATCGGGAAAAAAAAAAAAAAAGAATAAATCCTTACATTTCAATTCGATTTCAGAGAGTATGAACCCAAAATGAAAAAATAAAAAAAAGTGGTTCATCTTGTTCAGTCTATATCTGTTTCTGTTTGTTTTTTTTACTTTAATTCATGTCATTACAGCTTTTTTTTTTGGTTTGGGATTGAATAAATTTGTTACTATACATTGTATTATGTAAGGTAATATTAATTGAATACAAGGATAGAAATCGTATCTCTTAGTTCTTATTATCAAAGTATTTTGCCTTTGTTTATCCCTGAATTCATTTGTCTACTCTTAGCTATAGGCCTGCATTAAAGCAGAAGGTGAGAACGAAGTGAAAGTGACTATTCTAGTCATTGTGAAACACAGCATAGCACACAGTGAGACACAGCAAGATTAACCTCTGCATTTCACCAACACACACCGGGCAGCAGGGGGCAACTATTGAGAGTGCTCGAGGAGCAGTGGCGGGAATGGTTTCTTGCTCAAGTGTACCTCAGGGTGACCTACTAGCCTGGGATTCAAACCCTCAGATCCTGAGGCCTAGTCCTTAAACACTAGCCCACGACTGCTGCCCCTGGCTGGGAGGACTCTGAAGCACAGGGTGAAGTTTGGTGGAGGGAATTTTCAGCTTGATTAGTCTTCAGATTTCCAGAGATTATTAAATGTAGGGTTTACTTGTAAGTATATTCTTAAACACAGTCTAAATAATGGCGACCGTTGTTTGAGAATCATCGCAGTGCTTTTTTTATCCACAGCACATCCAGCAGCTTTGAGAAACTCACCTAATGCACTTCTGCCTTTGAGAAAAGTATTAAGGCTTGGAGTCGAGGAGAGTCACAGGAAGAATGCCTGAGTACCTTTTGAGCAGCGACACAGTAGCTGCCATGTGTGCTGGTTTAAGGTTTCGGAGGAGAGAAACACTCGTTAAGCTTAGACCTACACCGTTCTTTGCATCTGGAATAGTCCACATTGCACAAGATATCCAGAAGATTCTTAAGGCAGAAATCTATATCGAGAGTTAAAATAAGGGAACACTGAAAGGTGAGCTCAATTGGTACTAAAAGAGGGTGGCGGATAGGTATGTAGGAAAATATAAAACATAAAGTTAATAAAAAACCTCAATTACCATTTACAGGATATTAAACAACCTCCATGGGTCTGAAATGTCCCCACACAAAGTTGTCCTTTCTTAACTGCAGCTGGAAAACCTTTAGTTAAATAAATAACCTAATCAATCAATTAGTTAATTATTAATTCATGCAGCTGTGCAGTCTACTTATGTATCTATTATTTACAATCTTAATTTTTTGAGCTTAACATCCTAATAAGATGTTCTTTTGCTGCAAAATGAAACGGCCTCTAACAGATTTAGTAAAAATGATTCATATTTAAGCTTTTTTGACTGATGTTGTCAAAACCTTTCAATTTAAGTGGGTCAAATTGAAACTAAAATTAAAAAAAGCAACTGTTAGTAATTATGTCTTTTTTAATGTAAATGTTATATTGAAACATAATTTTTAACTATTCATTAAAGTTTAAACATTTAAATGTATAAATGTTTTATGAAAAAAATGTGTCATGTTTATTTTTAGGATTACAGTTAAAATGAATTTTTGCTCATATTATCTATGAAACTTAACAATTCAAAAAAAGTCATTTCAGATCAATGATACATTCAGTTAAAAATACATGAATTTTAATTCTATATTTTAGTATTTCAATTTGTACCCATGCCCTACTTGGGACAATGCATGTTTTTGTCTATTCTGTGCATGTATTTAAACAAAGGACAAAAACATAATTTTAGTATTTGAAGATTTTACTAAAAGTTTGATATTTTACACGTTTTCCCACTGTTTAGTACCAGGAATCCATGATGCGCCTCATGCTCATGAACCTCATGTTGCCCCAGTCCCCAGTTCTGTAGTGTCCAGGCCCGAAGTACCACATTCTGCCCCTGTAGTTGGGCTGGTCGTACATGAGCCAGTGGCCGTCCATCACATGGCAGGACATGCAGCCGTGGGACCAGTGTAGCGGTCCATGAAGGACTCGCAATCATCAGTCATCTCCCATCATCTGACCCATGTAGTTCTCCTTCTCATAGACCCTCATTCTGTAGGGGCCGCTGTACTGTTTGGGGAAATGAAATCTAATGAGGCTTTATAAAACATATCCTAAAGGACTGATGTCGACTTGGGATTCTGTCAAAATATGGTGGACTTTACAGCTTCACAGTGCATGATGAGACTGATCTGAAAAGTATGTAGAGAACCTACCCTGGGAATCATGCGGCAAGACCTGATCCAGCTACTCATTCCCCACATGGACATGTAGTCGCTGTACTCGCCCCTCCTGATGAAGTAGCCGTTGCCCATGTAGTTGGGACGGTCGTAGACCATCCAGCAGCCGCCTCCACCTCTGCAGGAGTGGGCAGCGGTTGATGGAGAGGATATGTCAGAGCAATGAGCATTCCCAGGAACGTCCCATGAAGTTCCTGTCCTCGTAGAAGATGATCTATCAAACAGGACACAAATGGTTTGCATTCGGCCCAAAAAAAATGCACCAGAGCGGATCCTTTGTTGGTGCCCTTACCTTGCCCATCATTGTAATGGTTTGGGTTGGTGTTTCCAACTGAGTTGTTTTTCCAACTGGTGACTGACACACTCCACTGGGGTTGAAGCCCTTGCATTTATACCTGACCGGACCCAAAGGATATGCGCCTCCTATTGTCCAAACTCCTGACCCAGCAGAGTGGTGTGGAGGCCCACAGAGAGCAGAAAGGCTTTCATCTCCCTTCCATGTGACTCAGTCTCCAGAAGATTTTTGAATGGGATCCTAAGAGCAACAAACAACATGAAGTGTGTGTGTGTGTATTGTTGTGGTTTTTACATTTCAGAGTGTCTCTGCCATCGCTGTTTATCCAACATGAATAAACTTCACGTGTCCTCCAAGAATTCCCACTTTGTTTTTTTACCAGCCTGACGAATTAACAATGGGTGTAGACTGAGGCTCTTTCTCTTTATGCTTTCTGGAAAAGGAAAAAAACAAAACAATATAATATATTGCTGTTATCTTCTAAAAATAAATTAGGGCCAAATCAATGCAAACACTTATAGTAGTTTTTGTGGTATTTTTATTATTTTTTAATCAATTTCAGCCTCAGTATTAACTTTTTACTAAATGTTAGAATAGTCCTTTTAATTTATTAAATTTGAGCGAGCTTTAATGACTGCTATGGCTGTAAATTAAAGCAAAATTCTAATTAAAATTAAAAACACATGTAGACAACTAATGGTTACTATCTTAAGAGTTTCAAAAAGCATAACATAGGACCATAAGATTCATAAGTTCTTTTTTCCCTTACACTTAAGATAATTAATATATAGTGTAAAATAAATAAATAAGAGGTTGGTGGTGGTGAGTTGCCCTGCAAGATCAGAAGATTGTGGGTTTAATTCTCCTACCAGTAGTTTGCCCTGAGGTACCCTTGAGCAAGGTATTGTCCCCTGTCACTGCTCCCCTGGGCATTTTCAAGAGCTGCCTCTGCTGCACGTGTGTGTAAGGGGTGAGACACAGATTTAATTTAGTTGTGTTGTGGTTGTGTTAAACAGCTGCATTTCTCACAATGACAAGGGTAGCTACTACTTCTTTTCACACTTTCTAGACAGACAGACAGACAGCTAGATTGAGATAGATAGATAGATAGATAGATAGATAGATAGATAGATAGATAGATAGATAGATGGATTTTCCAGTTTATAGCTGCTGATTTGGATGTAAGTACTTCAATTTAAAAGTATTTTTTTTATATTCAGTGCTTTTTTGGAATCATATGCTATTATATTGTTTATATTGCTTATTGCTATATATATTATTTATGGACACTCATAGTCCTCAGACTGAAAAATTTGTCTATAAAACAGCAGCAGATGTTTTTTTCTTTGTGATAAAGAAGCACTAGAACCCTGTATGTGTTCAAAGACACTGACACTGTTCTGTTTAATGAACAGATATTTCGCATAAAATCAAGCCCTTCACACAGATCCCTCAGATTAAATACCGCTGAGCATCACCCAGACAAGTGTAATGATGGTGAGATGAGTGCAGTCTTGTGCGATCTGAACTGAAGGCCCCACTAACGAGTCCATTTCCTTCAACTCCTGCTGGATGTTGCTTGTTTTCCTTCTCACAATCCTCAGACTCATATTCAAACGAGGCATTAACATGATTTGTGTTCATTTAGTTTTGGGAGTCATTTGTATTAGCAGACATTAATTTGTTTACAGCAACTAGCAATGTAAATCGCTTTATGTCTTATCTGTTGACACAAACAGTGGTAATTACAACAGCGTTCAAACAAAAGTAATCTTCGGCCTGTGGTGTTCCGCTATCAGCACCTCGTGTAAAGACAAATCCAGCCACCAGAACACACACACACACACACACACACACACACACACACACACACACACACACGTTTTCACAGAATGAAAAATTACAGGTAAATAAGGTATACATGATATTATAGTACATATGTTCTTATAAACAAGGAATTTGTAAATAGACCCTAAACCTCAAGATCAAAGGCAGGTTTATGTATGCATTTATTTATTTATTTATTTATAATTTTTTTAAATTAATGAATTGTTTTTTAATTTATTTACTTACTTACTTACCCTGTAATATGAACAAAAACGCACACAAGTACACGTTGGGACCTCACCTGCTTTATTTTGTGGCCCCTTTCATGAGTGACCTGCTTTCACTGAAGGCAAATTTTTTCCTGCACGCTTTTCTTTTAAAATGCACAAGCAAACACACTTTTTAATACAACTATTTACAAACACAGCTACAGCAAGAAGCGAGGCGGCCCTTAATTAGTACAAGTTCAATTCTGCTTAGTCAGTGACGCTCCAGAGACGATGCTTTCGGAGTGGGTAGGTTTGAGCCCGAGGGCTGAAGTGTGAATTCAAGGAGAGAACATGGGCTTGTTTACTTGATAAGGACAGAATTTTAATGCCTTCTAACTTCGGCCATTGTGTTTGACACAGAATACGTTCACTTCACCGCATTAAACACGT
This sequence comes from Hepsetus odoe, assembly GCA_017165825.1. Lineage (NCBI taxonomy): Eukaryota > Metazoa > Chordata > Actinopteri > Characiformes > Hepsetidae > Hepsetus > Hepsetus odoe. The sequence continues at coordinate 13,565,180 of CM029371.1, forward strand.
CTTTAGCTCAGAAAAGCTTGCACACCTTTAAAGCATTTGTATGCAAGCAATATCCAGACAGTGGCTGGTCTATTGTCAGAAGCGGTCATTCATGAAAGAGGCCACTAGAAACATAACACAAAGGGGCAGAGTACATAAATACAGCCAAATAACAAAATAGAGACCAAAAAAAAAAAAAAAAAACTGCCACAAGCATTATATATTTAGATATAATAAATAAATACATTTATTAATTTATAAATGTGATGCAATACCTCTGTTTTATATATATATATATGTTATAATATATATATATATTTTATATAAAATATTTGTGTAGAATTATTAATGAATATTGTTATTATTATGAATTAAGATCATTTTGTTTCCGCATAAGAGCTGATGAAGTGTTTCCTGAGCATTTTCATTCCTGCAGTTTTTGTAAGATTAGCATCTGCTCCTGACCTATTCTTTCCCTTCACTTTTAGCGCTTTGACATTCCTATAACCTTCCTAATATTTTAGTGGGATGGTGAGATTACTGAATCAAAAAAGAAATCAAATAAATTGTTTTTAATTGTTGTCCTGCGGTGGCCTCCTCGGTTTTTGGACAATTAAGCAATTTGTGATGAAAAATAAATTGCATTACATTTGAGAAAAAACATTTTAAGCTGTGATCTCAGACTTTTGACCCACACAGTGTGTTTGTGTGTGTATAGGGAGTTGCCCCAGGATCCGAAAGTTGTGCGTTTGAATCCCAGACCAGTAGGTTGCCCTGAGGTACCCTTGAGCAAGGCACCGTCCCCATCACCGCTCTCCGGATGCTTTCAATAGCTGCCCCCAGGTGGACGTGTTTATGTGGGTAAAATGCATGGTTCCGTGGTAGAATTCCTGCCTGCCACAAGGGAGACCCGTGTCCAATTCCCAGCCGTTGAAGCATTTGTTGAGCAGTGGTGATCTAGTGGTTCCTTAACAGTAGGTTGCCCTGAGGTACCCTTGAACAAGGTACTGTCTCCATCACTGCTCCCCAGGCACTTTCAGTAGCTGTCCCCTGCTGCATGGTTTGTGTATATGGGTCAAATACAGAGGTCTAATTTTGTTCACATATTGGTGCACTGTGTTTCACAATGACAATAATAGTCACTTTCCCTTCCACTTTGAAATCTCACGAATTGTGGTCGTGTCTTGCTAACAAGTGAAACAGAAACAACAGATGGCACTGTTTTTGCATCATTAGTTTCACTTTCAATTTCTGTTCATAAAAAACAGCTGCTGTGGGCAGCGGTGGTCTAGTGGTTAGGGAGTTTGGCCACAGGATTGGAAGATTGAGGGTTCAAACCCCTTACCAGTAGGTTGCCCTGAGGTACCCTTGAGCAAGGTACCATTCCTGTCACTGCTCCCGCTTTCATGGCTGCCCCCTGCTGCACTGCGTTTGTCTGCATGGGTTAAATGCAGAGATCCAATTTTGTTGTGGTTCACTGGGTGCTGTGCTGTGACCTCGTAATGACAAGAATAGTCACTTTCACTTTTCAAAAGCTTCTTTTGAATCCTGCTTTGCCTCTTGTGAAGTTCTTTTACGAGTAGGACGTTGTCAGAGAAAAATAAAAAATGGCAGATGGTTGCATGCAAATAGCAAGGAAATGTAATGGTAAGCAGCATTTTTCTGCACAGATAACAAAATAATATGATGTCCAGTAGCAAACAGTAGCTACTCTGTTAAAAGTCATACCAGTGGGGGTCTTTAATTCTAAGGGGAAGTAAGCGTTAGTCATGTTTGAAATGACCGGGTGTCACGAGGCGGTGTTGAGGAGTGGACGCCAACGCAGAGCCGAGCTTCGTACTGGACTTTAATGACGGATAACGTGCACAGAACTAAACATATTAACCAAAATAACAAATGTAAAACACAACCCAAGTAAATTCACAGTGCGCACACAGGATGACCAGCGCCCTGCTCCGATTCACTGGGGCTTATAACGCCAGCCACCGATGAAGCACACCTGCCACCCAAGCTCAGGTGTGCACAATCAGAGCAGGGTGCCCTCTACTGGCACAGGACCGTTACAGTACCCCTCCCCAAAGTTGCCTACTCCAGGGCGCCAGACCCTGCTTCATCCGAAGCAGGATCCCCCGAAAGGAGAGGGGTAGCAAACGTTCAACAAAAAATCCAAACAAAGTCCAGTTGAATGCTCCGTTCTCACCGCGGTCCTCAGGCGGGTTCGGCTCCTCGAAACCCCGCCTCCTCCGGTGGTCTGGATTGGACGCAGCCCCTCGAAACCTCGCCTCCTCCGGTGGACTTGGACCTCGTCCCTCGAGGCCCCACCGCCTCAGCGGTGATGCCAGATGTCCCTGGAGTCCCACCTTGTGCTGACAAGTGAGCCGGCATTGCAGCCCCGCTTCCCCAGGGGCTACCGCGGGTGCCGGCTCCGCAGCCACGCCCTCCTGGTTGCTGGAGCTGGAACAGGCACAGCGTCGGCCAATCCTGGGAGGGGAGCGGACCGCTCAACCCCTATCCCCCCAGCCTCCAGCACCTGGAAGGTACGGTGGTCCTTCACGGACATCCCCACGGAGCTCTCGGCTCGCGACGTCCATTTGTGGCGGCTGGTCATTTAGTCACGTTGCGGAGGGGAAAAGAGGCGCAAGTGCACGGCAGCGATCTTAGAGGGTTTATTCGAGAAACAAATGAACGTAGGGATACAAACAAACACGGGTGAGCCACAACAAAGAACAGGCGAGTCTGGGTCGGTCTGGAACTCCTTAAATACTAAGCTAGCCAGGTGTGAGGGATTGGGTGGTGATGGTAATTGGGTGTGCTGGAAAACATGGTCAGAACTCCGGTGACCGGGAACGAGGCATGTCGCAAACCGTGACACCAGGTCAGCTTTCTGTAGCTGCCCCCTGCTGTGTTGGTGAAATGCAGAGGTTGAATTTTGTCGTGTCTCACTGTGTACTTTGCTTGTTTTCACAATGACAACAATAGTCACTTTCACGTTCACAACTGTCAAACTAGTATATCAAATATTTGAATTGAACTTTTCTTTGAAATTGTGTGCTGATTTGTTTTCCATCAGTCTATGATCTGTCTACCTCTTGTGTCACCTAACACTCAACAATTCAATCTATGAATCTAATCTTTGTGGTTTAACAGTAGCAAAGCTGATCCTTCCCAGCTAAAACAAGCATTTTGATCAAGTTCTCAGCAAAAAAAACAAAAAAAAAAACATTAAATGCATTCCAGAAACTCAAGAAAAGCTCAACCAAAATACTGAAAAATATTCCTTATTTTTGATTGTGATGCAGATTAGGTAGTATATTAGTTTGATCTAAGACTAAATTGCCATTAGCTGATGCATATTTTAAATAATTAGACTGATATGCAAAGAATAAAGCAATTCCAGGGTGTATTAACTCTTAGTCTTGATATTTCAGGGCACAAATATGTATTAAAAGGGGCATTTCTTTAAAAAACACATTCATGCCAGGTATGAAAAGCCAATGAAAAAAACAGGTACGGCAATAAAAGCCTGCAAAATCAGCAAAGGTGAGGGGCTGTGCAAAAATTGTGAAGGTTTTTGAATCTTCCAAAAGAAGCAAGGTTGAGAGATATTGAGCAGAACTCTGCTGGCTGAGGCTGCTGTATCACATGACCACAATAGATGGCCCCTGTCAGTCGTCATTAGCGATCTGCTCCGTTTTTCCACCGGCACTAGTGCTGGCTATCCCGCTCCTACTCAACCCTGTGCAGTGCACCCTATGCTGGGGATTTTTTTTCCTCCCCTGTCTAATAAATGGAGGAAGAGAGTGCTTTAGCAAACACAGCAAGGCAAGAAAGGGGAGATGAAAAAGGGATGTAATGGCCAGAAGTACAACTGTGAGGTAGCAAGTGTGGGATGTAATGACATGTCGGATGGAGCCGAGTGTGGAACTGGTCAAACATTAGTCACTGAAGGAGTCTGACCTTCAAGATGTGGACAAAAGGAAATTATTGGGGCGCACCTTGGCCATATGGTCACCACACAAAGTTGGTCATTTAATATTGTGAAAAAAAAGTAAAAGGTACCATGGTTTTCGAAATTATTGGATTATTTGAACATGTTATTGATTACTTTTATTGATTGTTTATTGATTGAGAATTACTGCACAGTAAATGAACAGTAAATCAATTTATTACAATATACCAATAAGGCACACAAAACTGAAACCATTACAAGATAGATAGATAGATAGATAGGCAATAGATAGATATATGGGCAATAGAATTCATGTGAGAATCCCTTTTTCTAAAAGAAAATCACTTTGAGCTCTGAGCTGCTCTTTATCTAATAATAGAGTCATTTTGCCAGAATGTGATCATTGTTACGATTCAAGCCTAATTGTCTGCCAAAAAGAGTTTCATTGTCTCCGCTGTCGTCAAATACGGTAATCAGCTGCATCCACACTGGACGATTTGCTGCGTTGGCTCTTGTGTGCATGGGGCCTGGCAAAAGCGTCTGTTTCTTTGTTCAGGTAAGAGGGGAGCTGTCCGGTGCTGAAATGCTGACGCCGAGTCTTCTGTGCTCCAAGCCCTCTGCCTCAATGACTCAGGGAGCTGTCCGGGGTCCTGAAAACCACAGCGAGTTCTCAAATGCTGCCTTGGCTTTGAAGTCACATGTTAGTTGCAGTGCTGGCTCCTTTTCTTGGCCATCAGCAAAGCTGACTGTGTTTGACTCGCATCAGACAGAGTGGCACACAAATCCATGGGGAGAAACACAGCACCAGCCTAATGGGTCCCTACTCATTTTGTTAAAAAAGTCGAGTCATTGAACTTCACCTCATGAATTGAAAAAAAAAAAAAAAATGTAGTAAAGCAGAGCTGTACTTCATACTTGTCAGCCTTATGACTGACTAGGGGAAAGAAGTGGAGCTGATGGCTTTTCACAGATGTTGTCCGGTCTGCAAAAAAAGTCTCATTTAATTACAGCCCCTCTCTCTTCAAGCAGCAGCTGTCTTATAAACAAATAATTCATGATGGAGCAGAGTCTTTAAGGGATAATATGTAGGTAAGGTCAGGTTTTTTCATCCCTGAGTGAAGGATGGATTACTAGACCTCGAGTTCAAAGACAAGAGCATATTTATTATATTTATTGTATAATACATATTATATAACATTAATGGATATGCTAACATATATTAAATTGCAGGAACATATGTACTACATGCTCTTTTCCTAATGTGTTTTTTTGTTGAAACACCTTAAATGAATGAATTCCTGTAGGCTCCTGTAAGCTGAATATATAAATTAATCCATTTTTTAGCTTGATCAAGTAAAACAATGACTTAAAATCTTAATCAGACAAAAATAGTCTTCTTTTTTTAATTTACTGCAGGTACTGGCATAACACTTTGTGCTAAATGTTACGCCATATTACTTGCTTTTCGGCCCACATGGTTCAAGTTTAGCAGCCCTCTTTTTGTTCAGACATAATCCTACAGGCACTACAGATTGCTGTTATCAAATGAGAAACCTGGGTGCTGCCATACTTAACAATCATAATCATAATCAAATTAGTAATTACATGAAAAGCAGTGCCTACTTCAGTGACTTTCAGTCAGACTTTCATCAGCATCATAGCACTGTACTCTCGACAACAACTTCTGATACAACTTCTCCACTCTCAGCCTAGCCTTTGATGTTGCTGAAAGAATAGAAGATTGGGTTGGGCTCTCAGGAAGGGCCCTCAGAAGGTTAAGCATTAACATAGAAGGTAAGGGTCTCTATTGATGTTTATGACTCAGAGGGGCCAATTGTGCTGTATGTCCAATCCTTGGTGTGGTTTCCTCTTGGCCAAATTATTTTAGATACATGGTGGATTTGTCAGAGTTATGCAATCGATATTCAGATCTATGATTTTAAAGATTTCAGACTTTTGATTTGGGACTTCTAGGATAGGTCAGCCTCCGAAACAGACTTAGGTCTGCTAATGCAACTGCAAAAAAGTGAATGAATTTACATGAATGCATGTAAATAAATAAATAAATAAACAAATAAATAAATAAGATAAACTACCTCATTGATAATGATTTTAAAATAATATATTATATTTTAAATAATACTATTTATTTGCTTATTTATTAATTTAGCTAAAGATAAGGTGTTTGATTAATTGTATGAGAGGTTGGACAGTAAGGAGGGAGAAAAGGACCTATATCGATTGGCTAGACAGAGAGACAGAGCTAGGAAGGATGTGCAGCAGGTCAGGGCGATAAAGGATGGACATGGAAACGTACTCACTGGTGAACAGAGCTTGTTGAGCAGATGGAAGGAGCACTTTGAGGGGCTGATGAATGAAGAGAATAAGAGAGAGAAGACTGGATGATGTGAGGATAGTGAACCAGGAAGTGCAGCAAATAAGCAAGATGGAAGTATGATTATGAAGTAAGTTTGGAAGTAAGAAGATGAGGAATGGAAAAGCTGTTGGTCCAGATAACATATTATTGGGAGCATGGAGGTGTTTAGGAGAGATGGCAGTTGAGTTTCAGACCAGATTGTTTAACACAATCTTTGAAAGTGAGAGGATCCCTGAAGAGTGGAGGTGAAGTGTACTGGGACCGATTTTCAAGAATAAGGGTGATGCACAGAGCTGTATTAACTATTGGGGGATAAAGTTGATCAGCCACAGCATGAAGTTATAGGAAAGAGTAGTGGAAGCTAGGTTAAGAAAAGAGGTGATGATTAGTGAACAGCAGTATGGTTTCATGTTGAGAAAGAGCACTACAGATACAATGTTTGCTCTGAGGGTGTTGATGGAGAAGTACAGAGAAGGTTAGAAGGAGCTGCATTGTGCCTTTGTGGGCTTGGAGAAAGCATATGACAGGGTGCCTGTTGCCAGGGAGTTGTGGTTTTGGATGAGGAAGTCTGGTGTTACAGAGAAGTTTGTGAGAGTAGTTTATATTTAGGATATTTATGAGGGCAGTGTGACAGTGGTGAGATCTGCAGTGGGAGTGATGAATGCATTTAAGGTAGAGGTTGGATTACATCAAGGATCAGCGCTGAGCCCATTCTTGTTTGCAATAGTAATCGACAGGTTGATGGACGAGGTTAGAAAGGAGTCTCTGTGGACGATGATGTTTGCTGATGATGTTGTGATCTATAGTGAGAGTAGGGAGCTGCTTGAGGAGAACCTGGAGAGTGGATTGGTTAGGATGAAAGGAGTAGATGTGACAAAGGTGGAGGAGTTTAAATTCTTGGGATCAACAGTTCAGAGTAACAGTGAGTATGGAAGGGAGGAGAAGAAAAGAGTGCAGACGTTGGAATGGGTGGAAAAGAATGGAGTGGTTTGTGATGCGTACCAGCTAGAGTAAAAGGTTTACAAGACAGTAGTGAAACCAGCTATGTAGTACGGGTTGGAGACAGTGGCACTGATGAAAAGACAGGAGGCAGATCTGGAGGTGTCAGAGTTAAATATGCTGAAATTTTCGTTGGGTGTGACGAGGATGGACAGGATTAGAAATTACTATATTAGAGGGACAGCTCAAGTTAGACGTTTTGCAGACAAAGTTAGGAAAGCAAAGTCACGTTGGTTTGGACATGTCCAGAGGAGAGACAAGGATTATATTGGAAGGAGGATGTTGAAGATGGAGCTGCCAGAAAAGTCGAAAAGAGGAAGACCAAAGAGAGGGATTATGGATGTGGTGAGAGAGGACATGCAGGTGGTTGGTTTGCAGAGGACCAGAAGAAATGGAGATGGTTGATCTGTTGTGGCGACCCCTAAAGGAGAGCAGCCAAAAGAAAAAGAAAAATATTTATTTATTTATATACATTTCAGGTAAGAGAAATGATGTACAGTGCCTTGCAAAAGTATTCACCCTCTTGGCATTATTCATGTTTTAATTCCTTACAACCTGGAATTAAATTGGATTGTTTAAATGTTTGCACCATTTGAATATTTTTGCAAAGCACGGTATTTCAGTGTGAGAAGAAATTAGGGATACTAGGTCCATAAAAACAAAATAAAACAATAAAAACTGAAATGGCTGGGGATCTTCATTTCGGAGCCCACATTAAGATTAAGTTAGCACCTTGGCATCTCAAGAACAAAGCTAAGCTAAGAAATTTCTTGTCAGGCAAAACTTGAAGAAACTGATTCATTGCCTTTGTTCACAGCCTTTGTATCCTGCAAGGTTGACTACTGCGATGCACTTCTACTGGCCTCCCATGAAAGACCATTCAACAGCTTACTCAACGCAATTCTTGAATCTGAACAAAATCCAAGAAAAGAAATAACATCTCTCCATTCCTCTGGTCCTTACACTGGCTTCCATTAAAAACACAACTGAAGTATCAGAATAGAATAGAAGTGCTCATTGTTTGCTCATTGTTTATGTCCCTCAGTGCTTTTGGGCTCTGTATTCACAGTCTCACCCTCACCCTGTCTATCCTTAACAGCCGTCTTAATGGATGTCAGCCTTAAAGCTGAGGATCATGTAACTACCGTCTCCTTAACTGAATACTGTCAACATACAGCATGCATTCATAGCAGCAGCTAAGAGCATCTCAACTATGCTTATTGATTTTTAGGTCAGTTTATGAAAGCATAAAGTACCTTTTAGTACCCACAGTGTGCTGACCCTGGCACTGCAACATAGAGGGCTGTAAGTGGCACTTTTATAAAGACCCTATAATTACTGAGGCTGAGTACTTGGAGCTTCATTGTTTGTGATATCTCGGTTTGTGCTTCTTCGCTATTAGGAAAATTGCAAAACAAAGAAAAAGCTTATGTCATTTCAGACCTATGGCCTCGATTTCCAGGTGCCGACACTTGTCGGGGTAAATGCTGTAAATGCTACTGTTTGTTCTAAAACAGAAAAACTACTTTTCTTAATAAACCCTGATTGCTAATGCCTGTAAACCTACACCATTGATTACTGTGAAATCCGAATCTTTTGTTGCAAAGGTTCTTGTTCTTTCGGCTGCTCTTGTTTGCATGTCGCCACAGTGGATCATCTGATTCCTTTTCTTCCTGTCTTCTCATCTTCCTCCTTTAAACCAATCACATTCATGTCCTCTCTCACCATGTCCATAAACCTCCTCTTTGGTGTTGCTCTTTTCCTCTTTCTTAGCAGCTCCATCCTCCTCCCAATAAAATCCTCATCTCTCCTCTGGACATGTCCAAACCAACGCAACCTTGCTTCTCTAACTTTGTCTGCAAAACATCCAACCTGAGCTGTTCCTCTAATATACTCATTCCTAATCCTGTCCATCCTCATCACAACCAATGAAAATCTCAACATCTTTGATGCAAAGGATGGAGCTAGTATAAGTACTTAGATTCTCATGTAATCTTATGAACCAATATGAAGAAAAAATCAGTTTTAATTTCAGTTCATCTTTCAGGAAATATTCAAACGTCAATCTAATCGACTGTTACGTGCAGCAGTTTGTTGAAAGTGAAAGTGAAAGTAATTATGTGTCATTGGGAGCACACAGCATAGCAGTCAATGAACCACAACTAAAAAACATCCTCTGTGTTTAACCCACACACACCGTGCAGCAGGGGGTGCAGGTGCCTGCAGTCATATCCAGCACCCAGGGAGCAGTGATGGGGGTGGTACCTTGCTCAAAGGATAAACTGCTGGGCTGGGATTCGAATCCACCACCTTCTTTGGACCTAGTCCTAGCTAAGTCACACTTCAAGAAGAAAAGATTAAATCATCCCATTGGACCAATAAAGAGCAGAGCACAGCTGTGTCAACAGCTGGCCAAACCTCTGATAGTGTTGTCGGATTTTGAGTGCAGGAAATATTAGATGGAGCATTGTGGGTGGAGCCTTTAAGAGTCTAATGCTAACCCCATGTAATCTGACATGGCTTTCACCTTCACTACACTTCCATAGCTCCATCACTCCATCTCCCCAGCTCAATCTCTCTCTTCTGACCCTCACAGCCTCCAGCGATGTTCAGTCTGGACCCCATGCAGGTGGATTAGGGTGTCTTGCTGTGTGGAGCAGAGGCACCCTGTGGCTCACTGCGGGAGGGGAGGCTTGTGGGTTGGGTAAGCTGAGGCTGACCCTGCAATTGCGTGTGTGTGTGTGTGTGTGTGTGTGTGTGTGTGTGTGTGTGCATGTGTGTGTGTGTGTGTGTGTGTGTGGATGACACTGTGCTGCAGGGAGACCAGGCCCCACACGTTAATCCCCAGTGGGCCCTGCTGGCGCTCTTGTTTGCTTTAATCCTGTATGGGATGTAAGCAGCAGAGTGGGAGCAGGGCTGCCTGCAGGCTCCGCACTTCTATTAATTAGCTCCTGGAGGAGAGCAAGGCTAAGATGGAGAGAACAGGATGGAGGGAAGGAAGAGGGAGGCGTGGCTCATGGCTCTCTGATGAAATTTGGCATGTTTTTGGCTCCTTGACTTGACTTTAACAATCCCCGCGTACGGATGTGCTACTGTGTAGCAACTGTTGCTGAGTTTGCAGCTTTCAGTGTAATGAGAAAATGTAAGAGAAATATCTACATTTATAATGAATTTCACATTTAGTTAACTTCCTGTTCCTGTGAGAGGTCGCCTCTAAAATAAACTGGGTGTTCATAATTCTGCGCTAACGTTTGCCTGGTGGCGAATTTGTCATTGGCATTTCCAAACCCATTAGTTTCACTTAGTTAAAAGATATAGACCTGTCAGCTTACAATTAATTGCCATATAAATCCTTGCCACTAATTCTATAATTGCCTTTGTTCATTTTCAACTCTTCAAAAACAAAACCTAAAGTGGCCACTATGATGATTCCAAGCTGTTGATATAAAGATTTCAGAGCTGAAAACAGACACAGTTCACACACGACTGCGCTCGAAAGGTCCTATAGAGGCCGATTAAATACAAAAATGATGTTTTTTTTGACATTTCTCAATAAAGGGATTGGTTTTTTTTTTCATGGTTTGTCTTCGTTACGGGAATTTGCAACAGATGAAAATGCATTAAAGTTATAAAGCAATGAAAGTTAATTCAGCTTTTTGCAAATATATATGTAAAGCTGTGATTAGCCCTTTGAGCATTCCCACTCCACTCCATAGCCTTCTCCACAGCCACTCCTCCCCCGATACTGTTTTTTATTTTGTATCACAATGTATCACTTTTGCATTCAATTCAAATACTAAAACACATCCCAATTAAAAGTGAGTTTTTTTTTTTCACACGTCTCATTTACCTTTTTGCTCTGCCCACATAGTGACTGTCGCTAAGTGTTGGAGCATCAGTAGAACATTGGCAGAAATTACGTTCAGCGTAATTAATTTTGTTCGCAAGTTTCAATATATTGTTATTACATGGTCGCAATGCAACCAATTGAGTCGTGACATATAGTGTAGGTTAACAGCTGTGGAGAAGAATTGCCCTCGACAGAAATAATTACAATCAAGCAATTGAACACTTATCGTGATTGGATTGAGAACAAAAGCAGTTTTTAAATGGAAGCACAGCTTTATGAAACAAATCTAAACTAGTTAAGCCAAATGTGATCATTTAAACTTCTCCCACTTAGCAACTGTTATTACCTCAGATAATATTAGGTCATCTCCCAAACATACATACAGATAAATGATTCTGTTGCTGGGAAGGGAAAACAAATGTTCTTCACATTTACATTTACAGCATTCAGCAGATGCTCTTATCCAGAGCGACTTCCATGTCCTGATTACAGGGACAGTCCCCCTAGAGCAACTCAGGGTTAAGGGTCTTGCTCAGGGACTGAGTGGTGGTAGTGCCAGAGGTGGGATTCTGGGACTTCTTGAGCCATAGATCCATAGGCAAGTATCCTACCACTAGACCACCGCCACCCAATAAGAGGTTAGCGTACACTGTGGACTGGTTAAGGACACAGATTGAGGTTCATTCATGTTCAAGATGTCACAGAAACTGATTGGATATCAGCGCTCCTGCTCTTCAGGTGGTGTGTCTGAAAACAGACCCTGTCGTGGTAAGAAGCAGCGATGTTGGTCTACACGGTGGTATTTTGGTGAGCTCTAGAGTTCTTCACTTTTACTGGCAAAGTTATTCTTTTTTTGGTGGTAAAGATGGATCCATGAATAGTTCTTAGACACTAGACCACCACTGCTCCCAAAATATGTTAATATGGGTTAATATCATACTGTAAGCTTCTACACAGGGTTTATGCTTATAATACAATGTTGTTGTGAATTCAGCATAAATACAAACAAGCTAAACACAGCTGAGACCTTCACAAATGGCACTAAAGATTCAGCTCTAAGTGTTTATTGCCAAAGATTTTTTAGATGAGTTCCTCACATGATGCAACGGCATTGTCATATCCAGTGTCATATCCAGATGGAGACCTGTTGAATGATGCAAGAGAAAGTTGCTGAGATCCGGTTCAGAAAATAAAGCAGAGGTGCCAGAGAACAGCCACAGGAGCTTTTCTTTTTTTTACACACGTATATATATATATATGACTTGACTTGACTTGACTTGATATTTTGGATTATTCCATTGAAGTCTTGCTAGAACCGAGATTAGTCCGTGATATTCAGAGCACAACTGGCTGTTTACACTGTTTACACTCATTTATTTAAGGAGCTGCTAAGAACAGTACTGTATCTCGCCAGGGTTTGTAGGGTTTTATAGTCATAGCAACATTATTCACACGCAGTTCTTTTTATGACGCCGATGCAGACGCTGTGTTTTATTTAGATTTTTTTATAGCGTCACTGAGACATTTATTAGCGTTTCTATTCATGACGGATTTGCGACCTGGAAATGATTCATGTTTGGCCCTGGGATGTCTTTGCTGTTAACCTACCCCACAGTACTTGCCCAAGTGCCAGCAAGTGTAAAAATACATTTGTCTGGAGCAGCCTGGATCAATTTTAGAACATCATAACTCATTATTACATGTTCGAATTAAACAATAAAGTTTATGTTTATTGCTTTTATATATAAAAAAACTTAAAACTAATAGTAAAAATGGACTATGTTTGGCAAAGAAATCTCTCAAAATGTTTCTGTGTGTTCATTCGGAGACCTTGACGAATGGCACTAAATCACAGCAAAAATGCATTGCAGTGGGTCTAATTTTAGTCTCAGTTTCAACCCTTTAATTTTGGCACTGTGATGCTTTTCTATCATTTGGGAAATATTCAGGGCAGTGGTGGCCTACTGGTTAGTGAGTTGCCCCCAGGATTGGAAGATTGTGGAACCCTGAGGTCCGTACCGTCCCTGTCACTGCTCTCTGGGTACTCCCAGTAATAACTGCCCCCTGCTGTACATTTGAGTGTATGGGTAAAATGCAGAGGTGTAATTTTGTTGTGTCTCACTGTGTGATGTGTTTTTCACAATGACAAAAATAATCACTTCATTTTCACTAAAATTAAGCCTTTACAGTCTCGGAAATGTTGCAGGAAAACTGTGTTTGTTATGGCAGAATTGATTACAGTACAGTTGACTTTTCTGGACTTCCTTAAAAAATCTTTTTCAACATGAATAGAAAGCAGCAGAATGGATTCTAACAAGGAGAAGAAATAGATGTAAAATCTCTCCTGTTTGGAAAGAAATACCTCTGAACTTAAGGAGAGAGCTTTTTCTCTTGTTTTAAAGCACTGAATGGTGATTCTCTGAACGTCTGTCTGTTCATTTTCCAACATGTAATCTTAGATTTGCAGGTACTGACCTTCCATTTCCCGCTACAAACTGCAGATGCTGTTTGAGGGACCTATCACTGTTATCACATCTCTAATGGATCTCGCAGCCAAATGTATAATTATGCTGTCAGAACTGGTAAACAAATCTATAGCCATTTTATTTATTTAATTCACTTCATCTGATATGTAATTTTACTTTTTTTTTGCATCTTGAATGTTTAAACTTGGAGGCTTTTTATTTATTTATTTATTACTTCGATCTGTACTTTGGCAGGAATATTAAACATCTATAAACACAATTCAGTTTATCAAGTAAACTCAAAGCACTATTTCTTCCAAGTAGTTTTTGATTATTATTTGTCATATTATTGTTAAGATTAGTTGTCAGGCCTGTCAGGATAGTTACACAATGACCTGATTATAATTATTTAAGTCAAATATGGTCATTTCCTAAGTTGCACAGTTTATTTCAACAAAAGGTTTCCTTCAGAAGACAGCAGTGTATGTTATATATAATGTTTCTGTATTTCAGCTAAAATTGTATCTGTCTTCAGCTACATACCAATACCAAGATAGTGAAGCAGCTAATTTGGCCACATTTATTTTAAATTAAGTTAAATATTGTTCATATTTAGGCAAAGATTTGTCCTGTGTCTGTGGATATGTCCCACAGCCTAAAGAGATGCCCGTCTGGTGGTTGGAAACACTAAACTGTCTGCTCTCTGATGGACTGGCCATCTGTCCAGAGTGTTTTTCCATCTTTCACCCAGTGGTTAGGATAAGTGGTTCAGAAAATGGATAGATGGATGGTCGGATGGGTGGATGGATGGATGGATGGATGGACTGGTAGATGCATGGACTAATAAATGCATGAATGGAATGATGGATGGATGGGTGGATGGATGGATGGATGGTTGGATTTGTAAATGCATGGACTAATAAATGCATTGATGGATGGATGGGTGAATGGCTGACTAGCCAAATTATCCCAGTTCTGACAACTCTAGCACTCACCTCAAAACAGAATTTTGCAGAAATTGTAGAATTTCTGAGCCCTTTTTTGAAAGAACTGTAATCTAAGTGAGGTCAAAAATGTACACCCCTAACTTGCAACAGTTGGAATCACTGAAAGGAGGGGGTGTCTGGTCTCAGCACCAGAAATATGAAAATCCATAGGGCTCCAAACACCTCCAGTAGAAGGAAAGGGTCAAAGCCATAAATCACACGGTATGGGTCCGAAACCGGCGCGCTGAAGTGCTGGACTTATTATGAGCTCGGCAGGAAACCGCCGTCTGGTTAGCTTTGCTATCTGTAGTTGCCAGGTAGCCGGCTGCCTGGGCAAATGAGATCCCCCCTTTCCGGAGGAAATGGAGCATGAGGCTGCTGTATAACGCTCCTGCGGAGACACGGCAGGAGGACATTATGAATCGGCACATCTGAGGATGTACAGTGGCAAGAAATAGTTTGGTGGCTGGTTGTCTATTTTTCTTTACCTGTGGCAGAAGTACTGCATCTCTGTATGCATTTAGCTCTTTTGTTTTGGCCAGGATAATGACAAACATAAATATTTAGAAATATTTTGCACATTGGCCTTATTTTTAAAACATCTGGTGATTTTTATGCAAATTGAAGGTTGCACTGATGATCTGGCTCACTTGTACAGTTTCTTTACACCAAATGGAGCCAATCAGTGTGGAGTTTTGCAGATTTGGAGACAAAAGTCTTTGTCCCTGTTCAAACGGAGCAGGCGTTTTACTGAAAGAGTCGGACCTGTCCACACAGGCACTTGTTACCTGTGTTTGGTCAGTTTGATGTCAGTAATAAACACTGCCTTTTCTTGGCATCAGTTTCTATCAAAATCCCTACGAGCACAAAGAAAACGTCTTTATTATGCAGCAGCTTAGTTTACAATCGGGAGAACTTGGTGTTTCCTATGATTCCGGGATGTTCTGCCAAAGAAAAACAGAAGTAACCTATAGTTCTGTTTTGTTGCTTTTGCAAAAAATGACATTTTTTAAAAAAATTAAAAAGCTCAAGTTGAATGAAGAGCTGTGACTTTCCTGACTTTCGCTGTGAAAGTGCAATTTACTGTCAGCTGCAGTAAACTTGTATCTCCAGTGATAAAACTAAAACAGCAAACTTTAAAAACCAAACATGTCTTTATTTCTTGACTATATTTGGCTTAAGAGACAGTGTTGGCCTAGTGGTCAGAAGCCTAGGATCAGATGGTCATGGGTCTGAGTCCCAGACAGTAGGTCACCCTGGGGTTCCCTTGAGCAAGAAACCATCCCATCGCTCACCAGATGCTGGATGTTTGACTGCCCAGATGGCATGAACACATTTCAAGATTTGAGATTCATGATGGCACATCATGTAGCACTGTTGCCTCACAGCAAGAAGGTCCTGGGTTCGATTCCCACAGCAGGAAGGTCCTGATTATTTCTGTGTGGTGTGGACATGTTCTCCCTGTAATTGTGTGGTTCCTCCCACAATCCAAAGACCAGTCAGGTGGATTAGAGATGCTAGATTGTTCACTAGTTGTGTGTTTGTCTGTGTGCCTATGATGGACTGGTGACCAGACACCATGCTGTTCACTCTTGTTAGCTTTTTATTCTGGTGCTTCATTGTGTTGTGAGTCCACAGTAACAAAATAGTCACATTCACTTCAGAAACTATGTCAATCTGATGTTTTGTTAAGGTTGCCATAGCAACCTTTAACTACAGTAACACACAAGTAAACAGAACCATGTTGTTAAGGGGGACAGTTTCAAAACCATAATGGAGGAGCTTGTGATGTAGTGCTGCTGCCTGGAGTTTTATAGATTTGAACAGCAGGGTTCAGCTCCTGCAGTGTCTTCCTGACCCACATCTGTCCTCACCAATCAAACGCAGGTGCAAAAAGGGTGGGACGGAGCCCAACATGAGCGCCACTTCCAAATGCTCCTCAGGCCTCGTCAATAGCCTAACATTTACATTTCACAGCTGGGGCTTTATTTATCAACGGTCAATATGAACTTGCTCTGAACTTTTGAAACAGTGGGCTCCCAGGAGCCTGATGGTCAATATTTGATGAAGACTGAGACATTGTGGCTGAAGGTAATAATGAGTAACAAACTTCATGCCATTCTAAATTTATTACAAAATATTAAATAATTAATAATAAATCCTGAATATATATATATATATATATATATATATATATATATATATATCTTATATATATATATATATATATATATATATATATATATATATATATATAATTTTTTTTTTATTATTAATTTTTTTATGATATTCTTAAACTCTTAAGTCCTATAAAAAATTCAAATAATATAAAATAAATAAAAATAATAACCATCTCTAAACCTCCTCTTTGATCTTCCTCTTCTCTTTGCTGGCAGCTCCATCCTCAACATCCTTCTCCCAATATAATCTCTGTCTCTCCTCTGGACATTCTTCTTCTCTGACTTTGTCTCAAAAAAAATGATTATAATCTGTTCTAAAGCTGTGATGCTTATTAAGCTGTGTGAAATGCTCTACAGAAATAAAAAAACCAAACAAAAAAAAAACAATTATCAATTCATGCCCGCAACTTGTTAAAACAAAATGCTTATGAGGAGCTTGGAGATAATTTCTGATACATACCATAAATGATCACCATTTATAATGAAGAAGAACATTTTTCATGGGGATTTCAAGTTATCCCATCCTTTGAAAGTTTAATGAAAGTAACACGCATAATGTCAGTAATTATTCAGCGTCAAGGCATCCACCAGCAAGCAGGAAAGCAAGACATGCTAATTAGCAAGTGCTATGGAGGGTGCGTGGGGATTGGAGTGAATTTATTATGTCTGACAGCAAAGAAGGAGACATGATGCGCCAAACAGCTCAGGTGGAGCGAACGGCAATGTGGGTTTTATTTACAAAAGTCAAGGGGTGAACGTTTCCCGCAAATGTGTGCAGCGTCTAAGTGTTTGATCTTATTTCGTTATTTTTGCACTTGAAAGTGTTCTTTACTGACATGCATTGCGATCCTCACAGCTCAGGGTGTTTCGCTTGAAAATGAACAGTGGAGCTGCTTCGTCTTCATATAACTCACAGTTTGCCTTTGCAGTGGACAAACACTGGAAATGTGCCTGCTCTGCACAGCCGTTCTCTTCAAAAGAGCCATTCTGTGCCGGATATAATGACTGAGACGTTTTTAAAAAACCTAGCCTGATGCTCTCAGAAAGTAAAGTGAAAGTGACTGTCACATTTGTGGCCCAGCACACAGTGAAACATGACCTAATGCCTCCTCTGCATTTAACGTATTCACACATCATGTAGCAGGGGGCAGCTACATTCAGAAGCAGTGGCGGTGAGGGTTCCTTGCTCAAGGGTACCTCAGGGCAACCTACTGGTCCATGATTAGAACCCAAGGCCTTCTGATCTTGGGGCCTAGTCTCTAACTACTAGGTCACCACTTCCCCAAAGCATGTAAACTCCCCATCTGGGAATCAAACCCTGGTCTTCCATTTGAGAGAGATACTGTCCACTATACCCTAAACTAATGAGGAACCATATACATCATCATGCCATAGCCTGGTCCCCACTGTAGTGAGGATTGTACTCCATCCAAATAATGTCTACACCTGTGGTCATAACCTGATCAGTCCTGACTGACAGGCTGTAGTAATATAGTGATGAGAGTGGACAGGATTAGGGATGAGTATGGAAGAGAGACAGCTCAGGAGACAAACTCAGAGAAGCGAGGTTGCATTGGTTTGGACATATACGGGGGAGAGACTTTTTGAAAGAAGGATGTTGAGGATGGAGCTGCCAGGCTAGAAAAGAGGATGGACAAAGAGAAAGTTTATGGATGGGGTGAGAGTGGACATGAAGGCGGTCGGTGTGCAAGAGGAAGATGCAGAGGACAGGAGGAAATGGTGGCGAGGGATGATCCGCTGTGGGGACCCCTAAATGGGAGCTGCCGAAAGAGGAAGAAGGGGTAGGTGGGGATGAGTGTGAAGTGAATGAAAATCCCAACAAAAATCTCAGCACCTTTAACTCTGACACCTCAAGCTCTGTCTCCTGTCTTTTCATCAGCACCACCGTCTCCGACCTGCACAGCATATCTAAAATGTGTTAATGCGATGATTCTCCTACCAGCCCTCTGCAAAGTGAAAGTGACTATCTGTCATCACAGCACACAGTGAACCACAAAGAAATGCATCCTCTGCTTTTAACCCCCAGACACTGTGCAGCAGCGTGCAGCGATGTCCAACGACCGGGGAGAAGTGATGGGGACAGTACCCTGTAGCGTGTAATCAAATCTCTATGTGTATGATGCTGTAGAACTATTTTTAAAGAATCCTCAAAGAAGCTCCTGCAAAATATTACATAAATAATAAGCAGGATGGCTATGGGGTAAAATCAGTGAGAAGTTTGTTGTCTTGTTTATGTGATATTTTCATTTTTTATGGTTTTCAGGCCCAGTAGTGGAGCATGTTCAACTCAACATTATGCAGCGATAGAATGATAAGAATAAATCATGCTTTGCTGACATATGGTCAATTTCTAATCGGGTTGAATAGGATGTTCGGTAGGCAACGGTTGCTATGGATGTTATTAGTTCAACGGCTACATGGACAGTGTGTTTCAGTTCAATAGGCTGAGTGTTCGAAAAATTCTCGTGGATATGCAGCGAGGTCTTTAAAATGTTATCTTTAAATCATTCACTATTTTTGGTGGGGGGACAGCTGCAGCTTTTGGGCTTTAGATTTTCCTTCATCTCTGTTGTTGGTTTTGTCAGCAGTTGGCTGGCTAAGCACTAACACCACACTGAACGGCTCTGAGGCAACGGACGGATACTGATGATAAGCTCCTTAAGGCAGGGAGGAAAGTTAAAATAAATTAATAAAAGTAACCCCTGGACACAGCGCAGCAAGCAAATCCAGCATAGACGTAAAGAATACATCTGAAGATTAAGAAGACGATCGAATAGTTGTCTGTAAGTTTTAAGCTTTCTGTCTTTTTTCTCTTTATACTCCAGAGAGGGGGAGGGGGAGGAGGTGAGCGCTATTGCCTTTTCGCATCTCACCATAGCTCGGCGTTTCTGCGTGAAGGGTGAGATCCTGGGAGTGCCTCATGTAATTGGTTTTGCTGAATCTGCATTATCTCTTTATGAGATTGCCGTTCTCCAGTGTATAATGTCGTCCACGATATGACTTTAAGACTCAACTACACCTTGGCCACAATCACAATTGCCTGATTCACTTAACCGTGTAGGAGAAAGGCCAAAACTGGATTTGCTATTTTTTGTCCAACTTTTTATTCTCTTTTTGTCCACAGAACTTTTTGACCTCATGTCATTTTGGGATGAAGCCAAACACTGAGGTTAAGGCAGAAGCAATCATGATTGTAATTCTTTATCAGATTTGTCCATCCTTCGATCCATCCATCCTTTGATCCATCCATCCATCCATCCATCCATCCATCCATCCATCACATAAAAGCTGCTTATTCCATCCATCCATCCATCCTTCCATCCATCAAATAACAGCTGCTTATTCCATCCATTTATCCATCCATCCATCCATCCATCCATCCATCCATAAACATAGCTGTGTATACCGTCCATCCATCCATCCATCCATCCATCCATCCATCCACCTATTCATTATCTGAGCTGCTTATTCTAACTTGTAGGAGAGCTGGATTCTATCCTAGTGCCCTGGAAATGTTGTCAGTGCACTCCAGATTAAATTTAATATGGAAATAAATTAAAATGATTAGCATCATAAAACGATGCACTTCCATAAATCACTACCTGCTGTTATCTATAAAATTAGGCAACATTACAGACTAAATTGAGGCTCAAGTGTTGCTGCTGCTACTTTTTTACCAACAGTTTGTCAGATCACGTCAGAAACTAGTTTACGTTCACATTACTAAGCAACCTTTTTTAAGCCTTCTTTTGATTTTCCAACCTGAATGTAATGCTACTTTCGTGTATGGTCTTAAATGTCTGATTCTTAACCTAAATTAGAACACGCAACGAGAAAGTCCTCTCCACTGCCGATCATCACTGCTCTAATAATGAGCTTAGACCTGTTTATCTTAGATAGATATGCTGAATCTCACACCATACAAAATGGTCTAGGCCATGAAAACAGGGCTTCTTCAGCCAGACAGAGCAGTACGCATCTAAAAGGAAGCCATCTGGGATTCAGCTTGTATGCACAGATTCCTGCTGGGCATACATTATTTGAGCGCAGAGTCCAATGTCTCATGGGAGCTATTTGGGACTGAGCTTTAGTGGGACATTCATGAAGCACGTAGTTCAATCGTGTAACGATATTGATCGGTACGTGAGCTTGGGGGTCGTTTCAGGGCACAGGTTCTTTTACTTACTCAGGCAAAGGGCTGTTTCTGAGCAAAAAATCTGAACTGCATGAAATGTGAATATAGTTTAAGATTTCTCAGTGATTATTAAGTAATTAATTGTTAGTTAGATTGGCCTCCAATGAAGCTCTAACCCAACTCCACCACTGTGGCTCCTCCAGCGTGATTTGTGATTAATTACATTTGGCATAAGTTTGATGTTCGGCCAAGCTGAAAAAGGCTTCCCTTACTTTTTTTTGCCATTCACACTCCTCACCGTTCTATATTTAGGCATGTATCAAGCATATGGGTGTCTTTTTTTTCTTCTCCCTGAGCTGCTGTCGAGGTTTATGGTTAAGCTTCGGCGTAATGAAGTTATTCAGTCCGAGGCCATCATTCCTTCATGCATATTTTAATCAAGATGCCGCAACTTCATATATATTTCAGCGCTGACACAGTAAGCATGACAGCAGAAGCTGAGCAGCCTCCAGACTCAATCCTGATGGCTTTCACTTCGCTATCACTAGCAGGCTTTGATAAGCTGTGTGGTTTTTTTTTTCCCTTTCTTTTTTTCCCTTTGGACTGTCCCTTGACATGCTGCTTATATATTAGGCTACTAAAAAAAAAAGAAGAAATTTTTTATGCTCCATGATATGGCTAGTCTGTCCCAAGCCACTGAGTGACTCACTCCCTCACTTCCTCTCGCTCTACCGCACACACATGCTAATACAATGGAAGCTGCTTTCATTTTACACACGCTTCATAAACTTTCAGTCATGCCTTTAGGACAGTGTATGGTGCTCAAACTGCCACGGAGTATATTAGTCAGGTTTACACTGGCAGAATTAAAAAAAAGAAAAATACTAAAATGCCACATATCATTATTCAAAGCGCAGCCATGGCATAGTATAAAAGTTAAAAGTACTGGAATGTACTGAGAGTATAAAGAAATGAGTACAGGAATTTACTGAGAGCATGAAGTAAAAAGTACATGAATGTACTGAGACTATAAAGTAAAAAGTACAGGAATATACTGAGAGTATAAAGTAAAAAGTACAGGAATGTACTGAGAGTATAGAGTAAAGAGTACAGGAATGTACTGAGAGCATAAAGTAAAACGTACAGGAATGTACTGAGAGTATAAAGTAAAGAATACATGAATGTTCTCAGAGTAAAGCAAAAAGCACAGGACTGGAGAACCTTTCCTTAACAAGACATTAAAATACAAGAAAGTCTGGACTTTTGGAAGCAAAATATGAAGAAATGATGTTTGCCCAGTACTGTATATTCAGCCATTTGAATTCCATTTAAGTGTTTTATTCCATTAAAAATGTTTAAAAGTGTAATATTTATGTAATAAAATGCTGCTACATCATTAAATATATATTTTTAACCGCAGCTATATGGTGCCCTCCTTTGAGTAAATTCTCTCAGTGCATCATTGTACCACCAATGAGCAGCATAGACTCAAAAATGATAATGATTTCACTCCATCTCATTAAAGGCCGGGTCATAAGCAGGTCGGAGGCACATTTAGGACCTGAGTGCCATGACACAGTGTGCTAGTGATTTATCTCCTCTGTTAGCAGGCCTGGAGAGCATTTCTCCGCACGCCTCCACCACACGTTCCATTAATCACGCCGAGGCCTCCCTCAGCTCCCAAATTAATTAACTCCTCGCAATCAAGCCGACCTGATGAGGCTTTCGCCAAGCCTGTCCTGTCGCACGTGGAAATCACAGGTTTTGCCTTCAAGCTCATCATCTGTAATATGAGAGAATAAGGCCATGCACAAGTTTCTGAGACAATGCAGAGCCTCTGCAGGGCTTTGTACATAGATATTAATAGATATATACAGGATGATGCTAACATTAAATCCAATCATATCTTTCTTCTCTCTGTCCGGTTGGCTAGCCTAAAGCACGAAATGGATTACTGACCTTCAGATTCCTGCTTCTTATTTTTATACTCTGAATACATTCCAGAAGCGACACTTGTACTTGAGCAAAATGGTTGAATCATTAAAAAATGTATACTTAGAGTTTTTTTTACACAGCATCTGTGGAGGTGAACATTAAGGAGTGAAGACTTTAATAGTGCAGAAGAAAGAACAGCTTGTCCTTCTCCCACGACATCGATGAACTCGGATGAGCTCATAGCTTAGATCTTTATCATGTTGTTAACACTTTATTGTGGATTTGCATTCGCAAGGTCTCTACATAATCATGACCATTGACATTAGCCTACGTTTGAAAGTGAAAGTGAAAGTGACTATTTTGCCACAAAATGGCACAGCACACAGTGAGACACAACATAATTCAACCTCTGCTTTTCACCCAGACACACCGTGCATCAGAGGGCAGCTATTTAAAACGCCCAGGGAGCAGTAATGGGGATGGTACCTTGCTCAAGAGTACCTCAGGGCAACCTGCTGGTCTGGGATTCAAATCCTAGACCACCACTGTTATTAATTTTAATTAGCAACTGTTTATCATCAAAAGTAGTTTCATCTGTTTCTCCCAGTGAAGTGCAATTTTTTAATTACACTAAAGATAATTGCAGAAAAAAACACTTTATCCACCTCTATTTCAGTTGATGTTTGTTGATGTAGATCATGTAATCGTATTAACGCCACCAGATCTCCTGGTAATATACTAAAGCTTTAAAAATGAACCTTCTTAGTGATTGTCTTAATTGGTTTGGAGGCTGAATTTGATGGCCCTGCAACATTAGTTTGAGACACTTTCCGAATTTCCGAATGCAGAAGCAGCGATTTATGGAGATCCATTCTTTTGCACCTTCTCTCTAGAGTCGTGGAGTATGTATGTACCTCCTGTATATGTCAGTCTCCTTTTTTAATTACATCTTTTTCTTATTCTCCTGCTTTTCTTTGAAAGAGAGGCAGATTCAGAGAAAACACAGCTCTCATAATAATAGTCAATAATCGTCTGTGCGGAGGAAGTGCTCTCAGTGTTAAGCTGAAAGAAACCCCATTCAGAACTTTATAATAAACTATTATTTACTGATGTGAAAAGATCATAAACGTGGAAAAGCACACTTGATAGTGCTTATTCTTTTTCAGTCGGAAGGCATCTGGGAGTTGAATTAGGATTTCTACACCAGGGAGACACTGACGGAAATAGCTAATTGATTCAAATTGATTTATTTAATCAATTAGTGCATTTGCACTGCAGATGCCAATACTAGAATCTTGTCATGGATAGCTATTTAAAAAGGCCTTTTATAAAGTTTATAAGTCTTTAATAATTATCGTGCTGTTAATATTCATTCATGGTCATTTTAGATATTTGGTTTCATATACATATATATTTTTTTTATTATGAATTGTTTTTTTTTTACTTTCTAAAGTTTTCAACCGTTATGAAATTATATTTAATCAGTCGAATATTTTTTTCCCTTTTTTGCTCCTTTTTGCCACTTAGCAATTTGATATCATGTATTATTATTGTCAATAATAAAAAAAATGACATACATAGTGAATTTTTGTATAGTGATATACTGGGAAGGTTTATGGCATAATTATCAAAATAAACATTTTTTGCTGAACCAACAGCTTCCAACTGATGTGTTTAATCCAGTGAAGCTGTGAAACAGAACCATTATTTTGATTATGTGTGCATATACGTTTATACAGCTTCATCTGACACTATAAATAGAAGAAGAGAAATTATTAGTATAAATTTTGTAAAAAAAAATGAACAGCAGTTCTTTGTGAAACCTCTCTTTGACAGTGTAACCTCAGGTTTTCTCTCATGTTTGATGAGGTTGAAAAACACAAAGCTGAACCCTTTATGTTGATTGGATTGATGGTTTGAAACAACATTTAATAAGTTATTTCCATATTTTCCCAAAGACTGGGGGACTGTGTCCTCTGTGTCGCCACATGTTTATGCCCCAGTGAAACAGGAAGTCATAGATAAAGGAGATCCTTTACACTTAAGCAGGCTGAAAAAAAAAAGAAAATAAATACACTAATGCACAAAATAAATGGATATTTACATCATTTTTTGTTATGTTGTTTCATTCAAATTAAAATTAAAACGCCTGGATTAAAGTTAAAGTTACTTGAAGTTGTCACGGATCAGGTGTTTTGTGCACGATAGAGGGCGCTCTGTTCTGACTGAACACACCTGAGCTAATGAAGGCACAGGTGTGTTTCATTGGGGCTGACTATTTAAGCCCCGATGAGTCAGAACAGAGCGCGGCTCATTTGTTAGGCTCTGCCTACACTCTAAGGTGGTTTTGATAATCTGGTGTTCTTGGTTTAGGCTGCAGTTCCTTGATTTTAGTTAGGACTGCAGTCCTTGGTTTTGTTTTGTTAATATAGTTAATAAATTTATGTTACGAACTCCTGGCTCAGCATTGGCGTCCTCCCTGCACCCTGCCACCATTACAGAATGAGCCGCCAGTACCTGGACGTCGCGAGTCAGGAGTGCGATCATGAGCGGGTGTTGCGCACGAATGCAGCCGTGCTCAAGAAGACGTTAGAGTTTATTGGAACCTGGGAGACGAGGATGCCGGCGTGCGTTGAGTCCGTGGACCTCCGTGAGGAATTGGAGGGCGAGGATTGGGTACGACGGACGCCGGCGGCCACCGCCTGGGAACTCCAGAAACGTCTGACGCGGCTGACGTCAGATATCCCGCTCGTCAGCCGCCTGGGTCCCGAGGTAGGCGCGGACTGGTTCGACTTCCTGCTGCAGAAGCTGGTCCCTCTAGCCGCGAACACCCAGCGCTACCTCGATATGCTGAACCATGTGTTTTTTCCCGCACGCGACATGGAAGGCGGGGCTTCGTTGACGACAGGCGTCACGCAACGCGGAAGGGCGACAGTCAACGAGCCCTACGTCATTCAAAGCGGAACGCTGATAGTGGAGCCGCCCTGCGCTATTCAACGCGGAGATTCAGCGTCGAAAGCGACGCGCGATAATCACCGTGATCTGCCAGCGGAGAACGTGCCCCGCGCAGCTGATAGAGGAGCTACGGTAAAGAATTCTCCCTGTGCAGCTAATGGAGGCGTTACGGTAAAGGATTCTTCTTGCGCAGCCACGGAGGCGCATTGCGCGATCCTTCCCGCGCAGCTAATGGAGGCGCACGTAGCGATTCCTCTCACGCAGCTAATGGAGGCGCATTGTAAAGGATTCTCCTGGCGCAGCCACGGAGGCGCGACGGTGAAATGTGGCGCCTGGCGCAGCTCAAACCAGCATCGCCGCTAAACCGCAAGCTGCTCAACGCGAAGCATCGTCGCCAACCGCCGCCCAACGCTGGAGATTCAGCCCAAAGCTGGGCAGCTGATAGAGGAGCCACGGTAAAGAATTCTCCCTGTGCAGCTAATGGAGGCGTTACGGTAAAGGATTCTCCCTGTGCAGCCAATGGAGGCACAAAGCGATCTCTCCCCGGGCGCATTAATGGAGGCGTTACGGTAGCGATTCTCCCCGCGAAGCACGGAGGCGCATTCGTAAAGGATTCTCCCACAGCTAATGGAGGCGCGCACGGTAAATGTGGCGCCTCTGCGCAGCTCAAACCAGAAGCACGCCGCCAACCGCTGCCGCGTTGCTCAACGCTGAAAGCACGTCGCCAACCGCGGCTCAACGCGGAGATTCAGCTCCGAAAGCGCCGCGCGCCAATAATCGCGATCCGCCTGCGGAGAAAGCACCGCGCGCAGCTAATAGCGGTAACACGGCCAGCGCGAATCACAAGAGGTTGGTAGCAAACGCGCCTTGCCTTGTTCAACACGAAAGCACGGCGCCCAGCGCGCCGCAACGCGAGAGCACGGCGCCCACCAAAAGGAACACCAAGAAGGCCGCACGCAACAAGAGAAGCGAGGCAGTGGCAAAGAAGGTCGTTCCTGACACAGAGAGCTGGAAGACGGCAGAGACCGCGTCCTGCATCGTGCAACTGGGGAGGTCGACCAAGGAAGCCCTTCACAGCAAGGAAAGCGGCATCAAGGAGTCGATCCATAAACCCAGCCCCACTAAGCCATCAGCTGCACAGCAGACCGAGAAGGAGCAGCTCCAGGTTAGTGGGAAGTTTAGAATGAAAGTTCGGGTTCAGATGCAAATTGAACATGAGGCTGCAGTAACCATTCAGGCACAGGTGAGGAAGCATTTGAGCAGAAAGTACTACCTGAAGCTACTGTGGGCAGCCAGGACTGTTCAGCAACATTACCGAGCTAACAAGATGATGAAGCAAGAAATGAAGTCTTTGAAGGAGAAAGAGATGGCTGCTGTTGTTCTGCAAGCCGCATTCCAAGGGATGAAGACCAGACAGACTCTGAAACAGAAGCGCCAGGCTGCAACTGTGGTACAATGTGCTTACAGGGCTCACTGTGCTCGGACGCGATATTTATGCATCAAGTATGCTGCTATTGCCATCCAGCTTAGATATCGCTCCACACTTGATGCCAGAAAGCAGAGGGAGGAATTCTTGAAATTGCGCTCTGCTGCAATGTTCCTGCAAGCCTGCTTTAGAGGTCAGAGGGTCAGAAGGGAGGTGATCCTGCAACATCAGGCAGCTTCCCTGATTCAGGCTGCATTCAGAAGACACCGGGAGGTAGTAAAGTACCAAGCCATAAGGGTGTCAGCCATCATCATTCAAAGACATTTTAGGTCCTACACTAAGGGTAAATTTGAGCAAGAGAGATTCCAGGTGTTGAGAAGGTCAGTGATATGCATCCAGGCAGCTTTTAGGGGTTTTTCTGTTCGAAAGAATGTTGCTGCAATGCACAAAGCTGCCACCATGATTCAGGCTGTAGTAAGAATGCACCAGCAAAGATTGGTTTTCAAGAAGCAGTGCTGGGCAACAAGTGTTCTTCAGAGGAGGTTCAGAAGGTGGAGGCTTGGGCATCAACAAATGCAGAGGTACCAGCTGTTCAGACATGCTGCAATTTGCTTGCAAAAGTCATTCAGAGGAAAGCAGGCAAGGGATCTGGCCAAACAGATCAGAGCTGCAAGGGCAATCCAATCTCACCTCAGAGATGAACAGATCAGCTGCATGATCGTTCAGATCACTGAACAGGAGGAGTTGCTGACAGAGCTCTACCAGCAGCTGATGGCGAAAGAAGCCTCGATGCTACAGGTGAATGCCTCGGTCACGAACAAAGTGTTGAAACACAAGGAAAGGATCACCTATCTGCTTCCTCAGCTGGAGAGGACCAAAGGACTCTTGTCCAGTTGCCAAAGGGAGATCAAGACTATGGAAACTGAAGGAGAAGCTCTGGCTCAAGACAAAGGTGAGCTTCACAAAAAGAGTGCGAAATTCAGAGAAGAGAGAGAAGTCTCTAGAATAAAGCTGCAAGCTGTGACTGCTGTCCAAAGAGAAAAGCTGGAGAGAACGGATGAACAGAGGGGCCAAACTGTATGCCAGACAACGAGGAGAGTTGAGACTCCAACCATTCAGAAGAAGCTGGAAGCTAAAATAGCCACTATGGAGGAACAACTGAGTCAGACCAGAGCAGAGCTGAGATGGGTGCAAGACCGCAACGTTGCTCTGCAGGCTGAACTGAGAGAAGCCCAAAGTGAGGCTAGTAAGCTCAGCGAGCTGGAGAAGCAGGTCAGGGGTATGGAAGCAAGATTGGCGATCTTCGAATCTCGACTCACTCCACAGACACCAGTGCATGCTGGGACCCTGGTGGTTAAAGCCAGAACGGAGCAGCTGAAGAACAGTCTGATGGAGAAGCAGGGAAAGATTCCAGAGATTGACCAGCTGCATGATGACTCCCTACATTTAGTTCACCCTCACAATGCAGCAGGCTCAGAACAAGGTGGCTTGTGGAGGAGTCCATGTGAAACTTCTCATAGTGGAACCAGGAGCTGGGACGTTGCCTCACTGGGCTCCAAGCAGCAGGGGAATATGATCAAGAAGAGGAAGGAGCCTAAAGACATCAGCAATGACCTGTCTCAGTTCAAGAAAGCGAACGACAGCTTCTGCACTGTAGATTCTGTGATGAGAGACGTGAAGAACAAGGATGGCAGGGGTTGGAAACAGAGTTCGGACTATGTGAGAGAGACTTCCTCTTTGAACCCTTTAAAATCTGTGTTTAGCTCTCTTTCAAGTTCTGCCAAGGCGAGGCGTTCCACTGAATCGGGCGATTCCTCCAGTGACTCTAGGGTCAAGTCCAGGCAACAGTTAAAGAAATGGACTGAACTTCTAGGATTCCCCTCACCACCTCCAGTGCCTGGACATGGCTGGTCAGGGGTCCTTTGTATAGAACTTGTTTTGTGGACCTGACCATATGCCCCTAAAAGAGACTTTTGTAGAGTGTTTTTTGTTCTTGACCTCCCCCCAGGTGTTCGCCTATGTTTTTGCGCTTCGGGAGCCGCGCCTTTTGGGGGGGGATTCTGTCACGGATCAGGTGTTTTGTGCACGATAGAGGGCGCTCTGTTCTGACTGAACACACCTGAGCTAATGAAGGCACAGGTGTGTTTCATTGGGGCTGACTATTTAAGCCCCGATGAGTCAGAACAGAGCGCGGCTCATTTGTTAGGCTCTGCCTACACTCTAAGGTGGTTTTGATAATCTGGTGTTCTTGGTTTAGGCTGCAGTTCCTTGATTTTAGTTAGGACTGCAGTCCTTGGTTTTGTTTTGTTAATATAGTTAATAAATTTATGTTACGAACTCCTGGCTCAGCATTGGCGTCCTCCCTGCACCCTGCCACCATTACAGAAGTCAATTACAGGTTAGCGCCAATAAAGCACAAATACATTTTATGATGCATTTTCCCGTTCTAATTAGAATTTTTATTTAGATTTTATTTATTTTATTCATTTAGAAATTCCCTATATCACGTGAGACAAATCTGGAGCTTGCGTAATTCTGTTGATCTGAAAGGCAGTATCTCACTACTTCCTTTAATAAAGGAAATGGTTTCTTCCATTTAAAACATGAATTAAGGCAACAATTAAAACCCATTAAAGTTTGTGTTTTAAAACTTTGCACATTTGTTGCTTCCGAATGTTCTTTTTTTTTTTTTTTTTTGCAAAGAAATTTGCAACATGTGTTTAAAAAAATGCTTCCTTTGTGTCGGGCCTGGCTGGATCATTAGCATACAATCCAAACTATCACTGCCATTTAGCAGATGGTTTTCTTTTGCGGTTGTG
The DNA here is from genome assembly GCA_017165825.1 of Hepsetus odoe. Taxonomy (NCBI): domain Eukaryota; kingdom Metazoa; phylum Chordata; class Actinopteri; order Characiformes; family Hepsetidae; genus Hepsetus; species Hepsetus odoe. Next base: position 13,595,256 of record CM029371.1, read on the forward strand.
GTTGGTGAGCACTCTTTCTTCATTTGCTTGCATTCATTATCAAGTGTGCATGTGTGTGTGTGTGTGTGTGTGTGTGTGTGTGTGAGTGAGTGAGTGTATGTTTGTGTGCATCTTACTGGCATGATTCAGTAGCTCCACTCAGAGTGAGGGTGTTTAAAGGTGACTCTTCTGTGACTCAATGTTTGCACTAAACAGTGAGTGTTCATCCACTTAGCAATAACTCGATAATATCAAAGAAACGCATCTGGCCAATAAGAACCCGCCTTCGGATTGAAATTGATTTTATCATTATCAGTTACTTTCCGGCCAGCCTGGTAATGAGCCCACCATCGATTTCCGCATTTTCAAAACTGACCTTTTACGGCCTTGCAGCAAGCTGCAAACCACAGAACGCACTTGGCTTGCACAAGAGATGGAAAAGAAACAAGTGAATAAACTTAATAAATATCAGCGTTTTCATCCCAGACTCCATCCACTGTAGTTAATCTGCCATAAACTGCACCCAGCAGGTTGAGATTTTCTGGAAAATGGCAATTTGAGGCAGCTCTTGAGAAAAGTTTCTTTATTTTTTTATGCCTCAGCATGCACTCTTGAGCCCTAGCTATGGAGATTTACCTTCCAATTCCACTTCTGATTCTTTTCCAACTCCCAGAAAAGAGGGATAGATGGCCATTTTCCAGATTGTAATCACTTTCTGAAGGAGGAAAAGACCATAGTTGGACCCGAATGGTCCTCCGAAGGCAGAGGCAGGCCACGGCCATGTGTTTCAGCTCCACTGGAAATGTGAAACCATGTATAGTGAAGTGAAAGTGAACATGACTATTTTGCCATTGGGAGCACACAGCACAGCACACAGTGAACTATGTAGCTGTGCAGAACCATATCCGGCACCGTGGGCACAGTGATGGGGACGGTACTTTGCTCAAGGTTAGCTCAGGGTAACCTACTGGTCTAGGAAACTCCAAATCCAAATCCATCCTGTAATTTGATGGCAAAACTACATCCCAGTGCGACAGAGCTTTGGGTACAACAGGGCAGGTATGGGAACCTCTCTGGGTGCATTTACTCCCTTCAAAGGTCCATTTCCCAGGGAATTTCAAAAACATTCAAAATTCATTTTTATTCAACTTCTCCTTATTCTGCAACATCAAACACAGTTTTAATGTATCTTTACGACTGATATTGCTTGGGTTCTGATTGGCTGATCCATTCCAAATGCATCCAGGTGGTGTGAAAATAAAACATCCCAAAATCATTTCAGAATGATGCTTAAAAAGTGAAAGTGATTATTCTTGTCATTGTGAAACACAGCACAGCACACCCTGAAACACAGCAAAATTACACCTCTGCATTTTACCCACACATACAA